>JARUPZ010000025.1:6313940-6953555 GCA_031213475.1 Nereocystis luetkeana | reverse complement strand
GTAGTCATATCCCCTTCCTGTTTCGCCGAATGTGGCCGCCACATATCTCACCAGGATAGCGACCGCTCTCTCGCTCCTAGGGTGGGGTTTGGAGGGGATTCATCCTCGCGTCTTACTTGAGGGAAATGTGTGTGTGTGTGCGGGGGGGGGGGGGGGGGGTACTCGCTCGATAGGAGAGATGTACTCGATCTCATGCATGGCCGTAGTCGTAGGACCATAGACCCTCGCATGTTCACTCCTATCAGGCATGCATGGCCGTAGTTGTATGACCGTGGATCCCTCGCACCCCTACCGGGTGCCGGGAGTTTATGTTTGCACTTCGGGGTTTTAATCAGCTCACGTTGTCTGTGGGTGGGACCCTTACAATCAGCATGACCTGCGGTAGCACGTTTACATGTTTCTCGGGGTAGATCCTGCACAATCTCTCGCAGCGACAGATGAAGAACTGCTGCGGATCATCGACAGATCGATCATGATCTCTGCCCCAGGGCGCGGTAGAACTCGAATGTGCCCCCCCAAGGTCTAAAATATGGGAAAGGTGGGTGTTGCCGGTGTTTGTCTGTGCCATCGGGCCACTGACATGTCAATAAAAAGGGTGCGCATCTCTCTCGTGTGCGTCTAGATGCCATCGGTGTTTTCGGCCGCGTAAGATGTATGTGCGGCGCGGCCCGCGTTCAGGGAGTACGGGATAGCTCGCGAGGTGTGTGCCTTTCTTGGCGGATTTTTTTTCGTGCAACCTCTCCACGACACCCTACCCTACTTCAAACCATCGGTGGGAAAACGTTTTTTTGAGCGCATCCTTTTTGTCTTGCCTTGTTTTTTAAACGACATCGACGAGATCGTCGTGCAGGAAGCACAGCGTGTGTATGCCGTAGTCTCTGCCCTTTCGCTTCGGTTGGCCTGCACCATTACGGGGGTAACCATAGTAACTAGGACCTACGGTGCACACAAAAGCCTCCATATTTCGCCCTTTTTACCGACAACATTTGGTCCTCGTATTTACTATGGCCCACCGTAATAGAGTCAGGGCGAGCGTTTTGAGGAGTGGGATATTAGAGCCGGTGCTCACCCACCCACTTATCTACCCCCCCCGCCCGCCCGCCCGCCCGCCCATCCGCTCCACGCACCTCGTTGTAGATCTCAAAGTAGGAGCACGTAACCAAGAACATTTTGTTGGCGTCCGCCTCCCTCTCGCGGCCCACCCTGCTCGGGCGCGGCCGACACCGAACGTTATCGTGTCGAAGATTTTGGGTCGGTTGGGCGACCGTCGAAAACAGTTGCGCCTCGATCGGGTTAGCAAAGTTGTCCCAAAGTTTTGATTGGTCGGGGATTGGCCGTTGGGGAAGGCTCGAATGGTTGGGTGACCGTTGGGGTGAACAGATTTGGCAGGTTTCAAGAAACCGTGGGTAAATACGTATCTCATCGGTTGAGCGGCGGTGGCGAATATTTGGCGAGAATTGGTTGATTTGAGCGCCGGTTGTTCAAGATTTGTTTGCAGGTAGTTAGGTTGGGTTGACTTGAGAATCCGTTGTGTTCAAGATTTTTGGGTAGGTTGAGCGACCGTTGGTGAAGGTCTAACTGGCTGAGCTATCGATGTTAGAAGATGTCGTTGGTCGAGCGACCATTGCCGAAGATTTGGTTGGTCGAGCGCTCGATGTTGAATTCAACGCTCGACTCGGTAGAATGGCCGTTATTGAAGACTTTGATTGGTTGCGAGCGACCGCTGCTGGAGGTTTTGATAGGTTGAACGCCTCTCGTTGTCGACGACCACATCTTGGTTTCTTGATCGTTTTGTTTTAGAGCACTCGGTTTGTTGAGTCGAGCGAGTCGCTCTTGCTTATCAAGGAGGCGACAACACGACCTGCGTGAACCTTGCCATCCCTATCCCGAAAACGCTTGGACCGTTTGGCTTCATTCTCGCCTCGCACAGAAGTCGATTCTCACAGTTCACGCCCTAGAGCTCTTTCAAAGCAGATACATCATCTATAGTCCCTGTCCTTTTACCTGATGTTCCCGGGTAAGACCCGCAAAACCCGTATTCTCTGGCACAACGCTTCCTTCTCACAGCGCCAGGCGGTGAGCTAGATAATACCACTCTGCCCCGAAGTATAGGAAACATTTCTACACTAATCTTATATACAAACGGTCAATATATCTAGCTAGGCACACGGGGGGTATAGATTAAGGCCTGTCCGAGGAATGCATGTCAATTGTTTTTTCTTCGAGATGCGACACGGTTCTCAAATTTTTGTATGCCCGGAGAAAAAACGAAAAAACAAACAAGAGGCCGTGGCGGGTACAGCGATGCCGTCGAACGTGACAGGAAGGCACAATGGGGGCCGGTGTTTATGTGGTGAGTGATGGTAGTATGTATGGATAGAATGGGGAGTTTGCTGATAGTGCGCTGAATATGGCATAAATCAGTCGGACGAGGGCGACATTTTTTTAGGACATCAGTACCCCCCCCCCCCCCCCCGCCCCCCCTCCGTCCCTCATATACGAACACACAGACCATGTAACACCCGCAGCATCCACAGCCTGGCTTTTGGACCCACGTACGCAGATAAGACATATTGCTCCATGGGAAATGGTTGCATCTTGTGTTTTATCATATTTACCACCTAACAGTGTTGTGAGACAAAAAAAAACGTAAAACCAATTTCCGCAGCTTAAACATGTGAACATGTGTATGTGACCAGCGCCAACAAAGCAAGCCAATCTTGTTCGGCAACGCAGGTAGTGTATATTCATCAGAGCCAATAGACAGACAAATCCTCGTTTAACGCTTTCATGCAAACTTCGGCCTTACTGCTTTGGCGTGGCGAAGACGACTTACCTAGCGAAGAGCTCCTGGTTCATTCGCGGAATGATCCCCGCGCCCTCCCCGCTGCCGACCCCCACGCCTTGCATACTGAACGTTTTCCCGCTCCCTGTCTGCCCGTAGGCGAATATCGTGGTGTTGAAACCTGTTTATCACCCGGTGTGACAAATCAACCGGTGGGACGAAGGGGACAAGTCGTGGTGTTGAAACCTGTTCATCACCCGGTGTGATAAATCAACCGGTGGGATGAAGGGGGTACGAGTTTTGTCGGGAGGGAGCGTACAAAAACAACACATGCATCATACATTGGATCTACGTTACAACGCGCGAAAACAAAAATAGTACTGCTGTACCCGTTTCGAGCTGGCTGAAACCCGGTTCTACGAATGAGAGTCTACGACCGAGGTTCTACGAACGATGTTCTACGACCGAGGTTCTACGAAGGATGTTCTACGACCGAGGTTCTACGAACGAGGTTCTACGAATGATGTACTACGACCGAGGTTCTACGAACGATGTTCTACGACCGAGGTGCTACGAAGGATGTTCTACGACCGAGTTTCTACGAACGATGTTCTACGACCGAGGTCCTACGAATGATGTTCTACGACCGAGGTTCTACGACCGAGGTTCTACGAACGACGTTCTACGAACAAGGTTCTACGAATAATGTTTCTACGAACAAGGTTCTGCTACCACAGACCACAGACCGAGACGAACACACACGCTTCTCCAAGCTCTCCCGGAATACACCAACGCACGCGGGTCGACGACAGGCAGAAGCATACTGGTGTGCGAGATGCTTTCCGACAGCCACGTATGGTGTCTGTGTCAGGGCATTCCTTGGTTGTATTCGGCGTTTTTGGACAGGTATTGTACTTCATTCGTCAGGGCGGCGAGTAGGGTATGACTCGCCCGTATTCTGACATTTTTATTTTTTATTTTTTTCGACAGCTATATATTATATTACAGTATACCCCCAGGTATACTATAAGCTTGTCACTTTGACCGTAACTTGATAAATATAACGACCCACTGGTTTTCGTATGAGTGAGGCGTTCTATTAATAGTTCTACGACAGGGGGTCACATTTAGTGGAATTAAAAAAAAAATGAAATATGGAACCAACATCGCATCCTTACCGGGCGTCAGTTGAACGATGGATGAGTACGTAACTTGTGCTCTACATCTTTGCTGGGGGATAATGCGTACGCGCACGTGCGAGGTGCGCTTAGAATCGGTCGAATTCAGACATTTGTTCCTCGTTGGAATCCGCGTTTTTGCTGTGCCTTAAGGGGGGACATATGTAGGAGCATCACAATATGTCGGAGGGGAGCCTCTGCATGTCGTAGAAAGCCCTCCCAATGTCTGAACGGTCCTGTCCGTCTCCCCTCAGAGCGGTGTGTACAGGGGCTGTGTGCGAGGCGCGCCTTGGCTGCACTTGGTGGCTGTTTCAAGTGTCACTGCTCGGGGGGCGGAGTAAGCCACCTACGATTAAGGCAGGGGCCAGGTCGGGTCAACGTGCCCAAGCACCAGTAGCAACAGCAACCCGTGCTGATATTGCAACGGGAGCTATAGGTTAAAATTGACACACCACACGAAAGTGGAACGTGGAAGTGTGGTGAGCTTAAGCTATATTTTTACCAATCCGCTCCGCCGAAGGATAACGGAGAAATAAAAAAGTAAGGCAGCCAAGCTGCGTGACACGGGCTTTTCGCGCGTGAAAACGTACGAAGTATACACCCCCAGAGTACACGCGCTTGTTATGGGGAGGCAGGTCGGCGACTTTTCCTGCTGGGAAAAGCCAGGGGGTGGGTGGGGGGGGGGGTCAACTGGACAGCACATTATTTTGAAAAACAAAATCGGTCAAAACATCATTCTGTAAAGCACGAAGACTTTCACGAAACCCTCCTAAAAAAAAAACATAAGCAGAAACAAGAGGGACTCTTACCCCCACAAGAAGAAGCTATGCGATAGGGGTATGTATCTCTACCGTACCTTGCAGCGCTTTTTGGCCAAACGTATAGTCTGACCGTAGGGTCTCCTGAAGGGCACTGAGGAACTCCCGAATGAAGGATGCCTGATCCCATTTAAGGCATGCATTGCCCTCCCATTAAGGCATGCCTTGGTTTTTACCCAACAAGGTGTGTCTTACTCTATCCCATACGGACATGTCTTTTTCTGCCCCAATAATGCATACATTTATTCTCTCCAACAAAAGGCATGCCTTTGTCCTACCCAATGAGGCGTGCCTTGTTGTTGTCGGAACAAAGTTGCATGCCCTTTTTGTCCGGGTATATTTTCGTGACACGCCTCTCGGGCACGGACGGAGGGGGATGGACTGTTCGGCGTCCCTGTGTTCTACCCGAGGAGGCGTGCCTAGTATCTGTTGGAACAAAGGCGCATGCCTTTTTTCTGCGTTTTTTTCTTTGGTGACATGCCTCTCGGCCACGGAGGAGGGTTGATTGTTTCTTCTAGGGACGGGGAGGCATAGTAAATAGGACGTACAGTACACAGAAAAATCTATATATAGGCATCTTTACTATTAATAGCAACATTTGGTCCTATTTACTATGGTCCCCCGCATTAGGGGCGGGGTACAAAATCGAGCTTCGCGAGCGAGGAGAGAGAGCCCAGAAAAAAACGCCCTGCAGGTACGAGGGGAAACCCCTATACAACTTATACGTGCATTGCTAATTTTTGTTTCACATGTAGCAGTCCTTTGAACAAGTAAACCCAATCTTCTGCCTGTCAGGGTATTTGAAGTGGAAGAACGACTCAGTAGGATGATAGCTTTCGCACTGTATGGTATGGCGGTTTTGCTTAGATACGCAAACCATCGGTCCAAGCAGCTTCGACGCGCCTGCGCGCTGTGGTCCATCAATGAACCCCTGTTTTTCACTCGATCTGAAACCCTACTCGGCGCTAGCTGCCGCATGCCCCCTTAGCAGCAGCGCCGTTCACCACTGCACGCTCTACTGCTGCCGTACCGTCAGGTCATGAGCCAACGTTGTGGTGTTGATTCGGAGTCAACCATGCCCTTCCCTTTCCGCAAAGGGCGCACTTGCCTTTTCACGGTTAACCCAACCAGTAAAACGGTCGGGGTTCCCGTACGTTCTGAGCCCGCGCAACGATCGGGGTAAAGTCTGACCGGCGGGGATCCTCAGTCTGCCCAAACAATTATGAGGTACCTGGTGCATGTCAACGTATTGCGGCCGTCAGAACGCCCCTGTCATCCACGATCAGACTGGTACCGCGCCGTTTCTAGTGGCTAGATGTTTACGGATTGTGGCCATTAGAATGCCCCTTCTGTTTACGATTGGGCGGGTATCGTATTATTTTTGTTTTCAAGCGAAGAATGTAAGCTACAAGTTAACGCATTGCGGCCACCAGAATGACCCTCATGTTGACGATCAGACGGATATCGTATCATCCCCCCCCCCCCCCCCCAAACAAATATGTCTCGTATACGCATTGCACCTGTATAAGCTTTCCGTTTCGTGTCCTCACACAGTGACGTCAGGAGCCTCAGACCAAACCCGGCGCACCCTTACGAAAAAGCAGCTGCTGCTCACACCTTGATGAGTCTAGCTCTTCACATAAAATCCCCCAACTCGCGTCTTCACAAAGACAATCGCTCAACGCCCAACCCCACTGACCTGCGAACGCCTTCTCGAGCGCTGGAACTCCCACGTCATTCCACAGGGAAACTTGCTCCGAGTCCCCGCCGTAAATGAGATCGAACCCGAACCTGGCGAATCCATAACACACGTGATACATATATCCGTTTTTTTTTTCGCCAAGGATTCGAAAGTACGGTTAACCGTTTTGTTTTTTTTATCGCTGCTGTGTGTTGCAGACGCCTCAAAGGTTTCTTCACGATTGATTTTTTTTTTTTCCCCATTTGCCACCTGACCATGTGCAGCACTCATTCCAATCATGCCATCCACACACAAAAAGAGTAGCCGTAGAAAGTGCTATCAATCACAGACCCGATTACTTGGCAAAACTATACCAACAAGTCCATCTGCCATCTGGCAATGCTCACGGTGTATGTAGAGCCTGTTCCAATCCTATTATCGCATCCAAGCATGACTTCTAAATGGCCGTCCGTCATTGTCGAAGATATATAAATCTTTTGATCCGATTTTGCCGATCTTCTTGATATTGCTTTCGCTGTTACTTTATGTCTTCCCCCGTTTTTAAGGAAGAGTGATCGCACGCAAGCGTTCATTTTTTTTTGCCTCTGCCAACCTCTCGTAACACCAGTTTCCTGACTTGGGATTATTTGTTCCCTGTCTATATTATTTTGTGGAGACCAAAACGATAACCACGAAAAAGTCGAGAATAACCAGGGCTGTTGACGGGTCGGGTCGAAAGCGAGGGTCAAGTCGGGTTGAGTCGGGTAAAGGTGATCCGACCCGACCCGTGAGAGTTAGACAACCTCGTGACTACACTTGACCCGACCCGACCCGACCCGACCCGACCCGACCCGACCCGACCCGACCCGACCCGACCCGACCCGACCCGACCCGATCCGATCCGACCCGAACCGAACCGAACCGAGCCGAGCCGACCCGGCTCGAGTCGACCCGACCCATGAGGTTTCGGAAAAAAGTCTTGACCCAACCCGCGGGTCCGGTCACGACCCGTGAATAACCCCACTATTACGGGGGAACCACAGTAAATAGGACCAAATATTGTTTGTAAAAATACGGAAATAGACAGGTTTTAGTGTGTACCGTAGGTCCTATTTACTACGCCCCCCCCGTATAAAGTAGGTTTGGACCCATAATGGGGGTGGACGCTTCTGGTCTCTTAGCTTACATCGGGTACACGAGCACGTTATATCATTGCATGCGTGCATGCGTGCATGCATGCATGCATGCGGCGCCTCATCACAACAACCCCACCCGGAATACACGTCATTGCATGCGTGCATGCACGCGGTGCCTGTAGGGTGCGTGGGCCGTGGTAATGCCCATCCGACGCGACACGCCGGGGTGGTGAGAAGTTGTTACTCCAATATACATATATATAATGTGTAATAGACGTGCCGTATATCACACGGGTGATAAGGTAATACCCCCCCCCCCCCCCTCAGACGAGAGAGTGCATCTATCTATACATATTGTTCATATATGTGTAATAGACGTACCGCATATCACACGGGAGATAAGGTAACCCCCCCCCCCCCCCGGACGAGAGGGTGCAAACGCTGGGCGACACGTCTTGAGGAAGTATCTCGGCCAGAGCTTTCCGAGGTCACCGCTTTTCGTCGTGCGTGGTCCCTTAAGGCCCTCGACCCTTTTGGGGAAAAAAAAACAGGACTTTTCGGGGGTCATGACCCGACACGCGGGTCGGGCCACGTGGTGTTCAAAATGCTACGGGTCGGATCGGGTCGGGTCAGGAAGTGTTCAAATTCTCACGGGTTGGGTCGGGTCGGGTCAAGAGGTGATGAAAAACTTACATGCCGGGTCAGGTTATGACCCACCAGAAGCGGGTCACTCGCGGGTCGGGCCAGTATGACCCGCGAGTTGTTTTCTACTAACCCGCGGGTCGGTCCAGCGCATTCGGCTCGCGGATCCGACACTTCGATCACTTCCCGCTCTCTCACCCTAAGGCTTCTCTCGAACGAGTACTCGCTAATACTCCTTTGGTATCATATTCAAACATTGATACACCACCAATTTCATATACGCATGCCCACATCCATTCATACCCACTACAGCCAGCTTATATAACGCTGCGGGGCACTAAAATGAACATTAAATTGTTTTTGTTGTCCCGACCCACGGGCCAGATCCGCGGGTGGAACCTTCGGGTCAAGATAAATGGTCTCGCGGGTCAGGGTGACCCGACCCATGAAACCCGCGTCTCACGGGTCACTCGGAAGGTGGCGGGTCGGGTCGGGTCGGGTCAGGAGGTTTTGAAATCTCGCGGGTCGGGTCGGGTTGGATCAGGAGTTTTTCAAATCTCACGGGTCGGGTCGGGTCGGGTCGCGTCACAAGGTCTTTCAAAATCTCACGGGTCGGGTCGGTTCAAGTCAACACACCTCAATTTTTTCGCGGGGACCCGAACCGACCCGACCCGTGAGGTTTCACCTGACCCGCTAAAAACCCTGCAAAAAAACTGCAGTCCCGTTTTGTGGACAAACCGCTCAAATTCTAAATAGTTTGTCCCCGAAAAAACTGGGCTGCAGTCCTAAAAGGGTTAAGGGATGCTTCGGAGAAAAATCGGTTCCGAAACGCGCCCCGGGGAGTGTGTTTTGTTCATCTTGCATGTTACCATGTACCCTGGTACCCACCACACCACTCTGTTCCTAATCACGAGGAACGTTTCGATTGACTATTTTTTCTCAACCTGTCCTTATATTTATGAAATTAAAGAAACAAGAGTCAGTGAGATCGAGGGTTTCGTCGAAATTCATCTTCACAAGCTGTGTGTGATTCTTCGGTCGCGGGATACTACGGGTTCTATGTGGCCTCATGCCGGGTATACAAGTCCGTACCTGGTATGTGCGGAAGACAAAACCTGGAGATGCAGAATTCAATACAGAGGGAGACAGAGTGGTAGACGGAAATGCGTTTCAAATGAGGGAAATTAACTTCGTACGACGCGATGATACTTCCACCCCCCCCCCCCATCCCATCTATTATCCTCGCCCTACTTCTCCGGGAACCTCCTTATTTTTCGTACCTCGGATGCCTTATTAACAGTATGGTCACATAGCACCCCGCCCCCCCCCCCCACCCGCCATCCATTTACAGGAAAATCCGCCTCGAAAGCGGTTCTTGGTAGGATGCAGCTCACCCTTCATACGACTCACTCGACACCTCGCGGCGCTTCGCGCTCGATGCAAGCAATGCCGGTTGGTCCGTGAAAACCCGGCGTGCTCCGTCACGGCATCGTAGGGATGCGAGAGACTATTGTATTGAGTACACACCCCCCCCATCCCATCTAATATCCTCGCCCTACTTGTCCAGAAACTCCTTCTTTTCCAGCCTCGGATGTCTCATTAATATTAATAGTATGGTCACGTAACAGGCTTTCCAGCCTCGGATGTCTCATTAATAGTATAGTCACGTAACAGGCGCCCCTCTCCCCCCCCCCCCCCTCCCGCCCGCACTACGTACGGTGCCTTTCTTCATTTCTATCGCGGGAAAAATAGTTCAGGATTGGGCTACCCGTGATGAGGCTCGGTGGACTGCGCTACTGTATGTACGAACCGCAGAAACGGGACACGCACGAGTTTTCTCTCTACAGCAGCGCCTGCCCATCAATAGAACCGTGTACGAGGATCATTGGCATTGATGATGTCTTGCATACCGTCGGAAGTCAAATCATGTACTGGAGGCAATGCAAACGTCGCTATATATTATATACGTACACTCGTACTCCTTTGGTTTTCGGGCGGCAGTTTACTGCTTCTTGGCCAGCATACGTTACTTGTGCTTGCACCATGTAAGAGCACTGCGCGGCTCAGTTGCTGGCCACCAAAATTTGACACCCTGACACGCTTCGTTCTGTGTACGACGTACTGCTGCACAATGAGTGCTATGTCCACCTACGACAGAACTTGGTACTACTACAATGATACCTGGTACTAAACTGACTGTATTTGTAGTATTAATCCTCCTACGGCTGTAAATCGAGCAACCTCATACCGTACCTGTGGACATCGCCGGGGTTCGCAGGGTTCTCCAGGCAAGCGGTTCCGTTCTCTATCCGGAAGCAGCTCTGCTCTCCCCTCGACCGCTCGCTCGTCGACATGGGTCGACATCGCACCGCAACCTTGATGTTCGTGTCCGCTATCTCCTGCCCCTCCGGTTTCGCCGAGCCACCTCCTCCACCATTGCTTCCACGCCGCGGCGCCGGCATGGCAGAAGTGCTACCGAATTTAAGCTCTCGCCAGGTGGTAGCTGCAAATCTTATTTGAACCGACGTGAGCTGGTACCGCTAACGGCGGTCGCAGCAGCAGCAGCAGCAGCAGCAGCAGCAGCAGCAGCAGCAGGTGACGTTGAACGCTCTGGTAGTAGCACTCAAGGCACCGTTCGGTGACTCACCCACATCCGACAACGACTGCCGAAACACAGCTAGCTGCCGTACGCGCTTCCCTGATGTACGTGCAGGAGAAGGATTGGTTGATCAGGGGCGCTCCAAATTAGATCAGGCAGCTGCGGTGGTGACGGTGCCTTCGAGACTCAGCAGCAGCACTTGGGTCACAGCCTCAGCCAACCGCGCCCGGTATGCGTGCCTATGGACCAAGCGGAGCAGAAAAAAGTGCTGAATACTCGTAAAACCCGCGGACGCTTGTCCTTGCTTGATGCGCTCGGCACAGCGCGCGTTCTTCGACGCAATTTTTTCACGACGAAATAATTGAAATAATCCCCTCCCGACACAACCACACAAACAGACGAAAGCCGTGCTGTGCACGTACCCACGAGTACGAAGCCGGTTCGCCAACAGCGTCCCCTACCGTGAATATATGGATCGCAAATCGCGAGTTGCACCTTGAGATCAGGCACGTTGCCAGCAGATACGGAGGTCAATCTGGCAACATGACGTTGAGCCTCCGCTTGTGTAGACGCAGAAGTAGCCCCCAAAATTCGCTGGGATCGCGGTGAGTCGTACGTAGTCGGTACGGACCACGCGAAAACGAGGACGAGCAGGGTTTTGTAACGGTTTTTTGTCTTTACCATCCCCGGTTTACTAATGCCTACCAAGACTTATACGAACACGTGCTAGCCGAGGAGGGCCGAGGAGCCGATAAGATCAAAGAAGAAAACTACTATGCTCGTACGCTGCCGACAGCCGTGTCGCCTTACAAGGAGCTCGATGGAGGCCTGCGCTTCCCTTCCCTGGAGAGAATTTGGAGGTGATCGATTCGCACAAAGAGTCTATGAAGCAGTAGCAGATACAGCACAGGCGGCGTATATCATCAAAGGAGAGACTTCTTTTTTTTATATAGGGTCGTTGTTTTTGTTTCATACTTTCAGCTCTAGTTTCTGAAAATGTCTATTTTGAGTCCGTAAATATAAAACATACTTTATCTATATATTCATGAGTAAACGTTTCTTAAATTATGGGACATAATATTGTGGACGCTATGCGTACCCGCGGTGAAATCTCCAGACATGTTTCAACCATGAAACAATTCAGGTTATTCATTTGGATAATGTATACCTGGTACAAAGTTGAAAATACCTCCAGCAGTTTCTGCCCGTGTGGTGTATCATATCCAAGACACGCCGCATTTTTTTTTTTTGAACATGTGGTATCAACTTACCGCCTATTCAGTCAGAAATACAAGCCACGTGTATCCTTCATGTTCATATCAAACTGTTGCTTATAGTTTCGTTCAAGTTCGATACAGGGCAGGAGCAGCGGAAGCGCATTCATTACATTACAGAGAGAGAACATGGGGAAGGGTTCCCAGATGGGCGTTCACTGACGTACAAACTGCCAACCAACGTCGCGGTCGATAGCACCATACGCGTATGAAACTGCCCAACAATTTTGGAATACGTACGACAACCCACAACCCAAACAGCAACACCAACAACACAGCACCGCCCGGTTTTTCGCGTTCGTCATCGCGGAGCAAGGTAACAGCAGACGACGGAGCTGGCGGCGCGTTTTTTCTTCTTCTTTTGAGCAGTTTCCCCCACCAAGCGTATTATCCCTGCGCACTCGAACAGACACCGTCACCACCAGCAAGAACAACGGCGATATCAGCAACAGCAAACAGCAAGGTCGTATCCCCCCCCCCCCCCCCCCGCCGACCCCTCGCCCGGACGACGGCTCTAATCCACGAACAGGCAGAGGCACGTGAACGGCAGTTTGGAGGAGGAGGCCACTTGCCGCAGTTGGAGGCAACGAGAAGAAGGTGCATTCATTGCACAGGAAGCTATACTCGTTTTATACCAGTAAAGAAGTAAGCAAGAGACACGGGGATGGTGCAAGGGCAAAGACCTCTCCCCCCGTAGCCGCTGCTGCTGCTGCTGCTGCTGCTGCTGCTGCCGCTGCTGCTGTGTGTGTGTGGCTTGCAGTGCTGTATGTAATGGATAAGTAGGGTATGTAGGTGCTCGCTGGCATTGTTGCTCCGGGTGTGCTTGTGGTGCTGTTGCTGGTGCGGTTGCTTGCTGCCTCTTCTCCCGGTTGCTTGTTGTTGCTGGCCTGACTCAATTATTTTTTGTATACTAGTTTAGTACTGCTATACACGTCACACGCGGCCCGGAAACGGGTCGGAGCCCTTCCAAGATTGGTGAGCGTCAGCCCGATATATAACCATATATACTCTGTATACTCGGACTGATTATCGATCGGCACTCAACTGGTGAATTATACCTGGTATCTGGTATTTATTAATAGTATCGTAAATTTGGCAGCAGTAGGAAGACTTCCTATCTTAATAATGAATCAACATAACGCTGATCGCATTCTTTGATTTGGCATAACCTGGTAGGTACTATTAATGGTACAACTACAGCAGCAACTATTAATTGAATCGTATTAATAGCACATGTATCGATTTCTGTAGAAGAATACTCGTGCCTTTGACACGAGATGCGGCCACAAGGTTTTTTAGTTAGCGTATTATTATTAATACCAGGTAGTATGGTTCCAACGGTTTATTTTCGGCGTGGCGAGCTACTATTTTACGGGGGGCCATAGTTAGCAGGACAAATATTGTTAGTAAAAATGGTTAAATATATAGGCTTTTATTTACACCATAGGTCCTGTTAACTAGGGTCCCCCATAAAAATAACCTGTTCGCGTGTCATCTTCAGATTCCCAAGACAAGAACGCAGGTAAAAAGTTCACCTCTTTATTTTTATTGTTTTTTTCCCATCAGTACTTTGTTACAATCGCTGCATTAAATATCTCGATAACAGTACACAAGCATGTACCTGGTACTTATTTTTGCCGAGTTTGCTCTTATTATTATTTATTGTAATGAGTATTTGTTACCATCCGATTTGTAAGAGTTATCGGGTTGTTTGCTCTTCCCGAGATTTTTTGCAAATTGATTGCATCATTATTTGCATTTTGGGGTGTATTCATTGTTTGGTCTCCATGGTGTGTGTATATGTGTATATACCAAGCAGGGCACACAGCCTTCATACGAACGAGTATCATACGTTTATTCTAGCTGTTGACCTTTTTAGAACCGCAGTCCCGTTTTGCGGACAAACTAGTCAAATTATAAGTAATTTGTCCCCAAAACGGGACTGATGTCCTAAAAGGGTGAATACACATACATACCAGGTATAGTGTATTTATTCACAGCAATTTTTATAGTGCGAGTACGTACCCCTCTCTCGATTAATAGGATCTACTCGTGTACCCATGATATCGAGCACACCTCCCCCCCCACCATGCATGACCATGAAGACCCCCCCCCCCCCCCCGCCGCCGCCTCTTTCCCCCCGTGCCTCTACAGGGATACTCTCGGGGGTAGTGGGTGGAGGTAGTGGTGGGTGCTGGAAACCCCCTGTTGCCGTCCGGAACAAGACGAGAAGACTGCAGGAGACGCTGCTTTCTCTGAGGGGGGGTGTGTGTATTCCCCGACGTTTCGCGGAAGCGGAAGAGGAGGGAGGTCCAGGTACGTTTGTTTGCGTGTATTGGCTGCTGTTGCGGCGATTGGATAGACGTGGGTCTGACAGTCTGTTGTCGTAGTTGTTGTTGATGGTGGTGGTGGACGTGGTGGTGGTGGCGGTGGCGGTGGTGGTGGTGGTGGTGGCGGTGGTGGTGGCGGTGGCGGTGGCGGTGGCGGTGGCGGTGGCGGTGGTTGTAAAGTGGTTATTTGTCGTCGTTGCATACTCTCAATCCTTTTGGGACGTCAGCCCCGCTTTGGGGGCAATCCACTCAAATTAGGACTGCGGTCATGTTTTGGGGGCAAACGAGTCAAAAAACGGCAAGTAAGTTTGTCCCCCGAAGACGAGACTTGCGGCCCTAAAATGAACACCCAAAAAAAAACCACAACCGGAAGGTTTCACTTTTTCAAAAGATGAGTTGCCAGGAGCAAAATTGTATCATACGAGCAAACACCAACAGATTCGCCGCCTACTGCTGCGTAAAGCATGAGCGTTGAGATTGCACACAGCCCCTCCGACGAAATTCGAAGCTGCTTATCTCGGCAAACGGGGAGGGCGTACTGAGTACGACGAGCGTTACGGCTACGAATATATATATATATATACCTGGTATATATATATGGAAAGGATTCGTCGAGATTTTTCAACAAGGCCGCCGTTTTTGGTCATAGACGCCCCCCTGAGTCGCCCCCCCGTTGCTTCGCTTGCTTCGCTTGCTTTCGAGAAACTCGGCTCGGGGATTGGTCGCAGGGGGTGTGTGTGTTTATCGCCTGTGTTTCATACGGCACCACCAGCAGCAGCAGCAGCAGCAGCGATACCACAGCAGTAGCGTCGTCAGCTGACGCACCCACACTACCTACCGAGGTTTGCACTGGCGGTACGGCCACCATGGATATTGTAGCAGTAGGTGACACGAGCTTCAAAGCCCCCGCGATCGAGGTGCCACTTCTGACCGTACCACACGCAGCGTGAAAAAATGTGGCATCTATCTGCTGTCTTTTGGTCCTCCAAGTGTCGCCGTGTGGTTGCAGCTGATAAATTAACTGTTATTAACCCTTTTAGAACCGCAGTCCCGTTTCCGGGACAAACCGCTCAATTTCCAAGTATTAATAGTTTGTCCCCAAAACGGGACTGCGGTTCTAAAGGCAGTCCTTTCTTTTGGTGTGCAGTCGTTCGGTTGTCACGGCTGCAGTTTTCGTCCCTTGTTCTTCTAATACCTTTTTTTCACGCTCTCTCTAGTTCTTCTCCGGGCCTCTTCGTTGGCCTGCTTTCTGACTTGGAATTGATGGGTCAAGATCACACGCTCTGGACAGCAGCAGCAGTAGGCTCAAAAGCAACAGACACAGCAGTCTGCTGCTATACTCTACCGGCTGCTGCTCCGACGAGTAGTTGTCTAGGGGGAAACTCGAACCGATAGCCGTTGTCGGCCACGGCAGCAGACTCCGCCCGAGGCGTCTTTGCCCCATCACGCGCCGTACGAGCCACAGGTAAATTAGTCACGGGTCAACCAGTCACAAGGAGATCTGAAGACGCGGCGGTATATATATATATATTTATTGTTGCCGCCGCCGCCTCTGTGCACGAGTACGTATTTCTTCACTTCTTTATTTTTTTTTGTCGGTCCTCTTTTTCCTTCTCCCTCCCCAATACAGCAGTCGTGGCTAAGATCCGGGGTCAATGAGTACCATAGGCGCGCCCCCCCCCCCCCCCCCCGCCCCTCCCCCTCCCCCTCCCCCTCCCCCTCCCCACTCGTCTACGGTGCGTGTCTCGCTTTTCGTATCGCGGGAAGACTGCAGCCGTTTCTTCGCTCGTCGACTTGCGTAGAATGACGAGTATTCAAAACCCAAAACCTACCACGCACGACGTATATACCTGGCACCTGGTACATGTTAGGTTAATAATCCATTTAAGACGGCAGTCCCGATGTGGGGACAAACCAGTCAAATTCTGACTAGTCTGTCCCCCAAACGGGACTGCGGACCTGATGGGGCTAAACCCGATAAATGTACCTGGTACGTACTTCGTTCGTACCGCGCGCTATTTTTTTTAATTTTTCTTTTTTTTATTTTTATCATCTGTTCTCATCAACCCTTTTAGGACCCCAGTCCCGTTTTGGGGACAAACTACTTATAATTTGAGGGCTTTGTCCCCACGTATGGGACTGCGGTGCTAAAAGGGTCAAGATACAGTAGTATATCCCGGTATCGATGTTCTGGGTTCAGCGTGAAGAGCGAGTTCGACGAAACCTCCGTCGTCTTCGCTTCCTTTTCTTGCATTGTGTGCGTACATAGTTGAATGCGATGTGGTGCATACATGGTTGTTGCGTTGGTTGTTGTTGTTGTTGTTGTTCCTCTGCTTTTTTATCCCCCGTGGCGTGCATCAACCCCCCCGCCCCCCCGCTGCTGCAGGGGGCATGCAGCATGCAGTACATCGTGGGGGACGTCACGCGGCCCAGCAGGCGGCATGCACACAAAATCACAGCAACACCGACGACAACGACGACAATTATCACATCACTCGTCTACATTTTTATTGGTTACTTTAAATTGCCCGCAGCCTGACCGGCCCAATGCTCCTGCATACCTCCAGACCCTCCTTACCTTTGAGGCACAGACAAGTACCGTATCATGTTCCGTACCTGGTACATACTTGGGAAATTGACCGAGGTTCAAAAACGGGCCTCAAGTCTCAGGTCCTAACGCCTCGGCGGAAGTATCTTCGCACTGCATCTACTGCTGTCATCGACGAAACCAGACCAAAGGAACTTTGCATCATGTGATCATACGTCGCGCATTTTGAGATTATGCACATCGTGGCTACGAAGACGATAGAGTGTTACCGACCCGCTCGCAAGAAAGTAATTCGCGGGGGAAGTCAGCCTGAAAAATAGATCGTGTGTGTGTGTGTGTGTTTTTTGTTCGCCCAAATATGAAAAAATCGCAACAAATTGAAGAAAATGTACTCTTTTGCGCGCGCGCGCCCAGAAAGAATAAGCAAGTCAGTCTGAGCCAGAACTCAGGTTTGTTGTCCAAGGGCCGGTACTGCTGCTGCTGCTGCTGCTGCTGCTGCCTGTACGAGTAATCGTGGTCGAGGACAAGAGCATGAGCGGAACGATCCCCACGAGAAACTACGCCTTCCATGTATATACACCGCCTTTTTTCCGGAAAAATCGAAAACGAGGCTGACTGCTGTACTGAAGAGAAGGTTCGAACAAGCACAGCTACAAACAACGAACAACTTTTCTCGAATGACACTGAAGAGAAGGTTCGAACAAGCACAGCTACAAACAACGAACAATTTTTCTCAAATGACACTGAAGAGAAGGTTCGAACAAGCACAGCTACAAACAACGAACAACTTTTCTCAGATGACAACACCGCCGTGTAACACACCGGGTGGTAATACAACACCCCCCCCCTCTGGGGCGATTTTTTCTGCGAAGAATTTCTCCGATATTTTGGCGGGAGAAACACAACGGAAAAAAGCGTCGCCTTAAGAAGATTCTCGTCGAGATATTTCCCCATAGATGCATCGCTCGCCTGTATATTTCGAGGAAACGATATTTGCAGTTCATTCGACGGGTCGCTCCGTCGCTATTGATGGTAATAGAAAAAGGAATATTGGTACAGTATTAATAGTAGTAGTAGTAGTAGTAGTAGTAGTAGTAGTAGTAGTAGTAGTAGTAGTATTAATCGTAGTAGTAGTAGTGGTATTACGGGGGACCATAGTAAATATGACCAAATATTGTTAGTAAAAATAGGTAAATATGTAGGTTTTTGTGTGTACCGTAGGTCCTATTAACTATGGTCCCCCGTAATAGTAGTAGTAGTAGTAATAGAAGTAGTAGTAGTAGTAGTAGTAGTAGTAGTAGTAGTATTAATCGTAGTAGTAGTAGTGGTATTACGGGGGACCAGAGGGAAGAAAAGGCTGAAATCTTCTCGCGATAAAAATGAAGGCACGTACCGTAGCGGGAAGGGGGGAGAAGAGCGTGCTATGTGACCCCGGATCTGAGTTACGAGTTGGAAGGAGAGAGAGAAGAAGATGTGCGAAGATAATGAATGGGATGGAAAAAAAAAAAAAAAAAAAAAAAAAAAAAAATAGTACCTGGTAAATATGACCAAATATTGTTGTTAAAAATAGGTAAATATGTAGGTTTTTGTGTGTACCGTAGGTCCTATTAACTATGGTCCCCCGTAATAGTAGTAGTAGTAGTAATAGAAGTAGTAGTAGTAGTAGTAGCAGTAGTCGTAGTAGCAGTAGTAGTAGTAGTAGTAATACCAGTGGTCCCTCTATAGTACCGGTTGCTCGGTTTTTCCCGACCCAAAACCGAGATATTTTCTTTTCGTTTTTTTTGCAAAAAAAAAACACTCAGACCGGCCGACACACCCGTTTTTCTTCCGGTTTCGTTTTGTTATAAAACAAAACTTCCCAAACCGATTGACGTTTGTTTCGACGAAAATTGTGTAAAAGAGTAAAAACTATCTGGTGTGTTACGTCGATAAAAAATCAATTCATCGGGAGGTGTAAGACGGACCCCGCGGCGGTGCGGCGGTACGTTTACGAGGGGGGAGGGGGAAATCCTGGTACTCGTACGGCAGTCGACCAATCAGTGGCAGCTCCATGCTGAAAGAAACACGTACTCGTACGTCACACGAACCACGTACGCACGCGAAATATCAAAATACCACATTTTTGTCGTATGATATAATACGTGACCATTATATCGCGACACACCTCACTCACTACTACGCCTGTGTTATACCTGGTAATATCTCCTTGTACACTTCGGTGTTTTCGGTCGTACGAGTATGTTCTAATTCCATGGCGAGAAAGACAAAAATCAACCAATCCCACCAGTAAAATTTATTCAACATAAAAAGGATTAGTCAGATCGAGCATCAAATCAACCAATCAATCATTCAATGACTCAGGTCAGTCATCACATCATCAACAGCAAACCGCAACCGCAGCAGCAGCAGCGGCAACTGCCTGGTCGGTGAAAACCCGACATGCTCCGTCCCGGCGTTGTAGGGATGCGAGGGTCTATGGTCATACGACTACGGCCATGCATGAGATCGAGTACATCTCTCCTATCGAGTACACCCCCGCCCCCTCCCTCAAGGCACCCACGAGGCAGTCACATAGCAAACCCATTGCTGTCTCGAGAAGTGGCCACACCAGAAATCAAATTGACTTATTGGAGCTATCATCCATGTGCAAGCCCGCCTCACAAGCGGTTCTTACGTAGTAGGATGCAGTTCACCCTTTCGTGCGACTCGCCGGACACCTCACGGCGCTCCGCCCTTGGTGCAAGCAATGCCTGCCCGGTCGGTGAAAAACCGACATGCTCCGTCCCGGCATTGTAGGGGTGCGAGGGGTCTATGGTCTTGCGACCGCGGCCATGCATGATATCGAGCCCCCCCCCCCCCCCCGCCCCTTCCCTTCCTTTTCAGAGGGAGTTCCAAGAACCTTCGTGACTCGAGCGCATTTGTATATCACACGGGTGATAGGATAGCACACGCCCTGCGACGAAGTTTCGAGCCGATTTTCTTCAAAGCATGCCTTAGGGGGGGGCAGACACGACAAGAATGGTGGCTTTAGAAATCACATCTCAATAGAGTCATGTATGTAGGCGTTTTTTGCACCCTCTCTCTTGCGTTGTCGATAAAAACACAAGGTTTGAAATTCGGCCTTATCACCCGTGTGATGGTGCTATCTTATATCTTGCTCATCACACGGTACATATAGGGTTGACGCACAGCGTTGCGCTGTCCAATCTGCTCACTGCACTACGCACTTGTGCAGCAGCATTGTATCTCTCTCGCTGTGTCGCAGCCTTGTGGCCGCATAGAGCGTTGCATCTCTCGGGGGGCTGTAAGGGTCGACACACGGACACTGCGCGTTGGTGCTCAATTACCCTAATCTCGCACTACCCAGGTAAAAGACAGAGCAAAATGAGCGGTTGGATCCCGGGTGGCTATCCCAACCTCTCTCATTAGAACCTAAAAGGGGGTCGACTAAATAGGTCCGGCAAGTTCATGACCTGTATGTACACTGGCGGAGTGTCATGTTAAAATCTGTGTTCTACAAATGGACTATTAATAGAACCGGTACACAAATAAGAAAGTGTATTGGGCGTAAGCTTTTTTTACCCAGATCTCCAAGGAGGATAATATATATATTTTCAAATAAAAAAATTGGTTCAATGTGAAGCACGCACACGAACACCTGCCAATGTTTTGAACGGGGGAAGGGGGGGGGGGTGACACCGTATCACACGGGTGATAAGATAACACACCCCGTCGGACAATATCCCAAGCTGGTTTGCTCGGCCATGTACGTGAAATGCCAAGCGATGAGTCTATGGAAAAATCCGGACGAGATAATGTGAACGGGGGGGGGTGTTTGCTTCGTAGCGCTATTACGGGGGACCATAGTTAATAAGACCTATGGTATACACAAAAAGCTATACATTCTCCTATTTTCACTCACAGTATTTGGTTCTATTAACTATGGTCCCGCGTAATAGCACCTAAACCTCGCTCGATTGTACAGTAGTATACTGGTACCAAGGACGCGTGTTTTGCCTTGTAGGGGTCGCACCTGAAACTGACTTGATTTACAGTATAGGAGCTCTCTATCGCACACCAAACTGTTTTTCGATATGAGCTTAAAAGTGCAAATTGGTGAAAGCAATCCTCAAGCCTTGGTGTATCACGAATCTTATCGCAAAACACAGATCGAAACTTCCGACAATATTGGGATGAGGGACCCGGTCGGCCAGAAATATTTTTGGCCAAAAAGTGACATACATATAATGTGCTATATATGGTATACTTCGGAGTATAATGTTAGATACACCTGGTATATCATATGCCTTACCATAGGACGCATCAAATGCCAATATTACCGTTGGGCTTGCCCCCCCCCCCCTGTTAAAGTAGTTTCGGACAAAATCTAAAGGGGGTGTTACGTGGTAAGCGGTAGGTGTGCAACCCGACTTTCGCCAGGCCGGGGCGCGGGGGGGGTGTAATCGATAGGAGATATATACTCGATCTCATGCGTGACCGTAGACGTATGGCCATGGGAGTACAGTAGTCGATATCATTTTCCGATATCATTCATGGGCGTACTCTGAAGTCGTCTGGCCACAGACCCTCACATCCCTGCAATGCCGGGACGGAGCAGGTCGGGTTTCACCGACCGGGCATACGTTGCGTTCACCAGCGCGTAGCACCAAACGCGGATCGCCGTGGGGTGTTCGTTCGCGAGTCGTTTGAATAGTGAGCTGCGTCCTGCGATTAGCAAGTTGAAGGTGCCTTTAACCAGGAGTGGGAACGATGCTGCTCCGTCTCGAAAGGGATGCGTGGCAAATGGTCAAAATGACTCAGGCAAAATAACAACAGAGTATGCCACCCCCCCCCTCCCCCCCCCCCCCCCTTTCTCTACCTGAGTCTTAGTCCGCCATGCTCCTAAGCCCCCCCCCCCCCCCCCCCTATTTGAAGCTGTCATCCATTTGCAAGGTCGCCTCACAAGCGGTAGTTGGTAGGATGCAGCTCAACCTTCATGCGACTCGCCGAACACCTCACGCTTCGCTTCGCGTTTGGTGCAAGCAAGCAATATCTGCCTGGTCGGTCAAAACCCGACGTGCTCCTTCCCGGCACTGTAGGGGTGCGAGGGTCTCTATGGCCAGACGCCTTATACGGCCATGCATGATATCGATTACCCCCCCCCCTCCCCTCGCGGGAAACCCCAGACACTCCGTACGGGCCTCGTGCGTGTTCCTTTTTCGAAGACGACGCACCGCACGAGGTTCGGTGATTGTTGAAGAAGGCTGCGTTCAACTCGAGTGCCGTTCGTTCAGTCTCGTAACTCTCGATCCTCCTCCTCCTCCTCCTCCTCCTCCTACTCCTCCTACTCCTCCTCCTCCTCCTCCTCCTCCTCTTCCTCCTCCTCCTACTCTTCCTCCTCCTCCTCCTCCTCCTCCCCCTCTTCTCCGCACCGCCACCCTCTGGTGGGGGGTGATTGTTGTTGATGTTGTTTTCCTTCGAAGAGTTTACCGCTTTGGTCGAGAGTTTGAGGACCGTTTGGTACATATTTATATGAATATGAGTACTCGAGCGGTACTTACGTTTTTGCCCAGGGTGATGCGTCAGATGTGTGTGCGGTACTTATATTTTTGCCCAGAGTGATGCGTCAGATATGTGTGTGCGTGGCTTGAATGCGACTCGAGAGCTGTTCAAGTTTCTCGCGTCTCGTCTCCCCCCCCTCCCCCTCCCTCTCGTCTTCGGCGCTCTCTATCTCCCGCTGCCGCTGGTCGCGTTATCTCATGCTTTTGTCCGTTTCTGTTGGCCCGTTGACAACGGCAATATCATCCCCACCGTCAAAAACAAAACGAAACGTCAGCGAGGAATTTTATCGCCCTATTATACACCAGGGCATGGTATATTGCGTGTTTAATTCAACCCTCTTAAGGGCTGCAGCCTCCTTCTGGGGGACAAACCATTGTAGTCCCCAAGTAACTGGTCTCCCAAGCGGTACTGCGCTCCTGAAAGGTTATAACGTAGACGGGATGGCATACCGTACCACCCTGGGGGGTAAAAATGGATGGCCGCTTGGTTGTCATATTGGTGTCTGGCTGGCTGGCTGGCTGGCTGGCTGGCTGGCTGGCTGTCTGGCTGGCTGCCTGTCTGTCTGTCTGTCTGTCTGTCTGTCTGTCTGTATGTATGTCTGTCTGTCCGCGTCGGGATTTCATTTCCTTGCTCCACGAACATGATGTATCACGCATCTTGAAATGTTCCGGGAAGGGGAAGGGAGGGAGGAGGGAAGGAAGAAAAGGAAGGAAAGGAAGAAAAGGAACGAACCCTCTCAGAATTATCCTCTAGGCCCTGGCGACATTTTGTTTTTTCAAGACCCGAGGTCCGTCCGCTGTGTTGCAGGTTGGCGGTCACTGATTGTGCTCTCCTCGAAAAACTATTTCGCGCTACCCCCCTCATCACCTACCCCGAGGTTACGATTGATCCATCACGAGAGTATACATACGATGCTCGGCCAGAAGTTTCTTCAGCTCGGCCGGACGTTTCTTCACTTCTACCCATGAACGCCATCCAGCGCACACAAGCCGCAGCCCCTGCAGGGTATTATCGAGTTTTTTCCGGCACGGGAAGGATGCCAATCGCGAATAGCCTTAACCCATTCTGCACTGCAGTCCCGCTTCGGGGAGAAGCAAGTCAGTTTTCAAGTAATGTGCCCCGCTTGGACGCCGACCTTCTCCCACCCGGACCTACCGCCCCCCCGCCCGCCAAGCTGACCCTGGATACTGGATACGCATACACGTAACCACAATCACGAACACCCAGAGCAAGTAGGCCCGAAATAAGGTCAAAGCAACCACTACCGCGTCTCGCTGTTGCTGTGGTGATTTCCACCTCGAAAAATCACCGCGTGAAATTAAAATGTCGTCTGGTGCACAATACAGTAGCAGTTTGTATGTACTCGTACGTGGTTGGAGGCACCAGGGTACGTAGACTTTTTCCGTCGATGCTACACTCTTTTTTTTTTTCTTTTTTTTTTCAGAAATTCACTCGTGGGAAGCTTCTCTCCCCCCGAATCGGGCCTTCCGCTATGTCCCATGATATAGGCACCGGTTTTACACTAATTGTTCAAACAAACGTCGCTTATATTTCGGGACGTGGTGATATATGTTACGGCGCCAGCACCGTGACAGTTAGTTCAATAATACTAGATTGGGGACAATCACATTCAGGACCCATCACATGCACGAAACTCTATATATTCCAGCAATATCACAAAGCATTTTCGGTCCTGATTAGAACAATCCCTCCTAACATAGCCACTTTTTATGGGGGTACCGTGGTAAATAGGACCAAATGTTGTTGGTAAAATTAGGTAAATATATAGGTTTTGGTGTGTACCGCAGGTCCTGTTTTATACGGCCCCCGTTAATAGTAGAGCACCAGCAGTCCTGCCAGATACCGTAATATCGCGGGGTACTTTAGTAATGAGGATCCGTCATTTAGACAAAAAAAACATCAGGTATATTCCACTCCTTTTACGAAGCATATTCGGTATTCGGTCTGATAACTACTATTAATACCAGGTATTAATACTGTATCTCTCCCCGTAATATTGTCACACGTCAGCTGTATGGTGCCTGGCATTAACATTATTGTTATTAGTGCGTACTGGTTCTGTCCGGTTCTGGTCTGCGTTTGTTTCGGATGTCTTCTGCCGGAACAACGGTTATAGTTGAATCTCAACCATTTTCGCCGGGCAGTCGCAGACCGGTGGTTCAAGTGGTTAACCTCGAAGTCTTCTTGTGTTTGAGTCCTGGGTTCGAGCCCCGGGTGGGTCGGACTTTTGACTTTATTTGCAAAAATCAAAATAAAAAAGGATTCAATTGTTGAGAGCGCCTTCCAGCGTGGGTAGGCACAATTCGATGCGAGTCGACGAGGGAAGAAAAGGCTGAAATCTTCTCGCGATAAAAATTAAGGCACGTACCGTAGCGGGAAGGGGGGAGAAGAGACTGCTATGTGACCCCGGATCTGAGTTACGAGTTGGAAGGAGAGAGAGAAGATCTGCGAAGATAATGAACGGGATGAGAAAAAAAAAAGAAGTGGTGTGCGTAGTGCGTGCGTATGTGCGCGCTCGACATTAAAGTGTTCTTTCTACCCGTCGACATGCAGCACAACCAGTGTCCGCGCCGATTCTTCAATCCTAGAAGATATACGACAAGCTCCATGGTCACAAAACTACGACACAGGACACATCTATTAATAGAGAAAACAGCACGTGCCTTGTGTTATTAGTATGCGCTCACGTACATTCATACGCAGTATTAACCCTTTTAGAACCGCAGTTCCGTTGTGAGGACAATCCAGTCAAATTATAAGTAATTTGTCCCCAAAACGGGACTGCGGTTCTAAAAGGGTTAACCCCTTTAGAACTCCAGTCCCGTTTTGGGGACAAGGCACTCAAATTCCAAGTAATTTGTCCCCAATTGTCCCCCAAAACGAGACTGCAGTTCTAAAAGGGTTAATAGCAGCAAGCAGAGTAGCCCAGATTGTTTCTCCTAGATTTTGCTTTCATTTTTTTTCTTTTTCTCTTTCGATTTGTCTACCTTGTTTTTTGTTTTCTCTTTGATTGTTTCTTTTGGTTTCACTATTTCATAGATTGCGTATGTCGTGCCTGTCGTATATAGTATGATGACATGGCTTTGCATTGCCCACTGCAGTGCACACTGCACACGTGGCAACGTAGTATCTCTGTGGCGTAGCTTTGTGACCACAGAACTTGTATCTCTTCTAGGATTGAAGAATCGGCACGGACACTGGTTGTGCTGGATGTCGACGGGTAGAAAGAACGGTTTAATGTGAAGAACACACGCACACACACACAATGCAGTGCCCATATCACCATCGTACCGGTATAATATTATAGTATACCCCAGGAAGAAAAAAAATACCAGTGCCTTCTGCTGTACGTGGCAAAAACACAACAAAGCAGGACTATACACATCTAGGCATCACAACTGAAGCACATCTATCTACAGTGTGTGTGTTCTTCTTTCCGACATCCAGCACAACCAGTGTCCGTGCCGATTCTTCAATCCTAGAAGAGATACAAGTTCTGTGGTCACAAAGCTACGCCACAAAGATACTACGTTGCCACGTGTGCAGTGTGCACTGCAGTGGACAATGCGATGCCCATGTCATCGTACTGGATACGGCAGGCACGACATACGCAATCTATGAAATAGTGAAACGAAAAGAAACAATCAAAGGGGAAACAAAACAAAGAAGACAAAATCGAAAGAGAAAGAGAAAAAATGCAAAAACTAGAAGAAACAATCTGTCGTGCCCCCCCCCCGCAGGCGAGGTGGCCAACACTTGAAAAAAAACGAGCTGGAAAAAAAAAAAAAAAAAAAAAAAACACCATTGCTTGTATGTAAACAGAGTAAGACAAAAAACCAAGGAAATAAATAAATAAATAAAAATAACAAAGGGGAAATAACAGGCAGACGAAAGCCCAAAGCACCTTTCAGGTGGCGGCAGCAGCTTGTGGTACGAGTAGTATAGCCAGGTTCTCCCTGCTAATCCGCCTGGTACCTTGCTACCCAGACTGCCGTCTCCGCCCTGCGTTCGTCAACTATGCCCAGCCCCTTGGCGTCAGACAATACGAAACGAGCAGAGCAGGTTCGTCGTCCAACCACGCCACACGACTCCTTCAGTACGGCTTATCAATCAGAAAAGGAAGAGAATGAAATAAAATGAAAAAGCACGGAGAATCAGCGCAGGATAGTACACCTCGACTCGGGAGCATTCTGCAAAACAAACAAAATAAAATAACAAAAAAAAGCCGAAGGTGTGAGATCGGAAATTTGAAATTTGCTCCAAAACTCACTCATCTTTGACGCGGTACCTGGTATGAAGTTTGATGATTCGATCGTGCTTTTGACGGGGGGTGTGAGTTAGAGCTGCAGTCCCGTTTTGGGGACAAACTACTTGAAAATTGAGTGGGTTGCCCCTTGAAGGGGACTACGGTCCTAACAGGGCTACTGGTGTTACACCGGTGGTAACAAGGTACAACCAATCTGTTGCTGCGCTGCTGCTTCTGTGCTGCTGAACGAACTTTTTTTTTTTTTTTTGCTCATCCCATTTATTATCTTCACCACACATTTTCTTCTCTCTCTCCTTCCAACTGCGTAACTCAGATCCGGGGTCACATAGCAGGCTCTTCTACCCCCTTCCGCTACGATACGTGCCTTCATTTTTATCGCGAGAAGATTTCAGCCTTTTCTTCCCTCGTCGACTCGCATCGAACTGTGCCAGAAAAAAGGAACGACCGGGTGTGATACGTAGATGTGTGTTGCACCAGCTGATTTTGATGAATGTTTGTACGAGTTGATACGCACAGCAAGCAGTACGCACGCACGAGCGTTTTCTCGCGGGGTCCTGAGTGACGCACTTACTGCGTCACGTACGTACACAGCAGTTCCTATACAGGTACAGTTTTTATATTAATGGTATTATCAATATTTAACCCTTTTAGGACCCCAGTCCCGTTTTGGCGACAAACTACTTATAATTAGAGGGTTTTGTCCCCACATATAGGAGTGCGGTTCTAAAAGGGTTAATAGTATTGACAGGAGTATGCGCGGCATATCCAACAAAGACTCTTACGTACTCGTATATGATACTTGATATGATGTTTGGTTCGCAGGATATTTACGAAGAACGTGTTTCGTTTATTTCAACATCGACGGACATATCTGTTTTCTTCTTTTTTTTGTTTTTTTTTTTTAACCCCATTTAGTTCCTTTCCCCCCCCCTTTCTTGGGGAAATATGAAATATGTGTATGTACCATACCAGGTATATATTGTCCCCTCATATTAACATCTAAAAACGTATTGCTATTACGGGGGGCCATAGTTAATAGGACCTATGGTACACATAAAACCCTATATATGTAACCATTTTTACTAACAATATTTGGTCCTATTATATTTAACCATTTTTACTATCAATATTTGGTCCTATTAACTATGGTCCCCCGTAATATTAATAGTCGTGATTTCAGATCCGGAGTCACATCGTTGGCCCGCGCCCTCACTGTTACGGGGGACCATAGTTAATAGGACCAAATATTGTTGGTATAAATGGTTAAATAGATAGGTTTTTATGTACACGACAGGTCCTGTTAACTGTGGTCCCCCGTAATAGGGCATGCCTTGCATTGTTATGATATCTATCCCCGTTTCCCTTCTGTTGTTGTGGAGGCGTCACCGTACATGTCGTTGCTCTTGCCTTCGCTACGTGTATGTATCGCGTAATGTCTCTTGACCTTTTTTTTAACGTGATCAGGGTTGAGCGCTTCCCTTCCTTGATCGAATCGCGTTGAATTGTGTTATAACCCTTTCAGAACCGCAGTTCCGATGTGGGGACAAACCAGTCAAATTCCAAGTAGTTCGTCCCCAAAACGGGACTGCGGTCCTAAAAGGGTTAACCTGCGGGTAATGTTTGCAAGGGGCGGTGGTTGTCGAAGACGCTGTTCAGGCAATGGCAGAAAATGCTCCGCGAGCAGACTAATGGCAACATTGGTCGTGAATCATCATGCACTGCCCCCGCCCCCCCCCCCCCCCCCCCCCCCTTCCCAGACCCCACACCAGTCGAAACCATACTCGGCGCTCCATACTCGCCCTCAGAAGTACACGATGATTTGATGCGTTGAAAAATGTTCCCCAGGCATTTGGATCGGAACCAATGTATCTCGTGAACGCGCCGGATTGGCCCACCGCCCCCTCTGCCTTCGTCTCGAAAGGCATGTGTTGGTCAATGATGAAATTGCTTAATAATGGCAAGCAAAAAATGAGAAAGCCCGACCCCCCCCTCCCTCCCCCCCCCCCCTGTTTCTATCCCCTCCCTGCTCTCTTGCTACCGAGCAGGACTTCCAACCGGCAGGAACCGGTTGGGCGCCCCGAAGTCGTCCCGTTTAGCCGGCTAGGCCCCCACACCAACAGCGTCGGGAGGAGCAGCAAGCAGCAGCAGAAGCAGCAGCAGTAGCAGCAGCAGCAGCAGCAGCCGTTGCTAACATGGCTCCAGCAGGAGACGCGAAGGCCTCGTACGACCTCCCATCGTGGAATATCGTGGTGATATGCACGGTGGGGGGCGTGCTGATGTTCGAGCTCATTTGTCAGCAGGTGCGGCCAGTACGCGTGGTAACTATCAACATTAACAATACGAGTACTGCAGAGTATTTTTCCCGCGCACTGCTGTTGTTGACACGTTTTTTTTTTGTCCTCTCTCGTACCCTCAATTACCAGTAGATAAATCAGGGGAGAGTTACCATAGATATACCTGGATGTCTGCATGGTCTAGGACCAGGTTTCTTGCGTTGGAGCTGTGTCGGTACTACGAATGTGTGTATACCATACCGTACAGCACTATCGCACTAGGGTGATAGGATAACACACCCCCTCGGACGATTTTGAAAGCTGGGTTTCCCGGCAACGGGGAGAGGGCGTACTGAGTACGACGAGCGATGCGTCTGAATTTGCAACCTTGTCGACGAAAAAATTCCAAAGCCACCAGTTTCGTTTGTGTGTGCCCCTTAACCCCCTTAGAACCGCAGTCCCGTTTTGGGGACAAACTACTTGAAATTTGACTGGTTTGTCCCCATAGTGGGACTGCGGTTCTAAAAGGGTTAAGGCATGTTTCGGAGGAAACAGGGTCCGAAATTCGTCACAGGGGGCGTGTTAACTTATCACCCAGTGTGACACCGTTGCTCATCCACGGCACCTCAGAACGGCCGGTTGGGCCGGAGGTGATCTCTCGAAAACAAAGATGTCAGGAGGCGTGTCAAGTAAGGCAAAACGTGCGCTGTCAAGGGAGTGGGGCCGAGTGTTTCACAGCAAACCTACTACCGCCGTATTCCTGGGGGCCACAGTAAACAGGACCTGCGGTATACACAAAAACCTACATGCTTCCCTATTTCTACCCACAGTATTTGGTCCTGTTAACTGTGGTCCCCCGAGATAGTAGCTCGGCGTCCGTGGTGACATGTTTGTCTGTCAGGGAAGGGGTGCAAGTGCTGTCTGTCTCCCGCCATCTCTTTTGATCAGACACCGTGACGTGGATTGCCCGACGTGCGCATGACGGCAGATGAACAAGGCCGCCAAGGGAAAGAAACACGCCATGGAACTCCTTGAAGGCCTGTATCGAGAGCTGGCCATTCTGGGAGTGGTGGCGTTCGTACTATGGTCCATAAACGTTTCCGATTACGTCACCATCGAGGCGAGCAGACACCCTGTCCCGTAAATCAGCACCGGTTTTACACTATTTTTATGACCAAAGGGTTTTTAGAAGGTTAAAACTCGACGATATATATATATTGAAAAAAAAAAAGGTGACGGAGGTCAGCAACACAGGGCCCAAATGCGTGATTTAGGGAATAAGTCAACTTGGGTGGGTCCCGAGCGAGTTACAAAGGAAGGCACGGGTCCGTACGAAGCACAGCCCTACTCTGCTGGGCCCTCCCGCGCTGCTCGCATGTATGCATGCATATATAAACCGTTGGTGGCGAAAAAAAAGTGTCACTATTATAGGGGTCCACAGTAAATAGGACCAAATATTGTTAGTATAAATAACGAAATATATAGGTTTTTGTGTGTACCGTAGGTCCTATTAAATATGGTCCGCCGTAATACCACTACAGTGGTTTGGTCTCGAATCTTAGGTCCCTTAAGGGGTGACCCTTTGGGGGCAAAAAACAGCAGTCCCGTTTTGGGGACAACCCGGTCAAATTGTGAGTAGATGGTCCCCAAAGCGGGTCTCCATTTATCCCCTTTAGTGCCGCAGTCCCGATCAGGGGGACAGACCAGTCTAATTCCGAGTGATTTGTCCCCAAAACGGGACTGGGGTTCCGAAAGGGTTGACTCGCCTTGAGAGGGCTTTCACCCTTTTTAGGACCGCAGTCCCGTTTTGGGGACAAACTACTGATAATTTGAGTGGTTTTGTTCCCACACCCGGGACTGCAACGTAAGATAACGCAATGCAATGTGCTGCTGAACTGCGAGTACAACTAACATCGACTGGACGAATAGAGCTCTCGTTGTGCACGGAACCCTTTTTCGACCAGCCACGGCCTGGGAATGATACTGGGGGGGACCCTGATCTATCCGGTACAGTGCCGAGTGATGGCACGGCGCTCGCGGCTCGTACACCGCGCCTGGCCGATGTTATGTGACGATGCGGTCCTAAACGCCTCTGGGAAGTTGGGGGGGGGGGGGTCTGAAAAATGAGAGGGTAACCCACGAATCGAGCACGAACCTTGCCCGCACGAAGAAGCGGGAGTTGCATGGGGTACGCTGGCCGATGAAGGTTTTGAGAGGATGTGCGGGGGGGGGCATAGTTAGCAGGACCAAAAAATTGCGAGTAAAAATACGGAAATATATAGGTTTTTGTGTTTTCCATGGGTCCTATTTACTATGGTCCCCCGTATTATTACGGGGGACCATAGTTAACAGGACCTATGTATGGTACACACAAAAACCTATATGCTTTAACCCTTTTTACTAACAATATTTGGTCCTGTTAACTATGGCCCCCCGTAATAGTTCGTTTTTAGTTTTCACGGACCTGTTTGTTGTGTTGGGACTGGACATACGCACAAGTACAAGTACGAGTTACCAAAAAACTTTTTTTTTCCTTTTTTTTTGTTTGCATGTATATAGATGTGCGGATGACACGGGACACGAGATCTGACGCAATTACCTGTAGAGACGTAAAAGGCAAGGTATCGGCAAAGTATCGTATCAAGCCCACCTGTCTCCCGCAGCCTTTCTCATATTAATGTGCCACCCTTCTGGCTCCACTTCACCGCCCCTTGCCCCCCCGTCCCGTCCCGTCCCGGCATTGTATAGATGCGAGGGTCTATGATCATACGACGACGGCCATGCATGAGATATCGAGTACATCTCTCCTATCGAGTACCCCCCCCCTCCCCCCTCCCCCGCGCGCACGCCTCCCCCTTGGAATGATTACCCCCCCCCCCCCCCCCCCCCGCTTTCGGTGAACAACCGACGTGCTCCGTCCCGGCATTGTAAGGGATGCGAGGGTCTATGATGCCATACGACTCAGGGCCGTTCCTAACGGCATTGTAAGGGATGCGAGGGTCTATGATGCCATACGACTCAGGGCTGTTCCTAACGGCATTGTAAGGGATGCGAGGGTCTATGATGCCATACGACTCAGGGCCGTTCCTGACGAACCAAAAACAAGAAAAAAACGCGCTTCGTGACATTTCAGTCTATAATCATATAACCAAAAAAAAAACTGAAAAACGTCACATTCCGTGACATTTTTTTACAAATTGTAAAAATTCAGATGATACAAAGGCAACGTTTTTTTGCCGGTGGAGCCAACTCTCGCTAGCGCCGGGCCGGGCCGACCCGGCCCGTGATATATTCGAATTGCGGGCCGAAGCCTGAGCCGGCACGCGCGATTCCGATCTCACCGACCGTCGGTCGAGCCCGGCCCGCGAGATCCCATCTCACAGGCCGTCTGCCCGGCCTGGCCTGTAACACTTCTTGATCCCCCGCGCACGCTTGACACCGACCCATTCCGCCTCGATCGGTTGGAACTCCCCTTTTTCTGTTCGATTGTTTGCTTTTGTTTTTCGGTTGTTTGCTCTGTTTTTTCGTATTTTTTTCGTTTGTTCGGTTCGTTTGTTTTGCTCTTCTTTTTTTTTTTCTTCTTTTTTTTTTTTTCTTCCCCTCCAGTATAACGACAAGCATCTCTTCGAGGAAATCCACATGACGCTCTTCCTCGCGGCGCTGTTCCACTCCTTCTTCGTGGGGATGGTCGCGCTCTACTCCAGGCAGACCATGCGTCGCTGGGACATCTTCGAGGACGACGAGATGCGCAGGTTCGTCTACGCGCGCGCTTTTGGCGCAAGCAAATGTCTTGCCCGGTCGGTGAAAACCCTGACATGCTCCGTCCCGGCCTTGTAGGGATGCGAGGGTCTATATATGGTCGTACGACTACGGCCATGCATGAGATCGAGTACATGTGTCTTATCGAGTACACCCCCCCCCCCCCTGGTCGGTTAAAACCCGACATGCTCCGTCCCGGCATTGTAGGGATGCGAGGGTCTATATATGGTCATACGACTACGGTCATGCAGGAGATCGAGTACATCTCTTCTATCGAGTACACCCCCCCCCCCCACCCTCTAAGGCCATGCATGATATCGAGTATACCCCCCGCCTTCAATCAGCACCCAATTGTTGGAGATGTCGACCCCCCTCCAACCCGTTCTGCGTCCACCAGATACAAGGACCTGAAGCAGCAGTACCGACGCACGGCCGCGCAGCTGGGCATCCGCCACTCTCAGCTCAAAAGGGGAGTCGGTCTTTGGAAGTGGGTGAGTCGACGACCCAACACTGGTTCCCCAGATATTTTATATTTTCGTCTTCTGCTGCGGGTTTACGGTCGCCGGCCCCACCGTACACGAAACTTGTAAAAACTGAGTATCGACTGCTACAATACGTCCGAGTTGAATGCACGAACGCCGTATTTATACGTATAACAAATGTAATTTATTCCCTAGATGAAGAGCGGCCGACGCAATGTGTGTATGTGTAGGTATTCATAGTTTGATCAGGATTCGTCCTCCACCTTTTTGATTACTCAGATTCTGTTTTGTGTTGCCTCGTTTTATCCGTCGCTTGCCCCCCAGCTCTGCACACCTCCCCCTCCCTCTTCAAAACCTCGGCCCTCACACACCCCTCCCCCTCCACCCCGGGGCATTTACACAGCATCCCCATTGCTGTCTGCGGAGGTGGTCACGCCGGAAAATGAAGGCATCTTGTTTGACGCTGTCCTCCATGTGCAAGTCCGCCTCACAAGCGGTCCTTCGTAGGATGCAGCTCAACCGTCGTGCGGCTCCTCGGACACCTCACGTTTCGCTTCGCGCTCGGTGCAAGCAATGTCTGCCTGGTCGGTCAAACACCCGACGCGCCCCGTGCCGACACTGTAGGCATGCGAGGGTCCATGGCTGTACAAACTACGGCCATCGCACGATATCGAGTACACCCCCCCCCCCGTCCCCGGCCTCGACGCAGGAAGGGGATAAGATTATCGAAGAGAACAAGATACCAGTATGCAATGTATGAAAACGTCATGAGCGCCCAAGCGCTGGAGCCGAGTGTCTCCATTACTAGGAGTAGGAACGGTGCTCCGTCTCGAAAAGGATGCGTGCTCAATGGTCACATGACTAACGCAAGCAGCAAATGGGTCCCCGACACCCCGCGCGCCCCTCCACCCTTTTTCGTTCTTCTTTGAAGGCTTGTCTCTGGACGTCTCACCCAATGCTCTGCCGCAGGCTTTCCGAGCTGTCCGACCACGTCAGCTACCACGCCATCAGGTCCCAATTCATCAAAGACAATCAGCTACCCAAGTGAGCCCCGGCCGGCGTTTCGGTATGCGGTATTCGGTTTGGTGTTCGGTTCTGTATTCGGTCGGGTATTCGTTTCGGTATCCGGTTTGATCCGTGTCCCAGATGTCCGAACACGTCAGCTATACATCGCGCTATCCGGACACAGTTGCATCAAGAGCGGCACTCAGCTGCCCGAACGGTACTCAAACAGCGCGCCGGTTGTGATTTCGGTTGTGCATTCGGTTTGGTATTGTATTCGGTGTTCAAGTTGAAGTTGGTATTCGGTTCGGCTTTTGGGGGGTTTGTGGGTTCGGTATTCGAATCGGATGCGCACGCGCACCCTCATCCCGTTGTTATTTATGCCCCTTCCGTCCCCTCCCTCTCGTGTTCATGCTACTGCGGGCATGCGCATGACATGGGTACAACCCCCCCCCCCCCCTCCCCCCCCCCCCGCGTCCTTTTCCAGGAACTTCCGCTTCGCGGCCTACCTCAAGAAGTGTGAGCAAGAGGTCGTCATCGAGCTCGCCGAAATCAAGCACGGTGTGTGGGTGGGCTTGATCCTCTTCGTGGGCGTCGAGCTTTACGTCAAGGGCATTATCGGGGAAGCCACATCGAACGCGGTGCGTTTTGTGGAGTACCGTAGACGGTAGCACGCGAGTTGTAAACCAAAGGTGGTGGGGCGGTGGTTGCATAAATAATACTTGGCAAAGATTGAGTAAAACTCGTCAGATTTTGTGCGTAGACCACTTTTCCTTTTTAGATACACAGTACTGTACATCCGACCACACCTCCTCTTGTCTTTTTTTTTTTCCTTTTTTTTTTTTTTTTTCAATTTTCTCCTGACGGTCTCTTTAATTTGCTTGTTTCGTAACACGCGAGCCGGTGGCCACCGACAAACGGTGGTCTGTATAATATGTAGACCACCGTTTTTGATAAGAAAACGACAAAATCCCCTCCTCCTTTTTTGTGTTTCTTTTGCCCTTTCTCTCTTCTGCACTCCTTCTCCCGCTCTACTCTACCCTTTTTTTTACTTCTTTTTTTCTTCTGTTGTCTTGATTTTTTTTGATTTTTTTTTTCGTCAATTGTCTTGATTTTTTTTTTTCTTCTTTTTTTCGCGGTCGATCTCAACAGGACGTCAAGGGCCTGTTCCTCTTCGCGGCCGCCATGGTCATGCTGGCCGCCCTCGGCGTGCACTTCAAGCTCAAGCAGATCTACAAGACTCTGGTGCATTCCTATCAAGCAAGGTCGGGACGCTGCCTGTCTGCCCGGGAAAAAACCCGACCACTACTAAACGGTCATCGACTGACTGTGTACTGTTACTATTAATACCACGTTGATCGTATATATAAGGGAGCTGTGCTACATTACCGTGAAGATCATTCGTTCCTTACGCCTTCGCTCTTATTACAGCTTACCGTTCGTTGGTATCTCACGTTTTTTTGTCGTCTTTCAGTGGTTCGATTGTTCTCTGGTTTGGCCGCGGTCTGCGTGGCCACGTTGTTTGCACCGGGTATCTGTCTCTTCTTGTGGGGTAAATGGAAGCAGGACGCCGTTGAGCGACTGAAGCAGAGCGCAGCACAGCGGCCTCGGTCATAGCCGGGCACTTTTTATTGCTGCTGTTGTTTGTTGGTGTTGGTGTTGGTGTTGGTGTTGGTGCTACTGCTGCTGTTGTCGTAGTTGTTGTTGTTGTGGATGTTCCGTTGTTGTTGTTGTTGCTGTTGCCGTTGTTGTTGTCTGATGCTGCTGTTGTTGCTGTTGTTGTTGTTGTCTGCTGCTGTTGTTGTTGCTATTCTTTGTCGAAACCATCGCATTCAATGAATTTCTCAAGTAGTGGCCAAAGCACCCACCCCAAACAGCCGTTGCAATAGACACGGCACAGCACATAGTCAGCCTTGAGCACGCCCGCTCCCGCTCGGGGGAGGGTGGCGCCTTTGACCTCGTTTATTTTATTTCTTCACAAGGTTCCTCGAAACAAGCCATCGCAATCAAAATCCATCAATCCAACATCCGTCGTCAGTAAAATCACCGCAGTAAAAAACACAGGTCGACGGCCAAGAAGCCCTTTTTTGTCACAAATTATCGCAACGATCAGCCATAAATCGCGACCAGCCACCAAAAGCGAGACCGTCACCGTCAACTATTGTGCGGTCAACCATTTCACCGAGCCTCTCTCTCACATTCCCCCCCCCTCCGCTCTCCTTCACTCTCCCCCATCCCTCCTTCTCAACTCCTCCCCTTCCTCCCTCTCTCCCTCCCCCCGCTCCCCCCGCCCCCCGCCTCCCCATCGCTCGTTTGCTTACGGCGATTGCAGCACGGAAAAGAGGGATGACTTGGCGCAGTACCTGGGTCCTGATGCCTCCTCCGCCATTGTGAGGGCCCCGCCCCCCGTGTTCCCCCCCTGCTTTGCTTCACTGACCCGTTCATACATGCGCCTGCCTGCGCTTTGGGATCAGCGTTCTGTATGCTCATTCGCGCGTCGGGCCCATCATCCACAGATAGATCATCTACAGATAGATCATGATCTAGATCCTAGCGTAGCCTGCCGGTGGTGAGATGCTCGTTGTGCACGATCTGTGTGGTACAGATCCTACTCGGGAAAGCTGTCTTTTGGATTTTGAAGAATGTGGGGGTCGCACCTTGATCATTAAATGTCCGAGACCAGATCTGTAGATCACGAACATGTGCGAATGGATGATCTGTGAGATGATCTGTGGGGTGAACTGTGAGACGATCTGTGATGGTACCTGTGAGATGATCTGTGAGATGATCTGTGAGGTGACCTGTGAGATGATCTGTTAGATGGATCCGTGGGATGTGCTGTGAGATGGGCTGTCCGCGGTGTAGACTAGTTGGGTCTGTTTAGGATATTTGTTTTTTGCAGCGACGCAGGAAGGGGGTAGTGAAATATTGGTTGGCGCTGGGGTCGTTCGGTGATGGTGGTGCTCCTCTTGGTGCTGCTGTGGTTGTTGTTGTCGAAGTTGGCATTGGTGTTGGTGTTGCTTCTGGTATTGGTGGTGCTGCTGCTACTGCTGCTGCTCCTGCTGTTGTTCTTTCTGTTGCTGCTCTGCTGTTGGCGCTTAAGCCATGTATCTCCAGCATCAAAACCCCTAACACTACCTCTTCAGCCAACCTCAATAACCCCCCCCCCCCCCGCCCCGCCCTGGATACAACCACCAACATCACTCCATCGCCATCACCACCACCACCACCACCATGATGATGATGGTGACACCCACCGCCTTGCATCTTGGCCACGACAGCGCCAGCAAGACATGTTCTGGTTCGGCAAGCCTCACCTGATGCTCACGGCGCTCCAGACGATGCAGTTTCTGCTGGCGGTCATGGTCGGTGCTCTCATCTGGTGAGACTTCCACCGCACGCACGAGTTTCAGCAGCATGCGACCCCTCCCTCCGCTATTTTGTGCCGACTGGTTGTTGGTGGTGCCGTTTTTTGTCCGCGATACGAACGTAGCGCCCCGTGGGATCGACCGGCACATACGGAATTTTCTTTAGCGTGCGGAGGGTATATATATATATATATATAGTGCCGGCTGCCGATATAGGGCGCCAGTGGTGTGGTACATACACTGCCACAATCCAGTATACCTTTCATCTCTTGACACAGCAGTCACGTAGGTGCTGTCTGCTGGACCAAAAAAACCGGCTGTGGTGCTGTCTGCTGGACCAAAATCAGGTTCGGAGCCGGCGAGAGCGAAGGGCTGGTCATCGTGGCCGAGATCCTCCTGGCCGTCGGAGCGATGGCCATCTACACCATCGTCCTGCCGAGGTTCATCCCTAAGTTCACCAAGGTGGTTTTTTTCCTTTTTTCTATTTTCTATTTTCTATTTTTTTTTCTTTTTTTTGTTTATTCGAAAATCATCACCACGTTGTTTTAGTTTTAGTTTGTTTTTTGTTTGTTTGTTTCGAAATCACACCCGCTCGGGCAGACCAGCTAGATGTATGTCGTAGATCACACCTCTATAGCTTTGGGCGGAAATGTTAGGACCGTTTCGTCTTCGTGCTGATGTTCGAGTGATCCTTATATTTCCGAACAGAGCGTTGGGTTCGCAACGGGGGTGTGCGGTCGTTTCTTGCGGCGCCACCAAGATACGTTCACTGGTGCGTATGCTCTGTATCGTCGTGTAACGTGAATGTTGCCACGAGAACTTGGTGCGACAATCCTTGATGCATCCGCGGTGATTGACTGGGGCTATACACGCAACGGATGACCAATAAGCACCAGCTAAACAAGGCTGTGTTTACGGGAGATGAACGTTGAAGCTCGGGATGCACCCTGTTGGGGATGCCGATCTCTCCGAAGTATCCGCTTCTACTTGCACCTGGTATGCCTATACTACTAACTGCATACGTGAGATGTGTTGCTGGTGAAAAAATATCGGCGCACTGCTGCTGTGGTTGGCGTGAGCCCCGCTCTGCGACTACTTCGGATTGGGCAAACAGGCACAGCAGTTTTGTTTTTTTGTTCGGACAACTGTCGTTCGGACAGTCCTCGGCCCTCATAGCTTTATGACAGCAGGGCTATATCCACGTGACAACGCATTTATTTGCTGCCACGGTTGACGTAAGCGTCACTGACGTAAGCGCCACTCTGCGACATTTCATTGGTCAACAGGTAAAAACCCATCGACAGATACGTTATCATCGTGCAATTCTGCTGTGTTTGTCGTTAACCCCGTTAGAACCGCAGTCCCGTTTCGGGGACAAACTACTCGAAATTTGAGTGGTTTGTCCCCCAACAACGGGACCGCGGTTCTAGAAGGGTTTTAAGCCCCCTGCTCTGCGGCGTTTTGATTGGTCGACAGGTGGAACCCATCGACCGATACTTATCGTATTAACAGTGCAATTCTGCTGTGTGTGACGTAAGCCCCGTGCTCTGCGACGTATTTTGATTGGTCGACAGGTGACCCACATTGGCGGTATGGTCAATCGGCACATCCTCAGCGAAACGCTCGTGAAGCAGAAGAAGACTTTCCAGCGCCGCGCCCTGCCCCCTACTCTCCGCCAGGTGACACAGACCGGGTTTTTTTTAGTACTGCAGTCCCGTTTTGGGGACAAACTACTTGAAAATTATGTGATTTGTCACCCAAAAACGGGACTGCGGTCCTTAAAAGGGTTGATGACCTGAGACGTGCAGATTGAAAAAGCAAAACCGATACGAAGCTTGAAGTTGAGCAACCGAAAGCTGGAACTGAAACTGATACTGACGTTGAAATTGAAAAACGATCTTGAATTCGAAAGCGAAATTGATGCTGAAAATGAAAATGAAACCGAAATTGAAACCGAAATTGAAACCGAAATTGAAACTGAAACTGAAACTGAAACCGAAACCGAAACCGAAAAACGAAAACCGGACAAAAACTGGAACTGAAATCGGAGTGAAACCGACGATAGAGTTGAAACTGCACGTTCCAGCTGTATCCGGAACCGAAGTCCCCTTCACACACCTTTGCCCGAACCCCAAACTACATACAAGTTCCTGAACGTCTACGTAGCTATCGACTCCAACCGAACTTGAAATGGAATTGAAACAGCGGGAAATACTCTGCGACTGGTTCGTCTGAACCCGAACTCACGCTCTAAGTCACCCTCGGCCTCAGTCGAAACGAAACCGGAAAAACGAACCAGAAAAATCGGATATCTTGTCCGAACCCCAGAGCTGACCCCCGAACTCAAAACCCCACCTAATGAGGAGACCGAAACTAGAAACTGAAACGCCGCATCTGAATATTTGTGAAAAAGTGAATCTCTGTGTGAAGATGAGATTAACTGAATCAGAAAACATGAGCCGAAAACCTGACCGAAATTGAAACCGAACCTGGAACCGAATCCCCGAAACCGGGCCCGAATCGGAAACAGGTGTCTGTGATGGCACGGCTGAAGTCGAACGAAGAGATAGAGCACGGACTGCTAATGGGGGTGAGCAGGTTCATGTCGGGGCACCTCTTCCGCGAGATGGTCCAGGTAAGTTTTCTTCCTTCCTTCCTTTTTTTTTGTTTTTGTTTTTCTTCTTCGTTTTGTTTTGTTTTTTGTTCGTGTTTTTTTTTTTTTGCAAATAGACCTTAAGAAATAGGACACCTGCCCTCCCACCCACATCTACTCACCGCTGCGCTGTCCTTCCTCTGCGCATGCCTTCATGTCTTGAAACCCAAATTTTGACCCTCCCTCGCACATCTACCCACCGACCGCCCCCCCCCCCCCCCCCCCCCCCTCCGGCGCATGCCTCTCGTATGTTTTCGAAACCCAGGTGCTGGTGGCCGTTCATTTCTTCATTATCGCCTACAACACCGAGCCGGTCGAGCAGCACGATGGAGATGGCAAGGCCTGGGTAGCTGAGATAGTTTTCGCAGGTGATGTATAGATCAATCTCGGTCCCCCACCCCCCCACCCCCACACACGCCGACATCACTCACCCCTTTGAACCTTGCAGTAGGAACGGTACTGCTCCGCCTCTCAAGGGATGCATGGTCAATGGTCAAATTACTCAGACGAGCAACGAAGGAGTACGCCCCCCCTCCCCTCTCCCACCCTTTGCCAAATCCCACCTAACATTTGCCAACCCCCCCCCCCCACCCACCCACCCGCCGCCTCCTTAATCCTTCCGCAGCTTTCGCACTTGTGATCGATCTCGCGACGCACCTGATCGTATGGCGCGGCAAGCCCTGCTTCCACATGAGCCCGTTCGTTGAGGTGCCGGACCGTATGGTTAACGCCCCGCTCAATACCGCGGCCTCAATCTACCCCTCCAGCAGCCGGCGCCAGCTGCTGGACGGAATCGGCTCTGAGGTCGGCGTGGACGGGGGTAAGAAAATTACCTCGTAGCTCGCAGGTTAACAAACTCTCTCTCTCTCTCTCCCTCCCCCCTCCCTGACCCTGGCATGTTTCTTTCGAGCTGAGTTTGTTGATTAACTGGAGCGTTGTTGGCAAACGGCGAGCAATGCGTGCGTGCGTCTTCGGGACGGTGTGTTTCCGTAGCCGACATGTGTCCCGCCCCTCTCTCGTGTTTAGTGTTGCAGACAGTGCCCTGTGAAGTCGTCGAATAGCAAAGCTTCTCCCGTTTTTGTTGTTGGTGGTGGTTGTTGGATGCCCGCTCCCTACAGCATCCGTCGAATAGTACCGATATCTTGGAGATATTTCCTCTCGTGTTATGCGACAAGATCTTCCAAAGATACGAAACGTACGTATGTGGATGTTGCGCCACAATGATCAAGCCCCCCCCCCCCACCCCGTTGGTAAAGAAACTCAAGCATCCCCCCCCCCCCCCCCCCCCCCCCCGGGACATCCACGGCCACGCCAGAATCCAATCCGTTCGTATTGTGCCGGAAAGTCGAACATAGTCTTCGCCGTAATGTGTCGGTAGACGGTAATGCCTCCGTATCTTGCCACCAACTTTTTATACCGTTCTGTGCCTAAATATAATGAACTTTCCAATACTAATATCCAATCAAAAGGTCCCTAAATTGGGTACAGAGTAATATACACTTGCATCGTACATTTCATCTTTGTTTTCCACAATACCTATCCCACCCCCCCCCCCTTCAAGGAAATATATGGTAAGACATGGGCGGCGAAACAGGAAGCTGATGAAGACTAGCAAAATGTTTCATTTAGATGTTTGGAGACATCGTGTTGAGCGCCCCAACTTGCTGGAGCCAAGTGCCTCTGTTGGGAGTGGTGGCGGTGCCCCGTCCCGAAAGGGATGCGTGGTCAACAGTCAAATGGCTCGAGGCAAGCACCAAATGAGGGCCCCACCGCACCCCGCCCCCAACCCCCCCCACTCTTTCAGCAGACAAACTCAAGCAGGTCTCCCCCCCCATCACCTCCACGGCTACGATCGGCTCGGGCATAGAAAAGGAGGGACTGGAAGCGTCCGCTGCCCCGGACAATGCCGCCGCCTCCGCCCACAAGCAAACCCACACCGTGTGCTCCATCTGGGCCTGCTTCGGATGGCGTGGGGGCGACTACGCCGCCGCTGGAGCCGGAGGGTGTTGCCGATGCCTGGATGGCATTCCCCCGCAGGCTGTCGTGGGCGCCTGGAGGTCGCTCGACCTGCTGCTCATGCTCATCGTTTTAGCCTGCGCGATCGCGACGGGGTTGGTGGATGGGTTCACTCGCGAGGTCGTTCACGCGATTCAGGTGAGAGAGGGAAGACGACGCCGCCGGGCAGGGAATGAAGGCGTATGCCCCCGCGATGGTGCGTGTTTTGGGTGTTTGTGTGTGTTTTGTTCTTTTTTTTTGTTTTGGAACACGCGCGGTTTGGTTTCCAACTTTCTTTATTTTTATTTTTATTTTTTCTGGTCGTTGCACAGGCAAAGGGAAGCGAGAGTGCAGGCTGGTCGCGCCGCAGTGATAAATAAAATAAAATAAAATGTGTGGGGGGTGGTGTGCTCACGCCGGTTAAGGCCGTACCCGGTAGTCGTTTGACCTTAGCCCCTCGCATCCCTGCGATGTCGGGACGGACGGATGCCCGTCGGGGATGCATCGACCAGGCAGACATCGATCGGGCTTTCGCGCGGGCCACGAAGAGAAGCGCGAGGTGATCGGGGGCGAGTCGCATGGAGGGGTGAGAGCTGCGTTCCGCTGAGCACCGCTTGTGAGGCGGCTTTTCTTGCACTGCACGTGGACGACATCTAAAATCTGAATAAATTAAATGTATCGGCACGTCGTCACAACGCTGCACCCCCCTCGCCCTCCTTTTTCCTCCTCCCCCCATCCCTCTCGCCCCATTGCCCATCCCCCCTCCCCCTTCTACCCCCCCCCCCCCCCCCCCCCCCCCCCCCCCCCCCCTTTTCTTCCCTTCTCTCTACTCCCCCCTCCCTTCTTCCCTTCTCTCTACTCCCCCCCCCCCCCCCCCCCTTTTCCTCCCTTCTCTCCTCTTCCCCCTTTCTGTCAAAAACAGGGAGTTGTCATCCTGCGGCTGTGGCCTCTGCTTCGGTGCCCCTTCCCTCCCGCCGTCGGCCATGACGACCTTCACGACGTCGACGGAGCGACGGTGCACCACGCCCCCCTCGACAAGCACACGAGGGAAGCGGTCATGCAGGAGACGCTCGATTTGCTCAGGGGTCAGAACGCCCAGGAAGGGTCCTTCGAGGCTAGGTGGGAGGGAAGTTTTGTTTTGGGGGCGGTGGGAGGGGCGGTGGGGGCGGGTTTGTACAATAAGGAGGGGGGTGGGGGTTGGCGGGGGGGGGGGGGGGGGGGGGTTCTTACCACGGGTGTGTGTGTGAGTCCTTCACATTTAACCGTTTTTTTGCTACTCGTCGACATCCAAGGGCAGCCAATGTCCGTGTGTCGATTCTTCAATCCCAAGAGAGGTACAGGCTTATGCGGTCGCAAAACTACGCGACAGAGATACTGCAAAGGCAAGGGTAGTTATAGACAGCGCGCAATCCCATGTCATCGTACTGGATACGGCAGGCACGACATACACGTTCTATGAACGAGAGGAAAAACAAAACAAACGAGAACGGAAAGCAACAAGAATAAGTAGAAAAAGGAGAAGGCAAGAAAAAAAAAAATGTCTTTTTTTGTGTGGGGAGAGGGTGCAGTGGAAGCACATACCGCCTTTTTTGCTTTTTAGAGCGTCCACCCACCCCTTTTTCAGCCTCTGCAGTCCCGTTTCGAGGACAAGCTTTTACTATTAATACCTACCTGGTACCTGGTACATGGTAAAATACGAGGGGTTTGTCTCCGAAATGGGGCTGCAGTTCTGAACAGATCGAGACTCTTCGGGAGAGGAAAAAACAGACAGGTAAATGGGCTTGTCAACGACGAGAAGCAAAAACATTCGCGGAAGCGGTGTGTGTGTGTGAGAGAGAGAGAGAGAGAGAGAGAGATCTTTCCAAAAATATGTTGTCGGTGGACCGTATATACGTACGAAACACCGTTTTTGCCGTTGACGAAAGAATAACTGAGCGCTGGAAAACGATCGCACCCCACCCAACCCCCACCCCCCTCCTTGCTGTGCAAACCCGCGGCCTCGCTCCTTGCTATGCCCTTTCTGCCTTGCGCGATATGCTTTCGATAGCACCCACCTGGTGTAATTAATACTGCAGCAGCAGTAGGCGGTGGGGTAGTTTACCCCCACACCCCCTCCCCCTCCAATACAAACTGCTCTCACCCGCTCCTTAACCCATTTAGGATTGCGGTCCCGTTTTGCGGACAAACCACTCAAATTCTAAGTATTTCGTCCCCAAAACGGGACTGCGGTCCTAAAAGGGTTAAAAGAGTTTTGTCCCCCCCCCCCCCCCCCCCGCACACCACACCACTCAAATTCTGAGTCATTTGTCGCTAAAACGGGACGGCGGTCCTAATAAAAGGGTTGAAATAATTTTGTTCTTCGATTCTCGTTTGCGTGTATCGCGTTTGGTGGGGTGATGCAGGGCGCTCATGGCCGGCACGACTAACGACGATTCGGAAGACGAAGACTTCGTTGGCCTTAACGACCACAAGACGGCGGAGAAGCTGGTGAGTTTTTTTTTTTCTTTCTTCGTTTTTCACTTTTTTGGTGTTTTTGGTCTCACTCCCCCCCCCCCCCCTCCCCCCGCCTCCTTGTTCTGTCGAGTTTTCTGTTCACCCCTTCTGCTTTTTGTGTGTGTCTGTTGGTGTGTGTTTGTGTTTGTGTGTGTGTGTGTGTGTTTTTTTTTTTTTCATTTTGCCTTGGATTGTGGCGTCTAATCGATGGGCAACCCGCGTTCATCTCCCGACCCTTTCTGTCCCACCTGTGCGCACCCTCCCATCCCTCCCTCCCTCCGTAGCCCCCCCCCCCCCCCCCTCCCCCCCCCCTTGGTGCAAGCAATGCCTGCCTGGTCGGTGAAAACCCGACCTGCTCCGTCCCGGCATTGCAGGGATGCGAGGGTCTATGGTCATACGACTACGGCCATGAATGATATCGAGTATATCTCTCCTATCGGGTACACCCCCCTCCTTACCCTCCGCCTGCCCACCCCCCCCCCCTCTGGAAAAACGCAGAATGGAGGAAAAGCTGACAAGCAGGGCACCATCGAGGAAGAGAAAGACGAGGACATGAGCAGCGACGAGGAGGACGACAGCAACGCCGACGGGATCGCGAACGTGGGCGTGGCCATGGCCCTCCGCGACGCCTGCACCTCCCACCCGGAGCTGGTTCACTCCCACGGGGCCCTCAGCGCGCCCATCCTGCGCGCCATGCTCGGCCTGGACCCTTACAAAGACACGAAGCAGGACGACGCGAAGGCGCTCGCTGTCGCGGCGAGAGCGGTGGGTCTCGCCCGCGGGCTCAACCGCTCGGACGCTACCGCGCACGGGGGTGCCAGCGAGCCGGAGGGCGGGGGTCCGAGTCGCATGCGCAGGCAGTCTTCGGCGGCGGTTGCTCCATCCCCGCCGCCGTCTTCTTCTGCTTCGTCGAGCGACCTCTCGGATGACGGCTCCGAGGACGGTGGCGGTCGCGTGAGGAAAGCCTCGGGGGTCAGCCTGACCGGGGGGCGGGGGCGGCTCTCGTCGTTCCTCGGAGGAGGCGGACGCTACAGGGACCAGCAGCGAGAGCAGCAGCAGCAGCAGCAACAGCAGCAGCAGCAGCAGCAGCTCCTGCTCTACCAGCAGCAGATGCAGTTCCAGATGATGCAGCAGCAGCAGCTCAAGGAGCTCCAGTACCAGCAGTACAGCCTCGGGCAGCAGCAGCAGCAGCAGCAGCAGCAGCAGACCGCCATGAACAGCCTCGAGTCCGGCACCGCCTACGTGGAACGCCCCCCTTCCTCCCACTCGCTGGACCAGAGCCAGCTGGGGATGCTCAACTCCGAACACCGAGGCGACTTCGCTCCCGCGGGAACGTTCCCAGCGATCCCCCAAGCCTGGATAGGCGCCGGCCCCTCGGCGACCTTCATCCCGCGCCCGATGCACCTGGACGCCGCGGCCTCGGCCCCGGCTCTTTCTTCCAACAGCCGCGCCTCCATGCGGAGCGCCACGGGGCCCAGAAAAAGCAGGAGCAGGTCTTCCCGCCGTCGCCCTTCCGCCGCCGCCCCCTCCGACCCCTCGGGCGGGGTCATGGCCGCCGCGGTCGAAGACTTGGAACGCCCTGTCCTCCCCTCTTTCGCCAGCGACACCGGGTCTCAGCACGCGCCCAGCAAAGGCGGCTTCTTTAACAATGGAACCGCGGCTGCTCGGAACGCATCTCCGGCGCGCGTCCCGTTCTCCAGCGGGCGGTCTGTGCCGCACGTGAGCGGGCACCGGTCGTCCCGGCGGGGCACCCCGGCGAGGCCGTTCAGGGGGTCCGCCGCATCGGGCAACGCCGAGCCGACTCTCGCCGCGCCCGAGGACTACCTGACCGGAAACAACGTTGGCGGGGGATTCGGAGGCGGTATTGACGAGGGGGAGGGGGAGGTGTCCGTCTCTGATGGTACCGGGACTGAGACGGGGTCGGGGGCGTCGGCTACTGCGGAGAGTTCGACCACCCCTTCGGCTTTTGAGGGCAGGACTTCCCAGAGGAAGGGTTCCCACGCGGAATAGAGAAGGGTTGCGGAGGAGGGGAGGCGGGGGGTGGGGGGGGGGGAGAAGGAGAGGTTGAGAGAAGAGAAAGATGCCCACATCGGAGACAGATTTTCCACTTGCTGATCCTGTGGACTAGTTCTGGAGATATTCCCGGGTCTGTATGGTGCTAGATCTGTGTTGGGGGGGGGGGCATACAGTGTGCATGGTCTATAAGACTTGTTTCTTCGGTTGGATCTGTAGTGTACAGATCCTGCACAGCTCCTTATAACGGCAGGTTAGAATCTAGATGGTCCATCTGTAGATGATCTATCTGTGGATGATCTACAGTATCTGTGGGTGGTCTATATCTGTGGATGATCTACAGTATCTGTGGATGGTCTATATCTGTGGATGATCTATCTGTAGATGACCCATCTGTAGATGATCCATCTATAGAAAATCTATCTGCAGATGATCTATCTGAGCTGTAGAGGATCTATCTGTACATGATCTATCTATCCATCATGTGGGAGGAAGGAGAAGGCGAGAGTAAAGGGGGGGAATTGAGGCGGGCAGACGAGGGAGGGAGGGAGGGACGGCGGGGAAGAAAGGGGAAAACAACGGGGCGAGAAAAAAAGACGGGCGCCAAGAGGAGAGGATTAAGGGTAACAGAGGTACACGGGGAGGTATAGGGAGGCAGGACAGAAGGTAATAGAGAGAGAGGTCCTTGAGCTCAGGGGGGGGGGGGGGGGACGTGCCGCGCATACTCGTGCGAGGGTAACATAAGTAACGTCGTCCGCGTCATTGCGCGGAATACGTTACCCATATACATTAGTTGAGTAAGGATGCAGCACATCATTTCGTGGATGCGATATATTCTCGGCGTGGAATCCAACATATATACATATATATTACCTGGTATTGGGTACATAGAGAGGAGGGATTGATGCATGGAATGGATGCTTGGAGGGGCAGAGGTTGGACGTCAGGCGATAGACGGGAGAGTGGCTGGACGCATGAAAGAAGTGTCTGCCGGCGCATGCATCGATGGGTTGTGGATGGCTATAATATATGCCGCGGGATCGGGGTGAGGGATCGCGAAGGGGCGCGGGGGGGCGCGTCGGCGGATACGCCTGGAAATTGGGATGGAGGGGCTCTACAGGGGTCGCTGGATAAAAAATGGTCGGCCCATTCCACCTTCCTCGATGTTTTTTTTCTTCTTGGATGTTTTGTTTTTCCCCATGCATTTGTTTTAGAGCTTTCACCGCGTTTCGTTACTCTTACTATTAATATTCTCCCATGCATGTTGTTTTTGTTTTGTTTCACGCGGTTAGAGTTTTTTTGTTTAGTATACCCTCCTTTTGAGTATTTCAGACGTTTTGTTTTGTTTCGTTTTGTTTTTCTTCATATTGATGCATGGTTCGTTTCTCTATTCATCTACAGGTTTCGGGCGGATTCGTTTTGTATTTTTCCGTGTTTGCGTTTTGAAAGGCTACCGCCGTACTACGTGGATTGTCGGGGGTTGGATCGGTCGACGATCGATTTTGTTGATGTGCGCGGCGTGTATTATTGTTTCAAAACTAAAATTGTACCGGGGTACGTACCAGGCATGCAAGACATTCCTGCGTTCGCAAAGCTACGTATTATATATACAACATTTTTTTGTTTCTTCTACTTCTTCTTCTTCTCCTTCCCTGAGAAGCGCTTATTTCATATATATTTTTTTACGCGAGGCGTCTGTGAGTACACCCGAAGGATATATATATCCTCTCGGTCGGTATGTAGTTGCATTTTGCTGTTACTCTTCTTTTTCTTGGAAAGCTTTTAAAGTTACGTTGAAGAAGGTTACTCTGAAGAAGTTACGTTGAAAAAAGGTTACAGTTGACGAGGACGGTCGGCATTAGAGAATGGTTGATGCAAAAATAAACCTCTGGAACACCCGTCAACGGTAACATACTTACGTGGCTGACAGCGACGGCAGCGGTGATGATGATTTTTTTATAAAAAATTTTATATCCTCCGGCGGATTGATGATGATACTGAAGAAAAGTCGCCCTCCGGATGAATGACCGAAAATATCGGATTTTTCGGACCGGAAAGGTCGAGATCTTTCAAGATCCGGATCTTCCGGGTCGGAAAGAAGGTTGGGGTATTTTAAGATCCGTATATTCCGGGCCGAAAAGAAGATCGAGATCTTTCAAGATCCCGATCTTTCAAGATCCCGATCTTTCGGGATACCTGTGTGTTACCGGTTCCTAAAACGAACAATACCGAGATCCTTCTATGTGCCAGTTCCCTAACGGGCACTTGCGTGTATGGTCGGATCTGTAAGATCGGGTCTTCCATGTGCCAGTTGCCGGACGGGTAATAAGATCGGATCTTACCATGCTTCCGTTGCCGAACGGTCGACATCGGATCTCGGCATGAGCCCGTTGCCGGACGATTCATGATCGAGATCTTCGGTTTATGTGTGCGCGGACGAGCCCAGCAACACAGGAACAAGATACCTGGTAGGAGATCTCCGTGCGTCCATTGCCGAACGAGCTAAATATCGGATATTTTTTCGTTTGTTTGTCCGTTGCCGAACGATTCAAGACCGGGATCTTAACTAGCACAAGCTTGAAGGGGGGGGGGGGGGGGGGGGAGGCGGGTCAGATACGCTTGAAAGCAGGCAGCAGAGGGAGAGAAATCGAGCGTTTACGTGGACTGGCCGGTATGTGGACGGTTTGATCAGTATCGACCGGTCGATGGGTTGGTCGATGTGTTGTTGGCTGATCGATCGTTGCTCCCCAAGTCTTGAAAAAGCGGAGCGGGAGAGACAGATATGCAAGGGTCGACGTGTGTTGGTGTTTTGTTGGCCTCTTCAAAGCCGAGCGCGCGCGTGAGATATATATAGAGAGGGCCAGGGCCTTAGCATCGATGGTTGGTCGATGGGTTGGCTCTTCGGTCTGTCTGCTATCTGTTGTTGGATACCCGTTGGTCGCGTGGTCGGTCGACGTGCAGACTGAGGGAAACGAAGCAAGCGCGGGTCGAAAGCAGAGCGACAGAGTTTAATAACCCCTTTAGGGCCGCAGTCCCGTGTTGGGGGACAAAACAGTCTAATTCTAGGTAGTTTGTCCCCAAAACGGGTCCGCGGTTCTAAAAGGGTTGTAAAGAGAAGGGGCAGGATTTGTTTCGCACCGTCGGTTGACGGCCGGTCGATGAATTCCTGGTCGATACTGTGCTGTGCTGGTTGGTCATTCGATCGCTGGATGGGTTGGTCGACGTGCAGGCAGGGAGACGAAGCGCGGGTGTTGGCTGTTCATCACCGTGGAGGGTTCGGTCTCTGATTGATGAGGGTTTCACGTCAGGCAAGCGGGGTTAGTAGACTCTCTGTTTCCAGCCTCTCCTCATATGTTGAAAACACTCCTGAAAAAAAACTTAAAGAAATAAATGCGGTTGTATACTACGACATGTGGACGACACTGCCTTTTTGAAACAGGCTATGATCATGGAGAAAGCTTTCGAACATTTTGTTTTTGGTGGTATTCCCCCCCCCCCCCCCCCTCCCCGGTGGGGGGGGGGGGGGTATTTTTTGCTGCTGGAAGAAGGCGCTTCTCGAAACAAAAAAATGTTTTTTTGAAAAATGCCTTCGAAAACGTTTTTCGAAAATGCTTTCGAAAATGCGCTCTTTGAAAACGATTTTTTTTTCACGCGGTCATATAATCGGCTGGGCGTGCAGTGAGTGTTGTTCCAGCATTTATTTCGTTCGCGGTAGTGCGTCTTAACGAGGGCACGTAGCGGTGCAAAATTTTTCGATGGGGATTTTTTTTGCGCTCGCAGTTCCTTTGTCGTTTCCTTCGAATCTACAGATATGTTCTCAATGGGGGGTAGAGAAGAAAACATTTGTGTCCGTGAACATAACACACGCTCGATATTCATAACGTAAAGCAAGCGTGGACTCTATCTAATGCGGGCCATAGTCGTAGCGGGGGCTGTCTTTGTGCAAGTAGGCTATTGAATAGAGTGGTGTCATGGTGTACGCGCATTTGTTTTTTTTAAACATGTCGCTCGCTCGCTCGCTCTCACCTCTGTGCTGTGCCAGAACAGTCCAGCAGTGATGGTGATGGTGGTGGAAACAGGCTTTTTTAAGGTCAACACGCCCCGGGGATGGTGAAGGTAGTGGTGGTACGCCTTGAGGTGGAGGTAGTGGCGGAACACCTCGAGGTAGGCATGCTCGGGTGGTGGTAGGTAGGATTACGCTCTGGCCCGTACGTGGGGGGATAGGGTAGAGGGGGTCCGAAAGGTCACCACCCTCCGTTGCTGTCGATTTCTGATTAAATTTCCCTCGTGACGATCTACATTTACACGTGCATACCTGGTACATATTAGAGCCTCGGCTCACAGCCGAGTCGGTCTATCCTGGTACCAGGTATATGATTGAGCTTTTCTATGTCGAAGAAATATATTAAAAAAAAAACGTCTTGAAAAATAAACGAAACTAGAAACTAACACACACTTTTTTTTGTCTTGATACATATTTCTCGGTTTAGAAAAAAAAAAAAAAACTGGCTGTTTTTTTTCGGTACGTATCGGGTATTGTATACCAGGTACCAGTGTACGAGTATGATAAGGCGTTCCTGGTATGTTGTTTCGTTTTGTTTTGTTTTGTTTTGTTTTGTTTGTTCGTTCATTTTTTGAGAGGGGCGTTGCAATGGGCTGCATATCTGACGGTGGCGAGGATGCCCTCGGCGACGGTCACCAGAAGAGAGAGGATGCCTCGCATACGCATGCACAACGTACATAATGAGGGGAGGGAGGCACACAACAACAGTTGAGGTCAGACGGAAGGGTAACGCTACAGCAGAGACAGACGGGCTCCGAACGGTGCAACATGCAGTTCGGAGTAAAGTTCCGCCAGGCCGAGAGCAAAGAAAGCGTGGTCGGAGTGGGAGGAAGGGAGGGGGGGAGAGAGACGGTTTTATTGGGTGGATAAAAAGGTCTCTTCCCCCCCCCCACCCCCAGCACAGATATAGTCCTGGTTGAAGCGAGCGCCGTAGGAAGACCTGGGGTGGAGAGATGAGGCGACCAATGTCCCTTAGGTTTGTTGCTGTTATCATTCGGGCGAGAGGGGGGGGCGGGGGAGGTACTCATTGTCATGCATGGCCGTGGTCTTGTGACCATAGACCCTCGCATCCCTACAATGCCGGGACGGAGCACGTCGGGTTTTCGCCGACCAGGCAGGCATTGCTTACACCAAGCGCGAAGCGCCGTGAGGTGTTGGGCGAGTCGCATCAAGGGTGAGCTGCATCCTACGAAGAACCGCTTCTTTTTTTTTTTTTGGGGGGGGGGGGGGGGGGGTGAAGCCGACGAGAACTTACGCGGGTTAATTCGTTGTTGCCGGTGATCTGTTGGGTGTACTCTCCTCTCTTTTTTCTTTTGTCGTCTCTCCCTGCAGCTATTTTTTTTCGTCGGCAGGGGTGGAGTGGGGGGGGGGGGGGGGGGGGGGGGGCATTAACACATGAGTGGCGGATTGCGGCCGAACTATTATACCTGTACTTTTCTGGTGGGTTGCTTGATTGGATGGAACGGTTGCTCGAGATTGATCGATTAATTGTTTGATGGAACGATTGGTTGGTTGGTTGGTTGGTACATTTCCTCATTTGATGTGTATCCAGTGTAGTGGAATGATTGATTCATTCCCTGTAATTGATCGATTGATATACCTCATGATTTTATGGTTGCCCAGAAAAAGGGATGTTGTTGACTCGTTCCTTGATTCATTCATTGGTCGGTCGACTTGATTGCTCGATTGATTGACTGATCGATTGATTGATGATCTCACTGATGCAAAGGGATTTGATTGGTTCATTCCTTGATTCATTCATTGGTCGATCGACTTGATTGATTAATTGATGGATTGATTGCTTGATTGATTGATTGATTGATTGATTGCTTGATTGATTGATAGATTGATTGACGACCTCATTGATGCTAACCCACGGTGCGATACACCACCACATATCACACCCCTGCTTATGCGCGTGCATTATCCGGCTTAAACTGTTGACTAAATTCCCCTTCCGGCAAAGTGCGAGGCAATTTTCAATCACAACGAAGAAGCTGACACAATTCGTCGAATACCACCAATCTCATCCAAGTCAACCCTCCTTCCCTGCGCACACTCAATTGCGTAAGTACACACTACCTCGCTTGATCCAATTGCAGTACGTGCTATGATATCGGCATCGATTTTCACATTGCTAGATATCTATTCGCCGTGCCTCCTGCTGTTATGACACTGCTTTGAAGGAGGCCGACAGACCGGCAATTACTTGGGCTCATGAATTGGGATCGTATTTGTGGGACTTGGGAGGCGTTATATTATACAGAAAAACCAGGGGTTTCCCAGCGAGGCACGAGCCTTGACGCTCTCTCTCTCTCTCTCTCTCTCTCTCTCTCTCAGAGCGCTCGAAATGAATATATCTGCCCTTCTTCGATCTCTAAGCATCTCAGCACGCGCGGGCACCAAACGAGTACCTGCTCTATAGGAAAACCCAGCGAGGGATACAACGTGTCCCGATCTTGGCCTTAACAAGCGGCGTCTACGGCAGGACGAGATATTTGCCAGCGGGGTTGACGCAAAACGTGCTAAAAAAATCGATAACACCCAACACGACGTTTCGACTCCGCTTGAACGACTCGAAGCGGGAGAGATTTACCGGACACCAACCGATTCAAGGCCGGGGTAGCGCCATCGACGTGATGCACGACAAGCATTGAACAGGACTCTCCCGACCGTCCCGGAAACGGGAAATTGGCCTTCAAGCTCTGTCGCCACGTGTTATTTTTTTATTTTTTTATTTTTTATTTTGGGCCGGCACCCCCCGAACCAGCACCGCCAAACCAACCGCACGCCTGTGTACCGCCGGATCCGAGTTGGCGCGGCACAACCGGGAGCTTTCTCGGAGTAGGCGAGCGGTTCCTGGCACCCGGGTATGGCTGCGCAGCGCACGCCTATTGGCTTCGCCGATACTGCTACACCATCCTTCCCAACGGGGCCCATTTTTTTGGTACAAGGGCGACGACGGCCTGCGGTAGCTCAGGATTATCAGCGCGACTACATGGAGGGAGGGATGGGTAACAGTTGGTTCGATTTATGGATGACCGGGGACCGATCGAGCTTCCTCTTTCTCCGACGCGTTTACACGACTTCAGCAACAAGAGCTGTACAAACAAAGATCTTGGTGTCTACAAGAGCACTTGCCTCGTAGCGCGTTTGCACGGGGGGGTCAAGCGTGAAATAGATGAATCTCGAGAGGTGCAGCCGTGGATAGCTGATTTTCGGCATCTCGGCTGCACTCGTTTTGTTTTTTTTGCTCCTTGCCGTTTCCCTGGGCTTTGGGGGGGGGGGGGTGTCGCATACTTTATACGTTTGCCGAGTATGTTTAGCTTGTTTCATCCTGCCGCCCCCCCCCCCCCCCCCGCCGTTCGCTGTCGGGGCTGGTCTAGGTAAACGATCCACGCGGGTTGTGGCACGGGACACGTTTCCGGAATTTTTAAGTCTTGGTTGAGGTGGTTGATGGCGTATCCCGTGCTGTTACGGGGGACCATAGTTAATAGGACCAAATATTGTCGGTAAACATGGTTAAATATATAAGTTTTTATGTATACCATAGGTCCTATTAACTAGGGTCCCCCGCAATAGTTCCCTTCTTCGTCTTGCCGGTCCAGTTCCAACCATTGCCCCATATTTATGCATGTACGGCTCAATCAGAGCGGGCTAGTGTTTTGCGACTGCTTGAACGAGGCCGAAAGACCGGCAATCAACTGGGTTCAGGGATTGAAGCAGTATTTGTAGTACTCGGGAGGCGTGTCATCGAAGATGTCGGCTCGGCGGCTGCAACGATTAGTGGAAAGAAAGCAAGATTTTGGGTGGTACCTCGAGGCGTCCCCGGGAGAGGGCCGAAGTAGACGACGCTGACGGCCCCGATGCCGGGCCCTTCCGGCAAGAGGGTATCGCGAGGGTGGGCCACCGAACCGTCTGCCGCGACGTTTTCCGTGCTTGACACTTCAAGCTGTTGCGTAACCACCACCGGGTGCAGACGCTCTAACCGATCCACCAAAATACACGTTCGAGCATACGTAGGGTGCGCGCGGTTCCCAGGTGGCAGGGAGCTGTAGGATGGCAAGCCTGGATGGCCCAGGGGCGCGTGAGCAGCGGCACATAAATGCGAATAGGCTCGTGGTCGTCTGAAAACCAGGCCGTACGACCCACCGGACGATGCGTGCCAGGCGCAAGGGGGGGAGACGGCTGTCGGACGGGTAGGACGATGCCCGCGTCGGTGGTGTGCAATCACCCTTTGCTCTAGTTCTGGGGACCATATTAAATAGGATCTACGGTACACACAAAACCCTATATATTTGCAGATTTTTACTAACAATATTAGGTCCTATTTACTATGATCCCGCGAAATAGCGAGGCTCCTGAACCCCCGGCAAGGGAGGGTTGCTTCTGAGAGGGGAAACACCACAAAAAAGTCGGTGGGCGAAGGTTCCGGCGGGCCAAGGGCTATGTACCGCATGGCGTCGTTGCACGCGGGCTCGGCCTGTTGTTCTCGAGCCCAGTCGGCGCGCGAATAGCCCGCTGCGGAGCCACCGTACTGGAATTCGGCAGCCGCGCCGAGGGCATCCAAGTCGGTCGTGGTGACCGACGGTACGTCACTTGGCGGCGGAAGCTGGAAAAGAGGAGTCCCACGACCTCGGCGCGGTCGCCGTCGGATGGGATGGGCACCGTCGGGACTGAAGAGGCGACAGAAGCAGGGGCCATAACGATGGATGCGGGTGGCCGCGGCCGTGGGACTCGTGGCGGGGTGATAGCCCGTCGGACGGATGGTCTAGGGGCCCCGCCGGTCCCGAAGCCATAATCGACAGCAGAAGGCAACGTGGTGCCAGCGGCGGCGGCGGCAGTTCGTCGGGGCATCCGGGTGTAGATGTGGCCTGAAGGCTGCCCTAAATCCAGAGGCGTCGGGTTGCCAGGCGGCGAAGGGGCAGACGCGGCCGGAGCAGTGACTGCGGCGGAATTTTCTCCCTGTGAAGTGCTCGTCGGGAGAGGAGCGCGCTGGGCGACAGTCGTCGCTGCGGCTAGGGCTTCTGCATAGCCCCTGTCGCCCCCTGAGGGTTCGACAAAAACCGACGCGAAAGCGACGGCGGCAACGGAAGAAGATTGATCGAGCGACGAATCTCCCCAAAGGAGAAGAAAGGTCGTCAATCCTCATACATAAGTGGCCCGTGTGCGCGAAACTTCGCGAAAATCCGAGAAGGTGAAACGAACGGCAGCCCACCCGAAACGACGCTTGCGAGGCGGGGAACCAGCCCACTCTAGCCGGCATCGGGAGTCGGTGAAGAGCGAGTGCGAAGCCCACGAGCTCCGACGAGGAAAATGCCGCAGTCCTCGAAGGGGGTGAGGCTGGTAGGCCCACCGTTGGGCGCGGCCGCAGCGAGGGATAGACCCCCAGCTGGAGCCCCGGCCCCGGTGAGCCGATGGATCCGCTTGGCGATTGCCGCTCGGGTAGCCTGCAGGGCTCCCCTTGCGCGGGAGGCGGAAAGCGCGGGTTCCTGGGAGGCGCTGACGGCAGCTGACGCCAATTCTCTCGCCTCGGTGAGCGCGATCGCCCGGGCTCCGCACCGTGTCCGCCCAGGCAGCACCGAAGGCTTGCGGCATGCGCCAAGGGCCGCTCGGCCGCGACGGTCTCGGCTTGGCCGAGCGCTGAGTGTCCCGCTGTGATCTCTTCGATGCGGTCCGGTATGGCAGGCGAGTGTTTGAGGATAATCGACGTGGTCGGCGTCGGGAGAGAGCACCATGCACCTGAGGGCATGAGAGCCGTGTCCCGCAGACTGCCCGACGAGACCTCGGGGGCAGGAGGCCACAGTCCGGGTCCCGCTGCCGCCAATCGTGCGTCCTCCGAGTTGGGGGAGGTCGAAAACTGCGGCCTCCTATGGGGTTGCGGAGGTGGGAAGGGGGAACGCCAGCGCTCCCGACGGAGAGCAAGCTTGCGAGGCTGAACGCCACGTCCTGCTCAGCTGTGAGGAGCCGTGCGTCCTCAGCTCGCTGGTCGATCGGGCCGGGCTGGCAGCTCCCTCTCTTGAAATGCTGGGGTGGGGAGGGGCGAAAAGCACCGGGACAGGAGGGGGGGGGGGGGGGGGGGGTATCTGTTGGGCCTCGGCGTCACCAACCGCAGGTGGGCAGCAGTGACAATAGCAGCAGCTTTGTACACCAGCAACTTGTACAACAGTGGACGGAGCGTGGCGTGCCACGCGGCGAGCGCTACGAGCGCTGGGAGAGCGAGCATCGGCCAAAGCAGGCGGCGTGACGCGAGGGCGGTCTTCTGACCGGTCTCCACTGTCCGCACGTGTACTATTATTTACAGCAAGTAAGTGTGGCTGAATTTTGCTACGGTACGTAGGTTGGGGTTAGGGCCGGGGTTGGGGTCGGGGTCGGGGTAGGGTTTCTATTAGGATTGGGGGTGAAACTTTGGTTTAAGTTGGGGTTAGGGTGGGGGTTAGGGCTGGGGTTGGTGTTGGAGTCGGGGTAGGGTTTCTATTAGGGTTGGGGGTGGAACTTGGGTTTAAGTTGGGGTTGGGGTGGGGGTTGGGGCTGGCGTTTGGGTCGAGGTTGAGGTTTTGGTTAGGGTTGGGGTTAGCGTCGCGGTAGCATTCGAGTTAGGGTTGGGGTTGGAGTCGAGCGGGGTGGCACAGTGACACACCTGTGGCCGCGGAGGGGGAAACGAACACGTTCTTTCCCCGGGAGTTGAGACCTGGTGAGGAATAAGGGTGGTGCGACCACACGCAGAACAACGGAAAATCTTCTTATGGGTTACCCTGACCCTACATATATAAGTATATCTATCCAGGAAGAAAAGAACACACCCATCGGTTGTTTGTGTTGAATACAAGCAACGGTATTCTGATGATACTAACAGTTCAAAGCGCTTTTGTTGCCACTCGCTGCAGAATATGATGCTACACTAGTACGGGGGAGCATAGTAAATAGGACCTACGGTACACACAAAAAACTACCATATATTTTCCTATTTTTACTACAATATTTGGTCCTCCCCCATTATATTATACAAAATTTTCGAAATGTGCTGCTGTGTCCTAAAAAAACATGCGTGTGGCTTCCCCATAAGCGCCAACCTCTTCAGTACTACAGCCTCGATTTGGGGGCAAACCACTCAAATTCCAAGTGGTTTGTCCCCAAAACGGGACTGCGCACCATAAAACATCCGCCACACCAATACTAAATAGTAACGCTAAAGTGAACACATCGCAAAAAAAAACCATCAACATCCCCACCAATAACGAACAACTGTTATTAATAGTTACGGGGGACCGTAGTTAATATAGGAGCACCTATGGAACACATAAAAACCTGGTATATATTTAACCATTTTTACCACCCCACGAATAGGGGTTCCACTTTTTGGGCCGAAGTATTTCTGGCCGATTGAGTTCCCTAAGTAAAAGTGAGGAACCTGCCGTGAGGATTAACTTTTTACTCGTGCGTGTATTCGTTTTAGGACCGGCGCATTAAAGTGCTGGTCGGGTGGCGCAAAAATAAAATCTTCCAAATAAATACAGAGTAGACAAGCCGAAAGTTGGCACGGAAGGGAGGAGGTATAGACTTGGTGCATGGGTTTCCTTTTGTTTCCGAGGTTTTCTTATTTCGGGAAAGTTATGAGTGATCCATGTTGCAGATCATGCTGCACATTGTCGGATCGCAAGATAAATAATAATAATATGGTATCGGGTGAGATATTGAGCTCCTATACTGTGAGGGGTTCAGGAATTTCTGGTGCACCCCCTTTTTTTTCTTTTTCTTTTTTCTCATCCCATTCATTATTATCTTCGCACATCTTCTTCTCTCTCTCCTTCCAACTCGTAACTCAGATCCGGGGTCACGTAGCAGGCTCTTCTACCCCCTTCCCGCTACGGTACGTGCCTTCATTTTAATCGCGAGAAGATTTCAGCCTTTTCTTCTCTCGTCGACTCGCATCGAATTGTTGTGCCTACTCACGCTGCAAGGCGCTCTCAACAATTGAATCCTTTTTATTTTTATTTTTGCAAATAAATAAAGTCAAAGTCCGACCCACCTGTATGGGGCTCGAACCCAGGACTCAAACACAAGTAGAATTCGAGGTTAACCACTTGAACCACCGGGGCGACCGGCACCCCTACCGTGGGATGGCTCGTTTTGGTCCTACAGTAACTATGGTCCCCCGTAATAACAGCAACGTGTAACACAACCAACTGCCACAACACCACAAAAATGAACCAGAAGACAGAGAAGCTAACTAACGGTGTGTTGCTCGTGCCGTCATCTCACAGCAACTAATCAGAACCAAATACACGGATTCGCTCCCCCCCCCCCCGAGATGCGGTTACCTTGGGAGGGGTGTGACGGCGCCAAACGGCCGAATAAAAATGTGTGCTTTGTAGGTTAACTGCACGTTGTATGTTGTGTATACCTCTACGAGAACGTATTTATTATATTACGGGGGACCATAGTAAATAGGACCAAGTATTGTCGGTAAAAAAAAAGCGATTTATATCGGCTTTTGTGTGTACCGTAGGTCCTATTTATTATGGTCCCCCGTAATAGGAGTTAACCGCGGTAATATTAACAGAGTACGGGAGTGTATTGCATTACTTACAGTGGTGTGGGCTATACGGGGCCGCGCAGGACGTAGCACGAGTAAGCGTGACGATGGCTCGAGGGGTGTGCTTGGAAACGCTGGTGGTGCGCTATTATAATTATTATTTCTTATGTCATCCGACAACGTGCAGCATGATCTTCAACATGGATCACTCATAACTTTCCCGAAAGAAGAAAACCTCGGAAACAAAAGGAAACCCATGCACCAAGTCTACCTCCCTTCCGTGCCGACTTTCGGCTTGTCTACTCTATTTATTTGCTGTATTTGCTACTTCCTTACTAATAGAGCATACCAGGGGTATATATTATGTGACGTCGATGGTAATGGTGTTCAATGGATGGCTATGTATACGTGGTGGTAATTTCATTTTTTTTCTGACCATGTGTATGGTGTGCAAATTTACGAGGATATTCGTATGGGTTCTGATTGTGCAAGAATGTATAACAGACACTCGCGATAGTTGGGTGGGGAGGGGCGGGGTGGGGTTGCGTTGTTGTTGGTGGTGGTGTGTTCTGCTGCCATTAAAAGTCGCAACTGCTGCCGTTGTTGGCGGGGTTGTTGTTCATGATGTCATCCGTTGTATGCTAGTTAGCCCAATACTCCGCTCCTCCTCCGACAGCACACACACAACTGTAGTACAGGCAGTGTGCAGTATAGTAGCAGTAAGTAGTATTGATACTTTTAGAACCGCAGTCAGTCCCGTTTTGGGGACAAACCACTCAAATTTCAACTGGTTTGTCCCCAAAACGGGACTGCGGTTCTAACAAGGGTTAATGGAGCTTGTCGATGCCGATTGTTCTGCGACCACGCGTACGCCTTCAAGCTGCATCGTCAGCAGCAGCGGCGGCGTCAGCAGCACGACTACTACTTACTGCAGCTGTAAGTTGAGAACATATTCATTCCTCCTCATCATCATCATCATCATCGGCGTGGCGTGTAATTAATTAACCCTTTTAGGACTGTTAGGACCGCAGTCCCGTTACGGGGGCAAAACACTCAAATTCCAAGTAGTTTGCCCCCAAAACGGGACTGACTGCTGTGCGGTGGTGGTGCTAAAAGAGGGCCAACCACAAAAAAAAACGTTTGGTTTGTGGTGGAGGTGGGGTGAGGGACAAATGGTTGATAGGACCAATTACTGCTAGTAAAAATGGTTAAATATACCAGGTATGGGTTTTTACGTGTACCATAGGTCCTACCTGGTATTGACTATGGTCCCCCGTAATACTATTAACCCCTTTTAGCACTGCAGTCCCATTTTGGGGACAAACTACTTGAAATTTGAATGGTTTGTCCCCAAAACGGGACTACTGCGGTTGGTTCTAAAAGGGTTAATAGCCCGCCGTTTGTTCTGAAACGCTTGTGACGTAACCGCCGCACGCATGTATGTTCGTGGCGATATGCAACACACTTCTTCTTGGGAAAATTATGTTGTGCAATCTACCTGGTACAATATAGTGACAGCGTCACATCGGTTTTGATTTGTCGTGTACCTGGTATATGATACTACCGACGCGCTTTTGTTCTGGAGAAAGTTCTTCACTTTTTCTGTTCCTTGGTCTTTTTTAGAACAACACCACATTGTACACAGTTTTTTGTCGGATGGCAAGCACACAAACTGTTACGGGGGACCATAGCAAATAGGACCTGCAGTACACACAAAAACCTATATATATATGTTGGCCTGTTTTACTTCAAGGATAAATAGTTGGTCCTATTTACTGTGTGTGTGTTTCACATTAAACCGTTCTTTCTACCCGTCGACATCCAGCACAACCAGTGTCCGTGCCGATTCTCCTATTATCCTAGAAGAGATACAAGTTATGTGGTCACAAAGCTACGCCACAGAGATACTACGTTGCCACGTACCAGGTATGCAGTAAGCACTGCAGTGGGCAATGCAAAGCCATGTCATCATACTAGATACGACAGGCACGACATACACATTCTATGAAATAGAGAAACGAAAGTAAACTATCAAAAAGAAAACAAAAACAAAGTAGACAAATCGAAAGAGAAAAAAAATATATATATATATATATATATATGCCCCCCCGTAGCAATACTAATTAATAATATTAATATTGATAGCATGGTGTTGCAGTGGCAAACAAAACAGCGCTAACATTTGCACCACCACCACCCGAATTTTTTTATCATCGAGTAAAAAAGGTCGTCGTTGTTGTCGTTGTTGTTGTTGTTGTTGTTGTTGTTGTTGTTGTTGTTGTTGTTGTTGTTGTTGTTGTTGTTGTTGTCGTTGTCGTTGTCGTTGCTGTTGTTGTTACTGTCTTCACAATAACTCATCGCCACAATCCAATGCAGTCCGTGGTCGCAGGACAGGCTCCAGTAACTCTGGAGTGGAAGAAATACCTCGGCAGTAAAACAGAGGCAAAAACAAAAAAACAAGCATACGCACTCCACCACTCACTCACTGCGGACACCAGGGAAGCAAAAAAGGAGACTATAATAGCAGACAAACCACGTAAAAAAAGAAGATGAAGCGAAGCAAAAAAGAAAACAAAAACAAAAAACAAATTTTAAAGCAGATAGATAGCAAAACGTTGAAACAACAAACCGGAAGATACAAACAGAGACACAAAGAGGTACCCACGGGAAAGAAAAAAACATACCTGGTAAAAAATAAGGGTATCTATAGTTAGTTATAGGAGCAGAGTGGTACCTGTATATTGTGGGCTACCAAAAAAGTGCATTTAATGCGAAAACCGCGTTGTTTTTGTTGCTGAAGCAAGGTTTTTTCTTCGTACTATTACGGGGAACCATATTTATAGTACCTGGTAGTAAATAGGTCCAAATATTGTTGGTAAAAAATGCGAAATATATACCTGGTATATAGGTTTTTGCGTCTGCCGGAGGTCCTATTTAATATCAGGGACCTGGTATGATCCCCCGTAAATATTATATTATTATGCTTGCTTTCCGACTACACACATAGATGGCGTAGATATCTGATGCTGTTCCGATATAAACCGAGTATATATATCCTTCCGTAAACCAGCAGCATCTCTCGTGCGCTTCTCTGCCACAGCAGCCGTTTCCCATTTTCCATCCCCCCCATCATTTTACTTTGTTTAGCTACCCTGTACCGATACAATATACTACGGGGGGCCATAGTTAATAGGACCAAATATTGTCAGTAAAAATTATTAAATAAAATATATATATATTTTTTTATATATATATTTTTGCTCATCCCATTTACTATCTTCGCACATACATCTTCTTCTCTCTCTCCTTCCAACTAACTGGTAACTCAGATCCGGGGTCACATAACAGGCTCTTCTACCCCCTTTTGTCCCGGTACGGTACGTGCCTTCATTTTCATCGCGAGAAGATTTCAGCCTTTTCTTCCCTCGTCGACTCGCATCGAATTGTGCCTACCCACTGGAAGGTTTTTAATGTACCAGGTATGCCATATAGGTCGTAGTAACTATGGTCCCGTATATATATGCGAATCACCAAGTTCAAAAAGGTAACCCATACATACGTACCCAGTGTCACGGGGGTTGGTTGTGTTTATCACTGCCCATTCATTGCCCATTAAGTACTGCATCCTCGAGACGGTTCGGAACCAAGCTGGTTGTGTGCGCAGATGTATTTTGTGATAAGTACCTACGTGCCTACGGTAATCAATCGGCAAGAGGTTTGAACTCGGTGGGGCTTTCTTTGAAATGTACGTGCAACCGCGTGTATGAGGAATAGTATAATATATAATGTATAATATATCATATATCCTATTCATCATCTGATCAACGTTCCATCCCCAGGTGATTGGCCGCATTCCTCCGGCTTCTTGTTCCTATTGGTTCATCCACGACTACTAATACGGGGGGCGATAGTTAATAGGACCTATGGTATACACTAGCACCTATATATTTTACCCTTTTTACAGAAAATACTTGGTCCTATTAACTATCGTCCCCCGCTCTGACCCGAAAGTTTTTATTACAAACGATTGTGCATCAATAGTTAACCTGTTATCACGGGGGACCATAGGTAATAGGACCTATGGTATATACAAAAGCCTAAATATTTAAACATTTTTACTAACAATATGTGGTCCTACTAACTATAGCCCCCCGTAAATAGTCGTTAATTAGAACACTACACATTATTATCGGATTGCAAGCATAATAATAATATTAATAGTTAACCTTTGTGTTTCCGAGGTTTTCTTATTATTTCGGGAAAGTTATGAGTGATCAATGTTGAAGATCATGCTGCACATTGTCGGATGGCAAGGGGAATAAAAACAGTCAACCCAACCGATCCTTTTGTGTTTCGGGAAAGAGACGGCACAAAAGGCGCTCACCACGCGCATACATACACGTAGGCACAACAATTCGATGCGAGTCGACGAGGGAAGAAAAGGCCGAAATCTTCTCGCGATAAAAATGAAGGCACGTACCGTAGCGGGAAGGGGGTAGAAGAGCCTGCTATTATATGTGACCCCGGATCTGAGTTACGAGTTGGAAGGAGAGAGAAAAGGATGTATGTGCGAAGATAATGAATGGGATGAGCAAAAAATAAATAAAAAAATACACACAAACGCAAGAAGAGCATTGTTCGTACTGAAACATGAAGTTATGTGTTACGGGGGACCATAGTTAATAGGACCAAATATTTTTAGTAAAAATGGTTAAATATATAGGTTTTTATGTGTACCATAGGTCCTGCTAACTATGGTCCCCCGTAATAGGTTGAAACAACCTGGTACCGTTTTGGCCACAAGAAACCGTTTTTTTTTCGGTTAAAAAGTGGCGCTATTTTTGTCACGTTTTTATGTCTCTCCTAAAAATATGCACGTCGTGCCTGTCGTATCCAGCACGATGGCATGGCATTGCGTTGCCCACTCTGCTTGTTGCTGCATAGCAATGTATTACGGGGGGCCGTTGTTAGTAGGACCCAATATTGTACGTAAAAATAGCGAAATATACAGGTTTTTGTATGCACCGTGGGTCCTATTTAAGATGGCCCTCCGCATAGCATCTCTGTGGCTTGCCGCCATACTGCAGTTTTGCGACCTACAATATTAAATATTAATTATTATTTCTCTTGCCATCCGACAATGTGCAGCATGATCTTCAACATTGATCACTCATAACTTTCCCGAAAGAAGAAACCCTCGGAAACACATAGTAAAACTTGTATCACAACACTACACACTGTCGGATGACAGCAAATAAATGGAGTATAGACAAGCCGAAAGTTGCCTTGACACATAACAAAAACAAGAACACATACAATTCTGGGCGTTAATACGTTAGTACAAGGCAGGAACGTTTGGACATCAAGACGGAGACCCCAGGCGATCTTCGTATTTCTGCCCATAGCGGTATGGAGGCTTTTTCTTTCCTTCTTTTCTTCTTTTTTTCGGGGGGGAGGGGTCCTAAAAGTATACCATGGTATTATTATTATTCCTCTTGCCACCCGACAACGTGCAGCATGATCTTCAACATGGATCACTCATAACTTTCCCGAAAGAAGAAAACCTCGGAAACAAAAGGAAACCCATGCACGCACCAAGTCTACCTCCCTGCTGTGCCAAATTTCGGCTCGTCTATTTATTGTTATTTCCCTTGCCATCCGACAATCAATGTGCAGCATGATCTTCAACATTGATCACTCATTCATCACTTTCCTGAAAGAAAGAAGAAAACCTCGGTACATTATATTTGATCCTATGTTATAACAGCGGCGGCGAGTGTTGCACTAGATCCTGGTATGTTATAGCAGCCCATCCATGTCTATGCTCGAGGTTTAAACAGGAATGGCGCCACAACAAGGTTCTAAGTAAAAGGCTTATTCGAACCCCGTGTTTCTTGTTCCGTATCACACCCGGGGGATAGCATAACCCACCCCCAGGGACGGACGTATTTCCGAGCCGAGGTTCTCCAACAACATGGGCGGGGGGGGGGGGGCGGGGAGGGGGGGGGGGAGGGGTAGCCCACACGCCGAAAGTGGCGGCGTTGATAATGGGAAGATGGGTCTCGTCGAGACCACTTTTTTTATTAGACAAACATCACTTTTTATTTTTACTATATATAGAAGGCGTTTTTGCGCCCTCATCCTCCCCATTTTGAAAAAATGGTCGAGAAAAATCCGCTCTTCTTGGAAAATTCTTGCGAGGGGAGGGGTGTGCGTGTCGTGTCTTGTCACAGCACGTGTGGTACGGGTGTGCTAACCCTTTCAGCGCGAGAAAAAAACGCTGAAATTAGAAGTAGTTCGTCCCAAAAACGGGACTGTGTCCTAAAATGGTAAAGTTTCATTTTCATATTCATTCCATAGTACGAAACCGGCATAAAATAACGGCTAAAAATAAAATTCGTATTTAATAGCTATGTAGCCCATATCTTATCGTTCCGGGTATCTTATACCGCTCTGACCGAGATTATAACACAATCTTTATGCTCATAATATCTCCAACTCCAAGTGTTGCCTATGTTGCCGCTCAGGCTGACAACGCTGCTCGAGATAACCAACACACGCCCCTTGAATTATTTTCCGAGTTGATTGTTGTTGTTGTTTTTTGTTTTTTTGTTTGATGACGGCGAGGAACGAGTGCAAACGCGCCGATATCCTAAATCTTCGGCGTCTCTGCATTGGACGGATTGCATCTCGTCGAGATCTTCCCTAGGGCGTCAGTAACTCTTGTTCTGTGCGCCCGTATCACCCTGGGTGATAAGTTAACACACCCCGCCGGGGCGAATTTCAGACCCGGTTCCTCCAAAACATGGGGGGGGGGGGGGGGAGGGGCGTACTCGATCTCATGCATGGCCGTAGTCGTATGACCATAGACCCTCGCGTCCCTACAACGCCGGGACGGAGCACGTCGGGTTTTGACCGACCAGGCAGACATTGTTTGCACCAAGCGCGAAGCGCCGTGAGGTGTCGGGTGAGTCACATGAAGGGTGAGCTGCATCCTATTCAGAACCGCTTGTGAGGCGGACTTGCATATGGACGACAGCCTCTATGAACTGACTTATTTTCTGGTGTGGCCACTTCCAGGGACAGCAATGGGTATACTATGCAACTGCCTCGTGGGCGCCTTTCCAACATACCAGTACACACTACGTGGTACGATCATCTCCCTTGTGCCGAGGAATTGTCTTCCCCGCGCAAAAATTACCTAACTCAACCGCCAGCCGTGGTAACCGCCAAAAAGGGGGAAACACATTACAAGCAAACGGGACCCTGACTGTCCAGTTCACGTAGAGAGAGGCATGATTTACAGCGTCGTCGCCAACCGACGCCAACCCTATATTATATAATTAATACCTGGTAGAATATATATACCAGGTATATTATGGGGGGGGGGCAGGCACACACATCAAACATGGTGGCTCTGGCAATCTTTCGTCGTACTCAGTACGTTCGCCACCATGTGTAGACTCATCGCTCGTCGTACTCAGTACGTTCGCCCTCTCCCCGTTGTCTTGAAACCCAGTTTTTCAAAATCGCCCGAAGGGGTGTGTTATCTTACCACCCTATCACGGGGGACCGCAATAAATAGGACATATATATGGCACACTCAAAAACCTATATATTTCCCTTTTTTTTTACCAACAGTATTTTTTTTGTCCTACCGGGTACTAACTATTGCCCCCCGTGATAGGGTGATAGTGTTATCTTGCGTGCTGCACAGGTATACTACTATACCGTAAGCTGCCATTCTCGTTTTATTTACCCCTTTAGCCCCTCGACCCTATTGTTAGCACAGCAGTCCCGTCTTGGGGGACACACCAGTCTAATCGTATACTGTTCGTCCCCCAAAAACTGACCTAAAGAGACTGCTGCCCTAAAGGGGATAAGCTCTCAGATAGATACATGCATTCCGGCAGGGGTGTGAGATGTTTGCGTGTTCTCTTACGTGTAGACGGTGTGATAGCTCTGGACCCCAGCCAGGATTTACCGCACCATATCACACCTGCCTGTGTACAAAACAAGAACAACAACAAAAGACAACAGTAGTTGCGTGAGATCGAAGACTTCGTCGAAACTCTTATCGGCAAGCTGTGTGTGGTACTTCGATCGCGCGCACTATGTACTACGGGTTTTTGTAGTAGATCGCGCGCACTATGTACTACGGTTTTTTGTAGTATGGCCCCACGCAGGGTATCCATCAGTCCGTATGCGTATGTATGAGGAAGACAGGATCTGACCCCGCAGAGTTCAGTCAAGGAGTGGGTGTGTCTAAATTTGGGAATATACACATGCCTGGTACGTACGTACGTACGTGATTTTGTTGGTTCGGTGTAGCAAGTAATGCGCCCCCCCCGTACCGGGCGACCCGATGGGCGGAGCCGAAACCAAAACCCTCGCCAAGGCTCGCTATTGGGGCCGACTACAGGGGGCAGGAGCCACGGCATGCATTCGGGCGAGACCAACGGACTCACTCCGGGTCATACCCGCAGAAGAGTTTGTGGGGCATGGGAAGGCGGTTCATTGGGACAGAGGAGCACGTGGCTGTGAGGTGCCCCTGCTGCGATGTAGTGGGCGTGGGCGCTCGCCACGCGCGCACCTGTCCCAGAGCAGGGGCGCAGCAGGTAAAGTAAATCAACACCAACCGCTCGTCCACGCGATGTCCCGTACGTTGAAGCGGCTGGGAAATCCAAACCAAGTGGAAAGCGGCGAACCGTTCACCGCAGACTGAAATCTGCGGATGGACATTGTCGTCAGGAGAGGAGGTCTACGGGATGCTCCTATTAGGGAGTATAGGGAGAAAAGCCCATCCTGCTGGACGTCAACCATGCGAACCCTCAAGCGCAGATACACCTGCGAGGAGGCAGTGCCGATCAAGATGGGATCAGCTGCCTCCTCTACCTCCGAGGCGCGCAAGCGCCGACACTACGCTCGTCCGGGACATACATGTGTCCTTTGACGAAACGGAGTCACAAAACACTTGCCACTTTAGCGGTGGAAAGCTTTTGGGCGTCTCGGGGTAGAGGGGAGTAAGTTCATCGACCAGCTGGCAGCTAGTAGTGTCGTGGGGGGGGAGGGATGGTCGGTCGATGGGAAGGAAAAGATTGGTGAAGGAACGCCTACTCCAAATCGTCTCGGTGACTACACAAGTCGCCATTTCGAGGAGGGTATCGCGATTTAGACCCCAGCTTAGGGATCGTCAGGAATCGAGAAAAGAGCAGGGGGGGGGGGAGATGACAGATCCACTCTGATGGCGTGGGGATGGAGCTTGGATGCGGCTTAGTATTTTGAGAATAGAAGTAGCGAGTACATATTGAGATGTAGGAAGGAGCAAAGATAGCACATAGAGTATGGTGGTAGATAACACATAGAAGGAAGTACGTAGACATAGCAGGTAGACAGACTTTGTGCATAGGTTTCTTGTGCACACATACGGAGATTCTCTTCTTTCAGGAATGTTTTGATTTGATCAACGTGGAAGCTCATGCCGCACATTGTCGGATGGCAAGCCCAATAATGATAATTATATGGTATACTCGTTTCATATACTCCGCGCAGCTCGCTTATACCCCATGGTATGATGCCATCCATACCTGATGTATCATGCCGGCACCAGAGGCATACATTCACACGAAAGGTATTACTTTTTGGTACTGCTTTGTGTCACACCGCCTCTGCGGTGCCACTGCACTCGCTTTTTTGGGAACTATCACTCTCGTACGGGGGGGGGGGGGCATAGTAAATAGGACCTACGGCACGGACAAAAACCTATATATTTCCTCATTTTTACTAACAATATTTGGTCCTATTTACTACGGCCCCCCCGTAACAACAGCAGCATGTATGTGGTCGTCCTTGCAATATAAGACACTTCTACGAAGAAAGTGTTTCACACTTAGATATGAGAGAAAAAAATATTGTGCTTAGCAAGGCGCTTACTCCTTCCTGTTGGTAGTCTTCGTTCGGTGGCATTTGAGCTCAAGACTCGATGATGATCTTGCTCGGAGCTGGGTGGATGTAGCCCATCATGGAATAACTCGCGTTTCCTCTCCCGTCGGTTCTGGCGCTTGATTGACATCATCACTCGCTCGTCTTCTAATACGTACTACGACTTCTTTTCTGTTGTTTCTCGATGTGTCGGCTTTTGCGCGATGTGTACATACATACGTGTGCGACATCTTTTTACTATCGACGACATCCCCTGCATCATGATGTACTCACATGTATTCGTGCAGAAGAGCCATTGATATTCCCGAAATACTTCACAATACGATCAACCAGAAGAAAACTTACTATTACGGGGGACCATAGTTAACAGGACCTATGGTATACATAAAAACCTATATGTTTACCCATCTTTACTAACAATATTTAATCCTGTTAACTATGGCCCCCCGTACTGGTAGTGGCACGTATTACCACTGCAACTCTATCCTACCACCACCACCGCTCGCTGTGGCATGAAACTCTATGTCCCGCTTTCCCCCGCTCTCGCTTGGGCTTCCACTACGCGGAGGCGCCGTTACGGACATACACACCAAATTCTGGCGCATAATATAGTGTGCGATTTACCTTCGCTTCAGAGCCAAAACGTTTACTGTATTTCCGGCCAGATTTCTTAACGGGGGTGGCATGTCGGACTGCTGTAGCGGTGTAATATGAAATGTGTCTGGCCGTCGGTTCAGCCTCCCTTTTGACCATCTTTGCTGCCACACCCGACGAAAGCAGTGGGGCATCAGCGTGTGGCCAAATCCCGAAAAATAACGGGATGAAAGGAACAGAAATTAATTTGAAGTCACTCATGTATGCCGCGGTTTGTTTTCTCGAAGGTGTCATGCTATTCGTGAAAAAAAGAGTGACCGTGTAACCGAGCCGATTCGACAGACCACGAAAAACAGAAAAGTCCCACGTACCGCATACCACATACACGGACATCTGTGTGCGCACTCAGCACCTTTTGTGTGATCACGGACTCCTTGAATTGAGAGTTGAGCGCTTTTAGGACCGCAGCCCCGTTTTGGGGACAACAGCAGGAGTAACTACTTAGAATCCCGTTTTGGGGGCTAACCGCTCAGAATTTGAGTGGATTGCCCCCGAAAACATGACGGCAGAGTCAAAAGGGTAAACGCGAGAACGACCACAACAACAACAACGACAACGCACACCCCTACATTATTTCGGGGGACCATAGTTAATAGGACCAAATATTGTTAGTAAAAATGGTTAAATATATAGATTTTTATGTGCACCATAGGTCCTATTAAATATGGTCCCCCGTAGTAAGGCATAGCACCGCTCTGTCCATAAATGTTCGTTTGTGTACTGTTATTCAACAAAATCGTTCACAACATTTTGGGACAGAGTATTACGTATCTACGTACTGATGATGTATTATTCCGTTCGCTATCATCTGACAAATGTCCAGCGCTTGTTCCAATAGCAGAGAAGCGCATGAGAGATGCTGCTGATTTACGGAAGGGTTCTCGGTTTATATGGGAACGGCATCTACGCTATACATTGTCGGAAGGCAAGCATAATAATAACAATAATAATATTAATAGCACCATAATGAGAAGGAAGGAGCAAGGACAGCAAATGGAGTAGACAGGCCGAAAGTTAGCACAGCAGGGAGGTAGACTTGGTGCATGGGTTTCCTTTTGTTTCCCGAGGTTTTCTTCTTTCGGGAAAGTTATGAGTGATCAATGTTGAAGATCATGCTGCACATTCATTGTCGGATGGCAAGGGAAATAATAACAATGGTACCATCCACATACATGTATTTCAGCCAGTACATTTGTTAAACTAATTTCGTTGTTTGTTTGCCGTTGCGCGTGATGCGGTGATGTGCAGCATGGCGAGCTCCAAGGTTGAGCGCTCACACGCGCGAACACATACTAACCAGCCCCTCTAAGGCGCGTACAAAGGGAACATCCCCCTCTGATTTCGCTTATCGAGGAAGTGTTACAGTGACTACTGGGCTACAAGGGGAAAACTACCGATCAGTTACCCAGCCCAGGGTCAGCAATCTCTATAACCTACAACGTCAACGTATCTGACAGCCCAAAACAATGTACAGGTCTGATATCAATCGATTATTATTGTTGTACATCGCTCTGTCCCTCATTGTGAGGACCACGTGTGTACCAGGGCTTGGTGCATGGGTTTCCTTTTGTTTCCGAGTTTTTCTTATTCTTTCGGGAAAGTTATGAGTGATCAATGTTGAAGGTCATGCTGCACATTGTCGGATGACAAGATAAATAATACTATACAGTGAAACGTTTCAATCCCAGTAACAGAGTGGTACGATATATGTTCACACCTGACGCGAAACGGCGACTTAGGTTCATTCTTATCGGAGAGCATTTTTTCCATGATTTCCAAAGTTTGGAAATAGTTGGAGATATGTATCAGTAGACGGAGGCGTTCTGCCACTATTCGTGAAATTCTCCAGAACCAAAAATATCAAGTTCGTTAACATTCCAATATTTGAAAAAAAAAACACAGGAAAATATGGAAGATTGAAAAATTGCGCGAAAAAAATGTCGTAAATTTGGAAAAGCTCTCCGATAAGACTGACCCTTAGATTAGTACCTTGTACTTGTGTTTTTCTCTGTTTCACTGTGGTTCTTCACCACATAATCACCGTATCTCTAGGATAAGGAGTCAGGACGGACACTCGGTGCCCTGGTTGATGAGGTCGGGTAGAAGTAAGTAACGGTTTTGATGTGAAGACAGCACAGGATGACTCCACTCCTGTGCATACTATTACGAGGGACCACAGTTAATAGAACCAAATATTGTCAGTAAAAACGGTGAAATATGTAGGTTTTTTATTTATACCATAGGTCCTATTAATCCTTTTAGAAGTCCAGTCCCGCTCTGGGAAAAAACCGCTCAAATTCCAAGTAATTAGTTCCCAATTGTCCCCAGAACGAGACTGCGGTTCTAAAAGGATCCCCCGGAAATTTAATACATAGGAAGGGTCAACCCCTGTATGCGCGCAACGCCCGTTTCTATCATCACTCTCCCTCACAGGAAACCCACGCTTTTTTCCCGCCTCCCCAGATTGAAACCTCCGTCACCCCCACGCCATCATTTTAGCGTACCAAGTCCTCTACACGCCTGGCAGATAGATCATACGCAGATAGATCATACGCAGATAGATCATCTACATCTACTGTAGATCCAATAACCTGCCCGATGGCGTGGGGATGGAGCTTGGATGCAGTTTAGGATTTAAGGATAGAACGTAATGAGAAGGAAGGAGCAAATACAGCAAATAGAGTAGACAAGCTGAAAGTTGGCACGGAAGGGAGGAGGTATAGACTTGGTGCATGGGTTTCCTTTTGTTTCCGAGGTTTTCTTATTCTTTCGGGGAAGTTATGAGTGATCCATGTTGAAGATCATGCTGCACATTGTCGGATGGCAAGAGAAATAATAATAGTAATAACCTGCCCCCATGATATCCTGTGCAGGATTTTCGAGGGGCCTCTCGCTGATTTTTTCCAACACTGCACGATTTCCTTGGCTAGAGGGAGCACTCCCTGGCGGGATGGAGGTATCACCTTTCGGTCGAAGTTATTTCTGAGTGACCGGGGTCCTTAGCTCTTTTATTGGGACCGACCGCAGTCCCGTTTTGGGGACAAATTACTTAGAATTTGAGTGGTTTGCCCCCAGAACGGGACTGCGGTCCCAACAGTCCTAAAAGGGATAAGCCAATATCGTTGGGAGGCCGTTATTAGCGGTGGTGATTTTTTTACAACAAAAAAAAAAAAACATGATCTTCCCTACCTTTCATTCATTGCCATCTTCTTGATGGTAGGCTTTGAGATTGTTCATCGGCGTGCACTTTCAATTTTTCCTTAAAAAATACAGGAAATGTTTTTGGCTGGGGTGAGGCAGTGCCCTCCCAAGCGGGGGTCTTCAGAGCTTTCACACGATACAACCCCTGTGAGCCAAACACGCCTCCGGAGGTACGGGCATATAGGTTAGATGTAACCCCCTTACGGCTGCAGGGTGGTAGCCCCAACCCAGTCCCTGACCCCCTACATCTGGAGTAACTGGCTGAAATTTTCTGAACCCTTCGGTGTTGCGTGAGCGCGCCCGGCAGTCGGCGCGGGTGGGAAATCATGCTGCTTTCGGACCCGTGCCGTGCGCGACTCCTCGTCCTTCTCAGCTTGTAACTCGGATTGCCAATTGGTTGAATTTCACCCCCCCCCCCCCCCCCCCCCCCCCCCCCCGCTCCCCGAATTTACGCAGTGATTGACGGCCGTTGCTGCAAGCTCGTTGAAGTTTTCGTTTTTGTTGTTACGTCGTCTATTTTCCTCTCAAAAGGGTTCTTGGGGGAGACCCTATCGGGCATCGAGAATTCTCGTATATATATATATATATATATATATATATATATGCCGGCCAGGTCGGAAGAGCCTTGCGAGGGAGCGCTATACGCCATGCACACGGGTGAAGAGTGCGGAGAGAAGAGGCGGCCGGGATCGTCTCCGAGTCCTGACACGATCGTGGGGCCTTCGCACGGACGGAGGCGCCGACCCCAATTGGCCGTCCGGAACGTGCAATGACCCCAAAGCACCGGATGCTAGGGTCTGGTATGGCCATACGACGACTGCCATGGCTGACATGAGTACGCCCCCCCCCCCCCTCCCCCCCCCCCTCCCCCCCTCTCTCTCCTTGCAAGGGATGCGAGGGTCTTTGATCATACAACTACGGCCATGCATGATCAGGAGGACCCCCTCCCCCGCTCACGAAAGGGCCCCACCAAGAAAAAAAAAACAAGCAAATTCGGCGCTGTCACCCATAATATAAGCCAGAACGTCCGCCCCCACAAGCGGCGGTTCTTCTTGTCGGTAGTAAGATTTAGCTCTCACCCTTCATGCGACCGCGCCCGGCATCCTCACAACAACGCTTCGCGCTTGGCGAAAAGCAAGCGATGTCTACCTGATTGGTGAAAACCCGACGTGCTCCGTCCTGGCATTGTAGCGATGCGAGGGTCTACGGTCATACGACTACGGCCATGCTTGCACATGAGTATCCCTCCGCCGCCGTCGCCGCCGCCGCCGCTTTTTTGTTTTTCATCCCATTGATTATCTTCCCCCTTCCTTTCTCTCCCCTGCTTCCTATTCCAGGGGGGGCATAATAAATAGGACCTACGGTACACACAAAAACCTACCAGTATGCCTTTAATTTTTTTACAAACAATATTAGGTCCCATTTACTGTACCCCGCGCAGTACTGACAGTCGTACACTCAGATCCCGCGGTGACGTAGCAGGCTCTCCTCCCCCGTTCCCCCCTACGGTTCTTACCTTGGAAGGCGTTTTTATCTCGAGGAGACTTCAGTCCTTCCTGTCCTCGTCGACTCGCATCGAAATAGCGCCTACCCACGCTACAACAGTAGGCGCGCTCCGCACTTCATTCCGTTTTATATATAATAGACTTCGAAGTATATGATATTGTTGACCCTCTCTGCTCTTAGTGCTCCTCGGCGTTTCTTAGACGTATTTTTTTTGCGTTGTCCGTGCTAGCGCGATATGAAGTTCACCTCCCGGGACGAAACTGCCTCTTCGTGATCTCCGACCCCGACGGTGTCGGGGGTGGCCTCGGGCGTGCTTGCGCCGTGCTTTGGCTGCCGCCTGGCCGGGTGTGAGTACGCCAGCTATGAGTCGGGCCAGTTGAGTGGTCGATACTCGATTTATAACAGTCTCCGTGTGCCCCTCGCTGCCGGCAGCACCGTGACCGATGCTTGATTCATCGCGGTCTCCTGGCCGAAGATTTTGGTTGATGACCTACCTTTACCCCGTCAGGCCTACCTTTGGCTCGGCAAGCCTTCCTCTGAAATACAATAATACCTGGTATATATCCTTCGAAGTATTCAAATATACTCAAAAGCTCGACCCAGGTGGGATTCGAAGTCCAGCAATGACCCTTAGTTGTAACAGCAAACGAGGGTACCACTACGAATAATAAACAGCCCACTGGGGGGGGCTGGGCCAGCGGGTAACCATGGCAGCGAGCCGGCGCACACCAGCCCCGCCGATCGACGCACACGCGATACCGCGCCCTCTGAAGCTCTCCCGCTAATTAGCGCCGGCGGCTTCAAGCTCCTCAGCAAGTAAGTGCAGCATAGGCCGGCGGGCAGCAAATAACCTGCTGAAGAAAACCGTCAGGCTTGCGCGCTCTAGGAGGCGCAAGAGGCAACATTTGGGTCAGAAGAAAGTCGCGCTCGGTAGCGAGCGCTGCGCACACCGAACGAGCCCTACGCAATCGCCTGTGCTCAATGCCGCTGAAATGTCGGTTTGACAGCGGTGACATAACTACTAATTATTCCATTCGCGATCTGACAGTGAGCAGCTCTCTTGTTCCATGTATACCATCCACTTCCAGAAAAGGGTAGCTACTACAGTAGTAGTAGTAGAATCCAACGACTTAAAACGTGAAAAATTCCATCAATCAGACCAATCGTGTACGTTTGAGATAGGCCTTGCCTGGTCAATGTCTCGTGTACGAGCTGTTTCTTGTCGCGTCGGAAATAACAACATGGCACCTTCCGCGGGGCTACTTGAGTCACGGGACTCACGCCCGCTCGGCATGCGGATACGCTACTAACCCTCTTAGGACCCCAGTCCCGTTTTGGGGACAAACTACTTATAATTAGAGTGCTTTGCCCCCACATATGGGAGTGCGGTGTTGAAGGGGTTAACAACTCCTTTAAATATTTAATGAACAACACGCGACCCAACACAAGCCGAACAGGTGTGTACTTCCTTCGTATACGAACCAATGCCGCCCTCGGTTTTCTTTTTCAAGTTTCAGCTTGCAGCGTTTCTCAGAGTGATCACCGTTGAAGCTCATCGTGCTGCGGCAATTGCCTTTTTTTGTTCGAGGATAATAGCAACACACCTACGCCTATCGATATTTGCCCGCGCCAGCCGGCAAACAAGTGGTTGGGCAACGCCTGTGCGTGGAGCAGAGGTGGCCACCTTTCGGTAGCGCTCATCGTGATACGGACCAATCAGCTCTGCCGTTATCTTCTTTTTTTTTTCTCCCCGAGTCGAGTGCGAGCGCCAATGCCTGCGCCATTAATACGTACCCTCGACCAGGCGGTCGAAGTATCCTACGGCGAAGCGAGCAAACAAAACAATTTGTCTTTTTACTGCTGCGCTGTCCATGCGCCTGAATTCGACTCTAATCCCAAGTGTTTTGCCACCAAATTGGGAGTGTGGGGTCTTGAAGGGGTTAATAACGTACATCGGGGAGATATTAACGTGACCTAGATGGCGACCTAGATGATCATCTGCTGCAGACGATTATCTAGCTCATGATCTATACCCGTCGGAGCAGACAGATCCCGACTGGTTCAAGTTTTCTGCACGATCTGTGTGTATCGTTTTGGATGCTTAGCAAGCGGGGGTCTGCGGATGCAGCGACTTTTTTTTTTATCCGCGCGCATGTCTGCTGGGGTTGTGGGATGTTCTGTATGATACGAGATCTTCTCGCGCGATATCTCCTGGCGGCAAATATATGCAAATATAGGATTCAGATGACCTGCAGCAGATTATCTACAGTTGATCATCTACAGTAGTAGATGATCTACTGCTGTAGATGATCAACATTAAATGATCTATACTGTAGATGATCCGCAGTAGATGGTCTAACTGTAGATGATCTCAACAGTAGATGGTCCACAGTAGATTGTCAACTCCGGATGATCTCCAGTAGATAATCCGAAGTAGATATGACCTACGAGTACGGCATATCGTCTAGTGCAGATGATGTGCAGTAGACAATCTGCAGTAGACGATCTACTACTACTACTACTACTACTACTACTATTATTGGGCTTGCCATCCGACAATGTGCAGCATGAGCTTCCACGTTGACCAGTGAAAACATTCCTGAAAGAAGAAATCTCCGTATACAAAGGAAACCTACCCTTGGTATGCCCAGAGTCTTATCTATTATTTGATTACCTGGATTAATCTCCGGTAGATCGTCTGTACGAGTCCATCTTCTTTTTCGCGGCGGAAAGCTTTCGGCTCTTCTTCTCAGGGTAGCGAATCAAAACGGCAGTAGGCCCAGCGAAGAGACACCGTGGGGGGAACAATGGATGTGGAAGAGCCATGGCGGAATGAAATATGCTACCTGGTCTATAAATATATATATATATATATTTTTATATATATATATTATACTTGCCATCCGACAATGTGCAGCATGAGCTTCAACGTTGATAACCCAAAACATTCCGGAAATAAGAAATCCCCGGATAATAAATAGGCGATATTAGGGGGCGTACTTTCTGTTTGATGCTTTGTGAGGCTACTATCTTGAGGCGGAGCTCTCAACCACTAATACTAGAAATAGTAAGCCAGTAGTTCTGCTAGTAAGTCGCTCAGTACAACCTAATAATGGCGGATAAGATTGGCCAAAGGTTTCTGTGTGAAATATGGAAACAACGTAGTGGGCGCCCAGACGGTGGAGGTGTCTCCAGACTTTGGTGAGTGGGTTTCCTTTTGTTTCCGAGGTTTTCTTCTTTCGGGAAAGTCATGAGTGATCAATGTTGAAGTTGAAGATCATGCTGCACATTGTCGGATGGTAAGAGAAACAATAATAATAACTACAGTATGAGTAGGAACGGTGCTCCGTCTCGAAAGGGATGCATGCGTGGTCAACGCTCAAACGACTAAAGCAAGCAACAATGTGAGTCCCCCCTCCCCCCTGCCCGCCTCGCGCTTGGTGCAGGCAAAGTCTGCCTGGACGGTCAAAACCCTACATGCTCCGTCCCGACACTGTAGGGATACAAGGGTCTATGGTCATACGACTACGGCCATGCATGAGATCGAGTACATCTCTCCTATATCGAGTACACCCCCCCACCCCGCCCGAGCCGCCGATCGTTCAAAAGTGAAGCGGGACTCTCTCCGCGAGATCGCGACCTAGACTGCTACTGGGTGGTCACAACTGACTATGAACAAATTCCTTTCCTCGCCGACTACGCGTGCAACACTACACGGCGGGTACACTATTACGGAGGACCATCGTAAAAGAGGGCCTGCGGTACACGTCAAAAACAATATATATACATATATATTTCCTGATTTTACCAACAATTATGGGTTTCCTTTTGTTTCCGAGGTTTTCTTCTTTCGGGAAAGTTATGAGTGATCCGTGTTGAAGATCATGCTGCACATTGTCGGGTGGCAAGAGAAATAATAATTATTATTTGGTCCCCCGTAATAGAGCCGGTTGCCCTCTACTATGGTGTCGGTTGAGGACCGGCGGCTGCCCGCTGTGTTAGTTAGTGCCTGTGGTTTGGCTCGACACAGAATGGGACTATGGTGGTGCCGGTCACCCTCTGTAGTAGAGCTGGTGGTGGAGTTTAGGGCCGGCTACCCGCCGTACAAATAGTGCCTGTGATCTCGCTTGGCGGTGTAGACCAGCAACACCGCACGACCTTCTGCGTGTTGAAACATGCGCGTAGCGGTTATAAACCAGCCATTTTGATGGGACAGCGGGTTTTTGGTAGATGCTTCTTCGGGGGTGCTTAACCCTTTTAGAACCGCGGTCCCGTTCTGGGGACCAACCACTCAAATTTCAAAGTAGTTCGTCCCCAAAACAGGACTGCGGTTCTAAATGGGTTAATGAGGGGGAGCGGTCGTTTTTTGGTGGATTGTGATATGGAGGGATGTTGGTTGTGGTCGTGTTCATGAGCGTCACATCATGACAGTTTTGATTTATTTGTCGTATGATACTGCCGCGCTGTTGTTCTGGAGTGTTAGTCACTTTCTGCTAAGTCGTTTTTTAGAACAACACCACACATTGTCGGATGGCAAGCATGATATTTACGGGGGACCATAGTTAATAGGACCTATATGGTATACATAAAAACCTATATATTTAACCATCTCTACTATCAATATTTGGTCCTATTAACTATGCCCCCCCGTAATAACAATAATGAGGACTACAAGCAGTGCGGCTGTAGTCCCGGTATCATCGCCTTCTGGCGCCTACCGGCCCTATATGGATGAGCCATTATAACACACACACATATACTGCCGTTCTGCCTTTAAATGTAAGTTCCGTTTGTATACTGTCATCAAGCACAAACGTTTTTTGTATGTTTCGGGACAGAGAGTGACACAGCAATGAGTGGCATATATAGCAATGATGTTCTGTATTGACAGCCTTCTCGTTTTGTCTTCATGTCCATGTATGAGCGCTCCTTGTATTTCCGACCAGACCGTTGGATGCGATCGCCGTTTCAGCGATCGTTTTTCCCCCCTGAAGACGGGAAGATTAAGGTCAGGGTCAATACGGAACTATTACGGGGGGCCATAGTTAATAGGACCAGGTACTGTTAATAAAAAAAAGGGAAATATATACCTGGTAGGTTTTTGTGTGTACCATAGACCTTATATACTATGGCCCCCCGTAATAGGACATACATTGATTGACCCTCTTATTGCGGGCAACCATAGTAAATATGACCAAATGTTGTTCGTAAAAATAGGTAAATATATAGGTTTTTGTGTGTACCGTAGGTCCTATTTACTCTGGTCCCCCGTAACAGCACTGCAGTCCCGTGCTGGGGACAGACACGCTAAGACCTTGCGTGGTTTGCCCCCAAAACGGGACAGCGGTCTTTATGAGGGTTAATGGTTAACGTATTTTCGGAAATTATACCAAGGGTGAAAGGTATTCTCGGAAAGATCTGGCCGCGTACGAGTATCATATAGCCTTCCGAAAACACCACAGATTAATGTTCCACTTTTTTTTTTAGCACCCTATATATATATGTTTTTCGTCGACCAAGCGATCGTTGAAAAACGATCACACGCCCCCCCTCTGCTCGAACTCAACGCGCTTTTCGCATCACTCTTAGCCCGACGGGGAAACCCTCAACAACAGGTCAACAGAGAGAGGATATCCATGTCGTCGGAGGGTAATTTGCTTTTGACGCGTGTTTTTTTTTTTTGGTTTTTGAGGGGCAGCTCCTAATTTTTCTGAGGCTCTTCGCTCGAAGAGCTCTCTACTTCTTCTCTGCCTCTCGCCTTAAACCCAAAAGAAGCCTGCGACGGTAAAAAAATATGGCGCTCGATTTTTTTCCGAGGCTATGATACTCACTTACTTGATTTGAAAGTGCAGGAAGTCTGCACCTTACTCCTGAAAGGGATGACCAATCCCAGAGCCATAAACACATACATGCCGACGAAACTGAGTTGACCCTTTTCAGGAGAACCGTCCCGCTCTGGGGGACGGCCACTCTGTCCAGAAATATATGGGGCCGTTTTCAGATCAAAATTGAATAAAAAAATTCCATACATTCACGACCACTCTGTCCCAGATACAAAATACTTTTTTTTTATCAAGATTGGATAGAGACACTCCTTTACACATGGGAGCATGATATACTATTAACCCTTTTAGAACCGCAGTCCCGTTCTGGGGACAAACCACTCAAATTTCAAGTAGTTTTGTCCCCAAACGGGACTGCGGTTCTAAAGGGGTTAAGGGGGGCCATAGTAAACAGGACCGAATATTGTTAGTAAAAATATCGAAATATGTAGGTTTTTGTGTATACCGTAGGTCCTATTTAATATGTCCCCCCGTACTATGAGCCTCTATGGAAACCCCGAGGTAGCCACCAAACCCGATGAGGACACAATATATTCTCGGTGTTGTCAGCCGTCTACGAAAGTAAGCGTGAGCGCCCCAACAATACGAAAGTTATATACACCAGTGGTCGGGGGTATAGGGGTAGGAAGGATCATGCTGCGCGCGTATTCTGCGCGAGAGGCTCCTTGCTTTAGAGCTCGGACCATCGATTGTATACCCCCCCCCCCCCGCCCTCCTCCCAATCACGTATGACACTTGCCGTTCATGAGTGAGTCACCTTTCGTTGTCTTTTTGCCTCGGAAGCCTCAAAAGGGTTCATACATGTACTATTACGGGGGACCATAATAAATAGGACCAAATATGGTTGGTGAAAATAGGGAAATATGTAGGTTTTTGTGTGTAACGTAGGTCCTGTTTACTATGCTCTCCGGCTATTTCTATTATTATAAAATCGGGAAATATATAGGTTTTTGTGTGTAACGTAGGTCCTGTTTACTATGGTTCTCGGTTAGTATTACAGCGTCCGGATAGATATTACGGGGGACCATAGTTAATAGGACCTATGGTATACATAAAAACCTACATATTTGTCCATTTTTACTAGCAATATTTGGTCCTATTAACTATGCCCCCCCGTAATAGCTTCGCCACATACATTTGTACGTATAATATGGCTTTCTTTGAGGTTTCCATCATTTTTTTTTTATTATTTTGGTTTTCGCTTTTTTTATCACTCACTCGCTGCTGTTTCGCCGTACGCACTCACATCTATTGGCGTAGCGTTGGAGTCTTGTTGACGGGGTATCATGTACCAGGTACAACAGCAGTACCCGCCGGACGTGTGTACCCACACACCACGGCATTTTTAGTTATTGATAGCTGTTGCTGCGCTTTTGCGCTGTCGGTGCACGCAGCTTTCAGGTCGAAAGAGCGGTTTAGCGTGCGCAACGGGATGGGTTTCTGGGCCGCGCTACTTTTTTCTCGCCGTGATGGAACAGGTTGAACGTTTTTATCTATCATATATAGGCACCTTTTTACCTACCAGGTACCTGTTATAAGGATTACCCGGGGCTGGGCAATCCGTCGATCTTTTACCCGTGTAGCTCAGTAGGGCACACCTTCACATTTGACGTCGTCCAGGTCACGGGTTCGAACCCCACACCGAACGCTTCTTTCACAGAAACGCTTGCGCGTGCACGCACCTAAAAAACACATCTCCCTGGTTCCCCAGGTAATCAAACGAAGCGGGTAGGTCAGCGTACGGACGTATACGGTTCCGACGCCCCGAAGACCCCGCCGTTCAGAGGGGGGGGGAGTGTTATGAGGATTACCCGGGGCTGTGGGTAATCGGATCGATCTTTTACCCCTATAGCTCAGTAGGTAACACCTTCACATACCTCTTCGTAGGTAAAAACACACGTTTTAGGCGTGCGTCTAAATGCACTTTGCCAAGTGGCTTAGGGCACGCCCTTTTAACCGCACATCTCGCGTCGTGCCGATGTGAGGGCCATATATACCCAGACACCTTCCGTTTCGTCTGGACCCCTCCCCCCCATCCTCCTGCCCCCCCCCCACCCCCACCCTCACTCATTGAAGCTGTCTCGTCCATCTGCAAGTGCGCTTTACAAGCGGTTCTTCGTAGGATGCAGCTCACCCTCCACGCGACTCGCCAGACTCCTCACGGCACTTCGCGCTTGGTGCAAGCAATGTCTCTGCCTGGTCGGTGAAAACCCGACATGGTCCTTCCCGGCACTGTAGAAATGCGAGAGGGTATATCTACGGTCATACGACCAATACGGCCAACGCATGATATTACTATTATGACGAGTATGAGGCTTGCCATCCGACGATATGCAGCATGATCTTCGACATGGATCACTCATAACTTTTCCGAAGGAAGAAAACCTCGGAAACAAAAGGAAACCCATGCACGCACCAAGTCTACCTCCCTGCTGTGCCAACTTGTATGACGAGTATTAGACTTGCCATCCGGCAATGTGCAGCATGAGTTTTCACGTATATCAAAACATGATATCGAGTGCACCCCCCCCCCTCCCCCCGGCCCCGCCCCCTCTCCCCCCTCCTCCCCCCCCCCCCTCCCCCCCCTCCCCCCCCTCCTATTGATGTCAACGTGTACAAAGTACAATGGTAGGGATTCTTTTGCTGTAGAACCCGCCATATATGCCGGTTATTTTATATGTACACTCTTCACACTTTCAGTATATAGACTTTTCTGATACATTGTATATACCTGGTATATATATATATATATATATATATATATATATCAAGTCATACATACGTATATACACACTTCAAGCAGTATACCTTACGGCTTACGGCATGCATCCGCCACTGCTGTAGTAGTATTGTTTCCAGTCATCTGTATAATGTCTGTATATCGAACGGAATAATGGGGTTATGAATGCGGAACGAAAAGGGGATGGTCTCCTCCTTATTAAGGCTTGTTGTCGTGGGCTGCTGTGGGGGGCTACACTTGGGTATGATTACAGCAGTTAGTTGTACCCTCTATCTACTATTATTATTATTATTATTATTATTATTGTAGTGATAAAAAAGTGGATTATGTCACCGTGTGTGCACATACATACATGAATGCATCTAATGCCACAGCTGTGATCTGCAAGAGGTATTAATAGTACAGATGTACACATTTATACTCCATTCTGTCTGACCGAGGTAATCTACGTACCGGGTATGTATGTAGTACCAGGGTATGTGGTCTGTCACCGTTTTCGTTTGGAATCTCACGCGAATATCAAAGATAGTTTTTCACTTCGTATATGCCCGGGCAGAAAGTGCACCATAGATAGGCGCGTGCAGAGGTCTTCGGAGATATAATATATCACAGTGTATGCATCATCATTGTGTGTGTGCGCGCCGTTTTTCGGCCCCGTCTCTCGGCGAGGATCGGGGGATGGAGCCTGATGGTCATCTAATAAAAGGGGGTAAGAAAAAGTCGACACCATGCATCATGCACATACATATTATCAGCGCACAGCAGCAGCACAGACAGCTGTAGTATAGCAACCTATACAGCAGTATATATATATATATATGTTTTATCTTGACGGCGGGTGTATACCATGTATGTGCACGCACTCTTCTTCTTTTTGTTGTTGTATTTTCATAGAAAAGAGATATATATGCCCACACTCACTCGCGTATAACATCCTCCCTCATTTACTATAATACTCTATCTACTGCTGCTGTTATGTGTGTAGTCGTATCGCTGTATTTTCATCGTTCGTTATAATACTACTCTCTGTTCTTTGCATTGAGAGAGTTCCTATATATACTGCTATTTACGGCAGCAGCAACAACAGTATACCTGGTATACATACATACCTGTACTGCTGCTGCATATCTATCGGCCTTCTCTGCCCTTTTTTATTTAACTATTATTAGTAGTATAATAACTGCCTCTCTGCTGTAGCGAAGGATCCCCCCCCCCGTCAGAAGCAAGCACAGAACTGTCTGCTAAGTAAAGTACATGTACAACACAATTAATTGTTGTACGACGCGTGTGATCTAAGCGTATAATGTATGACCTTTCCTATTATTGGTGAATAAATGTTAATCGGGCCATCGGCGAGACACATTCGGTGGATTTTCCATAATTAATTAAGGATATACTCGCACGCGTGCATGTATGTGTACGTAATGTATGTGTGCATGATGCATGTATGAACAAACGACTGAATGTATTTAGATACTATTAATATATAATATATATGCTGACTGGTGGTATCCTCGCGTATTTCATGATCAAAACGAGAATGTTTTGTTTAAGTATGATCAAAACGAGCATACAGGAGGAGCAGGACGAGAGTATACCCGTGGCATACTAATATAATATATAGTACTCTCTATATAAAGTATACCAGGTATATCAGTAAGAACAGAGCAGTAACTATACATATAATTACTACATCATGCTCGTAGATAGAACATGTTACAGTAGTAGGTTAGATGGTGTGTGTACCAGACAGAGTATACACATACATATACACATACTATACTGCACATACATACATACAAACGACGAGTATCATCTTTTCTGATGTGTCAGTCCTCACAGACTACCACAACAAAGAAAGGCCATGAAATTGAGGTGGCCGAGTTGTTGTGTGTGGTTGATAATGTGTGCTGCTCCTTCCTATATATATAGTGGCCGGTCGCCCCGGTGGTTCAAGTGGTTAACCTCGAATTCTGCTTGTGTTTGAGTCCTGGGTTCGAGCCCCACATCAGGTGGGTCGGACTTTTGACTTTATTTGCAGAACTAAAAATAAAAAGGATTCAATTGTTGAGAGCGCCTTGCAGCGTGGGTAGGCATGCCCCTTCATTCGATGCGAGTCGACAAGGGAAGAAAAGGCTGAAATCTTCTCGCGATAAAAACGAAGGCACGTGTACCGTAGCGGGAAGGGGGTATAAGAGCCTGCTATGAGACCCCGGATCTGAGTTACGAGTTGGAAGGAGAGAGAAAAGGAAATTTAATGTGCGAAGATATAATAATCTAAATGGGATGAATGAGCAAAAAAATAAAAAATAAAATAAATAATAGTAAAATGTTTCAACTGAAGTAGTATAGTATGAATACACATTCATTGATACACATCCCGCCCGACCACGGGCTAGCTTCCGGGAATTAGCTCACAGCGAGCAGATAGAAGCACTGAGATCACATCAGCAAAACAACATATTGCGCATACAGTCAGCACATCAACTACAACAACAACAACAAAAAAACAACGAACACAGATAGATAAAAGTATATATACCTATACCTATAGTACACAAAACAAACAGAACAAAACGAAACAGAGTAGTACTAATATTTTAAGTAGTAGTAATGCACAATCAACAACTAACTGCTGTATGTAGTGCACGACAATATAAGCTGTAACAAATTGTTGTTGTTTATGATATAATGACCATATATTGAGTGATACTTCATTTTGACGGACACACAAGTCATTGATTTTACACTCATACCACCCGCGGTGGCCGTTTGTGAACGACGTACGAACGTGTATATTCATACTGCTGTTGTTGTAGTATGCGCGCATCTATCTTGAGATATCTTCCAATAATAAAGATGCGAAAATTTGATCGATTTTCCGATATTTCGATTTTTCTTTTGACACATTGAGAAACAGACTACAAGGAAGGCTTTTGTGTCGAACTTCGCGCGGACCTTTTCCATTGTTGTCTGCGGACACGCTGTGAGAGGGGAAGAGGGGGGGGCACAGACAGCATGGGATGACCAGGGAGCAGATTTGATGATGTAATCATCGGTCTGATTCATTTTTGTGTTATTTTGAAGATTCGCGCGCAATAAAAAAATTACACTGCAATCTACATCTGCATCTTGTCTGGCATTCGAAGATACACAAAAAATCTGGGGAGGGGAGGGATTGGACCCTTTGGCAGAAGTACGTATCGCCTCCACACACAAAAAAAATCTTCTGACTTTTCTCTCTCTCTCATCATATCTCCACATCGCAGTCTCCCAAAGCCTCGACTTTTTTGACACCTCCTCCTTCCAGCTTAGCCGAGGAGGCAACAGCAGGCACCTTTAGGCACCCACCACAGCAGCAGCAGCAGCAGCAGCAGCAGCAGCAGCAGCAGCAGAAGCAGCAGCAGCAGCGCCATGGACGGTGTTTTCGAGGAGCGTATCCTCGTGCCCGAGGCGACGGATCAGTTCTTGTGGATCCTGATTGTTGGCGCCTTCGGTGCCTTCTTCGCGGCTTTCGGTATCGGAGCCAACGACGTCGCCAATGCTTTTGCCACCTCTGTTGGAGCGAAGGCTCTCACGATCAAGCAGGCGGTGATCCTCGCCGGCATCTTCGAGTTCCTCGGGGCAGTGTTCCTGGGCTCGCACGTAACCAAGACCATCCGCAAGGGCATCGCAGACGTGAGTGTTGCTGTCGGTGCAGCTCGTTGTGTGCCGGGTGCCTTGCCAGTGTGTCTCGAGCCTTTTGTCGTTCGTTTAGTTGTGTGTTTTCGCGAAAATTCGTGTAGTCTCGGCAGAGCTCAAAATTTATGCCGATCAAAATCTCCACGTACCTCGATTTGTATCCAGGTACATTAAAACTGGTATATTAAAACTCGAATGTTAGATGCTTCCGCTTTTTTTTTGTGCTTTGGCTTGCTGCCTGTGGTTGTGCTGCTGCTGCTGTGGTGCAGCTTCACAGCTGCGGTGCTGCCGCTGTTGTGCTGCTGCCTTGACTACGCCCGCTGTTTCTTGCAACACGCAAGAGCGCTCGGGCCCGCTGTCTGCCCTCAAATCTGCCCAAGTCTATGCCCCTCCGCGAGCACCAGCGCGTCCCTAGCCTGTAGGCACGCAGGACTCGGCTCCTCGCGACGTATAGTTGTCGCGTTCCCCCTCTTCACTCCTCCACTCTCTCATGCATGAGGCTGCGTCACCGGTCATGTGACGATCGCCATGTTCGTAAAAATGACTGAGTTTGAGTATGCAAAATGTACAGAGTACAGAGCCTTTTTTCGTTTTTTTTTTTCGTTTGACATTTTTTATTGAGGAAACATGATGCTCGAGGAATGACAGCAGACAACGCAGCGGGATCACAGTCGGCTAGCGCGCGGGAGAGCCTCCACGCAGCACCGGCATCGGTCAGGCGTGGACAACAACGAACAACAAGCTCTGTCTCGGCACTTCTCCGCCGTGGACCATCTATCCCTGGCGATAAATGCACCCGCCTGTCCCGCCTGTAGTGCGAGCCTGGTGCGGTGGTTGCAGACTCCCCACACCCAGCCTGTTGTTCGGATCAACTATTTTTTCGACTAAATTTATTTTGAAATATGGTTGATTGTTGATTGCTTTTCTCACTAAAATCCCTATGAATAGCGCCGCACGTACTTTCTTTCGCGTATGTTTTCGTATTATGCGACGTTGTGTGTGTTGGAGCTATACGAGTATACTCCTCCTCCTGTAAATCATACCAGGTACCAGGTACCAAGTATACGGACGAGCACTACTCTGTACGAGATTCGTGAAAAGTCGCCCCAGCCAGCAATTTTCGAAAGTGTCGGGCGAGTCGTGAAGCTCTACGTACGTAGTCGGGGTACCGCGACAACCGTGGGGGACGGGGGAGAGCGAAGAGACATCGGCCGGCCAGAGGTCCTGCTTGACGAGCCCTAGCATACGCTGCGTGCTGCCTGCTAGGAAGAGGAGCCGCCACACCTGATCGACCTTCCATCTCAATACTACCATACATCTATATCATACCCGGGATCACGTACAACAACAGCAGTATTAATATTTCATAGTATTAATAGTACCATCTCCTGCGTTTACTATTGATACATAATGTATTCCTTTTTTTTTTATTCTACAAAAGGGTGACCACGTACATAGACTGCTCCATGTTATCTCACTATCAATAATTAATATCAAAATAACATGCACGCTGAATCTGTGGCCTGAAGGTTATCCAAGCCCTCGAATCTCGTCGAATCTTTTTTTTTCACTTGATCCTACTATGTTGGGAGTATTTTTAACATGCGAACACAACTGCTGCACCGAGTACGTATGAACCGGTATGTTTTGCGGTATCTACAGCAGTACGTACTTCTGTATCATGCATTCGGACGTACCGGGCAACATCACGAGTATCTATCTTTTGTGTATACTACTGTGCTGTACGCACGCGCACGTATGTGTCATCAGGAGCGGCATGTGCAGATGAAACCCGACCTTCCCATAGGCCCCGTGGTCTGCGGTGTTTGTTTCTCGGTCCACGACGATTGCTCCCGAACCAGCAACAAGTCTGCTGTGTATATATGCAAGTACTGAGTACCTGTACTTGATACTGCCGAAGCCGTAGAACAGTCGCGTATGTATTATATTCAAATTAATACGTAGACACATGCCATCTGCAGGGTCACAACAGCAACAGCAGCAGCAGCAGTAGCAGGAGTAGCAGAAGCAGCAGTAGCAGGAGTAGCAGAAGCAGCAGTACCAGCAAGCGGCGCCACTTGCTCCTTTGTTGTGACGCGAAGAACAGAAGGACTCGTAACGCGTACAGGCAGACGGTATGTACTGCTTGTTGTTTCTCCGTGCTTCCATGCATACTTTTGCACTTTACCCGTACGAAATTTGAAGGTGTCGTTTTTCGCTTGTTCTTATTATACTTATCCAAAAAGGATGAGACATAATAAACACCCGTTACCTGATGGCACCCTGGTACGCACTACGAATATTAATAATAGGTACATACATACCTCGTACATTATTATAACGCCGAATGTCCGAAAATGAAAGTTTGAATTCGTTGCTCGATAGGTACATACCTCGTAATTATAACGCCGAATGTTCGAAAATGAAAGTTTGAATGTAATTTTCGTTGCTCGATATTACCTGGTAATAGTACAGCGTCATGGACTCGCTGAGGTACTTGAAAAAAAGTATGACACTGGCTTTGCTGCATCAGGTATGCTACTTGGATCATCCTGCGGTTGAACGGGACATTGCTACTGATTTGTACGAGAATGTAAGGACCGTTGGCTACCACTATCAGAATCAAAACGGCACGTATATTGAAGGACCGAGCGGTCTGTCTTATCCTACTTTCTGGGAGTTACTGCTTTTACCACTGCTGTCTGTGGGCGTCTGCTGTCTCCGACACAGCGGTACTGCGCCCGACGCCAGATACCTAGCAGCCTGGCAGTCAGCACCGACTCCTCCTACCAAATATGTCGGGAGACATGTCAAGCAAGGCAAAACGTGCGCTGCCAATCAGGGGTGTACGGCCGAGTGTTCGACACAACGAGCAAATAGTTTTGTGTCGGTCAAGGAAGGCATTGGCGAGGGAAAGTTGCTAAGTTGCTGGCTGCTACTGCTCCAGTCTGTGGTCTCTTGTCTGTCAACTGGTAACTATCAATAATCTGGTGTGATTCATCAAGGCATACCTCGTAGATAGGCAAAACACCACTATTAATATTAATTAGGCAAACATGACACTCCTTTTTCTTCTCGTTTCTCCCGCCTTTTTTTGTGTTCAGTCGCCTTTTCCCCTCTCCTTCCTATTATTGAATAATAGTATCACGGGGGACCTTAGCAAATAGGACCACATATTGTCAGCGAAATAGGTAATTTTTTTTTTTTTTTTTTTTTTTTTTTTATCCCATTCATTATTTTCGCACATCGTCTCTCTCCTTCCAACTCGTAACTCAGACCCGGGGTCACATAGCAAGCTCTTCTCCCCCCTTCCCGCTACGGTACGTGCCTTCATTTTTTATCGCGAGAAGATTTCAGCATTTTCTTCCCTCGTCGACTCGCATCGAATTGTGCCTACCCACGCTGCAAGGCGCTCTCAACAATTGAATCCTTTTTTTTTATTTTTGCAAATAAAGTCAAAGTCCGACCCTCCTGGGGCTCGAACCCAGGACTCAAACAAGTAGAATTCGAGGTTAACCACTTGAACCACCGGGGCGACCGGATCGGATACACAGGTTTGTGTGTGCCATAGGTCCCCTATTTACTACTTTTTTTTATAAAATGATGAAATACGTCAGCTGTGAGTTCGACTGATTACATAGTTGATACTCAACTTTGCAAGCTGCGTGATATGTCTCGTCTATATCCCGTTTTTACTGAATTTCCAAATTTTATGATCACTATTTATAGAACACCGCGGCCACCAGCTCACCTGTCGTAATAAACGAAGCAGCACGAGTACCCCCCCATATACCTGACTGACACGACATCACGTGCAATACAACTGAAGATATCCGCCAACAGGCAAAAAATAGAACACGACCCCCCCCCCCCCCCTCCCGCAGGGGGTCAACTTCGAATTTGGAATTGCCGAACCGGGTTTCCATGAGACAAGGAAGGGACAAGCATGCTATTAACCCTTTTAGAACCGCAGTCCCGTTCTGGGGACAAACCAGTCAAATTTCAAGCAGTTTTGTCCCCAAACGGGACCGCGGTTGTAAAGGGGTTGATACCTTTTTGGAAAGGTCGAAAGGTCTCGTCGAGATGTTTTCATATTCATGTTTTAGACGCATCGATCGGCAGTCGCACCCTTCCCCCTCGGGTGCCGGGAGAATCGCTTTTCGGTTTTTTCCAGGGGGGTGTATTATTAGTAACGGTATCATCTCTTGAGGATACTTCTTTTGCAGTCGGAAACTAGAGTTGAAAAGGCCGGTTTCCGATCCGAGACCAAAAAAGCTAATCTTCCGCAGTTAGAAAAGCGCCTTTTTTCAATCCAAGCAAAAACGATTATGATTTCCAACTGGACCAGACAGTCGAAAATACCGAGATTTCCGATCCAACTCGTCAGTCGGATTCGTGCATTCGGAAATGTTAGAAGGTCCAGCGGCATATACTCGTACGAGTCTCACACACCCACACAACGCGACACACCACACAACCCCCCACCACAACACCGGCGACGCTGGCTTGGCTGCTGTCACTTCTGCTGCTGCTCGGCTTGAGTCAGCGTGATATATCCTCATCTATGTCCGTCAGCAGCACGTAACAGCACCCGATGGCCGCAGTGTGCGGTATCGGCTTTGACTTTTTGCCAACTGCTGCGCTGGCTGTAGCCTTGGCGACTGTCGAAGAAACCCAGAGTCTTGATGGCCTCGAGGACGATATGTAGGATAACGCCCCGCGTGCGAAGCTCACACGCTGCTCGAGGAAGAAGCGAGACATCAGGCATGTATGTGTGGCTGAGCGCAGGTGCTGGAGGATGAAAACCTCTCTGACGCCACGAGCATTACGGCGAAGCAGTTTGGAACCGACTGCCGTCTACCCTACCCTTTTTTCTCGGTGCTACAGCAGTGGTCAAGGTACATACACTCACTGTCTTACTTCAAGCGTCTCCTGGTCTCCAGAAAATACACAAAAACTGTATATTCGATCCGACGGACGATACGAAGGGTAGCTATTCTCAATCCAGTCGGAAAAATGACCGATCGGAAACCGGCTTTTTCAATTCTAGTGTCCGACTGCATCAGAAGTGGCCTGAGAATGGAAAAATATAAAATGACGTACTATTTCATGATGCAAACTATTAATATGAAATTTGGCTTTTTTTTCTTTTTTTTTTCCCCAAAATGATCCCGTACCGAGTACGTAGGTTGGTGTGATATTCCGATCGCGCCATACACGGGGGGCGGGGGGGGAGGCGGGTGTTGGGTGCCCGCGGTAGGCAAAAAAAAAGCAGAAATAATTTGCCCTGAAGAAAATATCTACCAGGTACACTTGAGCGGATTCGGTTCTGGTTGTACCGAACCCGAGCGTGGAACACACTCCTGACTGAGAAAAAAACAGCCTGTGGGTCAGTGCTCTAGGGAAGCGAGCCATCGCAATACCCCCCCCCCCGCCGCGCCCCCCCCCCTTCATATACAGCGGTCAACCCTTTTAGTACCGCAGTCCCGTTTTGGGGACAAACTACTTCAAAATCGAGTGGATTGTCCCCAAGACGGTACTGCAGTTCTAGAAGGGCTAAGTGGATTTTAGAAGCTAGATTTGTCCGCCGTCGAGGGGCTGCGAAAACCGACCGACTCGTCTCGGGAAAGCTCTGAAGGAGAAGGAGACCTTTCTGAACCCTTTTAAGAACCGCTCTCCCATATGCGGGGACAAACCACTTAAATTCGGTAAGTCGTTTGCCCCCAAAACGGCACTGCGGTCCTGAAGGGTTAACCCTTTTAGCACTGCAGTCTCGTTTTGGGGACAATAGAGGATAACTTACTTGGAATTTGAGTGGTTTGTCCCCACTATGGGACTGGAGTTCTAAAAGGGTTAAGAGCCCCCCCCCCCCTCTTTGCTGCTGCGTTGGCGCCCTCCCCCGGCTGCGGAGAGGGGTTGGGAAAACGGTCTGGGGGGGGGGGGGGGGGGAGGGGGGGGGGGCGTGCGATGGTTCTCGCGCCCTTCCCTGTTCTTTTGTTTTCCACTAGCACTCTGTAGTGTAGGCGTGAAAATTTTGGTGTGCGTGTGTGGTGTTCTCGGGCTGTTTTATGTGACAACAGCAGCGGTTCGTGCGGCCTGCATCACAGATCAGACCCCGGACAACTCCTACTTTTGAAAAGTCTAGTGTCGTGTCTGTTCCGTGGGATTTGCAAGCCTCGAAATGGACAGGCCAATTGCAGCATGAAGCGATCGGTAGCCAGGGGCAGTATTCTGCTCGTGCACGAGTGTATTCCTTCCGTGTGTTCCTTCACATCAAACCGTACTTTTTACCCGTCGACCCGTCTACAGAAGCAGCTCGTCCGACCCCTCATTTCGATATATGCGTGCATCGGACAGAGCACCGCTTCATAACCCCCGTGGTCTAAATCTTGATGGGGAGAGCTGTGTGATCTATGGCTCGTTTTCTCGGGTGGGCGCCGTGCAAACTGCCTTGGCTGGAGGCGGATCTACGAGCAGCAAATTTTTTTCTTCTGGGTTGCTGGTCCCGTCGGTACATCTTTCTGGATCGCAGTCCCGTTTTGGGGGCAACGTACTATTAATAGCGAATTTTGAGTAATTTGTCCCCAAAACGGGACCGCGGTTTCGACTTTACAACGGAGAAGCGTATGAGGAATATATACCGCTAACCCTTTTAGAACCGCAGTCCCGTTTTGGGGACGATTTACTTAGAATTTGAGTGGTTTGTCCCCACAGTGGGAAGTGCGGTGCTAAAGGGGTTAAGGAATATTCGGGATATTCGGTTTATTTTGGTATGGCATCTATCTACGCTACATCGTCGAAAGGCAAGCATAATAATAATTACCTGGTATTCCTTTTCTCGTGTGATTTGGAACATTCAAGATAGTATCGCCAGGGGTGCTGGTATCTGATATCGAGTACCTGGTACCTGGTACGTGACGAGCTCCCTCAAACCTCACAGTAAATAGTACCGAAATGCTCTCGAGTTGATAGTACTCGAGTAAATACTCGAGCATTCCTATTGTGCTGCTGTTGCACGCCATGTATGCGCGATATCGCGACCCTTCTTCGTGCCCCGTTGGCGGTGCCATGCTCCGTTTGCTTGCTCGTCAATGCTCGAAAAATATTTACGGGGGGGCCTATAAAGTAAATATAAACAGGACCTGACGGTACACACCAAAAACCGAAAATATCTGCTTATTTTTGACCAACAATATTTGGTCCCTTGTACTATGGTCCGCCCTAACAGGTAGCGGTAGTTTCGAGTGACGAGTATTAACCCTTTTGGGACCCCAGTCCCGTTTTGGGGACCAATCACTTGGCATTAGTCATGGGCCATGAGTGTCATCGGGTGTGCGGAAAACTGCAGCGCATCGAACCATCCCACAGTAGGGGTGCACCAGAAGTTCCTGAGTCCCTAGCATTAGGAACTCAATATCTCACCGCGTAAAATACTTGAAAGAAATTCGTTCGTGCCACCCCACCGGCACTTGTATGCGCTAGTCCTAAAACGAATATTAGAATGGTTTGTCCCCAAATTGGGACTGCGGTACTAAAGGGGTTAATAGCGAGCCCACAACGTCTTTTCTCCGTGTGGGCATATATATAATATATACCAGGTATATATATATATATAATATACCAAGGTATATAATATGATATCTGGTAGGTCTTGATTTTGCGACCACACAGCACTATCTTTTACCCAGGTATATATGCTGCTGTGGGACAAATAATCAGCATGGACACCGGGTGTGCTGGGTGCTGGGTGTCGACGGGCAGAAGTAACGGTGCAGTGCGGAGAGGAAAAGACAGACAGGCTTTCTTTGCCTGTGGTAGAATCGCCGGGCGTAATGTTGACAAGAGTAGACAACTATTAACATCGAAAAATCGTTGTGGTGCTTTTGAGGTGGGAGGTTTCGAGAGTTTTCAAGCGATGGCGACTAGGCGGGGGGGAAAAAAAATGAAGAAAAAAACACGAACAAAAAGACGAAACCCAGAAAAGCAAAACCAAAACATCTTGATGTCCTCTATTGATGTTACTATTAATAGTGTATCCTCTCCTTTATACCGTGATTTTCGTATTATTTTTTTCTCTTCCTCTTCCTTTTCTGATTGATAAGCCGTACTGAAGGAGCCGTGTGGCGTGGTTGGAAGACGAACCTGCTCTGCTCGGCTCGTATTGTCTGACGCCAAGGGGCTGGGCATAGTTGACGGACGCAGGGCGGAAACGGCAGTCTGGGTAGCAAGGTACCAGGCGCATTAGCAGGGAGAACCTGGCTATACTACTCGTACCACAAACTGCTGCCGCCACCTGGAAGGTGCTTTGGGCTTTGGTCTGCCTGTTATTTCCCCTTTGTTATTTTTCCTTGTTACTTTTTTCCTTGGTTCTTTGTCTTACTCTGTTTACAAGCAGTGGTGTTTTTTCTTTTTTTCTTTTTCTTCTTTTTTTTCTCCAGCTCGTTCTTTTTCAAGTGTTGGCCACCTCGCCTGCCGGGGGGGGGGCACGACAGATTGTTTCTCCTAGATGTTGCTTTCATTTTTTCTTTTTTTTCTCTCTCGATTTGTCTACCTTGTTTTTTGTTTTCTCTTTGATTGTTTCTTTTGGTTTCACTATTTCATAGATTGCGTATGTCGTGCCTGTCGTATTTAGTATGATGACATGGCTTTGCATTGCCCACTGCAGTGCACACTGCACACGTGGCAACGTAGTATCTCTGTGGCGTAGCTAGGTGACCACAGAACTTGTATCTCTTCTATTAATATTAATAGGATTGAAGAATCGGCACGGACACTGGTTGTGCTGGATGTCGACGGGTAGAAAGAACGGTTTAATGTGAAGAACACACACATATATTTTATGCCCGTTTAGCGAAATTCCTGAGAGGCGCTCGAGCAGCCCATATCATAGATACTCGTAGAGCCTTTCTAGGCACGAAGACTGCTATTATAGTCGTTGGCACGGCAACCAAGCAGGCCTTCACTTTAGCACCGCACTCCCGTATTCGAGATAAACCACTCTGATTCTACGTATAATTTGTCCCCCAAACCGATTCAAAGAGACTGCGGTACTAAGAGGGTTAAGGAGTGACTTCCCGCCATTTGCCGGGGCCGAAAACGATTCCGAGGCCGAAAACGATTTTCACCGTCGGAAAAAAACTCGCTACAAGCGGTTTCGTCCCCAAAACCCTATTACTGGTGGCGATAGTAAATAGGACCCAATATTGTCTGTTGGTAAAAACAGCTAAGTATATACCAGGTACCAGGTAGGTTTTTGTTTGTACCGTTGGTCCTATTTACTATTGCCCTCCGTAACACACTCCATTCTTTTCTTCTTTTTTCCTTCTTTTCTTCTTTTCTTCTTTTTTCCTTTTCTTTCCATTTGTTTGTCCGTTTCTTCTGTTTTCTCTCTTCCATAGAAGGTGTATGTCGTGCCTGTCGTATCCGGTACGATGGCGTAGCATTAGACCTTTTACTCCGCTTCCCTTCATTCATACCAGTATAAGGGAGCAGTGTACAGCAGTATGAGTAGTATCTCTGCTAAGTTTCGTTTCCACAGAGCTTGTATCTTGTTACTTTTCCGGGGGGCCATAGTTAATAGGACCAAATATTGTTTGTAAACATTGTTCAATATATAGGTTTTTATGTTCACCATAGGTCCTGTTAACTATGGTCCCCCATGAATAGGATAGAAGAATCGGCACCGCCACTGGTTGTGCTGGATGTCGACGGGTACATAGAAATATCGATTTAACCCCTTTAGATCCGCAGTCCCGTAATGGGGACAAACTACTTGAAGTTTGACTGGTTTGTCCCCAGAACGGGACTGCGGTTCTAGAAGGGTTTAAAGTGAACGAGCAAACGAACACACAGCAGCAGTAGCAGCACGCTATTTTTTCCGTTCTCTGTACGATACAGATCCTGCTCCCCACTTCTTGGCGGCAGCTGGGCAGGTCAAGATCATTGAACGGTAGATGATCTAGATGGTCGACTACTGCTGTAGATCGGCATGTGTCCGGAGGTTGAACCTCGAACCAACTGTCGAGACGCGATGGCTTGTGCGCTTGTGTGCCGAGTGCCGCCGTAAGTTTCGAAAGCGATAAGGTAACATGTCCCTTGGGTCGAGACGATCCGTCTCTTTCTTCTCCCTGTATCTGGCTGGAGATGTCGGTATCGTTGAAATCTGAAGGTTATATACATGTCTCGAAATAGTGCTCCCAAAAACGAAAGAACATGTCGCGCCGTGCTCGCCTTTAAAGGTTTCGAAGCGCTCGTCCAGGTGTGTGATCCATCTACCATCTGTCATCGGTCAATACACCTCTGCTGTGGACGGAAATGTAAGGACCGTTTGGCATTCATCGTATCTTCTGAACGATTCTTATGCTTCCGCTCAAAGCGGGGTACAAAACGAATCCCATGTAAATAGAAACGGACAACATGTACTTGGAAGTATATCATACCGGGTACCTCGTACGTAATTTTTCACCAGGGATGTAGTCACAAGTACTTATTTTGTGTTAATATTAATAGTACGAGCAGTAATTTTGATGTTGACAGATTACCTGGTCCTGCTGCCTATTACATGAAAACGAAGACTATTAATTGCTGCTATACGTATTAATAGTCACTTTCACGCGCAGATCAACCATAAAATTTAGCGGGAGGTTTAACCCGTTCAGCACCGCAGTCCCGTGATGGGGACAAACTACTTGAAACTCGAGTGGTTTGTCCCCAAAATGGTACCTGGTACTGCAGTTCTAAAAGGGTTCAGCCTCTCTGCAGCATTCTGAACAATAAGCCGCATGTCACAGGTGTCGCCCCTTTCTCCCCGCCGGCTAAAGCCCTCGCCTTTTTCTATATGAGGGTTAAGACACACCCTCAGCATTCCCACTGCTCGCCCACTCCCATCTTCGCTTGTGCCAACTCGCGGTCCGCCATTTTTTAAGACGGAATAAGACAGTACGTACTTTGGATCGTTCAAAGTTGGCTCGTGGACCATTAACCCCTTTAGAACTCCAGTCCCGTTTTGGGGACAATCCACTCAAATTCCAAGTAAATTGTCCCTAATTGTCCCCAAAACGAAACTGCAGTCCTAAAAGGGTTAACCCCTTTAGAACTCCAGTCCCGTTTGGGGACAATCCACTCAAATTCCAAGTATTTTTTCCCCAATTGTCCCCAAAACGAGACTGCAGTCCTCAAACCCCAACCCCAAACCGGACTGGAACCCAAAACCTCCAACCGCAAAACCTCAACCACCACGTACCACAATCCCAGTCCCAGACGGAAATCCCAACGCAAACCCAGAAGTCCCAACGGAAGCCCCGACCCCAAAGGAAACCCCAACCCACAAAAAAAAACATCCCAACCGAAACCCGAATCCATCCCCTTCCCCGGCGGAATTACTTGAACCCCAACGCCAGACGGAAACCCCAACGTTACTGTAGTCCCGACCCTTACCTTAGCCCCAACCTCCAACCTCAGCCCAAACACAACACCAACCCAACCTGATGATATGATCTTGCGTTTCCCAAGATCCGGGGCTTTTTCGATCGCGTCCCCGGTTTTTAGAGCCTGTGCCTGTTTTGTATAGAGACGTTTGCCTTGCCGCCGTCTTGTATAGGGTTTAAGGTGGTGTCTTCCGACGTCTTGGACGAGCCCTGACACCCCGAGACCTTGGACTCTAACCTAACCCTGTGCCCAACTTGATCCCGACCCCGAATCACGATGTATTTGGCGCGACAGATCGAATGTTTCGAAGACAACCCGGGCATCCTGATGTACGGCAACATGTGCGTGGTGTACACGACGGGTATCTGGCTCCTCCTCGCGTCCTTCTTCGAGCTTCCCGTGTCGACAACCCACTCCACTGTCGGCGGTATCGTGGGCATGGCCATGACCTACCGCGGAGCCGACTGCGTGGTTTGGTACGAGTCGGCCGAAATGTTCCCCTACCTCAAGGGGGTCTCCGCGATCGTGGCCTCGTGGGCGATCTCGCCGCTGCTGTCTGGAATCCTAGCCGTGATTCTCTTTTTGTTCGTGCGCACCTTCGTGCTGCGGTCCCAGGACTCGTACAGGCGAGCCGTGATGATCTTCCCCCTGCTCGTCACAGTGACCATTGCCGTCAACGGTGAGTGGGCGGGGCTTCCCGCAAGAAATTGCTAAGAAAATTCCTGCCTGCTGCTGTTGTTTTGGCTTGCCTCCCGACTCGAAAAGGGAGTGCCCCGGGTAGGGCGATAAAATGCTATTAGATAGCCTGTGTGATACTGTTGCCTTCACACGCCTTCCAAGGCGAAGGGGGTGTGCTGGGTAGGGCGATAAGATGCTCGCCTGTGTCATGTATATCTATATAGGTAGGCACCCTTCATTCGATGCGAGTCGACGAGGGAAGAAAAGGCTGAAATCTTCTCGCGATAAAAATGAAGGCACGTACCGTAGCGGGAAGGGGGGAGAAGAGCCTGCTATGTGACCCCGGATCTGAGTTACGAGTTGGAAGGAGAGAGAGGAGAAAATGTGCGGAAGATAATAATGAATGGGATGAGAAAAAAAAAAGAAGAAAAAAAATAATCTAAACGTATACCTGGTACTTTGTTTTCGCGCGAGTGTTTTTTTCGAAGCAGTCGGATCTCGACAGCCCAGGCAGGCGTTTGTGTGCAACGTTTATCTACAACCCGGCGTGGAATATATGATTGCTCCCTGGTACTGCCGCTCGTTCTCCTTTTTTTGGTTTCTCCCGTCCTGTTTTGAGAACGTCGATGCGTTCGCGAGTAGTCTAGGCGGCAACCCTGCACGCCTTCCAGTTGCTTCCCGAGCAGACTCGGTCGTTCGTGTTTCGGCGCCTCGCAAGTTTTACTGACTGCCTCTCGCGCGGTGGTGGTGGTGGTGGTGGTGGTGGTGGTGGTGATGTGCGTTTTTTTTCTTTTCTTCTTTCTATTATTTCTTTTCGATCACCTGTAGTGTTTTTTCCGCCCCAGGTTGAGCGTTTGTATACTGTGGGAGAATCATTTTGTAGACGAGCATCGGTAGACAAAGTTAAAAGTTCCCTTCGTCCTTCATCGCTACTTCGGGAAAGAGATGGTTTCATTCATGTGCCCGTACGTACACCGTACGCGGATGCAACCCCCCCCCACCTTCCGTGCCACGGCCGTCAACAAACCTCGCTGCAAGACAAAACTCGCTGTTTTCTCTGAAAAATATCCCTCCCTGTGCCCCCCCCTTCCCCCCCCCCTCCCCCCCGCTTTCTTTTCGCTGCTGACGACCGTGGCAACTGGGAACCCTGATGTCGGTATCAACATACATCAATCGATCGACGTCAACATATTTGTTGTTGTTGTTGTTGTTGTTGTTGTTGTTGTTGTTGTTGTTGTTGTTGTTGTTGTTGTTGTTGTTGTTGTTGTTGTTGTTGTTGTTGTTGTTGCTGTTGTTGTTGTTGTTGTTGTTGTTGTCAAAAGTGTTTTTCATCGTGTACAAGGGAGCCTCGGGTCTCAAACTCGACGACACGACCCTCGCCACGGCTTTCGCGTGGGCTTTCGGGCTCGGCATCGGATGCGGCCTGCTCATGTTCCCCACTGTTCTCCCCTACATGAAGAAGAGCATCAAGGCCAAGTTCAACGACGACGGGACCTTGAAGCCGGTGAGCGCCGAGTCGGGAGAGGGTAGAGGAGGGTGGGAGGACAGAAACGAGTACGGCTGTGACGAGCACGGCATGAACACTCCTACAGTAAGTAGCGCGTCTAACGCTTCTGGAGGACTCTTGATACAGCAAACGGTACCTGCGCGGCTTGCGACGAGAAGTCTGGGAATAATATTAATTTTTATCTATTTTAGTGTGTGATGGCATGGGAAAAAAAAAAACGTAACCATCGGCTCGGTGTTTTTGACGGCGTCTCGTTTTTGGAGCCAAGGAATGCGCTTGTACCATCTGGAAAGTGGTGCGTTGTCGTTGGTCAGTGGTCAAATTACGGAGGCATGCAACAAGCGAGTAACTCCTGCCGCCCCCCCCCCCCCCCCCGCCCCCCGCCTTGTGAGGCTTTCATTGTCAACACCACATGCACGCAAACATATGAGCGTGCTGCAGTCGTCTTTCGTACGACTGCTGCAGTACGTGTACAACCATCCCATCCCTATACAGCCTGCGAATAACCCGCCTTGCCGCCCCCCCCCCCCCCCCCCCCCCCCCCCCCGACCCTCCCCTCTGTTACCGCCTTCCATCTCACCCAGGTGGTGGAGGTGGAGGCCAAGGCGGCCCAGACCGGCGTTATCGGCTTCGTGAACAGGCAGCTCAACCAGGACATCCACGCTTCCGTGAAGGACTCGGAGTACGTCTCCGCCATCCACGACAACGCCGAGAAGTTCGACCCTCGCGCCGAGGAAGCCTTCAAGTACGTGCAGGTGTTCACGGCCATCTGCGACTCCTTCTCGCACGGGGCTAACGACGTCGCCAACGCCATGGGTCCCTTCGCCGGCATCTACCTGGTGTATACCACGGGGAAGGTGGAGAAGGATGGCGACCTTGGGGCGGATGCCTTCTGGATCCTCGCTCTTGGGGGAGTGGGGATCGTGTTCGGGCTGGCGTTGTACGGGTACAAGATCATCGCCGCTATCGGAGTCAAAATCGCAAAGATCACTCCTTCTCGCGGGTTCGCGATCGAGCTGGGTTCGGCCATGATGGTCATCATCGGCACCCGGCTCGAGATCCCGCTGTCCACCACCCACTGCCAGGTAATTTACATCTGTTATGACGAGAATGATGTATGTATGTATGTATGTATGTATGTATGTATGTATGTACTATTGATGTATGTATGTATGTACTATTGATGTATGTATGTATGTATGTATGTATGTATGTATGTATGTATGTATGTACTATTAATATGTACTGTAGTGTTATTTCCGACAGATGATGGACGTACAGACTGTGTATATACAGTAGTGTATTGGAAGATGGCGTTTGATGAAAACACTCTTGCCTCAAACTAGAATTTCCGTCTGTGTACCACTGCGATATTCAATACAAACGGCTCTCATTTTGAGGGACAAATTGATACCTGATACAGCCTATTGCTATACATTGTCTTCATGGTATACACGGCTGTAGCCTACTGATGTGTGTGTGTATGTGTGTGTTTTTTTATATGCGCGCGAACAGAAGGTCTACTGGTCCAGCTTTTCTGGGTGTATACAGCAGTGATCTACTCGTGTACCAGTACATCCTTGGCGCTATAGATCCATCCGCGTATCGTTTGGTGTCTTGAGTGGGCCACTGGTGTATCAGTATTTTTTGGCGTACCCACAGGAAGCAGGCCTACATATTTTTAGTACGCACGGTAGTCTACTGGCTTAGGGCCGTTATTAACCCTTTTAGAACCGTAGTCCGGTTTTGGGGACAAAGCAGTCTAATTTCAAGTAGTTTTTCCCCAAAACGGAACTGCGGTTCTAAAGGGGTTAACCGGGGACGTTTTTTTCGCGTTTCGAGGAAAATGTTCGGACTTTCGTTTTTTTTTTTTTCGTGTTTCGCGGAATTTTTTTCAACCCCGGCAAAATTCCTAAAGAAAATAATTTCCCGTATCGCGGAAAAGTCCCGCATCGTCGCAGAACATCGGGCAGGCGCGCACCGTGTGAGCCGTGTGTGCCGTGTCACCACCCGGCACTGCACAGGTTAGATCAGGGTCATACCCACAGGGTCATACCCAAGGTCATTCTCAGGCGGTGGCTGGTCGCATAAAGCGCCGTGCACAACGAGAGCTCTATTCGTCTAGTCGACAGAGCCGTCTCACCGACATCGCCGAGATCAACACGAAACTTGCCAACTATTTTCATGTCGTGGAGGGCTCTGTCGCGCCAGGAGTTGAGCTCGCGAGGTACGGCGAGACTTGGTCGCCTCTCTTGGGAGGTCGGGGCCACCTTTGGCGGCACGATCCTGCGGACGGCCTACGCGCGCGCCCGCCGCTGGTCTCGCCGATTCGATCAGATGGACCAGCGTTGCAACCTCACGAAACATCGTACCAGGCGATAATAGGACCCACCGCCTTTTTTTTCGCGTTTTTTCGTGAATTTCTTTTCCGCGACACGAGAAAAAAAAAAAAAAATCCTGATAAGAACGACTCTTACCAGGTACCAGGTATTCGGTATTCCTGGGGGGTTTGGTGGAGAACAAGTGACGCGTTATGTTTTCGACCGAGAACGGGAGTAGGGGAGGTGGTGGACATTCTCGCCGTTGCTGTTAATAGTACATACCAGGTACATATTATGGGGGAACATAGTAAATCGGGCCTAATATTGTCAGTAAATGTAGGTAAAATATATGAGTTTTTGTGTGTACCATAGGTCCTACCAGGTATTTACTATGGTTCCCCGCAATATTGCTAGTACGCGGGGTATTTATAATATTTTTGTGCTACAAATAGAAGTGTTGAACAAACGTTTGTTCTGCCGTTTCAAACGAGGAATAATTTGGAACGCAAAAGTTTTCTCTTGTCAGCGCTATTACGGGGGGCCATAGTTAATAGGGGACCTACGGGACACACGAAAACCTACATATTTCGATATTCTTACGAACAATAGTCGGTCCTATTTACTACCAGGTATGGTCCCCCGTAATACATGATGCTGTGGTGTCAATACGTAAGTACTGGTATACAAGTATAGTCTACTACTGGATGTACAGTAGCACAGCTGTTGAAATTACGAGGAACGATAGTTAATAGGACCAAATATTGTGAGTAAAAATGGTAGAATATATAGGTTTTTATGTATACCATAGGTCCTATTAACCCCGTAATAGTAATACATGATGTACCTGCTGTCGTATTGTCTATTCGTACAAATAATACATGCCTGGTGCGCATCACTCACTTGATATGGCGCAAGCTAAACGCTTGCATATGAGACAGACGAGTTTTCGTATCGGGATATAACCACCTTAGTGCAAAAAGGAAAGATTCATCGACCAAATATGCCATGCACAGCGTAGATCGTGCACATAGGAGTAGTAGGCGTTTTGAGTTGCCGGAGGGGTTGCCTATATCCCTTTGGATACAGCCGCAAGCCACAGCCGTTGCGAACTTTTCGCTCGGTGGAGATCTCCGGAGGGGGGGATGGTTCGGTGGGACTTGAAGCAACCGCAGTGAGGGTTGGTTTTCCAGCGCAAGGTGTTTTGCCTTTTTTTTGCCTTTTTTTTGCCTTTTTTTTTGCACTTGGGTCACAAAGGTGTATTCATTGTACGTTTCCAGTAGTTTTTTTTACAACCCCCGAAATATAGTGTTAAATAGCGTCTCCTTAATCAAAACACGTACGAATCACGCTACCACGAGACTCTTTTGGGTTATGTTTATCGGTGTACGAGGTGTCATAAATAGTGCCCCCCCCACCCCCCCGGAGTCCCCGTGAAAGCACTCCAACCAAAGTTTTACTTATTAGTCACCCCATTTTATTTTCGGAACCTGATCCGCTTCAGGCATGTCACGCGCGTACCTATTAATAGTGATAACTCAAGCCCCCCCCCCCCCCCAAAGCTGCACCTGCACTTGAACCCTACCAGTACAAATAGTAACCCCCCCCCCCTCGTTCCCGCTGTCCCGCGTTCTACTCTCTCCCACAAATCGCGTTTCGCCGTCTCCGTCTGAAATCCCCTTCAACTTCAACTTGAAACTTCAACTTGGAACTTCCAACTTCAACCTAGGTCGGCGCAACCACGGGAGTCGCCCTGCTCGAGGGAACGGGGGGCGTCAACGGCTCTGTCCTGGGCAAGACCGTCTTCGGATGGATCGTCACCATCGTCGTGTGCGCGCTCACGTGCTCGGTGTTGTTCGCCCAGGGGGCTTACGCGCCTTACGTTTACGACACGATCGACCTCCCGGCAGAGGCATAGTTTCCTTTTTACGTGGTTTTTGTGGCGGACGGGACGAGCGCTCGGGAATGACTTCTTGCTTTCCCTTTCGAGATCTCGTGGGGGAGGGCGGGGGGGGGGGGGGGGGGGGGGGGGGGTCTTTAGCGCAGCGCGGATTAATTTGATTTTGGATCGGATTTTTTTTTTGTTTTGTAGGTCGTGAAGGGGTGGAGCCGGTTCAGCGTGCGTCGTGTGGGGGTTACGGAGGGAGGAGGAGGGGTTTCCGGGGGGGGGGGGGGGGGGGGGGGGAGGGTGGTGGTGTGTCGCCGATACGAACCCTTTCGTTCGCAGCGCTCGTCGCTTTACTACTACTATCACTACTATTGCTACTATTGCTACTACTGTAGTTTTGTAGTTTTGTAGTTTTAATTTTCGTGATGATGGGAGGGGCAAGTTGTAGCTTTCATTAGTGGAGAGAGAACGGGATAAGACACGCCTTCATGTTTTTGCAGACGTAGCGGGTGGGTACGAGGTAGTTGAGAGTTCAATATTGCGGCGCTTCGAGCGCCGCCTGTAAAAATCGCGCAGAGTTCCCCAACGGTGTTTCGGGGAGGAACGGTGAGTGAGAGGGAGAGAGAGAGATAGAGAAACGCTCGGGATCGGTCGCGGGTCTGCATTTTCTGTCTTTTTCGTCCTTGTTTCTTTTTTTTTTTTCGTTCGTTGCGTTTTTTGCCTTCCGCTTTTGTTTCGTTCTCATGTGCTTTTTTTTTTTTTCCTTTTTTTCTGGTTTGTTCACGTTTCGTTTGTCTCTCCTCTTTCTTGATTTTTTCGATGCTAACCAACTCTGTGAAGATAGCGGACACGACTGCCGGGGTTGAGATATAAAGACATTTCCCGGCAGCTTGCCCCCCCCCCACCCCCGCCTACATACTCACACATTTTCCGGCGCCGTGTTGTGGATCATGTTTCGGTTTGCTGTTTATTTTGGTGCACGGTTTTGTTTTGTGGTTGGTGCCTTGGTTGCCTACGGGCGCCAACGAAAGTCCCACGACTACGCAAGAACTACCACGACGAAACCAAGGTCGATTCTCGGCGTTTTGGGGATATGTTTTTTTTTTTTTTTTGCTTCCGTACGGGACGTGGGACACACAATTAAAACCGCATTGGGGTTGGTTTTTTTTTTTTTCTATGGGACATATCCCTTGTCCCGTCGTGGTACGTGGGACATGCCCATGAACTATACTACCTCTGTGGCATCAATGGAATGTAAATCATGCATACCTGGGACACCCAAAAGTCGATGTACATGCTCCGTGCTGTTGGAGGGTGTGGGCCGTACGAAGGCTTTTCGAGGCAAGAGGTCTTTGAGGATGAGGCTCTTGAAGGCGGGGGTGGTGTTTGAAGGCTTTAGGCTTTCTGAGGCCAAGGCGTTTCAATGGCGAGGGCTGTGAAGTAGCCATTCTAGCTCGCGGGTAGAAACGTTTTAGCGGCCCCCCGGGCACGGTCGGTAATCGATTTCCTTATTTTAGACACTAGTTTTTTTGCGGGGATAAAAAAACGTTTTGTCCCTTGAATCCACTGCTTCTGGGAGGGTTTGGGTGTGATTTCTTTGATCTATTTTGCATTTTTTTTTTTTTGTGCCTGTCTTAGCGGGTTTTGTTTTCGCTCCGATTCAACCCGCTGCTTCAGTTTTTTTTTTGTTTTTAGGTCTGGTTAAGCTCCGTAGAAAGACGTCGGATTTTTCGTCTGTGCTTCGCCCCGGCTTCCGTGATTGGTCGCAGAAGGTTGCACGCACGGGGGCTTACGGCGTTCCATAAATTTATTACCTCCTTAAGACCACTGGCGGGGGTCGATGGTCACTCGGTGTTATATTGGTGCTGTTCTGTCTTGGTTGTCGTCTTAGTCGTCGTCGTTTTGCTGTTTTTTTCTATTTCTCTTTGTTTCTCTTTTTTTTTTTTCTTTTTTTTTTTTCTTTTTTTGTCCTTCCAGAATGTTTTGAGCCAATCTCGTGGCCGATTACGGCGATCGATGAGTTGGTAGTGTGAGAGTAACGACAACAACATATGAAATGAAAATAACAGCAGCTTCCGTGTTCGGTGATAAGTGTGAGAATTACAACTTTAGGTTGGTTCATTCAGTTCGGTTCGGTTCCGGTCGGTTCAGGTCGGTTCGGTTCGTTTCGGTTTCTGTCCGATTTCCGAGTCGTTTTTTTTTTTTTTTTTTTTTTCAAACCAGAACGCCTTCAGCAAATCTCGTGTCGACGGATTACGAGTATCTTATAGCGGTGATGAGTGGATACGGTGGGACCGACGACAACAACAACATTTTGAACGAATAACAACAGGACAGCCTCGGCTCTGCTCGGTGTACGTGAGAACTTTAACTCAACCTTGATTCGGTGCAGCTCCGCTCGGTTCAGATCGGTCCGATTCCCGATTTCGTCGTAATTTGGTAAATCATGGGTTCCCCGGTGTACGTACGCAACACACCTACACACGGCGGTTGTGATTGGAAGAAAATATGACGGTGATCTATTGTGCAACTATCACGGCACTTTGAGCCAATCTCTCGACTAGAGGCAAAGCAAACACAGTTCCGGCTCGGTTCCGAATATAATTCGGTGGCGCTCGGTTCGGTTTTGGTCCGGTTCGGTCATGTCATCTTTGTTAGCCTCCCCTCGACAATCTTCTAGTGACCACGGACTAATGTTGATGGTATATATCCGGCGAATAACTGATAATGTGAGAGCAATGGCAAACAACATGCCATGCGAAATGAAAATAGCAGCAGCTTCCTCTATGTTGCGGTTTTATATTCTGCGAGAAATGTAGTACAACTTCTGTTCAGTTCGGCTCGGTTCGGTTCGGTTCAGTTCAGTTCAGTTCGGCCCGATTCCTGACGACGTCTCCTGTCCCCCTGGGCGAGTTTTTCAGCCAATCTCAGCAAACCAGAACCCATGCAAATAAAGGAAGCAGCTACGGCCCGGTTTGGATGAAATACGGGACAACAACTTCGAATCGGATTTGTGCCCCAAATGGGACTGCGGTCCTACAAGGTGAGGGAGCACACCATAAAACAGAAATTCGCAGGTAGGTGTGCGCACCCCCTACACCTCGACCGGTGTTGCAGTACATAGAGGCGTTCTACGATCGAGGTTCACCCTAAGTCTTCTGGGGTTCCTCACTTGAGGCGTTGCATACTACCTGGTATTATTAAAATAGTAAGTCACCCCGAAACTGACTCCAGCAGAAATAAAAATGCATGCCGACGAACGATCCCATGGCCCAAGTATGCGGTGGCGTCATTTTTCGAAACAAGACTGTGGCGTTCCGACGATTTTTGGTCAAGAAGCCCCGTCATTCAGAAAACAAATAGCGGAAATGTGCTACTTCTATCGTAGAACGCGTCAGAACGCAAGGCGCGGGGGGGGAGGGGGGGGGGTATGATGCCATGATTTTCATTATTTGCGACGAGTGGATCTGTACTATTACGGGGAACCGTAGGTAATAGGACCAACTATTCTTGGTAAAAATGGTCAAATATATAGGTGTTTATGTTTGCCGTAGGTCTTAATAACTATGCCCCCCCGTAGTAAGTACCTATGGGAAAACTTGACTTTGAAAAACACACGATGGCTCATCAACCCCAGCAAGCAATAAGCCTTCATTTCCACGGCCGCGCGATCGATACATGCCGCAAAGCAATAAAGGCACGCAAAACACACCGAGACGGCTACGCGTAACAGAGTCGTCGCACTCGGCCGAGAGCCTATCTATGAGGAGCGGCTGAAAAAATGAACCTCCTCTATATTAGCGCGGCGCCGGTCTTCCTTTGTCGTTTTTCATTACCGTCTGCGTGTGTGGGTTTGGTTCGGCACACCAAATGCGGGCGGGCGCCACGCTGCAAGAGGTGCCAACAACACCCCCGACGCACGGGTATTTTTTTTTTTCTCAGGGGCTGTTCCTATCAACAACAATCCTTTTAGGAATGCAGTCCCGCCGTGAGGACAGATCACTAAAACTCCAAGCAGTTTTTCCCCAGAGCGGGAATGAAGCCCCGAAGCAGGGCGAATCTCACGCCCAAAAACTGACTACCTACATATAGATAAAGGAGATGTGTAACGGATAACCCGCGGGGGGGGGGGGTGTACTCGATAGGAGAGATGTACTCGATCTCATGCATGGCCGTAGTCGTATGACCATAGACCCTCGCATCCCTACAATGCCGGGACGGAGCACGTCGGGTTTTCACCGACCAGGCAGACATTGCTTGCACCAAGCGCGAAGCGCCGTGAGGTGTCTGGCGAGTCGCATGAAGGGTGAGCTGCACCCTACTAAGAACCGCTTGTGAGGCGGACTTGCATATATATGGACGACAGCTTCAATGAGTTGATTTAGTTTCCGGTGTACCTGGTAGGCATTTATTTCCAGAGACAGCAATGGGAGCACTATGCAACTGCTTCTTGAGTGCCTTACCTTGAACACTACGTGATACGATAATTCCCAATTGTGCGAAGTAAAGGTTCTTTGCCTCGCACAAATGATCTAACTCGACAACCAGCTGTGGGCGACCGCCAAAAAAAAATACAAAAAAAAACGGTACCCTGGCTGTTTAGCTCACGTAGTGAGCGGCATGTTTTACAGTGTCGTTGCCAACCGACGCCAACCCAACCTATATAGAATTGGGGGGGAGGGGGGGTGAACAATCCCATTTTGACCTCTTAACGGTACAGGAAACAAGCGCCAACGAAACGCGTTGCGCAACGCAGAGGTTTTCTACGGTGGAGATTTATCCCGATTTTTCTAAGGTTCTTCACTTGAGGAGCTCCATACCTCACCCGAAAACTGACTTCCGCAAAAAAACTGACGTCATCCCGAATAATAATGGCATGGCCCGAGTAGACAAAACCGTCATTTTTCGAAACAAGAATGGCATTCCGACGATTTTAGGTTTAGGAATCCCGCCATTCAGAAAACGTTTTCGCGGAAATATGCTACCTCTATCGTAGAACGCGTCCGCAAAATGGATTTTTGTTTTTTGTTTCTTGAATGTGTGCTACTACAGTTGTAGTACGTTTTGGCCAAAAGGTTTGTATCTGACTGGCGGGAGGCTCCTCTCGAGCAAAAAAATCGCCGATTGTGGTTTCCGCCAAATTATATATTTTGGTATGCCTGCCTAGGCCAGGTGATTAGTCCCTCGACCGGCGGAATCTCTTTGCTTCTTTTATTATTATTTCTCTTGCCATCCGACAACATGCGGCATGATCTTCGACATTGATAAAACTCATTATAACTTCTTCCGAAAGAAGGAAACCTCGGAAACGGAAGGAAGCCCACGCACCGAGTCTACGCCCCTTCTGTGCCAACTTTCGGCTTGTCTACTCCATTTATTTGCTGTCCTTGCTCCTTCCTTTCTCATTACGTTCTGTTCTTCAACCCTTTTAGGACTGCAGTCTCGTTTTGGGGACAATTGGGGACAAATTGCTTTGAATTTGAGTGCCTTGCCCCCAAAACGGGACTGGAGTTCTGAACGGGTTAAACCCTAAGCTGCATCCTTCCTTCTCTTCAGAGCCAGTTTTTTTTTAATGACGTACTATTACGAGGGCCCATAGTAAATAGGACCAAATGTTGTTATTACGGGGGGGCATAGTTAACAGGACCAAATATTGTTAGAAAAAATTGTTAAACATGTAGGTTTTTATGTGTACCATATGTCCTGTTAACTATGGTCCCCCGTAATAGTAAAAATAGGGAAATATACATTTTTTTTGTGTGTACCGTAGGTCCTATTTACTATGGCCCCCCGCAGAAAGTGTAAAGAGATCCTCAAGTGGGGAGCCTAACAAACTACTATTCATAAGATGGCTTATGATGGGGGATCATAGTAAATAGGACCAAATATTTTCGGTAAAAACAGGGAAACATAAAAGGTTTTTGTGTGTACCGTAGGTTCTATTTACTATGGTCTCCCGTAATTAGGGACCCCAATATAGCGCCCAAACCATTCATACTTTTGGGGTTATCCACCATTTAACCGTCCCACCAGAAGCGTGACGACCCAGAGGTATGCGTAGGATCATGTTGTGACCGTGCCGTATACGCCTCATAGCATCGTTGTAACCCGGGGACACCAACTTGCTATCTCACCCCCCGGTGACGCAGTGGCCGTCCGCTGTAATCGGAGGAACATCTTACCTTTACGGGGGACCATAGACAATAGGACCTATCTATGTTATACACAAAAACCTACCAGGTATATGTTTACCTATTTTTACTCACAATATTTGGCCCGATTTACTATGGTCCTCCGTAATCATAGGGAATGACGCGTTCTACGATAGATGTACAGTAGCACATTTCCGCCAGACTGTTTTCTGAATGACGGGGTTCCTTAACCCAAAATCGTCGGGATGCCAATCTTGTTTCGATTTTTTTTAAGGGACGTTTTTATATACTTGGGCCGTGCGACTATTCATCGGGATGCACTTTGACTTGGGTTGAGGTCAGTTTTCGGGCGACTTACTATTAGTACGGAGCCCATCAAGCGAGGGGCCTCAGAAAAGATAGGGTGAACCTCTATCATCGTAGAACGCCTCGGATCGGGAACCGATAAGATAATAATCTGCAGTTTGTCGTCGTAGATATAAATTAGGCATGACTATTCCTCGGCTGAGTACGTATCAGTAGTAGTACGGCAGCTCACTTCGACAACAGCAGCAGCAGCAGCAGCAGCAGCAGTAGCAGCAGCAGCAGCAGCGGCGGGGCGTTGCGTGTTGCTTGGTTGATCGCGCTTGTTGCTTGTTGCTTAGTCGATGCCGCACGGAACCGTGCCGGCAGATCGGTAGACCGCGCGAACAGACAGGGCCCGTGGCTTGCACCTGGGCAGCGCTCGTCAAGTCCCTCCTCCTCTGAAGTCTCTAGATGGTTGGATCCTCCTGCGGCGGGGGGGGGGTGAACCATCCCGTTAGACCTGCGTACAGATGCCGGTTGAAGAGCTTCGCCGGTCCGACATGATTCGGCGATAATGCGCCACCCCTCGGCCTCCACCTCCGCCATCTGAGCGAGACTGAAGGCGGCTATACAGAGGGAGGTGGGTGTACTCGATAGGAGAGATATACTCGATCTCATGCATGGTCGTAGTCGTATGACCATAGACCCTCGCATCACAACAACGCCGGGACGGAGCATGTCGGGTTTTCACCGACCAGGCAGACATTGCTTGCACCAAGCGCAAAGCGCCGTGAGGTGGAGGGCAAGTCACATGATGAAGGGTAAGCTGCATACTACTAAGAGCCGATTTTGAAGAGGATATGCTCGCATATGGATGACAGCGTCAATACATTGATCTCATTTCTGGTATAGCCACTTCAAGAGACTGCCTCTCGGGTGCCTTACCATATACTGGTACCTGGTACAGACTACGTGATACGATCATCCCCCCTGTAGTGTGCGCATTCAAGCTTCTCCACCCCGCACTAAGAATATCTAACTCGACCGCCAGCCGTGGAGACCGCCAAAAATATATAACAAAACAACGGTACACTGGTTGTCCAGTTCATGGCCTCAGAGACGAGTTTCACAGTGTCGGCGTATATATATATATATATATAGAGAGAGAGAGAGAGAGAGGGGGGGGGGGGGCACTCGATAGGAGATATGTACTCGATCTCATGCATGACCGTAGTCGTATGACCATAGACCCTAGCACCCCTACAATGCCGGGACGGAGCATGTCGGGTTTCCACCGACAAGGCAAACGACATTGCTTGCACCAAGCGCGAAGCGCCGTGAGGTGTCCGGCGAGTCGCGTGAAGGGTGAGCTTCACCCTACTAAGAACCGCTTGTGAGGCGGACTGGCATACGGATTGACAGCCTCGTTGAGTTAATTTAGTTTCCGGTGTAGCCACTTCCGGAGACAGCAATGAATGGGAATACTACAAGTAACTGCCTCTTGGGCGCCTCACCATAACCACTATGCGCGATGCAATCATTCCCACTTGTTGTGCAGAGTCAGGTTCTCCACTCTTACACAGATGATCTAACTCCACAATCAGCTGGGGGCGACCGCCCAACAAAAAACAAAGCAGTATCTTAGTGGTCTAGCTCAAGTAGTGAGCGGCATGTTTTACAGTGTCGTTGCCAGCCGACGCCAACCCAACCTATATTTTATCCGTGTAGGGGGGGGGGGGGAGGGGGGCGTATTCGTTTGTGGCCTCAGTCATTTTACCAATGACCATGTGTCCCTTTCGAGACTGGGGGCGGGGCGGGGGGGGGGGGGGGCTCATTTGACGTACCACTTTGACCGTCAATACAAGGTACGTTTTAATTTTAACGAACAGAGTGGTACCAGAAAGAAAAACACCCAGAAGTATAACCAAATCATGGAAGCCTTTTTTGACGACTTGTCTACTACCGGGTACCGGTACAGCGTATGCACCGGCACACACTCATTCCAGTACATGATCCGGTGGAGAATCGATCGACTCCACCTGTTGCCCAAGTTCCAACCTTCTCCTACGACACCCTCGTCGACCCTCTTTTCTGCTCATTCTAAACCGCGTTCAGGCTCTTGGTGCATGGGTCGATCACCGCTTCCCCCCCCTCCCCCCCCCCTAAACGTTCTCTTTTTACACTCGGGTCCACCCTGTTATCAATCAATCCCAAGCCGCATTCACGTTCCGTCCTCACGCCATGGGTGCTGGTCTGCCACCCCTCCCCTCCCCCCCCCGCCTGGACGTGCTCCCTCCCGGAACTGCAACGATGCGAGGTTCCACGGCCAAACGAACACACACGGCCGATGTGCTCCGTCCCGGCAGAGTAGGGGCGCGAGGGACTATGGTCATACGAGTACGACCACGCACTATATCGAGCGCACCCCTCCCCCGCCCCCCCCCCCCCGCCGTTCCTAACCCCTGCTCCCCTCTAAGTATACCGGTGAAACGGCGGCAACCACGTTGGAGGTTTGAGGGGGACGCCCCCGCACGAGGCGGTGGCCTGGGCGGTCACCGAGACGACCTGCGACCGGCGCTCCTTCATCAATATGCCTGCTTTCTCGTCATTCATGGGGTCCCCCATCGCTTTCTCGCGTCGACGTCAACTAAAGAGGCGCGTGCGAGGACAGGGGGTGAGCTGTTTTTTCGGCCGAAACGCTCCCGACTGACCGTTCTCCTTACGCCAATGCCGTCGGAGTACCACTATTATTTATAGCGATTTTTACAAGATTATTCGCGGTATGTGTGCCTGGTATCACGAGGGACTACAGTAATCAGGACCCATCCTATACCCTAAAACCTATATGTTCCAGTTACTTTTACTGGGTATAGTTGGTCCTGATTACTATGTCTCCCCCCCCCGCAATGTTAGGCTTCGGGATTGGTCATCGGGCTTTCTGAAAGCCACTTTTTTGGGTGACGTACTAATAGTATAGAGCTCTCCTCGGGTGAGGAGCCCCAAAGAAATTTATCAGAAAATGCTGGTCCTACTACTGTACTCCCACTGAGGCATGCGCCTGCCCTCAAGGTCAAACAAGGTGTTGCCCTCTACACCCGCTGCCGAACTCGGCAGACTGTTGGCGCATGCGGGCCTCGGGCGTAGCAGCGGAGGCTGATGATCCCTCCACACCGACCAGCTGCCGCCTCCCTCCCGCGCAGGCATATACCGGCTGTTGGCGGGGTGGCGGGGGTTGACTTCGAGAGCAGGATCGATCGAATGTGGTCACCGACCCCGTCCCTGGATGTTGCGGCGTCCCGAAAGACCTGCTCTCCGGGCAGCTAGCCACTGCTGTATGAAAACATCCCTCTCACGTTCCTGGAAACCTGTGGTGAATAGGTGGCGAGAAACAACAACAAAAAATTCCGGAGGCGTGCCGTGACAGACGCGTAAATATTTCGGCTACTACCACGTTTCTCACCGAGCGGATTCCTCAACCCTTTGAGGGCTGCAGCCCCATCTTGGAGGCGAAGTGCTTGGGGAGTTTTAATGGTGCTTGGGGAAGTTGGGTTCTTTTTTTTTTTGATCTCCAAATTTGGACTACATGCAGTCCTAAAAGGGTCGACCTGAATATCGTCGGAACGCCATTCTAAGAGCTTGCTTTCACGGGGGACTATGGGAGCCGGGACCCGTCATGTGCACTACATCCGATACATTCCTGTGTTTTTACCCATCATGTTTGGTCCTGATTACTGTTACGGGGGACGATAGTAAGTAGGGCCTACCGTACTCTCGAAAACCTATATATTTCACTATTTTTACTAACAATATTTGGTCCTATTTAGTATGCCCCCCCGCAATACGCCCCCCCTTAATAAAATAGTGTTTTGCACTATTCGGGATTGTTCATCGTTTTTTTTTTCTGGGGGAGGCGTACTCACAGTCCGGACGTCACGGTGCAGTTTCCCCTTCTCCTACTCGTACCTTCGGTGGCGGCGCGTGCTTGCCTCGTATTGGGGTAGGAGACGCGCGCTTGCTTTACAGGGGGTGGATAGTGGTTGTTCTGAGGCTCCTCACATGATTATAGTACAGGGGCTCTCCATCTCGCCCCAAAACTGCCAAAACTTGAAAAAAACAGATTAAGATGAATGCCCCCGCGACCGAGGTATGTAGGTATACAACGAATGCTAACGGGAGACATTAATGGAACTCGAACGATACGGCCTACCTTTTCTTGTAGCTCCTCGGTGCCTTTACGGGGACCACGTCAGCCATACACGTGTCGGTCAAAAACTGGAGCAGCTTAACTTTTGTGAAACTCCAGAGGTTGAGGAGCTATTATAGCTCTGTACTATACTATTTGTCAACATTACTAGTAAGTCGCCCATAAAGTGGCTGCGAAGAAAGCAGGAAAGGGCAACCCGACGACCCGGGGTACGCAACGAGCGTAACATGTAGATCACGAGAGGTGTGTTCCGACGATGTTGGGTTTAGGGACCACGGCGGCCAGAAACGTTATGGCGTAACTCTGCCACTCCTTTTGTGGAACGCGTCTGGCCCTCGCCAGCACCACCGGCGTCGCTGCGGATACTATAGGCGAGGCATCCCGGCGAGAATTTGGGCACCAAAGGTGACTCGTATCTCCGTGTTTCCGACCGAGCGTGACCCCGCCAGGTTGGTCGCGTGTGCCGCGACTTTACCCCCCTCCCCCCCCCCCTATTTTACATACTGTAGGTTGGGTTGGCGTCGGTTGGCAAATACACTGTATTACATGCCGCTCACTACGTGAGCCAGACAACCAGGGTACCGCTTTTGTTTTTTTTTGGCGGTCGACCACAGCTGGTTGTCGAGTTAGAGTATTTGTGCGAGGTGAAAAACCTTTACTCCGCACGAGTGGGAATTATCGTATCACGTAGTGTTCAAGGCCAGGCGCCCAAGAGGCAGTTACTTGTAGTACCCCCATTGCTGTCTCTGGAATTGGCTACACTGGAAATTAAATTACCTCTTTGAAGCTGTCATCTATAATATGCAAGTCCGCCTCACAAGCGGTTCTGAGTAGGATGCAGCTCACCCTTCATGCGACTCGCCGGACACCTCACGGCGCCTTCGCGCTTGGTGCAATCAATGTCTGCCTGGTCGGTGAAAACCCGACATGCCCCGTCCCGGTATTGCAGGGATGCGAGGGTCTATGGTCATACGACTACGGCCATGCATGAGATCGAGAGTACATCTCTCCTATCGGCTGCACCCCCCGAGACACGCCCACAACGCACCTTCGGTTTTAGCCTCGTCCGAAGGGCTTATTGTTCGCTATTCGTCGCCCTTGTGTCTCCTTGCCTTGTGTACGGGAGCAGGGGGGCTGAGGCTCCGATCTTGCCTAATACGATATTCTATAACCTCTTGATGCGACCTCCCGGCGAGTGCAGCACAGCCGGCCGAATTTACTTTCCTACCAGTATGTATTGACGTATGTTTTGGAAGAAGCCCCAGGCGTGCGGTGGGGGGGGGATCTTGGGAGCTTTTGTGCGATGTATTTCAGTGTTTGTTAATTTTATACATGTTATTTAAAGACCGCTGAATAATCGCTCGCGGGAGGGATGTCGGCATCGCCAAGACCCCGTTCGCGCAACGCTTCTTCAGGTCATGTGGTCGACAATATCTATAATAGCACGCGAACACCCAGACACGCGTGTGAACCAGTTGACTACCGCTGTACATTCTTCCCGGTTGATAATCATTGCCGAAGGTTTTCCAAAGGAAATGGAATCGAGCAGCGGCCCACCCCGGGCTATTCTCTTCCCATTTGCGCCAAAGAACCGCTCTATGTAGATCTGCGTGATCCTCGATCACCTCTCCCACCAGTCTCCGCTTGGAACGTCCACTTCCACGCGGCTCGTCGTGCTCGTCGGGCTCTGGAATAGGGCAGCGGAGATTTACCGTTGTCGCGGCCGCCACGAGGGCGGCGCCCCTCATACAACGCGCAAGTAGCACCTAGCGCCTGTTTCCACATAAAAAAAGGCAAAACGTACCTCAGGCCGATGCCGTCGCTAAAGCGCCACGAGACAATCCCTGCACGCCATTCCGCCTCGTGTATTCCTGAGGAAGGCGTAGGGGCGCGTCGAGTTCCGCAACACCCCGCCCTTCGCCCTGGGCGACCCTTCGGTTGGTGTCGCACTGGTCGACAAGGTAACCCCCCGAATGTCCCTGTCTCTTCTCCCATTGCGTCGTTGGTTCTATGCCTTCCCCACTCTCCCTGCCCCTGATCGTCTGATCCGCAGCCCGCCAGGGTCTGGTTCGCCTCCCCCCTCGCCCTGTCCCCCCTGCCCGCGCCAGGTCACTGCAGCGCTGGTACTACTGTAGGGGGGGGTATAATGCCATTATTTTCACTACCGTGGGTGCGCCACTCAAGACCGGACCGGACAAAAAGTTGTTGTGTCGGCGCAGAGTAAGTAACACACAACTCCACGGCGGTGCACTGCAAAGCGAAGAACGAAACTTACCAGGTAACCACTCGGCCCTGTCGCTCTGAGTGGCTTAATATTCAGAACCCGAACGTGGCCTCCCTACGGCAGCACCAGTCTTTCCCCCGTCGCCCCCCTCCCTGTGACCAGCAACTGGAGACAACGAACCGCCCTCCCTTCGCCGAGGGCTCGCCCCCAATTCCTGCCAGCGGCTCTCCAAGCGAGGACTGCTGGTGACGCCCTCTCTGATCAGCTCGGCTGATCTCGTCTGACACATGCGGCGTCTGATTCACCCCTTCTAGCACTGCTAGGTGTAAGGCAACACTAGGCGAAGTCGCGGTCGCTCCAGCAGGTGTTACAGAGGCGGTGCTCGACCATGTGAGGAGGTGTATCCAAGATACGTATCAGCTCGGTGTCAGTGTCACAGCAGTTATCGTTGTTTTTCGTGTGTGTCGGCGCAGGTAGGAGGCAAGTGCGGGCGAATCTCTCGCGCGGAGTCGGCGGAGCCGTAACAGCAGCCGCGGTAGCCGCAGCCACCGCCGCCGCCGCCGCCGCTGCAGCAGCAACTGGGTAGCAGGTGTACGCTGTACACCAGCCACTCTTACTCTCCGAGTATTCCCGGACCTTCCGGTGGCGGGGAGTCCCTGTCTTCGTCTGTCTGACGGCTCGCTTTGGCTCGACGACCCGCGCCCTCCTACTCAAGCTCCCTCCATACTTCTCGCTATCCAGCCCTGGGCCGATTCCTGCGGCAGTATCGCCACCGCCACCGTAACACGAGACAGCGTGACACCTGTCTTGAAAAGTGGTTTGGTTCCGCAGGGCCCATCTGATCAGATGCTCCTTCTAGCCGGCGTTGAGGCCCACCGGTTACACCTCTACGTGCGGTCAGATCTGGAGTCTACGATTTCGAACCTCATGCAAGTTATCCTGCAGTTGCGTCCCGGATTATGTAAACTGTTTCGAAGTTAACGCGAAATATCCTGTAGTTTTGTGCCGAACTCTATAAAGAACGTACGGTAGCGAACGGTAATCGCTTATCCGTTTCCTCGAGTGGTGGATTTCGAAACACGCCCCACCGAGGCAGGCCCAGCCAGGGCACCGCTGAACATTTTCCACAAGAGGAACATATATGCTGGCGCCCGAATGTGGCAACATACGATGAGCTCAAACGTGTGGAGACACCCGTCGTTTCGGATCTCGCCGGCTCTAGCCCGGGGACGTCCTCTTCAAGGGATAACCAGCTGCAGGGTACCTCCCCGACCACCTGCGGCAAGGGCAGCCATCGAGCCAGCTACGTCGGGCGAGGAAAGTACATGTCTACCGACCACTCAAACTAAGACGCGACGCTCGGCTGCGGGGGATCGGGTCCACTCTTGGGGCGTTACCCGCGCTGCGGCATCCGGCAGATGTGCACCTACCCTTCGTTGGCGCACGGAATTGTTAAATATACTGATGGGTTTCTCCGAGCATGCCGGAGTCGTTGAACGCCCGACAACAATAGGTGCAGGCTGCCCTAGCACCCGCACGCCTCCCACCCTATACGTGCTGACGGCCATCACCTTGGTTTACGGCCTCACGTACACCCGAAGGCAGTCGTCGCAAAAGGTCTCTAACACGTCGCTGCTGGCGGGCCCCCCGATTAGTAGCGTGGTAAAATCGCAGATAGAAATGCGGCAAGAATTTTCCGCCAGGCGGAACGTTCTGCGGCGAGGCGAACTTGGCTCCGCTCTGGCGGCAGCCGCGAACCTATCGCCACGTTCGCCGAAGGCAGCCCGTCCTCCGTCGCCCCTTCGGCCGTGACGACACATCTATGCCTCTTCTTTCCGTTCCAGCCAGCGAAGATCAGCGAAGATCTCCCTCCTTGATATCCCTCCCCCTCGGCTGGCTCCCCTGCAGCGACGCCGCCTGGATGGAACCACTCCTGTACGGTACGTTTCTCAGGCCCAGCTGCGGTACCGCTTGCACAGTAGAACAACCGGGGGTCCGCGATGGTTGCGCGCACTCACCTCGCGGCGCACTCCTCCGTGTTGGCGCCCCCAACGTCACGAAACGGCCAACCCGGTGCCCCGAAAGTCAAACCAACAGACCCAACACACAAAACATCGAATTCAAAGAGAACACACACAAACTAGGCTTTGTGGAGGGAACAAGTGTCGGACCCCGCCCACGTCGGCTTATCCCCGCCTGGTGCTCGGTGCCGTTCTAAACGTTGTAGGAAACCCCACCGATGCCCGAAACTGAACGCCTTGGTGTGGCCAAGCCTGCTGTAGAGAGAACCCGCGTAATAAACTACAGGTTTAGCGATTCAGGGACATTCGCGCGCTTTGTCATCAAAATAATTACAAATTCCGCTGTTGTTGGGTGAGGTACAGGGCCGCGTAATGAAATAATGAATGGGTTGGTTGTCGCCTAAGCTTGGGAGTGAAAAAGGGAGTACCCCCCTCTCCGGACACCGAGTCGTGGGATGAGATAACGTAACGTTTGGAGTGCAAAGCGATCACCTGTGGCCGTCTTTCATGATTGGAGAACACGCGCGAATCGCCGTCAGAAGATGACAGTCCACTCATCGGAAACGGTGTAGTACATAGATGTAGCACATACATCCCAACCTTTCCTAGCCATTTTCCCGGAGTTGAACACCCACAAGCAACAGACGTCCCAACATTTTTGCTGCCCTGGGCTGCTTCAGCCGCTGGGGATACGGGTACGGAAATAGGAACTCGCCGTTTCAATTGGCGTTGCCTTTGCAGCACTCAATCGTGTACCTGTGAGCAGTCAATAATTCAAACCATCACCGCACTACTTTCAAGGTTAGACTCGCCAGCCTTGGCCATGTTTGCGATATCATGTAAGAAAGTCGGAAACGAGGGGAGACGCGTTTTACGATAGAGGCGGCACATTTCCGCTGCAGTGCTTTCTGAATGACGGGGTCCCTTAACCCAAAATCGTCGGAATGCCACCCTTGTTTCGAAAAATGACGTTGTTGTATACTCGGGCCATGGGGTTATTCATCGGGATGGAATTTTGGTTTTAGCTGAAACCAGTTTTCGGGTTAGGTATAGAGCTCCTTAAGTGAGGAGCCCAAGAATTTTTTGGGTGAACCTTTTTCGCAGAACGCCTCGGGAATCGTGGTACACCTCCAACAGCAATATATACTGTTAGCGGTACCCACTGGCCTACTATGTTACACAGCTGAATAGGTCAGTGGGTAGTGCTATACCACCTCCAATATACCAGGTATATGAAATGGAGTTCGTCGAATCTCACAGAGTTCATACTGGTGATGTCCGGGGCCCTTCCCTCAATACGTATCACAGTTGTAGCAACCAAAAGCATGCTATCATAATCATTCATAACGCCTCCAGCACGTACGCTCGGAAACAATAAATATGAGGTCGGCGAGAATCGAAGTCGCGACCTTGTTTTAGTGGTTGCATATCACTGCCCACTAGCCTACCAACCCTTAACTAACTGAACGACACCTGCCAACTAAAAAAACAGGAAGAGGGCATTACTTCAATTTTTTGCGGGGAAACTCCGGCAGCGTAGGCGGATTATACCCACAACTATCTTGTGACGGGGGCCGGAGGAGCCTTACACCGGGCAGAAAACAAATGGCACGAACTTATCGATAGGGGAAACGAGATATCGGCGAACACGCACGGTGTGGATTAAGGTCCAGCAGATGAGTTAGAGGCGATCAGTGTAGCACCAACAATACGTTGAAGCGACAGCACCAGCTAGTCCTTAACGCGAGTTTTCGCCGGACGTAAAGGCACGGCAGCGGTCTAAGCGAACGGGGAATGCCATCTACAGTAGTTGGTACTTCTGGGCAACACCACGTGCCTCCTACCATCCGTACCATCAGGAGGGACGACACACGGAAGTGGCAGGCAAACAAACGACGCTGCTAAGAAGGGTTGACGCCGATAAATAAATGTTGAACCTGAACCGTCGGCGAGCTTCGAACATGTCAAGAATTGTGATGGTGGTGCCCCGGTGGTTTCACGGAACGTTAAATGAAGATAACACGCCACGGAGGTTGTTGCTGGGTGGGCGGTTTGTAAATTACACATCTGATTTCTAGCAGCAGTATTTGTAACGGCCAGTTTATGCGAGGCGCTATCCGCCAGTGCCCAGAGACGGTTCCACGACGTGTTTCATGAACCCATTTGCCCTACGAATCAGCAGGCTTGGGCCATCGCTGAACAAGGAGCACATGAGAAACGAAGAAGTATGGCTCCGCCCGTGAGTACGTACCATGGGCCTGAACGACGTGTAAACGCCGGTTGTCAAGCAGGTAGCCGGAGCCGGTTCGGGGACGTCCCACTGAAGGAGGTGGGAGAACTGTAGGGTGCTCCTTGACGTTGGTCCCCACACCCCCCCCCCCGGCTCGGTCGTTGCCAACCCTCTAGAAAGCTTCGTCGGATGAGGCGATCAGTTTCGCCTGGCCCACACGGAGCGGCACGTGACGCACACCATCGGGTCTGCCTGCCCTCGAGCGGTGCTGGCCGCTCGCTCCAAAATGCAGTAGACGTGCACCAACCCTCCGTGGGGGCACACGCCGTGTACGCACATACATGCCACCTGCCTAGGCGTACAGATCCCGACCGTTGTACGTGCACGACGATCCTGCATCCGCCCCCTCCTTCCCTTCTGCATGTTGGTCATTTCCATCTCGGCTCGCTGCCTCCTCCACTCCCGAAACGTGGTGCCACCAAAGCCTTGACCTTGCCAACTGTCCCCATCGATAAGCACACCACTCCGTAGCGCCGTAATGCCGTTGGTGAATCCTCAGCAGTGTTGACGTGAAGAGGAACGTTCGCGTATGGTTACCCCAAACCAGTTCTCTCTCCGGTCGGAGACCTTCAGATCGCCTTCCACGACGCACTCCGTGTGAACAAACCAACCGGTGAATCGTATCTCTGACGGGCTGCAATGTGTCCCCCACAAGCCCCGCACGGCGTGTCCGCCTGTGGTTGCTGAGGGGTCGCGCCACGGCAACCTCTGCCGATGTTCTCTTCTCTTCTACCGGTTATCCTCCGCGACCGATAAACCGTTCCGATAGGGGTGGTGGACCTCCTGGAGAGACGAACCCCAGCTGCGGTAACCCTGGCGTCTGTGTCGCTCTCCGCTGTGGTGCCCGCCGATTCGCCGAGACCCTTGATCTGTTGAAGAAGGGTGTGGGCCTCTTGGTGCATCGCATGTAGCTCCCGGCGGGCACGTGTTTTGGTTCGTGAGCGTTGTGCTTTGCTGTCTCTGGCCCGGGGGAATGTGCCTTCAACAACGCCTATCGCGCAATGGGGGTGCATATAACGCGAGCAGAACACGTGTACGAAGGCGGTCTCCTTCACCAACCCGTGACAAATGCTGTAAATCATCGGCCTTCCCCCGCCGTCCCGTGTGGTCCTATTAATAGTGGATGAGGGCCCTCCTCCTCTCCTAGCCGGCATTGATTGCCGCGTGGTTGTCATCGCTACTGTCACAACCTCTTCGCTTTACCGTCGGAATGATCTTCTGTCGGCTTCCTATACTGTTGTGATCTCTATGCACGTCGGGGACCGTAGACTAGCCACCTAGTAGATGTGGAGGGCGGCGTAGAACGGCAGGTAGAGCCGGTAAGGGAAACTGCTGAGATGGGCGATCGGGGTCGTCAGGGGCGTGTGGCACACGCAACCATCGTCCGGGGCCCCCTCTCGAGGCTACCCACTATCTGCGGGCGTCGGCGACGCTGTCTGTGGTGGTGGCGGCGGCGGCTCTGGGGTCGACGCGGATCCCCCAATCCTCTGCTCCAGCGCGCTGGCGTCGCTGGTGAAGGCCTTGGTAGCGGCAACTGTTCCCGGTCTGTTTGTTGACTGCGGTGACAATTCGAGATCCAGGGCTGCCTCCGGCGTCTAGAGTGGATCCCTGTCAAGCGGGAGGAGGCCGTTTCGCAATAGCTGCCGTGGCGATGATGCTGGTGGTATCAGGGGTTGTCTAAAGGATGTTGATATAGTCGGCTGCGTTTGCGGCGTCGAAGACGGTGGCGGTGCGAGTGCTGACCTCTCGATGGAGGTCGCGGCGGCGATTGGGACTGCCCCGATCGCTAAGGCTGTTTTGCTGTTTTGGAGGCGACTCGAAGTCCGCTGATCGCGTCGTGGGTTGGATGGTAGGCGTTTACAGCAGCAGCTGCAGCGGCAGTTGTATGGGCGGGAAAATACCTTCTTCCAGGAGTGAGCTGCTGACTCGCTGGCGTAGGGTTCGGGGGGCGCGTCCCCGTCGTAGCTGGCTGCGGGACTCTGGCTACTGAACCGGTGCAGGTACCGTCAGTAGCGGGAGAAGATATGCCCTCAGCACCAAAGTCGCCAATCCAGCTTCGTTTCTCGCTCGCATATCCGTTGACCAAAGAGCCCCAAACGACGTCCTTGGTTGGGCCGGTATATCGGCGACAGGTGGTTTGGCGGCGGAGACGCCGTCTCCACCAGCGGTGACGAAGACTCGCCGGCAGGTACTCTCGGCTGCTTCAATGAGATGGGTAAGCGTCGGGGGCGGCCCCAGCCTCGTTGCGGCCGGTAACCTCAGGACCTTCTGCCTCAGTTGTGGCCCAAGAGATGCTCCTGGGCATGGTTGCACCTGGGACGGTATCGGCTACTGCTGTAGTGCCGGTGGCGTATGCTGCACGACCACCTGTTGCGGAGGCTTGGCGCCGGATCGTTGCACAAGCTCGCTCACCCGCCCTGGCGGCTACCCGGGCGCGTGTCTTCGTCCTGATGGAGATGAGGCCTTCCGTCTTTGTTTCTATGGCTTCGACTCGTCGCTCGTATCTCGCCGTACCTTCCCTATGTAGTGATACAAGTTGTAGCGGTTCCACGTTGGTATCTCTTCCTGGCATGGAGCCACCCTCGATGCGACTGGGTCTCCCCCCCCCCCCCCGCACACTCTCGTCTCGGATGGGGGAGACCAGTCTCCTGCAGCGCCCTCTGCCTAATGGGGCCAAGTTCCACGTGTTCGCCGTGTTCATGGTATTACTCGCCTATGCTTCTGCCGGAGGGAGGGGATGTACTCGATATCATGCATGGTCGCAGTCGTCGTATGATCATCGAATCTGGCATCCCTAAATTTACGGACAGGGCACGTCGGGTTTTCACTAATCAGGCAGACATTGCTTGCACCAAGCGCGAAACACCGTGAGGTGTCGGGCGAGTCGCATGAAGGGTGAACTGCATCTTACTAAGAACTGCTTGTGCGGCGGACCTACATATAGATAGCAGCTTCAATGAGCTAATTTATTTTCGGGTGTGCCTACTGCCTTGGCCAAAACCCGACGGCCCCTGAATCCCAAGAGCCTGTTGAGGCGCCAGGGGGCAGCGGAACGGGGACATCCTGACCTGCTATTGTGTCAACACTGCCATCAAGGAGCGCGTTGTTTCCTAGCTGGCTCCTTGCCTTCGTGGATCGCTGTAAAAAGCTCCATCCGAACGACGTAGTCCGCGACCCGATGGACAGTTTGAGACCCCGGTGCTGTCGCATCCGGGAACGGGTGAGGGATCCCACTGCTCACCCACTCGTTCTCTCGCCTCCTTCCCCTCACCCTCGCGGCCTCGCCGGGGGGGGGTCTGCGTCGGGCGCACTCTCTAACTTGAAAGTCCGCCCCCGACGGGTAGACCTGCACGCCGTGAAATGACTCATGCTGTGGTAGGGGTGCACCCGCAATTTTATGAGGCTCTTCACTTGAGGAGCTACGTGGCTTACCAAAAAAACTGGCTTAACGAAATTATGCACAACTAACCCGATGATCAATTTCATGGTCTTGATCGGTGACGAAACCCTTTATAAAACAAACGATGCTGTGTAGCTCCTAAGTTGAAAGCCTCATCAATGAGAAATGTTAGGCTCATAAAGTGCTACCCTTATTGTAGAACGCATTGACCTGGCTCAGCTCCCGATAGCAAGGGGGCGTGCGTGGTTCCCGCCCACTTTCATGGGTTAAGAGACTCGACCCCGAGTGGTTCTTCTCACGGCGCGATGGGATATACCCGGCCGGCGGTCGTTCACATTGGGCCCGTTTCCAGCGTGAACCGTTTAGACCGCGGCCCTGACGTCAACCCCTGCCCCGTGTTAACTCGATGCCCCCCTTTCTCCCTCGCGTGCTCCGGCGACAGCGCTACCGGTAACCCCTTCTCCGATGCGGCCTTCTGCCTGCAGTCCCGACCCATGCGCTATGACTGCCCTCGGCGAGGCTCGGTGAGACTGTGAGTCGGTTTTGAGGGTTGGCACCACCCTTTCGTGGCTGTCTGCTTCTAGACGTAAACACCGGCCCCGTTGCTGACCGGCACCCAGGCGCCCCCCCCCCTGCACTACCGCCCCTTCATTATTACAATGGTTGAGCTTCCCCAGGGAACGGAACCCCCTCCCCCCGACTGCCTCGGGTGATAGACCCGGGCGATTGATGCCTCTCCGTGATCTGTAGTGGACGCCTGGTTTTTAGGTGTCTATGCTATAGCGCTTGTTACAGCGCGCAGTGCTTCGAGGAGGGTAATACGGCGCGAAACGGTTGTGCTGGTCAGTGTCACGCGCCGGGTCTATTCGATAGGCAAGAGGGCAAGCTTTAATTAACTCCTCTGGGTGAATCGTATTTCGGCAGGGAGGATCTCCGGTGTGGAAATGCCCTCAGTTTGGTGTAAAGAACCAGTAACAAGGTCTGTTGACAACCCTATTGTTTACCAAACACAACCGCGAGAACAAAAACATCCCAAGCCAAGTAATCTGCGATACCCGTCCTATCAACATCTAGCCACTTGGGCCCTGACTTGCTCGTCGCGTCCGTTATCGTGTCTGGTGCTTCGTTGATTGCTTTCTCTGGCTGCTTCCAACTACCGCCCTGCATCGATTCATTTTCTGCGTGGCCCCATCTCCCTTGCACGAGGGCACTTATCGAATTATCAAACAACGGGTGAGCCAGCCTCAGAGATGTAACAAGCACGGATCTTTTAACTCGTCCAAGAGTTGTACCCTGCCGTATCATGGTAAACTTAGGCTGATCGAAGCGCATTGCAGGAGATCGGAGTGTTGGAAAATGTTGCAGGATATCGGAGAGTTTGCCAAACCTTTGCAGGGGATCAGGAAAATATCAAAGCTGTGAAATTATCTCATCGTGCTCCTGTATCATCTCACATTCAATCTGACATAACATGTTATCGTCTACCTGGTACATGTCTACATCCACATGTTTTTGGTTTTGTTTTTGCCCGCCTGATATGGTCATACTCGCAAGGCTGTTATGCATGCACGCTGTCAATGGTGCCCCGCCTGTTTGCTTTGAAGACAAGTGTCTGGTCAAGGCATGCAGGCATACTCATTGCTCGTGCTCGTTTTGCCTGTTGCTCGTGCTCGTCTGTCTGGTCGTTGTTCATGATCGCACACATGCATGTTCGATAATAAATGACTGCATGCTATTTGTCTTAAAAAAACCAAAATGCAAACGACAGATATGTGTCGATACAAACCAAAGGAGCAGTACGAACAGCTACATGCAAACTCTCGTGTGCCGTTTGCCCGGGTTAGGTGATACCGGTAACTAACGGTGTACCAGGGTAGGACCTACTGCTGAAAGGATGCGGTTCAAGAAAAAATGCCATTTTTAACACAGCTGTGTTTGACGAATACGTAACTCGCTTTCAGGCCAAGCGTGAATATCAAGACTTTGAAAACACTGACACTCCTTTTTTTTCAGGCCAGACACGACCATCCATAATGTAAAACCACTACTCTTCGGGAAGTGTCCGTATACTTCATTTCATACACAGACAACCCCGAGCGGACACTAGCGCTGTAAACGATATTGACCGTATGTTAAGTTTAAGTTCAAACTGAAGTCAGACGCACGTGTCCTCCCCCCTCTCTGTGCGATCACCCAAGGCCCCGAGCATAACAACAAGGCCGTAAAACGTACAGCCGGACGCAGGAAGGAAATGAAAGGAAACACGTAGGGAAATAGACGAACGCCACGCCGCCAACGGTGACGATCATGGTTGCGGTGAAGGAGGCAGTACGCGGGGCGGCGAACCATCTCGCAGTAGCAGCGACCTGGGGTGCGACCACGAACAGAGTCACCGTGGTAACCTCAGCAGTGGTTGCTTCACGGACGCGTCCACAGTCCCTACCGTGACCAAAACCAAGGTGTAGGAGAAGGGGGGAAAGGGCGAATGTGACCCACCCAGCGACTACGACCGTGGTCGCGACCAGGAAAGGAGGAATAGCGGCCTTAGTAGTCGTTCTAGCACCAGCCGTGACCACAGGCAAGGCCGCCGCCACGGCCGCAGCCAGGACAGCCAGGAGCTTCGCCTGCACAGCCGTAGAAAGGACAGCCAGGAATGCTTCCGGCGCAGCCGCAGCCGTGACAGCAGGGAGCGCTGCAGCCACCAGGGTCGGGGCAGCGATAGCAAGGGACACCGCCGCCACCGCGGTCACAGTCATGATAGATAGGAACGCCACAGTCGCCACCACGGCCGCAAGCGCGACAGCATGAAACGGCAGCCGCCGCAGTCAAGGTCGTGACCACAAAGAACACTGTCGCTGCCGTAGCCAGAGCAGCCACTACGGCAGTGCACCTCGAGAGAGCCGCCACCGCAGCAAGAAGGGGAGGTCGAGACCGCACCACAAACAACCCTCAACGCCGGAGCATCAAGGGAACCGCCGCCGCCACTATCGCGACAGCTGCAGCAACTACCGCAGCAACAGCAGCAGCAGCAGCAGCAGCAGCAGCAGCAGTAGCAGCAGCAGCAGCACCAGCAGCAGCAGCAACACCAGCAACGGGTGTCGGCGTAGCGCCTGTGTCCGGCGCCGGCAACGAACCAGCCACCACACCCGGTAGGCTACGCAGCGCAACCATGGAGTCTGAGTAACATGGAGGGGGTATTCTCCGGTACATTTCCTGCTGGCGCAGACACTCCAGGTGCAAATATTTCACCAGCCACAGCCCGCACCAACGGCATACAGCGGAAAAAATGGAGCACCACACCAGCATCAACTCCGTTCTATTTTCTTAACCTGGCGGTCGAGCCTAAAATGGCAGATGCACCAGCCAGTAGGGGTAATCCCGCATCAACCCGCAACCCGCTTAGGGGAATTGCAACCCGGCAACTCGAAAGAGACCCAAAGGGTTGTGAGCGAAATCGTAGGCGGCATGGGACTGATCAAAGGCCACGATGGTTTTGTGGGACTTGGGTGTACCACCTTAGGGCGAGATTTCATGGAGGAACGATCCGGTGCTGTTTGTCGACAAGTTTACGAAGACGAAGGCATAGGTCGAACAAGCAGTGTGGGCTATGCCCCAAGACCAGTTGCCCACCGATGGGATCAACCCTACCCACCTCCGAGCAGACGGGCTGACGCCGTGGAGAGTCGAGTGCTTTTGGAAATCGCATCGCAGACACCTTGGCGACGTGAGACCTGACGCGCCCACACTCTAAGATGGAGGTACCTCTCGTCCAAGGAGGGTTTGCCACATTCTATTCGAAGAAGGAGTGGTGCCGGATGCCGGTGGCTGAGGTGGCACATTCAGGGCAGGCGCAGAAGAGGACTGAGAAATCGCTCGTCGAGGTAAAGCTCTTGCAAGGGGGATCCTGGATGACCGCAGCCCACCGGCTGGTGCTGCATGTTTGCGTGGCAACAGCAGACGAGGCGAGGCCACACACGTCGGAAAAAGTTTTTTTCGGAGAACTCTCAAACAGGAGGTGAGCCGGCCTCAGAGCTCTATCGAGCCCGGATCTGTTCAAGGATCTGAGAGCTGTGCCATGCTGCATAAACTTCAGCGACATGAAGGTGACCCGCATTCGTTGTGGGGGTGCTCCGGAGAATATTGTACCAGTAGTGTCCTATACAAAAATATCACCAGCCGAGATGCCAAACTCAGCACAAAGCCCAGCAGGGTGACCGTTGCCAACACACCTATCGTATCATCTACATATATTGACAAACTACCTGGTACGAGGTATGAAGCACACCTGTACATACATGATATTAGTGGTGGTAAGTGGGCTGCACTTTTTCGGAGGGTCGCAAACTTTACACAACCACGAGCAAGCAAGAACGCCGAGGAAGGTCCACAGTACGGCGCTGCTTATTTTATCTCAATTATATGGTATTCCATGCTAGTCGGGGGCGGAGGCCAGGGGGAGCTAGGGGGCGAAGCGGGGGTACGGGAACCGAGCTAAACGACCAAACAGTATTCCTCATGATTGTTAATCTTAACAGTAATCGATTGTTTTGTGATTATTAGTTGTATATCTGCAGTACCTATTACGTGCGTATAGGAATAGACCACCTATCATATTTGAAACGAACTGCGAGTAGAACAAAACTTCAGTACGTTTTGAATCTATTATTTCCAGAACGTGGCACACTAACACAACATCGATTGATTTCGGCACGGCCACTATTTCAGGATATTATGCAAAAAAATAGATGCCTCTGTCTACCCTACTTTCTCTGCTAGCTGAATTTAGGTCGGGGACCAAAAGGAAAACAGCATTCTTCGCGAGGTGAACTGTTCTTGATCGTATGCCAGGCAGTTCGTACAACTTTAACATTTGCACGTTGCACTTTGAGATAGGAAGGCGAGTTGCTCGTTTCACCGCCGTTTGAAATTGTGAATTGGGGGCCTTTCTGAGCTGGGTTAAGACGGAGAACTCAATGAAGGCCTAGGGCCAGATGTCCGCGCTGCTTAACTGTTGTTTCCTCAGCTCTCTATATATTTTGTAACGTACCACTAGTATTAGACTGCATACAAGGGGGGCTTCGCCGCGGTGGGCTGATGCCCGCCGGCGGCTCCGCGCATACCGACAATGGCTGAAGGCTTACGGGTATGCAACTCGAGGATGTTACTCGTAGCGCGACAGTACTGCCAAGGGGTGCATGATAAAACACAAGTTGTAGTGAAGAGAAAGAAAACGCTAGAAATACAAGAAAAAAAAACATTTCCACCCGCCATTGGGCACTACAACACATAACTCGTTCGTACAGCAGCAAGCAGCAAAGCAAAGTACTGCGTACGAGACGCTCTGCTGTGTACTTCGTATGCATATAGCCACAAAACAGTCAGTTGAGCAGCAGCAGTCGATCGAGCAAATCGACAGTACGAAGCGCCGGCGATTACGTTGGTGCCGGAAACTCAGCAGCAGCAAGCAGAAGCAGCAGCTTAGCGTACAGGCACGTATCGTACGAAGACTACGCAGGCGCGAAACCTCCGCCGAGATGCCACACAAAATATCAATTACGAGACGGTACTCGTTCAGCTTCCGAAGCAGATTAATCAGTCTTTCAGCTTTACTATGCGGAGACACATCACCTAGGGGGGGTGGCTTGCATAATAACCATTCTCACGGGGGTCAGCAGTAAAAACCTATCGCAGACATAGCAAGAGCAGCAGCAGCAGCAGTAAAACAGCACATCAGTAGCACGTGGCTAGCAGCAGCACCAGAGCAGTGGCGTAATAGCGGCAGGAGCAGCCACAGTAAGTAGCCATGAACGACAGTATTTTAAATGACGTTTTGACGGGCCAAAGGCAGTCCTGACGGGGCAAAGGTAGACCGTCAACCGATTTATGTGATAAATCACTAACTGGCAGCTTTCAGAATTGGGTATCGATCACTCTACTCGTCGTCAGTATCGACCACTCGTCGACTGGTCCACATAATTCAGTATATGTATCGACCACTTATACATTTATTTGTTACATCTCACAGTTCACGTATTTGAGATGCTTCTCGCGCTCCGTCTGGGCACAACGCGAGCGTGGCAGAGGCCGTCTCCACAGCAATAGACACGACGAGAAAAGGTATACGCATACCCTCGAGGGTCAGCAACGAAACATGGTGCAGGGTGCGCGTACGCGAACATACAAGCATGCATGTACTCGTTCATAACTTCTTCTTTTTTCTTGGCAGTTATAAAATAATACAAAACTCCTTCACCACACAATCAAAACTCCACGATGCATGTGACACTGTCAGCCAGTGCTGCTGTGTGTGCCAAATTGTTTTCGTAGACACCGTTTGTACCTCCACTACCGCTCGTCCGATTCAGTCGACACCAAAGAACCCGTCCTCTCTGTCTTACGGAGAGTCTGGTCGCCCGGCGTGCACATCTGCCGAAGAGGCTCCCAACGGTCGTTTCGCGACCCTACGCTAGCCTACGTCAACATTGTTGCGCTAAACTCGTGCTTTCACACGTAAAATAGCCCGAATCGGAATTAATTTCGACACTCGTTTCCGGAAAGCCCAACCCTCAACGCACAAGCAACGGCGGAGCATGAGACCTGCCACCCCAGCCCATATTCCCCCCACTCTTGCAGCCATGAGCTCTCGAACGCCGCGTAGGATGCGGCCTCTCCCGTTTTGCCCAAAGGAGAAGAGGTCCAATCTGGGTGCTGGCATCGTGAACACAATATTTTTGCCGTCACGAGCGAGCATAGATCTCGACTGACGGCACATTAGTCCCTTGACGGACAGCCATCAACGACATCCCAATGCCCAAAATTACTATATTTCAGAACAAGGCTTGACGGGCCAAAGGTAGGCCTGACGGTGCAAAGGTAGGTCATCAACCACAATCTTTGGCCAGGAGACTGATAAATCAGTTATCGGCCACTCTACTGCGGGCAGCGAGGGCACGGAGCAGATACTGTTATAAATCAAGTATTGACCACTCAACTGGTCCAACTCACAGCTCAAGGACTCACACCCGGCCAGACGGCAGCCAGAGCACGGCGCAAGCCCGCCCGAGGCCGACCCCGACACAGTCGGGGTCGAAGATCACGGTGAGGCAGTTTCGTCCCGTGAGGTGAGAACCTCGTCTCGCACTACCACGAACAACGCCGAAAAAATACGTCTAAGAAACGCTGAGGAGCGCTGAGAGCAGAGGGTCAACAATATCCTATGTATATCTATACATGCCTTCCACCCTTGACGTGCTACCATAGAGCTAACACTCATATATTATATAGGTCGAAGTATTTCTGGTTATATTCTTCAACCCAGTATTATATTGCGTACATTTTTTTCACAATAAATAATAATAAAGCTAGGCTACGGGATTGTTCATCGGGTCGCACCCTTTTCGCATAAATAATCCTTTTTTAGATTAAGGTACGTAGGTGAGACGTAGGTCGAGTGAGGATCCTCAGAAAAGTTAGGTGCTGCCTATTATAGTAGACGGTAAAATGACTCCAGCGCTTAATGATACTGTTCTGTAATATCCACCAGCTTTTAGAACGCGCAATAAACCCAACAGTAGTACCGGAGCAATGCTATTTAATAGTTTGATGTATCCACTGCTTGCTGAGGATACACGGGTAGACTTCAACAATGTACCTGGTATTTCGGGAACGTTTGGAAATTTCAGACTCCCTCACGCCTGATTCCTGTTTGAAGTAATGTACTACTACTCAGTACTGCAGCTGTAGAGACAAATTTATTGTAGGTAGACTAATTATTTATGTCGTTAATTGTGTATTCGTAGTCTACGCTCGTCGCAAGATAGTACAGAGTAAGCTGTCGCTGGGAACTCACACGGCAGGGTATTTGGATCTTTTGCCAACTTAGTGGACGGTTTACGTCGGACGCTCGAGGCAGCGTCGAATCTAGCAACTATTACGGGGGGCCATATTAAGTAGGACCTTAGGTGCATACAAACACCTATATATTTTGCTATTTTTACCAACAATGTTTGGTCCTATTTACTATGGTCCCCCGTAATATTAATATTAATAGTAACATTATTACTAGTAATATTACGGGGGACCATATTAAATAGGACCTACGGTATAGACAAAAACCTATATATTTTGGTATTGTTACTAACAATATTTGGTCCTATTTAATATGGTCCCCCGTAATAGGATTCGCTCGAAATACATATATATGGCTGATAATAACGTGCTCCTGTACAGCAGCAGTATACTATACACATACTGCATAATATTATACAGCGCAGTAGTACTAGAAAAGTGACTGACACCTGTTCCGAGTCAAGTCGTGAAATCTATTAATACAATCATTAATATAATTCTATATCACACCCTATTAATACTCGTAGTAATAAACTATTTAATACTACTGCTGCTCCAGCGTATTTTTAACAACAGTCACGTACGCCAACTTTGAAAAGATAAAAAAAACGCGATGATTCTACTCTGAAGTTTGTATATACAATGGTTCCGTTCCTGTGCAGTATTATTTCAATGCCCTCTTCGCCTGTGGTTGTCATATTAGTGTTCCCATCATATAAATAGTTTGTTCGTCATGTTCGAATACACGATGGTTGTAAAACCATACTATTATACGTATCTATACTAATTTTAACACTATTGATACTTCTTCTGTCTCCTGTAGCTAGCTGCAAATATATCTTTGTGGGTGTGTTTTTTTGTTTTTTGTTTTGTTTTGTTTTTGGTCTATAACACCAGGTACAATCATCACACACGCAAATTTATTACCAGGTACTTGATTCATACCTGGTAGTTGTTTTTTTTTGGGAGACGATGTATACCAGGTACAGAGAACGGTTTAATGTGAAGAGCACACACACAGGTATACGACAACAATATTTCTCTGTTTGTACCCTGATGGGAGTAAATAGCGTAGACAGCGAGACAGCAGCAGCAGTGTTCTACAACTGCACAGTTCAACTATTATTAGATTAATACTCACAGCTGTTCAATCGGGTCGCTGTATAACTACTGCTGTATGTAGAAGGGGAAGAATCCCACCCAGATTAACTCTTCTCCATATATGCATAGATTGTACATGGTAGGTATACTTCGCATAAAATAAACTACTGCTGCTGCATGTATTAATAGTGGTCCCTCTATGGTGCCGATTGAGTGGTGCCGGTAGCCCCTTAACCAGCAGTAGTGCCTGTGGAGTTGCGTGGCATATATATGTGGGATCCATGATTAATAGTAGTGGTGTGGTATTATAGTGTGCGGAGTAGTACCGGTTTGTTGCCGTATAGTGCCGGTATCGTTGGCTGTCGTATACCGCTCTGAATACTACCAGGTACCTTTTATAATACGAGGAACCACTACACGATTGAATACTACTGCTGCTGTATACAGCAGTGTGTGTGTTCTTCTCATTAAACCGTTCTTCCTACCCGTCGACATCCAGTACCATACCATAATACCATCAGATATACGACAGAAGAACCGTTCGTCCCTGGGTATCTTGTCAAGGTTTCATATTGACCTATCAAATACCAGGTAGTAATCTTACATTTTGTTCGCCCTTTTTGGACGGCAGTCCCGTTTCACGACGAACCACTCAAACTCGAAGTAGTTTGTCCCCAAAACGGGAATGCAGTACTAAAAGGATTGATACCGATGATATCCACCTTTTTTCTGTGGCACAGCAGTACCTGGTATTTGATATTGATTTTATAGTGATTTCCGTTACATTATACCAATAGAACAAATTGCACTATTCTAGCTACTGACATTGAATATGAAAAATTTAGACCCCTGCGAGAAGCTTTCTTTGCTTTCGAAGCGAAAAAAAAAAAGAGAATACAAATGCGATCCATCTGGAACCCCACACCCACCCACATCGAACACCCACACCAGTCACTAAAAATAATCGTCATCGAGTTGGACAGTGGAATAACAACACGACGAGAAGGAACAACAGCAACAACGGCAACAGCAACAGCAGCAACAACAGCGACAACAACAACGGCAACCGAAACACGCAAGGAGAACTACAGCCTCAACTCCACCCATAAACCTCTCAACATCAAGGTCGCGGCCGATCTAGCCGGCGCCCTCCACGCCTTCCCCGAGGCCCCCGTGGATCGCACACGGCACGCCAAGGCACGTTTGCGGATTGTGGGTCGAGAGAGGCAATCGACGGCGACGTTCGTAGCGCGCGAGATACGAATAAGGATATGAGGCGCAAAACTCAAAACGGGAACAAATCGAGCGCGGCAACGACTTGGGCGCCGAAGCAAGGACGGCCGACCCAAGCTATCATCGAAAACAACCGGAAGGTTCGAGGCCATACGTGCATTCCAGGATATCTCTCGGCAGCCCCCTCTGATTGTTCCTTCATTTTTTGCCGACCGAGTTCGTGCAGCGTGCACCAAATACATGCTTCGCGGGAATCTGCCCCCCGGCGAATATAAACGGTGAAAAGCTCGAAGGGCACCCGCCTGGCTTGCGCGAGCGGGTAACAAGCACCGGGGCACTCGCTCGTACGACGCCCAGCCCTAGCAGGCACCCGGGGTCGTTGACCTTTGCTTGGTGTCACCGGTTGTTGCGTGCATATACTCCCCTCGCAGTTGCAGATCCGCAATAGCGGCAACAGCAGCGACAAGCTGCCTGCAAGCACATTATTGATTTTCTTCATGCCCCTCCCGCGTTTCGTTCGTTGTTTTTGGTTTCGTTCCGTATCGGATCCAGACGGAGCTGTGCCGCAACTGGCAGAAGGGAGCCTGCACCTACGGAGGTAAGCAAAGAGCACCACACGAATGCTGCTGCCGCTGTGCTGCTGTTGTTGCTCCTGCTGCTGCGTAGTGCAACAAGCGCGGGAGGCAGGTGGCCCCACACCAAAAGAGAGAGGGGGGACGATATAGGCGGGAAAGCGCGAGTAGGAGGTATCTTGGTTCGCCCCTAGACTGTAGAGGCCTTCCAGAACAAGGCTTCGTTTTTCGACGTCTGGGTGTCATTTACCACACTCTTTTACATGGCGGTTACGATGCCACGCTCGCAGAGAGGTCTACCGTACGACCTAATACCTCAAGCCCGCACACCAAAAAATGTGGTTCATCGCTAAGTCACGCCTCCTAGGACCTGGAGACGACATGAACTGGCGTTGCTTCACCGTACGTATCGACACCCATCATCGCCATTCGTTGACGTCGGTCAGTTGCTCCGGGCAAGATACTCCTACAATCTTGATATTCTGTGTATGGTTGGGGTGTAGAGTTTGAGTTGTACTATCAATAGATTTGTGTCTATCCCTCCTGTCTCAAGTGCCTCCTACTATTAAATATTGCTGTTTGCTTTATGCCGCTGCCTGCCGCGCTCGCGTCGGCTGTCGCTTACTCCTCCAATCGCTGCCACTGCCGCTTCCGGACCGCCGGGGCATGATGAAACTGCCTAGGTCGCTGCGCGTTTGCCCATGGCGTAAAGGAGCTCAAGTACCGCACCCTGAGAGAGATGTGAGTCCACGTGGTCGGGGCCATTACCCACGAAGAAAACATCACTGCGTTTTCTGTTCCGCTGCCCATGCAGCAAACAAAGAAATACCTGGTACACAAAGAACACTTTTTTTCTTTCCATCGTACTTTTGAACATACATGCCATGTACGGCATGCGGCAGGTATAAAAAGTTCATTTCACGCCTGCCAGCCGTCTTCATCTTTCCATCGGTATCTATCTTGAAAATAGCCAAGAAGATCGCGTCTCCTCTTCCTATACATACCAGGTACGAGTATTTACAACGGGATGCCTGGTATCAACAACAACAGCAGTATCTTTCTATTATTGGACAGTCTTTTGGTGTACCTGATACCCTGGTACACAATATTACCATTCATTGCGTGCGATAAAATAATCTTGCTTTAACACCGCATGCCGTGAATACAACAGGGTTGGGGGGAGCTGAGTTGGGTGACCTCGATGCGAAGCAGCCCAAAAGTAGCCCGCAACGTTGGGAACCGCGTCAGATGTACGTTCTCTTCCATGCCGCTTCAGTTTCGGATGGATGTACATCGTCTTCATGAACGAATACTTTCCTCGCACGTCAGTTGCCTCTTTGAACGACAGTCCAAAGAGCCCGAGAGTTTTTCGACATGGATCTTGTGGATTTCAGCTGCCTAGAGAGCTCCAGAAATTGAGATTTTAATATACTACACAATATTTTTTTGTTTTCTGTTTTAAACATACCAGGTATTCAATAACTTTTTTTTCTAATATGACATGATTTCTACTTATTATTTATTATGATGAAAGGTCTGATAATCCGGAGTACCCCTGGTATACGAGTATATTTAATTTTGTTTATTCGTTGCTACTGCTGTACCAGGTACTTGTTGAGCACAACTACTATTAATACAAGCCGAATTGTAACAGCTGATGTTGTTGTTCTAATTTCAGGTAATATAAAAGGGCAAAAAATATAAAGCAGAGCAAGGTCCGATTTTTCAATACTTTCCCATTGATGGTGCAGTATTGTATGCGACTCAACGTCAAACACACGCATACGCAGGGTGCATCTGATTCATGCTGTGCGCTCGCTGCTATCTCGCGTCTATCGCCGAGAAACATCCCAGCCGAGGCTGCATCCTAAAGCTCGGGTATCTGTGCGGCATCGAAATATGTTAATACCAAAATTCCCCTGCCTTTTCGGGAGCCCGACATTGATAAATATCACGACGGACCCTACGTTTGTTTCATGGACACTGGTTGACTTATTATCGCGTCGTTGGTTGCAGTTATAAATGACCCTCAGCCTATAAATCATACGTCGGTTTTTGTTTCGTCTGTGTTGTACTTGTTTGTCTGTGGTATTGTTTCACTCCTCCCATCACTGCGACCGGGGTGTCAACATAAAATCATAATCTAATCAATAATACCTGGTATTGGTAGCGGTGGTAGGTAAATACGTTGTAGATCTAAAACAGGCGTTCATCACCGAAAAAACGCACCCCGCATCGTTTCCGAGTTCGGATTGCTGCGATCTATGTTTTGGCCCGGGTTGCTGTTGTTGCCGTTTTTTCTCGACGCAGATCGATCAACAACGCGTCGATCAACAACACGTTGCTGCGAAGTACCATGTATTCAACGAGAGGGCGTATTTGGCGGCTACCGTCAGCCTTTTGTATTACAATCCTAGTCGAACGCGGTAAATCTGTCTGTTCGAGTTTTTATTGCTACCATTAATACTCGTAGTACACGTAGTACGTATGTATGTCGTCCGTGTTGTCCAGGGCATTTGGAATACTCCCGGTATGCGTCTAGCTAAAATATAAACGGTCCTTATTTTCGCGGCCAGAGTAGAAAAACACAACCAGGCACTGTACGTACACAACTTTGTTGGAGGGTGGGAAGATTGCTGGTGGAATACTGGTGCTCTGAGCCACATCCTCCAATTATTCTCGTAGATACTCGTACAGCAACTAACTGCAATGATACACCTTCCGGTCTTCGTTCCGGCCACAACACGATTTACGCCCTGCGGAAACACCAGTATTGCCGCGTGCAACAATGGGCCTGAGCCCTCGATGGCATCGATAATTCAAATACTTGTTTCGCAATATCATCTGTTATTACCAACGATAGGGTTTAAGAATAGAACGTAATGAGAAGGAAGGAGCAAATACAGCAAATGAAATAGAGTAGACAAGCCGAAAGTTGGCGCGGAAGGGAGGTAGACTTGGTGCATGGGTTTCTTTTTGTTCTCGAGGTTTTCTTCTTTCGGGAAAGTTATGAGTGATCCATGTTGAAGATCATGCTGCACATTGTCGGATGGCAAAATAAATAATAATAATAATAATAGGATGTGCACCACAGCAGTCGGGAGTTGGAGTTGGGGAGTATGCGGAAGACTTACTCGGATACCGGCATGAATGCATGTATTTTATCGTTTTTTGACTCGTCACTGCGAGTGCAGCGTGTTCTTCGCTGGTTTAACGTACCAGGTGTGTGGGGCTGTGGGTGCAAACGCGTTAGAGCAGGCCGCCCCGCTCGTCGGCACTACGCTCGCCATGCGGGGCGCCTAATAAGGGGCTTTAGTATTCGAGGCTCAACGCAACTCCGGACACTCAAAAACGGCGCTACTCAGTAACTGAGTAGTTCTGTACTCAGCACAACTGCACACATACGTGCTCCGTGTTGCTCGATTGCCATAGAGCGGTGTTTACATATATATATATATATATATATATATGTATACGGGATACGAAAGCTGTGCCCACTCTGCCGAATGGAGGGGTTGTGCCACCAGCTCCCCACTCTGTGGAATGGCAGTCTTCATGGCGTGCAGTGAAATCAGGCTGCCACTCGGGGCAAAATACACGAAGCCCCGTAAACTTCGGTCTTGAATAAATAAATGTGCTTTGTACTTTCCGCGGTATGTTTTCCCATCCGTCCATTCGATGGTACCAGCGATAGCGGTTCGATTGTATCATCGGCCACTCACTGTGCGGGCATAGGACAACATGTTACAGCAGGCACGCACCACTGCCGGCTCAACGTCGAAGCGAGGATCCTACTTGATCGAAAACGAAGAGCTGTGAACACAGTAGTGCAGGGAACCTATAATATCATTCTATTAAAGAAACAGAGAAGAAGCCGGTTTGAAGTGGATTTTCTATTCGTATTTTGGAAATGAGTGTTGAGATGAAGGTCGGGACACTTTGGGTCCTTAGACAGGTCTGCCTATTTAGTCGGTACTCGTTGGTACTCACGTGTGTTGCTTGCTTAAATATATATGGGAATACAAAATATCTTTATTTTTTTCGTGCACGCGAAGACAGGGAGCCAAACTCGTGACCCGCAGGGAAAACCACTGGTTTTCCATCCAAAGTATACGCCTCCCAAGTACTACAAATACGATTTCGGTGCCTGAACCCAGGTAATTAGCGGGCTTTCAGTCTCATTAACTCTGATGAAGCGTATTTGCAGAGTTAGTTGTCGAAAACTCGAGGAACCCCCGATTCCACGAGCTCAAACATGCCAATAAATGGGTCCAAAATAAGGCTCCTCAACACCCACACCTACACCTACCTCTGAACGGCAAGGCAACAAAGCCGGCAGGGTATGTCAAAAAAGGGAAATAAATAAAGGCCTGCCTTGAGGAGGAGGAGTGAGTCGTCAACAAAAGCCATCGCCACGCCGCCCGCAACGTGGGTGGGGGCAAAACGTGAGTAAGTCGTCTACGGAGAAGAAGCGGAATGGGAACACAAAAAACAAGACGGTCCTGTCCCCCAGTAGGTTTTGTCAATGTTATCCTGATCGCCCCCAGCTCTGGAGCGGGAGGGGGGATCGGTAGGACGAGCAGAAAATTCACACGGAATGCGCCAAGAACCATACCCAACCCAGCCCACGAGTCCGGGACCGTGTCCTGTGCCACAAATGAGTAGCCCGATTGCCCAGTACCATAACATAAGGGCGTTCTGCTGTAGTACACCAACTTCAGTATTTCGACAGCCGTCTTCATTAAATTTCTTGCAATTTTCAGCCTGCCTTCCTTCTTGATCATTTTCTCGTTAGGATTGCTGTGTAGCTTGTTACGGGTGTTTTGTTAGTTTCGCCGTTGTGACCGTGGCGCCTACATCATCACTGCTATTGAGGCACCAGCAGCAACAAAGTACGTAAGCCATTGGACTATGCTAGAAGACCAACATTTTTCAATGAATGTTTTGGCCAAACCCGCCTGCCCTTCTCGATGCCCATCTTTCTGTGCCGCTGCATCCTTGTGGCAACCTATTCCTCCCCGTAACGCAGGGAAAACGCTGGTCGCATCCCGGACGCTTCCAAGTACCGCTGCTACCCGTGCATGGTAAGAAATATAGAGGAACATGAACGTAATATAAGCTAGAATATAGTGGAAAACGTGGAAGTGACGTAACCTCATGCGTATTCGCGTTGGATGCACTTCACTGCCGCACGAAAGCATTAAATTTAGAGTGACAACCAATCGATGCGAATATAACCGCGAGCGTCCAGGTGCCACGCGAAAGGTAAAGGTACAGCGACTGTTGCGGGTGTCGACATGATTCGCTTCCTTGGGTCGAGAGCGAAACTAGCCGATGTGCCTTCATTCACTTTCCTTGCACCACGTCGTGCGCTGGGCTTCTGTTTTTCCACCACTGTATGTAACCGATATATTCAAAATCGTTGTGGCATCAGTTACCTAGCGGAAAAAACGAGTACCGAGCTCGTACTTATCACCTTGTGCAACGCACGTGGTGTCGGCGGACGGTACATATATATGCTACAGTAGTATCTGCTGCCTGAAAACATCTCAACCATCAATGCCTGGTATTGCTCTGTGTACTGTAGTCCACCACTCACTGGGTTATATTTTACCCTTTTTCCGCTCTTTCACATGACCGTGTCCCATCTCCGAGAAAGATAAGCCTACTCTGCAACCCCTTCGTCTAGTTTCTTTGCCTCTGGTGATGACGGTTCTCGCCTACTACTCCTTTTTCTCGCCCGCTCTCCCCCACCCCTTTCCTTACATGATTGCCTGCACGGTCTACCTTTTCGGCGGGTCACCTGCCACGATGGTGGCTTCGAGTAGACCTGGGTGGCGACCGGCAGCTGCCCATACGCTTCTAGGTGACTGGCGGACGATACGTGCAACGATATATAGAGGGTACATGTTTTTGCTAAAGCTTGTTGTTGTCGTTGTTCCCACATTTACTCTCAAGTCAAGAAGCACGTGGTAGCACGAAACTGTTTCTGACTGGCCTGGGCCTATTCAACCTAGGAACTACTTAGGGCGGACAGTGGTGTCATTAGGAACCCTTTTTCATCAAATTATTTGATGTTATTTGTAAGATATCTAGGCCATCGGATTTGTCATTGGGTTGGGCGTAGGTGCTTCGTACACGATCAAACTCCACTCTTCTTGTCGGAGGCACAGCTTCGTAAGTGGGTAGCCAAATAATATAATCAAAGTTGCATCCTGCTTGAGACGGCAAATATGCGCCAAAATAATAATACTGAAATATGTGAAGTTTTAATATAGGTTCTCCCTGATTGCAGGCGTGTGCCATGATGGGGAGAACGTATTGACCACTGTATTTCTGACTGATCAGGGGCCCCCTTAACCCTAAGTCGTGAAAAATAACAACATTGCTTTCGAAAGTTGTTTTCATGCTATATCTCTATAGGCTCTGGGGTCGTTCGTCGGGTTGCACTTACATTTTTTTCGTCAAAAAAATATCTTTATGGGTGCCTTACAAAAAGTAAATAGCAAGAAGAACACAGCGAATTTGCAGGTGTCACTCCTACAACCCAAACGCGCGGAAGCAGCATATTCGTGTACGGATTGAGATCGCCAGGTTATCAAGATCCCGATACTCTAGTTAGTTGCAGAGGGAATGCCGCTATCTTGCGGAAATGGTGGCTAAAAGCAAAGAGTCGGTCTGGGTCGCGTCGGTGAACGGACGGGAGTAGCACCAACAACCCACAAGAGCACTGACCACAGCAAAATCGACTTCCTTCCTGACGAGGAGAGCGCAAAATGCACCATTTTTTGTTGCTGCGATTTCGACGTAGTCCATGGTATAGCTTTCAGAAAACGCCCGCTAAATTTCGTTGGTCCCAGAACATGGGATTGTGCACGACATCTACGAGCACAGACAGATAGCGACGATCGCATTATCTGCGTGAGTAAAACTTGTATTCTTCCCTAACCAAGGAAATTGACGGGGTCCTCGCTAATTGCGATGATCTGCCGGTGCCGTACGCTCCCGGCCGATTCCAATCTTCTTCCGCGTCTCTGTCCGCCTGCACGTTCGGCTCCTCGGCTGTTCTGATCACCATTTTCCCATCCTGCAGGTCAATCCGTTTACCGCATGTCTCTCGTAGTCAATCCCGCTACCCCGATTGTCGATCCACCTGCTTTTATGTTTGGTCGCGATAGCCTCCGTCCCACCCGCCTGCTTGGCGCTTTTCTCATCATCCATGGGGCTATCCTCGTCCATAAAGACCGAACTTCCGCAATTTTCATCCGCCTGGTTGCCTGCCGTACGGTCCGGCACTCCGGCTGATGCCTTGCTTGCCTCCTTTCCTTGCGCCCTCGATGAACAGGTGTGTGTTTATCCACGACCTCCGGGTGAAGGGCCCCGTCGAGGCGTGGCTGTACGCAGGCTGCCTGTCAAAGAGCCCCACCGCCTGCCCCTCCAACGACAGTTTCTTCTTTTTCCCCGACATCGCACGGGATCCCGACAGCACGGAGGTTGGTCCGATTACACAGTCACTGTGGTAGGAGAGACGTACTTGGATGCGGTTCCGTATCGGAGGAGCGTATTCAATGCTATTTTTTCGTGTTATGGAGATGCATAAAAAGCTACTCCCATCCGATTTGGAAACAGCACGTTTCCCCTGGTGTTTTAGGTATGCTCGTATGGTCGCCGTTCCGGGTAGACACAATCCATGCAGGAGACCAGGTACATTACAGATACGCTCGAGAGAGATCACTACGTCATGGGAGCCTTGTGGTTTGCCAGTTCTAAGTTTGTCCGTGGTACATATGGATTGGCCGGTTGGGGGCCGACGACACGAGCTTTCAACGTCGTTCGGTCCGACTAAGAAAATTTAATGAAGACAGCAGTGTTGCGTTGGTGCGAAAGCATAAATAAGTGCCTCACACATAAACTCCCTTTCTGTCTCGGCGCACCAAGTTATTTTTGCTTGCACCTCTGCCCGACCTTGACACAGCAAGACCCAGTTACTTTTTCCAACATCAGTCCAGTACCCGCACCTTATACTGCACAGGTTACAGGTCTACGGACGAACCGTGTGGTGCTCGATAGTGTTTCACCTATTCGCGTGATGTTTTTCGCGAGATAGATGGCCTTTTTCCCGGGGAGATCCCCTTACTGACCGCTCGACCTCCATTCATTCTTGATATCGGTCGGTTGGCCTTCTTGTGCAGCTACCGACGCACCCGGCGCAGTACGACCTTGAGCCTCGTACGCAGGGTACCGGAGAAACAAGCAGCAGGTGAGGCCGAAACAAATAATGTGTACGGATGAATTCATTCAGAAATTCAGTCACAGAACACGCACGCTGTGTGCGGTCTACGTTGCTCAAGATGCCCTGTCTTTCGGATTTATCGCGTCGACACGGGACAAATATTTTCAGCCCCCGAACGTCTATTCGACAGCGCTAGCTGACTGATGTTGCCACACCATATTCAAGCTGATGACAGCTACCGCTCGAACGTGCAATCACAGCCCCGTCAGTCCCTGTGATACTACTGCTGATGTTGAGGTCTTAGTCCGTTGGGCCGCTTTGTCAAAGTTTAACCATTCGCCTACCCAATCTTAGGCTTGTAAGGGTCATTCTTATCGGAGTTTTTTTTAAATGGTCGACATTTTTTTCGCGCAATTTTTTCAGTCTAAATATTTTCCTGTTTTTTTCCTCCCAAATATTGAAAGGTTAACGAACTAAATATTTTAGTTTGTTGTGGAGAATTTCACGAATTATTGTGACAGAACGCCTCCGTACATTGATACATATATCCAATTATTGCCAAACCTTCGAAATTATGGAAAAAAACGCTCTCCGATAAGAATGAACCTAACACTCCCCGGTCCTTGGTCTTCGCATGGGGCCGTAGGTGCGTAGTCCGCAGTCCCTCACAATATCTGGGGGCCCAGGTAGGTAGAGTGTTTTGTCAGATTCTTGTCGTGGGAAAATTCACGTTTGTTGAAAAACCGTTTTCATGGTGGACGTGAAATTCGATCTCACGGCCAACGACCCGTGCCTTTCCGACCGCGCCATTCTTGACGGTAAGGGTAATTAATGCCGACGTGTAGGGGCCGACCATTTCTAGCAGGTGAATCATGATGTCTTTGGCTCTGGTCACTCACACAAAGTGATTGGCGATCTTTCAAGGCGTACGTTCTTTCTTGTGATATATATCAGCATTAAATTTGCTGGTTACCTCGCCAGATAGATGTCTTCTGAATGAAGGGGCGAGGCCCTCATCAGAAATGGCAGGCGATAATTCCTGCCAGGTATAATGGGGGGATGTTTCCTATAAATCAAAATGTCGCAACAACAGAGGAGAGGGGATACCGCACCGCTGACCCACCACGAACACCTTGTAAAATCGCCTCGCTGAAATTCAAGCACGACTCGTGCTCGTATTGTTGACCCCTACCCTGACTGGTCCGCCCTTCAGACGCCTCACCGTCGAAATGTGTGTGTGTTGTTACCGATGTGTTCGTTCCTTGCTCTTTTTTTTCGTTAAATTCTCTGGCATTTGCGCCACGTGAAATCAGCGCCGTCTACAACCTGTGGTACTCCTTTGTCTCCACGCTCATCGAGGCAGAAGACACGGCATCACCTGCCTCCACGTCCACCTCCACCGTCACCGCCACCGCCAAGACACCCACGTCGGGTCCTGCTTCCACCCCCGAGGACACAGCAGCCAAAAAACGGAGCAAGAACTACGCTGCTGCTGCTGCTGCTGCTGCTGCTGCCGCTCCTGCTTCTGAGGGGACCACGGCCGGTGGCAGGCAAACCTCCAAACTCTCTCAGGCCAGCGGCAAGCTTAAGGTGACGGCGGTGCCCCCAATTTCATCCGTCCACACGGCACACCCCTCCGGCTTCACCACGACCAACACAACTACCACCTCCAACAGCACCAGTGCCGCCAACGCGAACAGTTCTGCTACTACTTCTGCTTTTGCTGCTGACCCCCAGCAATCGTCACGGCAGCGGCGTCTTCTGCGGGAGAACCGCCGCCCACGCGGGAGCGTAAGGCATTTGCCCATCTTCGAAGCCTTGAGCAAGGGCATCCCCACGCGCCCGACCATGCTGCTTTCTCCTCCAAACGATCTGGCTGGTGAGGAGGAATGCGTTTTATTCCCTTTGTGGTTTTCAAAGTGTTTTTTCCGGGTTGTCGCTTTTTGTTTCGTAGGAAGATATTTGTCAGGTTGATAATTGGGAAGGAAAGAGTGGCTGGTTGTTGCTTTCGGTGGGTGGAAGCCCTTTGGTTGCCTGGGCGCTTTTCGAGGAACGGAGCAGTCGACCCTGATATTTTTCTTTTTCCTTGGGTTGGATGCAACCGGCTTTGGCGACAAACTGGCACAACAAAATATATATATACTATTATTGTCACACATCCTCCTTCCCCTGAAAATCCAACAAGAAAAACTACCGTTGGACGCTATTTATGAAAAATATCGATATCAGATAGTTGAGTGTCTGCCTACAGTTTGTTTTCTTTCTCTCCCTAGTTTTTTGTCTCCGCCGTACTTTTATCTCTCTCTCCTAGTCGTAACTCAGGTCCGGGGTCACATAGCAGGATACCCCCCCCCCCCTTCCCCACTCACTGTGGTCCCTGCCTTCTTTTTTATCCCAAGAACACTCAGTACTTTTTTCCGTAGTCGACTCCCGTTGGATTTTGTGTAATCGCGTAAGTAGTACATAAATGATGTAGGTGTCGAAGTGTATTTCAAGTGCGGTCGAGTCCCAGGATACTCTTGTGTATGCGGCAGGTATGGTTGGCGGGGAATGCGTTTTTGCATCTATCCCATGTTTTAGACCAATCATATGTTGTTGGGGGATAAAGTGAGAGGGCGACTCTATTTATTTTCAAGCATAATCCCCGCGCCAAGTGTTTATGGTCTCGGAATGTACATCAATCTATAGATGCATTATTCTGCATGGTCATAAGCTGGAATATGAGCGAGATCCACCCAACAAAATCGGTATACGAATTGGATGACGGGTTGCATATACACCAGACCAAAAACACGCCTCCCACGTAGCCATTAGCCATAAATGTTTTCGAGATCCCTGGTGTTGAAACGTACTTTTTTTAAAGCTGGTTGAGGTGTTCCGTACACAACAGGTATAAAACACGCCGCCCTACGTGGTCAGTAGCTGCCTAGCCCAAACCTTACAGTTTAAACTATCTATTACAGTACAACTTTTTATTACGGGGGACCATATTAAATAGGGACCTACAAACATACAAAAACCTTTATATATTGTTTTTTTCAATTACAATATCTAGCCCTAGTTATTATGGTCCCCCGTAATAACATGCAGATATAGTATTTATAGTATTATAGCGGCTGTTTTAATCATGAACTCGTAGAGTAGGATTTCAGGATGAGGTGCAGTAGAGCACTGCTGTTGTAGTTTCAAGTAGTGCAGTCGTATTTATAATATCATATATATTATATCTAACTAATCCTAACCCTATTATATATATATATATATATATATACATAATGTATATATATATATATTTGGGAAGTATTTTGTGGGGAAAACATGACGATTTTACACCAGTACTGGTAATTGCAAAACAGTAACACAGCAATAGGAAGGAGGTATGGCTACGGCGGCAGTAGAAGTTGAAGCAGTAATAAGAAGAAATAACGGTTTTGACGCAACGTCAAGTTGGCCTTGAGCGTGGGAGTATTTTATGATATAAACACCTCGATATTATGGATGTTGCCGACGTGGGCATACAAACGGTATGTCATATATATGTCCTAGACTAAGAGGCGTAGCACCATCAACTTGGTTCATGTACGTAGCTTGTCCCAAAATACGAGATGCAACGAAATGTACCGAACCCGGTGTGAACTCATGTTTCATGACCGGAACCCTACGGACTTTCTATTAATAGTACCAATATAGTGCTACTATTACGGGGGGCCATAGTTAACAGGACCAAATATTGTTGGTAAAAATGGTTCAACATATAGGTTTTTATGTAAACTATAGGTCCTGTTAAGTATGGTCACCCGTAATAATTTTATGCTTGTTTCTGTGAAAATATCATAGTGTACATCGTCTCCCTACTTCCCTTTTGTCTCCCACCCTACATTTCTCTCAGGCGACGGACCTTCCTCAATCCCTCTTGTAAAAGAATCCGGGAGTTCGTTCTGGGATGATTCTGGATCGGAGGGCCTGCTTTCCTTCGGCTCCTACCCTTCGTCCTGTGCGGAATCATCCCACAGTGTAGATACCGAGGAAATATCGACGCCGCCAACACCTAGGATGGCGACTGGGCCATCGACGGACTCCGAGAGTTACATTAGGTTCGTAGCAGCACACGTCCCACTCGCGCACAGATTGTTGCTTTGTTTCTGATCGAGTGGGGTAAACACGTTTGTGACCTGGCTTGCCCGGTGGGTGTCGCTCTGCGCAAGAGCAAACGCTCACCCTTCTAGGATCGCAGTCCGGTTTTGGGGACAAACCAGTAAAATTTCAAGCAATTTGTCCCGAAAACGGGACTGCGGTTCTGAAAGGGTCAAGATGCATAGAATTTTCTGTTCCGGATCAAGGCATTCGTTTTTGTGCGTTTCATGGGAGGCCACGCTATCTGAGATCACGGCAATGAGATGTCCGCACAATCAACAAGTAAGTGCCTGTGGATATTTGGTCAACCCAGTAAAACATATTGGAACCAAGTGACATCACCCCCCTTCAATTTCAGACCCACCATTGCCTCACCGCTGTCCGATCGTGTTCCCTCCCCTTTGTCTTTCCACTGCCGCCTGGTCAATGTCGTCCAGCCCCCCCTCTGAAGGGCGCTGCCATATCTACTCCTGCGAGCACCTCCGGCTCCTGCAGCCCGGCAGGCTACCCCCGACGAGCGCGTTCTCATTTCACCGTGTCGACAGCTGGAAGTCCGACAGCGCGGGTAACCCATCGGACATCAGCGACCAACCTGTCGCCGACGACGTCATCAAGGTTCAGGAGTCAGGTGGCGCCTCCATTGTTCTGAAACACCCCACCACTGCCTCCGATTCCGTCGCCGGCGCCTCTGTGCGATCAGGATACGCCGTGGTACACCACCGCCAGCAGGCCTGCGCTGGTCAGTCACGTGGGCTGTTCTCCTTGTTCTATTATAAGAGTTAGTTGTGCTGCTATAGGGGTTGCTCATTGACGCCAAAACCTTTCCCACTGCCGGACGGAGCTTCTGCAAACGAGAAGCAATCCCCAAAATCGTTGAATCTGATGTTTTTATTAACATATGTGGAGTACCAGGTTGGTGTTGAGCTGGTCCATGAGTGTGTGTCGACCCTCGCTCATCATTTGTTTTCGTTTAATCAAACTTGGCTATGAAGCTACTCGAGCGAAAAGTCCCAGGAAATGCAGCTGCTGCCGCTACTTTACCGCAGCACGGCGGTAGGGCGGAACCTCTCATTAAAACCCACCGCGAATTATCTGTCCTAGACGTATCGAGGCGTACATCGATCTTGATATTGGAGGGGGGAACTCCTAGGACGAGGACACGATAGTTCTCCCACCCCCACCCCGCCCTTAAGAGTAGCGGTTTGAAATCCATGCTATGTCGGAAAACGGAGACTAAATACTGCACTCTACTATTACGGGGGAACATTCTGTAGTCGATAGGACCAAACTTTATTAGTGAAAATGGTTTAATATACAGGTTTTTATGCATGCCATAGGTCCTACCAGGTATTAACTATTGCCCCCTGTAATAGGTGCGTACCAGGATATGTATGACTGACGTAGCTCGTCAGCAGAAGAACTACTTCATGAGAAGTATCTTCATAAATAAGCACTTTAGGTTTTACAATATTTTGAATCAGGTATCTAGCTGATCAGCGGTTTTCAGCGGGTCGAGCGTGCAAGGTTTCTCAACGTCGAGTTTTGGGTGAGGGCTTGGAGTTCCTGTACTGTTATCGGGTGCTGAGCCTCGGGAAGTTTCGAGGAACCCGTACTGCACCATGCGTGATGATCTAGCATCTGACTATGTACGTGTGTCATGTTTATCTCCTCGTCATCGGGCACAACGCGGCAGGTACGGACCCGATCGGAGGGACTGTGGATGCCGCTCTGCGTAAGACGTGCAGCATCCACGCAGTGCCGTCCTTCTAGAACTACGTGCGTCACGATCCCGGCAAGTAGTTGCCCGAGAAATTGAGTACTACACACAACGCAAGCCGGTCAAATCAGCCAGCTACCCTCGCTTGAAGGAATTGGAGGTGGGCGGAGACGGTCGTGATCGACGATATATCCTGAAGTAGTGCCGCTCACGGTTGGTGACGTTCGATGTGTTTCATGCTTCTTAGCACGGTCTCCGCCATCTACCGTGATCTTTAGGACTGGGGCGATGGTGAAGGCCCGTGAGAGGGGAGGGTCAAGGCTCCGGTTTGGGGATGCGTTTAGGATCGCGTTTCAGCTTTTCAGCGCCATTCACGCGAGAGGCCATAGTCTATTCTTCTCGAAGTTCAACGCGTTTGTTTGCTCTTTTCTGTTTCGAGATAGCGTTGCCGGCACAATTGCGGTTACACTTGTCCAACCCAATATTCTTAATCTAGGCTTTGAGTCGAGTGCAGAGCGTCTCGTGCGAGTAGCTAAACTCGGTAGGGAACATTAGGGTACCCGACCAACCCGTAGCCTGGGTGAGAGAGAAGGCTTTAGTCGGCTGAAGGGGAGAGAGATCAGGTACTACCGCACTGGCACACGTGTATGCCCATTCCTCCACAACGTGCATTAGTTTGACCACGCAAGCCTGGGGTAAGGTTGCTCCGTAAAACGTGACGGGCCAAAAATAATAGGGGCGGCGAGTGGTCGACGGGGGGTGAGCACACACGCACGGACATGGCAGGATGTTTATCCGGATTGATTTGGATCTGGTTTACGTCGTTCTGTGAGTTTCGTTGGTGACTATTATTTGCTGGGCGGGTAAACGTTTTTACCGTCGGGCGGACGTTTGAAAACACGTTGGTTTCATTTTCCGTCCGACAACGAGGTTAACTGGGTACGAAGTAAGTACCAAGAGAGGAAAGTTCCGACGGAGCATTCATCACCGATGAGTTTTGTTTGAACCGCTCCTGCTGGTGTTGTTGCTTTGTAATGGCTGTGCGGACGCTCATGGCGGTTTCACACGGATTACCGCCGGTAGTTTTGTCATGACTCGGGAACATGTTCGCTCTAGGCGTGTTTTTCCTGGTCACCCTTTTATCTACTTCAACTATTGGCTGTCCGCGATTAAGGCGATGCCATCGTTAGGGATTTGAGTTATTGGTGTTGTGTTTCCAGGTTGTTTTGTTTCCTCGACAAAACTGCCATCTCCATTAAGGTTGTGGAAGGATGAAATGTTTGCGTAGAGACCCAGGAGTTTTAGTTCGGGGGATTCGCAAAGAAATCGCGCAAAAAAAACACGCGCTTTGTAGAGCTCGCTCTGTTGCAGAGCGGAGCACGTAAAGTTTGGTCTATAGTTGTGTTCAACAGCTCTTCCATTCCTCCGCCCATGAATAGTTGTCGTGGGCTGGAGGCGTTTCGAGTCGCCCAAACGAGGTTGATCAGACGTTGAAGGTACTCCTTCGCTTAATTTTCGAGGCGTTGTAAGTTGAGGAGTATCAACGCATCGATTAACCGATCTAATAAGTCGACGCATGCAGAGGGCAACCCCTTATGATCTTCGCTGGTAGCCTTAATACCGGTCCAATATGGCAGAGGATGGAGCATGTAATACTGATGGCCATACCATTCTGGCTGCCATCGCCGAACGAGAAAGCTGCCAAATATGCCGACAGCAGATTAATATGTGTAGTTGGAGCAATGGAATGGAGCTGAGAGTGCCGGTTGAAGCGGAACAGCCCCACTGGAGCAAGAGTGGTTTTAGCTTGGGGGGGGGGTGTACTCGATAGAAGAGATGTACTCGATCTCATGCATGACCGTAGTCGTATGACCATAGACCCTCGCAGCCATACAACGCCGAAACGGAGCATGCCAGGTTTTCACCGACCAGGCAGACAATGCTTGCACCAAGCGCTAAGCGCCGTGAGGTGTCCGGCGAGTCGCGTAAAGGATGAGCTGCATCCTACTAAGAACCGCTGTGAGGCGGACTTGCATATGGATGACAGCTTCAAAGAGTTAACTTTATTTCCAGTGTAGGCAGTCCCAGAGACAGCAATGGAAGTACTATGTAACTGCCTTCTGGGTGCCTCACCTTGAACACTACGTGACACGATCAATTCCCTTGCGCGGCGTAAAGGTTCTTTACCTCGCACAAATGATCTAACTCGACAACCAGCTGTGGGCGACCGCCAAAGGAACAAACACAAAAACCAGTACCCTGGTTGTCTAGCTCAAGTAGTGAGCTGCATGTTTGACAGTGTCGTTGACAACCGACGCCAAGCCAACCTATATAAAATAGGCAGAGGCTCAGCTTGGGGGGGGGGTGTACTCGATGGGATAGATGTACTCGATCTCATTCATGGCCGTAGTCGTATGACCATAGACCCTCACAACCCTTCAATGCCGGGACGCAGCACGGTGGGTTTTTACCGACCAGGAAGACATTCCATGCACCAAGCGCGAAGCGCCGTGAGGTGTCTTGGTGAGTCGTATGAAGGGCGAGCTGCATCCTCAATAAGGATCACTTGTGAGGCGGACTTGCATATGGATGGCAGCTTCAATGAGTTGATTTAATTTCCGGTGTGGAAGGATGAGGGAAGATAGCTGTCAGTTCGTCTATCAAGAGACTGTTCGCCATCGAGGTGAGGCGCGCATGTCGGTCAATTGGTGGCGTGGCGCGAACACCGCATTAGGTACTGAACATTATACCTAGGGTTGAAAACAGAAGATAAACAGGGGTTACTAGAAGCGGGGGTCACTAGGGACCATACTCTACCCATCGTAACAGTGGCTGAGGTACCAAAGGGGGAGGTTAGACTGCAGTTTTGCCAGTGCACCAAAACCGCTCATCAAAGGTTGGGGCAGTACACACCTGTCGACGTTTCATGGTCGAGATTGGTAGAGCTAGTAGTTACGTAACAGGCGCCCAGCAGCAAGGGTGCGAAGAAAATGCCGATAGAAAATTTGGCTGGTAGCCTACATTCACAGAAGACAAATGCGTGTTCATAGGCACACCCGTAGTCAAAGCTATGGGTGTCGCGAATGGTTGAGACATGAGTGCTCTCGGAAATCAAGCTCAACCATTTACGGATCGGATGTGAACAGTTGGTTCGGAGGAGGGTGGCATTGCATGTGTGTATATGCCACTTGAAGGCAGTCCCGGGGACTTCCACGAAAGAGATAGGGGCCGCAGCACACCGTAACCCCCCCCCCCCCCTCCGTTTGGCTTGGACTGCGATGGGCCAGGATGGGGGTACCGAGTCGAAGTGTCAGATACACATAAGAGGTAAGGGTGTTGGCTGTGGGCTCTTCGTACTTGATATTGTTTATGTATGTTAGCGACGCGGTTCGGTTCAGATTTTTCTCACTGCTGCGCTCGGCCTTGTGGCGTGCCTAGTATGCACTTTCGCTCTCGGTTTGGTTTTGTCAAACACGTGGGACATTGTATGATAGTTTCAAGATCATGAAACAAGGGTGGGTTTTGAGCACGGTATACGTACACAGCTAACCTCGTTTGGTACCGGACATGTTAGTGCTGTATATCCTTGGCGTGATGCTTGCACGCTGTGTAGGTGGACTGCACGAGTTTCGTTGGGGTCAACATGCAGTTGTTCGTCGTTCAGACGCCGTAGGCTCCATTTTTTTTCCCATTATTGGTAGTTTACTGCCAAGTGCATAGGTGTGTTTGTTAATATTAGCAGGATCGGCATAGCAGCACGATACTTTCGCCACTCTCCTTCCGTCCAAGAGATGTTTCACAAGCAGACATCGTTTGCGTTTGCTTCCACTTGAAAGCTCACATTCATCGAGGGGCGAGGTTGGGGTATATACACGCTATTATCTATTGTACCCTGCATGGGGGGCGGAACTCCACAGCTCGATTTCAGGAACACTTAGTGCTTTATCAATACGTACACCATGATCCGAATTTCATGACGTGCGCGATATACCTGGTACCTCGTTTTGCGCGCCGGTTGAAGTTCAAAACACACGAGAAAAATGTCTACACATTTAGTGCGTAGAACCGCCACTTTCTCTCTCTGCAGGGTTGCTCAGGTTTCCATCCTTGACACGGTGCAGCAGGGCAGGACAGGCTTCTTCGAAGAGCTCCCGTCTAGAATTCCCTTAGTGAGCGTCTTGAATGGTGGATGTAGCAAGAGACTCATCTCACAGACGTGTTAGCGGGCCGTCATTGATATACCCATTACTGGCGATTGCTCTACCTTCAGGTATGTATATGTATGCGGACTACTGTCGGTTGTTCCCTAGTTTGAGCGTCATGGTTTTCAGTTGGTTGTTGTGCGGCACGATTCGCATCACGGTTGCATAAGGTCGAACCGAATGCAAACACCGAGCGTTTCTTGGTATGCACTGCAACAAGACGGGTATTGCATGTGAAACAGCGAAGACACGTCACGAGTCGGAGACATAGTGCGTATAATATTTTCGGGTCCAATCTCGATTTGTGAGACCTTTGATGGTGTGGCCACAGACGACAGAACGCATAAACTATGTATTATGCTAGAATCATTTTTGGAATCTTCTCGTTGCACGGAAGAGGGACGAAGCACAACGATTTGGTTGGCTGTTACAGTGTGCTTATACAAAAGAGGGGTGAGTTTTGATCATGTTATCGACACCGCGTATGCCTCCGGTTTTGGACACACTGCCTTACACCCCACGCGTCGGCGTGTCGCAAGGAACTACACAAAGATGACAAGTGATCCGAATCGTGGAATGCCTGAACACGACGTGGTGTTGAAGACAACACGATGGCAGACGAGCTGAACATTTTGAAAATAACCTGCCTGCACAAATATATATATTTCAAAACGGTACCACCACCCGAAGCCCCATCAGATGGATCTGAGGCGAGATCTTGCACGCAACCGCCCCGCCACAAAGCACGGGGCGCAGTCATGAAGACCCAAGACGTCCGCCTGCAAACCGAACATACTCGAAACGAGGGTACTTGCGTCGGGTGGGCATACCCATGCCAAGACATGTGGAATAAAGCTGTTCAACTGACCCTCCTTGCGCTTGTAGCACAGGTACCTAATAAGCGCCCCGGCAAGATCAATGTGAGCTCTTGACAAATATGCATTCACCAATAACCCGCGTATACACCATCAAACCATGTGTAGGATTTTTTTGATGCGCAAACCACGGAAGATGCCCACCTTTCCAGGATAGTAGTTTCTAGCACTGGAAACGATCAATCGAGTGTGTCAAGTAAAAATATCAATTTTGCTCCCCACACCACCTCCAACAATGGTGTATATATACCTGGTATATTTTCAGCCTTTTCGCAGGGGGATGAGCCCGCCCAAACTTACCAGTCGCCTTGTATGATAACATCCACCAAGCATACGAAAGGTATGCCAAGATTACTGCTGTTGCTCCTCATACTTGATCAGTGCTTTGGTCGCTGAAGTCAAGAGCATGTTCATACAGTGACGCCCTCAATAAAATCTTTGTCTGTCCCCTACACTCATAGCGACCCTAACCGCCCCCACAAAATTGTTATCGTAACACACAGTAATACCCTGCAAACAATATGCCCGAAATCAGAACACTTTTATATGAAACCGCTTTACCTTCATCCGGTCATTGCCTACAGGGCTAATGATATTTAAAGTATACCTCAACATACACATGCAATCTGTATACGTGTGGTGCCCTAATGTTCCCTAGTACAACCCAATATATCTCGTAGTCACACAGGCTTTCTACCCACCAGGCGTGGCCCCAGCTCCAATGCTCTCACCCTCACCGTACTCCAAACGCTCTACCCCTATCAAACATCCGAACACACTTGCATTCTGTATACGTGTGGTGCCCCGATGTTCCCTAGTGCAACCCTATACCTGGTGATCACACAAGTTTTATATCCACCAGGCGTGGCCCCAGCTCCAATGCTTCAACCCTTACCGTACTCCAGACGCTCTACCCCTATCAAATACCCGAAAACACATGCACTCTGTATACGTGTGGTGCCCTGATGTTTCCTAGTACAACCCTACATACCTGGTAACCACACAAGCTTTCTATCCGCCAGGCGTGGCCCCTACTCCAATGCTTCAACCCTCACCGTGCTCAGACGCTTTACCACTATGAAACCTCCGAAATACGAGCATCATTCAAATCTATTCCCTTCACGTCGTGTTTATTCTGGCTGTCAACAAAATTTGCTGGATTCGATCGTTTGCAGGTGACATGTATATAAAACCGCACCCTTGGGCACGAAGACACAACGCATGCTTTCGTTCGAACAATCTCGGTAGCGCGTGCCAAACATGGACACATATAGAACATATCCACTAACCACCACTAGTAATCTGTTGCTATCGCTACCGAGAAGAACCACCACCACCCCAAAGTGACAGTGATATGGAGTTGGCCTCAACTCGTTTAGACATTCGACTACGGAAGCCCCACTTCAATGCTACGCTCGACACACATTTCCGTAAGGCCCGAGCCGAACCTTTTACCCCATCGCTTGATATACATGTCGTACAAAACGTCAATTTACGTTTCATGGAGGATACGGGAAGTGCCAGCATTCTCTGAGAAAAACGCCAAACATTCGCTGTGCACTAACCCCCCCCCCCCTTCCCTCCTATCTATCGACGCCAATACGAAACGTATGCGCCGGCAAAACCGTAGCTTTACCGATTATGCCACTAGTTTACTTGGTGTCGCCCTACGACCCGCGCCTATACCGTGAAATGTGCAGCAATCTTATGATATGTGACCAATCCCTCATTTTACACTCCGGGCTGCCCGCGCTTCGTCGCTTGTAGCGGCCATACGTGGGTCCAGTGCACACTGTATCGTAGCCAGGTACTTGGTTGTGACCAATCGCGTAAGTTTTGCCAAATCTGTGACCACAGCCACCAAATTCTGCTGTGCCCCCTGGTGGCTGTTTAAATAATTATACGGAATCCTCGTCGTACTGCTCGTGTGTTACCTCAACAACATACTTCAAAATTCAAGATGGGAATAATGGATAGACTGCCTGCGGTAATGAGGTACATCCCTAAAGGTGGCTCCATCGCTTATGCCACCATCGGCCAACGGAGCGCCGCGTGTTGCTCATCTTCAAGTTGTACTTAAAACGGCAAAGCCCATAGAAATTTAAAAACATCAATATCCTGGTCCGTTCGGCAAGTACCTGTTCTACGCGTGTTTAGACACACTCAGCAGTCTAAGTCCGGTTATACACACAGCGGGCACACTAATCGTGGTACTGGAAGTTTATGTGAGTCCTAATGGGTGACGAACCCTTCATATCGGAGTCAATATCTGACGTTCCGCTCATCAAGAAGTGGGCCATAATTCTCGTCAAAATGACGCGACGGAGTACACGGTGCGTGGCTGAGTGAGAGATGTGTCGGCAAGCGAGCCAACCCGTGAAAAACCTGGCGTGACAATAAAAAGCGACAGATACAGCATGTAGTATTTAGGGTTATGGGACTCAGAATGTGCACGGGATCATTGCGAATACTTTGGAAGCTACCGCTAATTGTAGGCGAACAAAATCCGTTTTCGGCCAGATTCCAAGCCTGGCGTTATTACGCGAACGGGCACTTGTAGGCGTTGGCATTTTGACTCCACACAGACTTCTCGAGAACAAAGGTCGACGGTACACCACGCGTCAATTTGAATGACCCACACGCATCTCACCGGTAAACGCCGGAAGGTGCTTGTGGTGCTGCACGACATACCCAGGTGGGGTCACTTCCATGCGCATGGCAGCACTCAAGCCATCCTCCCTAAGCCCTTCTTGAGCTTTCACAGCGCTCGCGGATTGGCGAACGATCTCAATGGGCTGGAGGGCCGGCATGACCGGCGCTTCTGAGACAAGCTGGTAGTCCGGTGAAGGGGTCTTCATGGTGGCCGCAGTAGCAGGGAAGCCGTGCTGGGGTACTGGTACGTTGTAGTGGTGGCTGGGGACGAGACGGGGGACAGACGTTGCATAGCAAAGGGAGTTAACAACAACACCGTCAGCATCGTTCGATCGGTAGAGCGATCTTGTTTAGGGAACGACAAGTAAAAGGGAGGCCTCGGTGAGCACAACGGAAACCTTCGAGCTCAAAGCCACAAACAACACAAACCAAACGCATCCAAAAATATCCGCTGAAATTTCGTAACAATCGTACCTTCCGTTGTCCGCGTTGGTTGGCGGTGAAATTGATCGGTGGCGATACGGAGAGAGGCCGGCGTCGGTACAGATATTGGGCTCGTAGGTATAGTCTAGAGGAGGGGTGAGACCTGCCCTCTGTGCCATGTCCCGATGCGAACCACGGCCGTCGCGGAGAGTGGGCGGGCGTACTCCCTCCAACGACAATCCTGCATTTTTGATGTACAACATCGTGACCGAGCGTAGTGGAACGGTTGATATGCGGAGTATTAGCCTTGCAGATGAATGAGGGATGGTGCCCGTTCGTGCGTTTCGAACACCCTAAGTGATAGAATGGCATCGGTCAATGCCTCAATATTCCGTTAATGCCTCAATATTCGGTTACGAACTCCGAGGGTATATACGCCTGTATTGGTCGCGCCAAATGTCCGGCCCGGTTTGAACGAGGTACCAACCACCCGCATTTATCTGGGCTATATCTAGCAACTGCTGTTTCACACGCGCGATAAAGCTAGACCCGTACTCACCTTCAGTCGACGTACTGCGAGGACGGTGGTTCAAGGGCGGCGCCCGCTCCCCCTTGCCAAGGCTCATGAATACCGGAAGGCGGGTGCGGGAAGGGTCGAGACGACGGGGCTGTGCGACATGAAGGAGCCCCTCGTCCATCGAAGCGCTTGGCGACGGATCGGCAGGGAAACCGTCGTTCGTCGTTGGGAAGGCGATATTGCCCGCAGATGGGGGGGGGCTCGGGGAAGATCCCACGGAGGGCGTTCCACTACTGTCACGGTCAGTGTAAAAGCTCATGCAATCGGTGGTTTGGCTAGTGTCTCGGATCAACTTAGGCTTGACGATCCCAGGGGAGAAGGTGGTAGCGGCCATGGTGGAGGTATCGTTGTCCTCACCGTCCTCGGAAAAGGTGGAGACGAATGAATACCACAGGTGGTATACCGCCCTGCGGGTACGACCAAGGCAGGTGTTTCATTAATCGTCGTGCGTAAGCACATCGACTTTGTAACGAGTCGATCGTTTTGAGAATGCTCACGCTTGGGGGCGCAACGGTATTCGTGATACCGTGTGTCGGTAGAAAGCATTGCACGACAGTAGTAACAACATATGTACACCACCCTCATCTGCTCGCCAGGCTCGCATCTGAAGGGTGCGATGACGCGTCGGAATATAGGGAGGCTGAAAACGGAGTTCCTCTGGTTGGTTAATGGACGGCGAGAACGGCGATGCCCACCTGTCCGCGCGGTCTTCGGTGGTGGCCATACTCGGGTCCAGGTCGTACAGCGACGGGCCCCGCGGAAGCTGATAATTCCAAACGTAAACGGCACGGAAGAGGGGAGGGGCACCTAAGGACTGCGATCTAATGATCTATGGAACAATTCCATAACTAACTGTGGCATGTTCTTATATTGAGTGTCTCGATAATAACGCGCATGCACTGCTGTGAAATGCAGGGTCAGCCAGCAGTGACATGCTTCTATCGGGGCTCGCGGATGGCACCACAAACTTGCCGGTGTGAAACGTTGAGTCTCACCATTTTCATCGAAATCTAACGAGGGTACTGCACAGACATCTGTGCAGAGAAGGGCCCCATCGTGACTCAGCGCGTTTCTGCAAGCTCACGGTTCAACATATATGCAGCTTGACGAAGAACGTTGCTGGTATGCTCTAGCTATCACATATTATGTACCGGTATGTATGTTCGACAGCAACGCCTGGGACTACGGCAGCGCAGCGTACACTCTTGTAAGCCAGCCTCCACAGACTATCTTCGATTTTTGCCGAGGTCTGAACCCCGAAATTCTGTGAACACGGGAAATATTGAACAAGTGTACGTAGGGTATACTGGACAACGTTATGACATGGGGTACGGGCGCGTGGCACGTTTCGACTGGCTCTATGTATAGGCAGCTACATTTATTTCTTGTCCAAACGCGGAATGGCCTCAGAACAACATTTTTGAACCGAGTCACATAGATGGATGAGACAATTGCCGTACCATTTTTATCTCGCGCAAACAATGCTCGGGGATCGCAGGACTCCGGAAGTGATTTTTTTGCTAAGACCTTTGCGTGAGTAAGGTTCACCGATGGGCATCTTGAGCTGAAACGCACCATGTCGAAAGCACGGATTACGTTGGTATTGGTAGTTCTCGTCTCCGAGATAAAATAATCTATGCGTTCTATGGCCACATATTACTGACAAGAATTCACGCCTATATACTTATATACTATGTGCACGATGTACCACTCTGGCCAAAAGTATCGTTCCCGTCACGTTAACCCCGGAGTGTAAAATGTGACTATTACCACAAGTCAGCAGGAAAAGTGGTACCGGTACTTTTTGATCGATCCTTGCAACGGACGGTGTGAGTGTATATAATCTCATTAGCGCTGGTGTATGTTCTTCACCTTCCACCGTTAACCACCGGCACCCAGGGCCCCCTGTCCGTGCTTAAACTTCATCCCAGAGATACAAACTCTGCGTGTCACAAACTGCTGTAGTACCAGACATGGGCCCTTGACGCCAAAATAACTACCAAGAATGTGTGACACCCTACTCTGTATTATAGTGCGCCATGCCAACGTGATATTGATGCACTGAAGTAGACGAACACGTCTTTCAATAACAATGCAGCATCTGTGTGGCGAGGTGTTTGTGACCAGTTAAAGCTTGTGTCTCTACAGGATTGAAGAATCGGCACGGACTCTGGACGTGCTGCATGCCGACGGGTAGAAAAAGGGGTTTAATATCAAGCACACACAGACCATAAAAAAGCCAGCCAGCAGACCAGACCAGACCAGACAACTTGCAGGACACAGAAAAAGAAAGAGGAAGACAGAAACCGTCGAAACAAAAAAGTACTCACGTCCAAGCTGTCCGGATCCCTCGGCAGGTCTGGGAAAAAAAAAGAGCTGTCGCTTGAGTGGTACGCTGACGACGGGTGACTCCCAGCGTACAACCATGCCTCCACGGGGCCATGAACCCTTGGGTCGTGAATGAAGACGCATCTAATTTTCACGCAATGCGTCGAGCGACGTATACAACGTGTAAACACTGAGTAGGAGGAATTTTACACGGCGAGGAGTGCAACAATATTTATTTTTCTGCGGGCTTGGGAAACGGCTGAGGCCACTCCTCGCATTTAGGGCTCATCTCTCCCAGGCTTCGCGGGCAGTTCAATGTACACAGCATGGCAGTTGCAATCACAAGCTCGGCCAGCTGCTGCCGCTGTGGCAGAAGCGCTGTCGAGGGCGCTAATTGCCAATACAGGATACCAGGTGATAGACTATACTAGCAGATGCAGAGGGTACCACTCACACCTGCTTTTGTGGATCCTATAACGGGGGACCATAGTTAATAGGACCTATGGCACATCTAAAAGCCTACGTATTTAACCTTTTTTACTAACAATATTGGGTCCTATTAACTATGGTCCCCCATAATAGGACTAGCTAGTCACCAGTTAAAAACATTGGTGATTCCTGCGGAGAGTCTTCCTTGAAAAGAGTGTTCCTTGGGGACTGACGCAACTGCATGAACAGCGTTTGATGCTGTGCGAAGAGGAACCGGGGGAGAACGTTCGATTCTGAGATCGTCGAAGCTCTACCAAGAGGCATGCACTCACCGGGTGGAGTAGGGGCAGCTGCCGGTGGCCACCCACGTCTAGTGAAGCACAAACAGATCGCCGGCGTGCGCGGCAGGCGGAGGGTTGGACAGCTCGGATAGTCAGCTCTAAGCACTCACCAGCAAGTAAATCAGGAGAAGGCACTTCCAACCCTTGGCAGAAAGCAACTTTGCTTTGACATGCCTTGACTCGACACCAAACAAATAGGTTTTAAATCAAACACTCGGCCCTACATCCTTGACAGTGCACAGTTTGCCTTGCTTGACATGTCTTCCAACGTCTTTGCTTATAAGAGAACCATAATGTCAGAGCCATGACAGACAACGTCCAACCATGCCTTCAACAACGAATTCACCACAAAATACTCGTATAATACAGCAGTATACATATATACCTGGTACAACAGGAGCATGACGGGAAACGGAAGAGCTCTTTTTGAACATTCTTAATTTTCAAGGCGTCCTACGGTGGTTACCTGGTGATATATCGCTATCGCTGTATTATACCAGCTACCAGGTATATACATGAACACTACGTATGCTCGCGTTTTGGGAGACGCACTATTAATAACTATGTTGCAGCTTCCGCTTCTCCAGCACCCGCATGCCACTAAAATAATACATAAATATGCGGCGATCAACACCCCGAGTAGAGTTGGCTGAGCTAATACCGTTCGATCCGATCTATTTTATCCTCGTTGGCGAAGTGCGGGCGTGTCTGCTTTGGCCCGTTGGCAACATTTTACTGCACTCGCACTACTGTTCAAAAACTGAAAATATTTGTAAGAACGATCGTCATGTACGTGATGTCGACGGGTAGAAAGAACGGTTTAATGAGAAGAACAAACACACGTCCTCTTCAACCGGACCCACGAAAGTTGGGAGGATCTGCTTGGGATCTGCTTCGGCCGTTGTTGTCGGCTATTTTTTGCATATGATATTTGTGAAACTAATTCCAAATTTGTCAAGTTTAACGTTCTCGATATTTCGCTCTGGCGTTAAATTTCACATATATATTTCACAAGTATGGAGATTATTTCCACGAATAAACACGAGGTCGGGCAACTTTTCCAGGACCAACCCAAAATCGCGCGCGCTGACTACAGCGCTTTGACGTACGCTTCCAAGTGGTAATGGTCTACGCAAGCAAGGCCAAGGACCTGCAGCAGAAAGAAGCGACATGCGGCACGCAGCCCCAGCACTAATAGACGGAGTGGCCTAAAGCAGCCATCGGAAACGCCTAATCGGTACACAAATCAGAGAGCACACAGCGGTAGGTTATACACGATTCGCCAAGTACTACTCGCGGGTTGTGTCCGGTGTCCTTTTGTAAAGCCATGCCGGGCGTATGTAGCGTGTTATCCACCCCCACCCCCGCGGCACTTATTATTCTCCGTGCCCCCTATTGCGCGGAGACGTACCATGCATGGGAAGCAGCGGTACTTCGCGGCGTCTGGGATCCGGCCAGCGTTCTGCCTGCAGATCGTAAGGACGGCATCGAGCGAGGTGTACGCAAGACAGCATGAGCGAAATCCGATGCAAGCACGGCAAAAAGCATTTCGTTGGTGTGGAATGAGACACCGCCATGTCCATGGGAGGTGATATTTAATCAATTCACAAGTAAGAGTCGAAAAACCAGTAAATGTGTGCATCGCAGGCGACGAAATCCATCTACTTTTACGGGGGACCATAGCAAATAGGACTCACGGTACGTACAAAAACCTATACAATTACACATGTTTACCAACAATATTTGATCCTGTTTATCATGGCCCTCTCGTTGCCTCCGCAGTACACGGGGGACCATAATAAACAGGACCAAAACGTTTAGGTAAAAATGAGTGTATACATAGCTTTCCTTTGTATCGTACTGGTAGGTCCTATTTACTACCAGGTACCAGGTATGTATGGTCCCTCGTAAACAGTGTAGACGTGCATGAGATATTGTTGATTTTGTATACCAGGAAAATATGTGATACCAGCCAGTACCTAAAGACTCTGATAATTGTTTCGGTGACGGTAGTACGGATGCGTGCGAGTGTGCGTGTGTTGATCCCACGATCGATCTTGGACCTCGAAGCTCCCGACAACGTAATTGCAGTGTAGTTGTCGACAAGGGTGTTGGTTGACCACGGAACAAGTCGTCGCCGATGTGAGTTCGAATATTTTCACATATTAGAGGCCGAAACTTCGGGCGTCGCCTCGCGACATCCCCCCTCTTTGAAATCGATAGATAAAATTCTTCGAGATATACGTAAATAATGTAATGAGCTAACTCTGGTTCATCGTTTGGCATGCACGTTTGCACCAATTGGCGAGTGCCATATTTTTAGTTTGATTCTGTTTGTTTCTCCCCGGCTCCGTCTCCTTTTTCATTGAACGGCAGTCTTCGTTTTTTCGTTGTCTTTTCATTTCCCCGCTTTTAGTGTGTCTGGGGGCTTGCCATATCCGCCTTATCTAGCGGGTATGTACTTCACAAACCGTGTTTTTTACGCGGTGGGATCCAGCACAATGGCAGAGCTTGTATTTCTCTCGGATTGAAGAATACACTCGAACACCGGCTGAACATGCTGTACATAAACAAAGGTGTCAGGAGATGGGGACGGCACTTTCACCCCTATTACGGGGGGCCATAGTTGATAGGACCTACGGCATACATGAAAACCTATATATTTAAGCATTTTTAGTAACAATATTTGGTCCTATTAACTATGGTCCCCCGTAGTAGGCAGACAGCACAGCTTCGGCTTGATATGCCTCGACTGGCACCAGAATAGACCGTAGTGTGGAACAATCGACCCTACACCCTCTACGGCGCGTACGTTGCATTGCTGGACATATCTTTTGACACCTACCTGTGGATGTAAAGGGGTAGAACGAACGTTTAGTGGGAAGAACGCACACGCATGGCATTGCATCGTCTAATCTCCACAGCACTACCAGGTACTGAATTGCGATGTGTATTATCTCTTTGTTGCACGTTCGTGACCACATAGTAGATTGGATCTCTCCATCAACCGCGAAGGTAGGTACTGCAGAAGTCCGGATTTATTTGTGGACAAACCCATCGAATTACAAGTAATTTGTCCCCGAAACGGGACCGCACAGTCGTATTTATATAGGATAAAAAATAACTCTTAACCTCTTTAGAACCGCAGTCAGTCCCGTTTTGGGGACAAATACTTGAAAATTTGAGTGGTTTGTCCCCACATATATATGGGACTGCGGTTCTAAAAGGCCCCGAGGGGAAATATTGGTTGCACATGTAGGACACACAGAGACCACACGACCGCACGCCAAACGTCGGTCGGCCCGGTGGTTCCAGTACGTCCAGAATCACCATCTTAAAAAAAACACATAAAAATCCCGTCAAACATACCTCCAACCCTTGGCCTATGTACCCATATAATTTCGAATTCTGAATTTCGCCAAGAACCATTGTGAGAGAATGGTGACAGATTACGTGGTAGACGTTTCATTTCAGATTGTTTTAATTTATATTTTTATTTTTTGTCTTGCCGGTGTTGTTGTGTTCTCGTACCCGGTACGATTATTTCTCCGTCTCACAGGCTGTGACCACAGAATCAGTATATCTCTACAGCAGCAGTATAAAAAATCAGGACGGACACTGGGCGTACCGATAAAGATGGGTAGAAATGACGATGTAATGTTACAACAACAAAAACGTGACCGAATAATGGTACCTGGTATGTACTTGCTAGAAATACCAATAATAACTACCAGGTACTCGTATGTAGTCTGTACCGTCCCAGGAATCGTACCTGGTGTCCAACTAAAAACCAACTATTAGTATAAGTTCAAGTATCCCACCAGGTATACAAAGGAATACATGCAATTTTGCATCTGAGACAAATCGCAATTCACAGATAGATGACGAAAAGGTACTGGTCCATGGAAATTTCTCACTATTGATAATAAGGAAACCTGCCGCGTTCCCCACTGCAGGCATGATGAAGCGCTCAGGGCTGGATGTGGTTCACGAGTAGGCTGACCGGGAGAAATCAGTTTTTTTTCAAAAACTACTTTCCACCCTAACTCGTAAGAGGATTTACACTCAGCGATTTTCTGGACAAGCCGGGGTCACAGGTAGGTGGCGTCCTCCCCCCCCCCCGGTGCGTGCCTCCATTTTTTATCGCGCATAGGGCTCAGCATTCCCACTGCTCGTCGATTTTCATCGAATGCAGCTAACTTTACGGTCGACCCGGTGGTTCAAGTGGTTAACCTCGAATTCTACTTGTTTGAGTCCTGGGTTCGAGCCCCAGGAGGGTCGGACTTTGACTTTATTTGCAAAAATAAAAAAAGGGATTCAATTGTTGAGAGCGCCTTGCAGCGTGGGTTGGCACAATTCGATGCGAGTCGACGAGGGAAGAAAAGGCTGAAATCTTCTTGCGATAAAAATGAAGGCACGTACCGTAGCGGGAAGGGGGGAGAAGAGCCTGCTATGTGACCCCGGATCTGAGTTACGAGTTGGAAGGAGAGAGAGAAGATGTGCGAAGATAATGAATGAGAAGAAAAAAAAAAAACAAAAAAAGAAGAAAAAAAAAACAAAAAAAGAAAAAAAGAAAAAGAAAAAAAAAGTGTCCACAAAGTAGAAGACATGTACCTGGTACGTAGCACACATGAACACGGCGCTACAAAAATAAAATATTTATGGTAGAATCTAGAATTTAGAGAGCGACACCCCTGGATAAAAGGTGATAAAATGGAGGCAATGACGCCTTCATAGGCACTCAGTGTTGTGTGCTGTCCCAGACCTATTAATAGCAACAGTACCAGGTATTGGTTTTGCTCATCGAGGGCGCCTATTTGCAACCTGCGACGTGCATGATACCTGGTACAATCACACTTACTTGGAAAGAGCAGGCTTCAGCAGAGAGACACGCGGAGCGCTCAGACATCAGACGCTCAAAGAGCTGAAACCAACAATGAGACACGCGGAGCGTTGATATATCGGGCACTACAGGAGTACCTCCATCCAACCCTAACGCCCAGCCACGTCCGCCCTCGGATAGCCGCGAACACCACCCCACACCTGATGGATAGTGCTGTAGGTCAAATATCACCCAGTCAGTGCGCATCCTTTTGGCTGTGTAGCATCACACAGGAATACACAACTACCAATAGTGACAGCGACCAGGCAGGCCAGACGGCAGCAGCGCCATACAACGAACAGAGGTGGTGTAGTACTGGTTTGAAATACGGTTCAAAGTTGAGAACACCCACGCATGAGGTAAGGGTGAGGCGACCGGCCCGTAGGCTGCCAGTGGGTATTGCTATACGAGGTGCGATATGACGTGCTTCGTATGAGATGAGAGGTGCGGCGTGCCTCTCGGCTCTTTCAGCTGCGATAAGTTGAATACGAACATGTTCGTTTGCAGCCTGCTGGTTGGGGCTCCCTGTTTCTCCCCTTTACCTAATAGGACTGGGTCCTCACGCCCTGAGAAAAAACTATTTTGTTAAAGAAAGAGTACACACGTGTAGGGTAATTTTCGCAGCACGTATACACGCAATTGGAACGGCGCCCATGTTTCGAGCAGAAAAAGCAGTACAACACTATGATACAAGCAAAAACGAAACTAAACAGCACTTTCCCCCCTTGAAAGACAGCGGCTTTGCCTTCACACGCCCCGACTGGCACCAAACTATCGGTGTTTAGTGTAAACACTCTGCCCGACACCCTCGACAGCGCACGTTTGGGTTGCTTGACCGTGTTTTCTGGCATTTTTTTACTACAAACACACCTTTTTTACGTCGTGGAATTAAAAAGGAGCAAATTTGACTGCTGTTCCGGCAAACTAAATTAGCAAGCGGCGCGAGCTTCAGGCTTTGGAGCTAGCGCCAACTTCGCTGTTGAGGAGGTCGTGTGTTCGTACATGGTCAGGGCTGCATCCGATCTGCCAGTGTATTCAGTTGCCTTTTCACGTCGTCACGGTTGTTCCTCCAACCCGACAACGTGCAGCACCTGATATAATGCCACACCCAGTGTCCGCGCATCATATACTACTCTCCGCCATGAATCTACGTACGTACACTCGGGGCTGCACCCGATCTTCGTGGGCAATGTGATGTCTTCTACAAAACACCAAACTTTCCAGCCAACGTCATGAACACCACGTGCAGCAGATAATGTTTTGTCTTTGATTTTTTTTTGTTAGTCATAATAATACTCATCATGTGAACGTACTCACGTGAACCCCTCATATTCCCTCCGTAGGTATTAAAAATTACCAGGTGTGTGTGTGTTCTTCACATTAGACCGTTCTTTCTACCCGTCGACATCCAGCACAACCAGTGTCCGTGCCGATTATTCAATCCTACCTGGTAGAAGATATACTTCGTACAAGTTCTGTGGTCACCAAGCTACGCCACAGAGATCCTACGTTGCCACGCATGCAGTAAGCACAGCAGTGGGCAATGCAATGTCATGTTATCATACTGGATACGACAGGCGCGACATACACTTTCTATGAAATGGAGAAACAAAAGGAAACAATCAAAGAGAGAAACAAAAACACAAAATACAAATCGAAAAACGAGAAGAAAAAAATACTGGTATATATATGGTACCATGCCTTGTATCTACAGATTTCATGGGGAGAAAAAAAAAATACAGGATCGTGGGGCGGAGGAAAGCCCAACGCAACGTACACATAGTTGGCCATAGTACGTTATACAAAGGGCTGTTTGGGGCGAGGGTGTCGCGGACGGATCAGCGGGATACGCAGCAAAACGAGACAAAACGCCTACATACCAGGTACCACTCGAGTCAGAAACGTAAGGACCGTTTGGTATTAATAGTTGCATGAGACAACAACAGTCGAACGATCTTTACATTCCCAGGCGAAGCGGTAACTGTTACATGTATCATGTATCATAGCCCGCCCGGGTTTAATAGGGTGAAGAGGGAAAAACTCACATTTCCCTGAGGGTGCGGTACTTAAGCTCGTTCTTGCCGTGAGCGAAGGCGCACCGCTCTGCCGTTTCAGGAAACAGATGCCAAGCGACGAGGGAAATCGGACGAAACCATCGGGGCAACAATACCAGCGCCATATATCGCGAAGTCAGCAATAATAATACTCGTAAAAAAAATATCTTGATATTAATTGTCGATCCTGAGACAATGTTGCCAACGAAAAACCAGGCCTGCTGTACATATAGAGAGTACCACACTATTTGCTTGCAGCTGGCAGCATGCACGACCGACGCGTTGTGTTGTTCAGCGGGCAACTGCGCCGTGTTACGAGCAACCATCTACCGCATCCACTCTGTATGTAATCAATCCATCACTCAATGAATCGTTTAATCAAACGTCAAACACCATAAACATGCAAGAACCCTGCGCTAATCATGCTACTCCTGCGGTGGATACGGTGTAATTTGCTGGCGGTGCTGGACGCGTATACCAATAACAAGAACATGCTTCTACAGGAATTTCTTGTTCCTACAGCAGCCGATAACTACGGTAACCGTCGCCGTGCAGGAGCAAGCAGGCGCCATCTTACGAGGGACCAGGCCATAGTAAACAGGACCGGATATTGTTTGTAGAAAAAGGAATTTGGGAAGTTTTTGTCTATATAGTATTAATGAGTACACCGTAGGTACTATTTACCATGTACTATGGCCCCCTGTAAATAATCAAGAAAAAGGGTACGTGCAGCGGCTGTCTTGCGTTGGGTGATGACCTTATAAGTAAGTAAGTGATGAAATCCACAGCGAGTCGAGCGCGTCGACACACGAAGCAATTCTGAGCGAGCAGGGCCGGGGAATAAAAATAACGCAACCCGTTTCAGCAATTTTTATTACCCGAACCGGTCACCTGGAAAAAACAACGGATAGCAGCATCAGCAGCAGCAGCTTTGCAAAAACAAGTTACAGATGGAACAAACGGAACAATCTCCGGACAACTCTGCTTTTTGGTGATTGCAGCGGCGAGGTGGGTACTGGCTGGTTGTTGCAAAACGCAAGAAAAAGTACGTGTTCTCAGGGTGCAGGTATTGCAAGCTGGAAAAATATATTTTACCTAGACAAAGTGTATTGAATCTCCCCCTTCTCTGTGTCTCCTTTTTTTAACACCGTGAAGTAGAAAAGTGACGCGTGCCTCTTCTCCCATTCAATTTGTTTGCGACTACAACTCTTTCTCCGACAGCAAGTTGCTGGTGGCGCTGTCGATGGCAACCACTCGTTTGGGGGCGGACATTGCCGCCAACCGGTCACCGAGTCGTCGCCCATGAGGCTACTACTTCTACTACTTCTGTACGGTCATTCATTTTTTTCACTTAAAAAAGCGAGCGCATGATTCCGGCCTGCTTGTTCAATTCTTGGTTGGTAAACTCTACTGACATACACGTATTCGTTGTTCGTACCTCCATAGGTGCATGATCCGTTCTGCCAGTTGCGACACAGCTCCGTCTGCGATGACGCACACAGCGCACGGCAGCAAGACAAGAAAAAAAGAAAAAAACACAAGTATGAACGGGCGAGGATAGCACAGTAAAATGGTGTAGCACGTACCAGATGGAGCAACACGAGGTCCGTCTGTGTCCTTCGCACCTCACGGGCACGACGGTCTTTATTTGCCGACGGTTACCGAAGTACCCTTCGAGGCTACTAGGGATTCCATCTCCGAGAGAATGACGGAGACACCAGAATTGTAGGAAATAAAAACAAGAAAATCACCGGCGCTGACTGGGGCATTTTTGTCAGCAGTTCTTGAGGGAGGTCGTTGAAGACAATCCGCTCTAGCCCACACACCTTGAGGTTGGTGTTGATGATGGCCTGGGTTCGACGGCCCTGCGGCCTCGGCATCCAGGCAGCGCTTCTAGACATCATAGCCTATAACCTGTTCCAGGAAGCCGTGGCGCCAGTTACTGCTCAGTTGCTTGCTGTATCCCGCGGGGGCATCGCGATAAGTGATCAGGGTCATGGCGTTTTTCGCGGCGTACAGCAGCAGCAGCAGTGACGTAAGGCGAAAAACCAAATGCTGGAACACATTGTTCTTGGACCCGTTGTCCACCTGTCAACCTACTGCTGTTTTAAGGCTTGCTTCACCTGTTTTGTGTGGTTCAACCTACTGCTGTTTTCAGGCTCGCTTCACCTGTTGTTGTTTGTGATTTGTGAGTTGTATACTGATAGTATAACGACGTGGTTATCTCAGTGCAACCGAAACATTGTTGCGACCTGTTGTTGCTGTTCCATGGATGACGCGCGCGCAATATTGGACACCACACCAGGGCGACTGTACTATTATTATTGATACATGGTATCAAGTACGAATATCTATCATTATACCCCCCTGTGTGGTTAGGTGTGTGTGCTCTTCACACTAAACCGTTATTTCTACCCGTCGACATCCATCACAACCGGGGTCCGCGACCATTCTTCAATCCTAGAAGAGACACTATTAATAGTTCTTCTGTGATTACCAAGCTACGCCACAGAGATACTACGTTGCCACGTACCAGTATGCAGTAAGCACAGCAGTGGGCAATGCAATGCCATGTCTTTTAGTAATGCAGTATCTCCGTGTGACCACATAACGTGTATCTCTTCTACGATAATCATTGAAGAATCGGCACGGACAAAGTAGTTGTGCTGGATGTTGACGGTTACAAAACACGGTTTAATGTGAAGAACACATACACATACTGGATACGACATACACATTCTATAAAGTAGAGAAACGAAAGGAAACAAAGAAGAAAAATAACAACGAAGAAGACAGATCGAAAGAAGAAAAGAAAAGAAAAGAAAAATGGAAGAAACAAAAACTGTCGTCCCCCCCGTAGGCGATGTGGAAAAACAATCGAAAAAAAAGAGCTGGGGAAGAAAAAAAGAAGGACCTTAGGTAATAGGACCAAATATTGCTACCCTGACTGCCGTCTCCGTACTGCGTTCGTCAACTAGTTACTGTGCCCAGCCCCTTGGCGCCAGACAACACGAAACAAGCAGAGCAGGCTCGTCATCCGCCCACGCCACACCACTCCTTCAATACCAGTACCTCGTACGACTTATATCAATTATTATTTCTCTTGCCATCCGATAATAGATGTGCAGCATGATCTTCAACATTGATCACTCATAACTTTCCCGCAAGAAGAAACCCTCGGAAACAAAAGGAAACCCACACATCATGTCTACCTCCCTTGGACTTAGGTTCATTCTTATCGGAGAGCGTTTTTTCCATAATTTCCAAAGTTTGGAAATAATTGGAGATATGTATCAGTATACGGAGGCGTTCTGTCACTATTCGTGAAATTCTCCAGAAAAACCGAAAATATCAAGTCCAATATTTGGAAAAATAAAACCAGGAACATATGGAAGATTGAAAAATTGCGCGAAAAAAATGTCGAAATTCTGGACAAAAAGCTCTCCGATAAGAATGACCCTTTACCAATCGAAAAAAGGAAGATAAAGTGATAAAAAGAAAATCACGAGGAATGAGCGCAAGAAACAAACAATAAATACGAAAAGAAATACGAATAAGAACAGAAGACAAAAGAAGACCGCGTTCGAACCAGCTTCACCAGTTTACAGCAGCATGCAACACGACATCACGGCAATATTGTGTTTTTTATTATCAAGTATAGTGCATCATGTTTTCACAGCATTTATTACAATACTATACTACGGGGGACCATAGTTAATAGGACCAAATATTGTTCGTAAAAATGGTTAAATATATAGTTTTATTTGAATAAAATAGGTCCTACTAACTATGGTCCCCCGTAATAGTATACCCTGGTACATAATACGACCTTCTTTCTCTCCAGTTTTCCTCCCTCACTACAACAGCAGTGCTAGCAGCCAGATCCGGGGCCACAATATGGGCTCTTCACCCCCCTCGCCACTACGGCGGTGTGTGCCTTTCATATATGGCTCGGCCGCCAAAGGTGTACCGGTACAACCTGAGTTTTTCCCGCGTCAAATTTTACGAACACTATATACGTACACACTCCGGCGCTTTTTCCTGCAGTCGATTTGGTTCAAAATATAGAACCCCACAACATGGCAGGGCTCGAAACCCCGACCTTTGTCTTCAGCAGCCTTCAAAGCTAAGCCCTAGACCACCAAAGCGGACACCTGGTATCAGACAGGCGACCCGTCCTACAAAACCACCTGCAGCATATCAATATTACGGGAGACCATAGTTAATAGGACCTATGGTACACATAAAAACCTATATATTTAACCATTTTTCTGACAATATTTGGTCCTATTAACTATGGTCCCCCGTAATAGTAGGTCTCAATACCTACCTGGAGTACACGTTTTTTTAATTTTTTAATCCAAGGTGTCTTCGCCCGGTTGTCCCTGTCCCCCCCGGCTAATATTATGTTATACGTAGTTTCAGCAGCCGTGAGTCGTAACTCTGACTCGGGAGCACATCCATACGAATTAGGGCCGTTGTTCTAGGACAGCTTCCCTCCCAATATTTCCAGATTTGTGAATTTTGGAAATTATTGACAGTACTGTAGTAGTAGTCGTATTAAGATACGAAGTTTTCCCCCCCAATACTTCGAAGTATATTATCTTCGCCCTTCTCTTCTTCCCTCCTTCTTGTCGTAACAGAGATCCCGGGTCACAGAGTAGGCCCTCCTCCGTCCTCCCCACTAGTACGGTTCGAGCCTCCATTATTATCGCGAAAATAGTTCAGCCCTTTCTTCCCTCGTCTACTCGCGTCGATAGGCGCCTACCCACTACCCACTCTACGTGCAGTTTCTCACCACGCCGGTGGGATTAGGGACGATGGAATCGAGTATCCTACCCTATAGCAAGCTTTCGAGGGTGTCTGTCTGTTCTTCACAGACAGTCAAAAACCGTTGTTTCTAGTTGTCGACATCCAGCGCAACCATTGTCCGTGCCGACTCTTTTATCCCATTAATAGTGGATAGAAAATAGGGAGATACAACTCACTTCGTCACTTACTTGGTCACAGGGTTATACTTCACGAAGGGTGCGACGGCGATCGACTTAACCCCTTTAGAACCGCAGTCCCATATGTGGGGACAAACCACTCAAATTTCAAGTAGTCTGTCCCCAAAACGGGACTGCGGTTCTAAAGGGGTTAATCCAGTCGCGACTGTGAAATTTTACATAGTAGGGCGAAACATAAGGAAAGTGAACTTTCACATATATATTTATTTGCAAAGTAAATCATCACAATCTGGAAGGTGATTAAAAACTGCGCGAAAAACACCACCATAAATCAGGAAATTCTTGAAACACAACTCTCCGATAATTTCGGTTCTTCTGGAGAATTTCACGAATAGTGACAGAACGCCTCCGTATATCGATACGTATTTCCTATTATTTCCAAACTTTGGGAAAATCTGGAAAAAAAGCTCTCCGATAAGAATGAGCCTAAGAACGGCCGTAATCGGATGGCTTTTCTCAGAATTTCCCTTATCATTTGTGGAAACTGCGGGTTTTGTAGCAATATATGGAGGCGCGGGCACACTACGAGTATGTATGTGAAAGTTATTAGATTGAGGGCAAAATGTCAGGAAAGTGAAATTTCTCAAAATTGTCAGTAAAGAAAAACCGGGAGAAATGGAGAGCTGAAAAAAAATGCGCAATATTTCACTAGTTAAAATTAAATAATGTGGAACATAAGTTCTCCCATCTCATAACTGAACGGGTCTTCAAACACTACGGTGCGTTCTATACTTTTTATGTAATCGGATTTGCAGTCAGTTGGAAGTGGTGCTATCAGCACGTTTGCACGAGCTATTGCCCCAAATGTGCGAAACTAAACTGCTGTTTCTCGCCTCAGAATGACTTGGACTTTTTTCCAAGACCTATCTAGAGCTGTTTACCGCTTCTTCTCCATGCGCACAGTTAGTTGCAGGAAATCGTCTTCGTTACTTTTCCGATCCAACTGGGTCAAATACGATAACGATCAGGGATCGGATCGGGATTTTTTTTTTTTCCGATCCAATCGGGTTTTGTAATCGTACTTGACCCAGTTGGATCGGAAAAGTACCGGAGGGGATTCCTGCAACTGGGCACCTGGGGAAGCGGAAAACAGCTCTATTAATCAAATACATGTAATAGATAGGTCTTGGAGAAGAAGAGTCAAAGTCATTCTGAGGCAAGAAACAGCAGTTTCGCGCATTTTTGGGGCAAAAGCTCGTGCGAACGGTAGAGCACCGTTTCCAACTGACTGCAAATCCGACTGCATATTATTAAGAAGTGGCCAGCAGCTTTGTCGCGATACGGCTTTATTACTTTTTTTGCAGTGATGGCGGTCGGGATATTAAATGCCCTGGAAAATTTGTACTCGGAATCTCTTCTTTTTTGTCGATATTGAATTGACCACTGTGGCGGCCGACCTCTCAGTGAAGAACCAGAATAAAAAACTATTCAATCCAGTTCCTAATCTCGATCTCTGGTACTCCCCGCCAAAACAACGCCTTACCAAGACACTTGGAACTTGGAACCCTTAACACAACGCGCCACCTAGAGTTGCACCCGGTCTGACTGAGAACCGGGCACCTGGTGCCGGGTACCCGGAACCGTCAGAACCGGAAGCGTCCCGGTCCAACTCGCGGGACCGCGGGTATTTGTACCCCGGGTACCCGGGTACCCGTCAATTGTATAATATATATGGAGGCCCCGAGACTGGGGTATACGTTGATATACACTGCAGCGGCTGTGCCTCTAGACTCTCGCCTCTCGCCACTGCAGACTACAGACCGAGAACAGAGAATACCCCTATTAATACCTGCCTTGCTTGCCACGCCGACGCCCCAAAGCTACAAGGGGAGCAAATAGTGTAAGGTAACCCGGGTACCCGTGTCCGCCTTGCCACGCCGCCGCTCAAGCTCAAAAAGGGGAGCACATAGTGTATGGTAACCCGGGCACTCTGGTACCCGGGTACCCGGGTACCCAGATACCCGTGTCAGCTTCCGAGGGCGCCGCTCAAACGCTACTAGGGGAGCAACTAACTAGACTAGTAGTGTATGGTAACCCGGGTACCCGTGTCTGCCAGGACCCGGATACCAGGTTCCGGTTCCGCCTCAACCACCGCCCACCCGGTCGTGTACCCAGTTCCAAATTTCGAGGCCGGGGTGCAACTCTATCGCCACCCCGTGTCGTCATACCCCACACAATAGCACAACAGAACAACCACAAGAACTGAGCTGCGAACGTAAACCATACCCGGTACACATGACAAGAAAGAGCATGTTCGATGGTCAATTTTCTGTTTTGATCCACAATTTTGTGCCCGTCAAGACCGTAGCGTGAGGAGTGTTTTGACGGCTGTTAAGGGCAAGACGTACTAGAGTGCCGTCACGGGTGCCGTCAATCGACAGCAAGGGCACCACATCCCTACATCTGGGGTAAAACAAAATGGAATCAGGGTTGGATAGTGTTTCGTTTGCGGTTGTTAAGGGTAACATACTATCATGTTGACGCTCGGTCGCTGTACGGCATCGCTGCACACCTATCCTTCCTTGATACATTGAGCTAGCATACCGCGACGCGTACTTTACTTTAGTAGTCTACACGTTACTGAACTGTTTCATGTTGATTGGGCATCGAACAGCATGCATGCCGTGTGATACAGGAGCTACCTGTAGTAGTAGAAACGAACACCGTTCGAATGTTTGAGGAAATGGGCGTTGATATTTGTTTTATTTAGCCAAGATTGCCGGAAATAGCAAGATTGCCTTATATGTTTTTTTTTTGTTTTTTTTTATCGACATATTTTTTAGGAGGCAATCTCCATCACTGCTTCCTTCCCTGGTCAATAAGATTCTAATTGTGGCTACCCAAGCTGCAATAATAGGCAATTCGGGTGGGTGTCATGTGGAAATAAAAACTCCGCAGGGACAACAGAACCCACAACATCAGCGTACTACACATAAAGTAGTGTTCGAAGTACTAGCCAACAGGGGCGACTGACACATATTGGTGTGTATGATCTCGACATTACATTGTGTAAATCCGTCGACGTCCCGCCCACCCAGTGTCTATGCTTGATCCTTAATCCTAGAGGGATACAATCTCTGTGGTGTTTAAACTACGAAATAGGGATAGCACGGTACACCGTACAACATACAACTAAAATACATCGTACTGTAATACTCATTTGAGGTTTGTGCGCCTGAGGACGCATCGCTAAGTGAAAGCGACTTCAAGACCAGGCGACGCTGGAAAAGAGTTGGTCAAATGTCTTAATCACTCGTCGGGTGCAATGCATATTGTTCGATTTCAAGTTGCTTGGGGGACCGACGCAATCGACCATATCGGCTTTGCGCTTTTGCCCCTGAAAGTTATCCCAAACCTAATTGCACTATGAGCGGGTTTATTAACTCTGTTGCCTCGTCTTAAAAAATTATAACAGTTTAAACTGTTAGTTGTAAGTAAGAAAACTGCGCCCAGACCCGAAGTAAGAGCCCCTGGAAACTTAATATACCGCCGCCGGTCCACCTCGCACTTGTAATTCGAACGGAATTTTCAAATATTTACAATATATATGCGCTATTCGGGGTCTGGGTGCCAAATAAATGGGAAGGCTCGACTGCGGTGTCAAAACACCAAAAGAGGACCAACGCCCAAACGCGTAGGGTGGACCGTAACTCTGGACCAAGTTCGGCAGAAGATGAGCCTGATAACTTAGCTTTTTGTTTGTGGGTGATCTCGCGGGAGTCCCACTCTACCCGAGATGACTCCCCCTGGTGGCTATCTCCACCGCATCTGCCACTCTCGGGGGTCAGGCCCGGTCAACATCTCCAAGCGCCAGTGGTAACAGCAGCCGTCCCCGCCGTTGCAACGGAAGCGACGGGTTAAATTAATTGGCAACGGCACGTATTTTAAACGTGAAAGCGTGTTAACCCCTTTAGAACCGCAGTCCCGTTTTGCCAACTACTTGAAAATTGAGTGGTTTGCCCCCAAAACGGGACTGCGGTTCTAACAGGGTTAAGCTTAGTTTTTTTTTAACAATCTTATCCGCCGCAGAAAAAAAAAAAACTAAAAATAACAGAGGAGAACGGGGCGCCAGGCGCATCGTAATAGAAGCATCTATCAGGTGTATACATCTGTAGTCGTCGATGCCTGATTTATGTGCACAGGTGGTCGGTCTTCGCCCCCCTGCACACAATAAATAAAAGATTGGAAACAAAATATCCCTGTGGAAACACGGAACAACGTATTTCAGCAGTAGTAGCACACACCATCAACATATATGTGCCAACATGAGATGTCGACGCCTTGTTTTTGCGGGTTGCAATTTATTCGTACATTATTGTTTAATGTCTTCACAACGATGTAGCGAACCCCAAAGAGAGTCCACAGCCTCTCCATCCCGCACGCGTAGTGAATGACAGGTGGATGGCGTGATCTCTGGAGCAATCGGCAGAGCCCGAATAAAAGTCCATGGGTATCAATTGTGTGCTGCCTTCCAGAAAATACCCAGCGTACGAAATCAAAGAAACTGGGCACTGGACATACTGTGGTCCTGACGAAGACGACAGAATTTCCTGGCATGCCATCTTCATCGCTGCGGGTCTATCGCACAGCCGGAGAGTGCTGTTGCCACCGCCGATCATGTCTACGGCAGGACCTCAAAACTGGGCGTGGAATTGCACGCGATAATGCCCTCTCTACCAGGGTGCTGGCAGCTAAGCTGCTTCATTCTTCGACAAGAATACGAGAGCACCCTTCAAATACCTGACCTAGATGGAAGTTCTCGCTATCCCCAGAATGAAACAACCAGTTTGAGTACCGCAACAACAGCGACGTTTCGAACAACACTACTCCAAGAGGCGGATCGTCTCATCAGCGGTGATCGCGGGGAGCCTTGTAGCCAACATGACAAGTATTAACGATTGCTCATCATACAACGTACAAGACGCTTACAGCGAGCGGTTAAGCCACACACCGGCCTCGTGTCAAGCTTCACCCATTTATTTCCGACACGTACATATATATTGACCTCGAGATCAGACAGGCCGAACGCACTGCAACTCCCACCGCAACACATGCGACGCCCCGACAAATTAGATATCATCCGTCTTGATGCCTCCGCGTGTACGAGTATATAGCAATAGCATCTTTGTGACTTTGGTTACATACGTACGTACAGTACTACGTGCACGAATAAATAAAACACAATTGCGTTGTTCACGAAATCCTCAATAAAAAAAACGCGATATCAATACTTGCTTCAGGAATCGGTTGTGATAACTTACAAACGTTTCTTTAATAATTGGCAACAAATGCTTGGTAGAAACTGAGATGCACGCTGAACGCCCAAACCGGTCTACGAATCGCCGCGTTCCATGTTCCCGCTCTACCATAGACGCCAGGTTCATCGCAATTATATCCAGCTGCCAGACAAAACCTTCATGTTGTTTATAGCCGTCTTCAATAGCAAGCGGCTTTTCACAAACCATGGAGCCGCTAGTATTATATTGGTTCGGGCTCACGATGCGGCCGGGTGCCCGGCGAAAGAAAGGACCCGACACAAGCTTTTAGATAGTGGCGACGTCTACAACCCGCAACACTCAGCGGCTCAAGGCACGCCGCAAAGCCCAACCTATGACCGGCTTGTGGAGATCACCCCTAACCTGAAGCATGCCCAGACAACACTGCCACAGTACGACATTCATCGATCGGTTGAGGGACAGGACCCGAACGACAGCTAGCTGGAGCCAGGTTCCCTCCAAGCGCTTCCACAGGTCGGGTAAACGGAGCAACGATTCAGTGTCAACTGACGCGTAAAATAGTGCCATTAATAGTCTGCAGCAAATCACTTCTCGCATGCATCGTCAAACTCCCACTCTTAAAGCTGGTCCAGCAACACCACCCTCGGTTGGTCAAATACGTACTTGCCGAAGAGCCAACCAGTTTCGTCTTCTTGTTCGTAAGTCTCCTCCCTAAATATCAGAGGCTCCAAGGAAGGAGGCCACACTACATTCTCCGCTCGTTGGCAAAGCACGGCGCAAAACGCCAGCCATCACAGCGCCGCTGGCCAAACAACGCCGTTTAAAGGCTGGTCGAATTCATATCCGAACGTAAGTTTTTGTAGAGAAGCTGGCCACGCGACCTCGGTGATCGGTTGATTAAAACGTTCTCCAAACTCCAGCCAGTTCAGGGACGCTGGCCAAATGACCTGGTCGATGGGCTGATCGAAGCTATACCCAAAGAATATCAGAAGCAAAGAGTCGGGCCATGCCACATCAGCGATCGGTTGGTCGAAGCTACTCACAAAGCCCAGAAGCCGCACAGAAGTGGGCCATACCACACCAGCGATAGGCTGGTTAAACGTTTCCCCGAAAGACAGCTGCATCAAAGACGGGGGCCATACCACATCGGTGATTGGCTGGTCGAAACTATCCCCGAAGATCAACTGCAAAAAAAAGATAATCGGGCCATGCCACATCGGTGAGTGGTTGGTCAAAGATATCTCCGAAGGTCAGCAGCAGCAAAGAAGCGGGCCATTCGACATCGGTGATTCTCTGGTCGAACAATCCCCCCAACGTCAGATCCTTCAACGCGACCGGCCAAGCAACCGACTCCATCGGCTGATCAAATTTACCTCCGAGAGCTAGCCGTTCCAAGGAACCCGGCAACGCCAGCCAATCCACACGCTTGTTCTCTAGGCACCCAAGTGACAACTGCCGAACGGAAGACGGCCAACATAAACTTACCACGGTTTGGATAGTATTGATTGAGGGGTTGTTCCGGCCGAGAAGAGCTAGCATCGCCTCAAAATACCTCCTGGGCGAATGCACCTGTTGCGTAGCCGGTTGCGAGATTGAAATGTCCCAGCGATATAACGCGGAGACCTTGAAGTCCATTTAAATTTTGTCCGCAGTCAACACCAGTCAGCTGCATCCACATTGCTTCACTAAGGAGTGCCGCCTCTGACAGTATAGGCACAAGCATGCCACCCGGCATTTTCCAATCTACGCTAAACGCTCGTGGAGCAGGCAGCTGTCGCCTTTTCGGGTGCCCGAGGGGATTATCGAGGGAGTCGTGGTCACCCCAGAGGCTGAGTGGCATACCCTTCCCGACGGTGACGAGCGAAGTACGCAGACCTCGGCAGGCAACGCAGACCTCAAAAGAAGCTCGCTGCAACTCCAGGGTGCTTACGTACCACTTTCCTTCTGATGCCTGGCCGAGGGCGACCGTGAAGGCGTCAAGCCAAATATCGGTAGCTGGCAAGATAGAAAGAGCGTAAGAAACGGCAGACGCGATTGTCAATGCGTGCACTTCGTGGATGCGTTTCTGCGTAGGTCCGGTGAGGGTTTTGAATTCGGACCGTGTAAGGAATAACACTAGAATTACCTTGCAAAGACGCGTGCACAATTGCCCAGCAAGACATCGAAACCACTACGAGGCACACATGCCCTCTTCTACTACAGCAGAAGTCACGCTGCCATTCAGTTCAGGGCTGAGTAATCGAACGCTCGCATTACTGGTTGGACCGTAAAGCGTCTTACTATAGCAAACGCTGTAGAAACAAGTCGTACGTCGGTAGACGAATACGTGTATATGTACCAGGCATACGTTTACGTATATTTGCCAAATTTTCGTACTTTTGCCAACGTTTCTCTTCGTACGAGCGCTTTTCGGCGAAACGCCGAGTACTCGGCCACATGAAACCCGGGCGGACACATTGGTCGAGGACTCGGCGCGATCCTTTATCTCTGGAGTGCGTGGCGGGCGCTTGTTCTTTTTTTTTCCGGCGGGAGTGGATAAGACGATTTTCCTGGTTCCAGCACGAAAGGCCTTATTTTGTACGTACGTACCTCTGAAATGTCGTCATCTTTTTGGTCTTTCATGTACTCGTATTAACAGTACGTACACGTACGTTTTTTAGCGTCTGAACACAACACACAATACACACAGACAACAGGCAGTCCAATACAGCAGCAGAGCAGAGAGCGTGGTTAACCCAAGTTGCATACAGCACTACAACCCTGCCGTCCAGCAGCAGCAGCAGTAGCATCAGCAGCAGCAGCACAGTGGTCAGCCACGGGTGGCAGGTACATGCTGCTGTGTTGCTGTGGCTATCTGCTTTTTGTCTGACCCGAGGTCGACCATCCCGCAACAACACACACCTCTCTCTGGCGCTGTGCGCGATCGTGCGATAGTACAGCATGTTGGGGCTGTTGCACACAGCAGTGCGACTCCGGCAAACTCCGGCAACATACATCAATACGGGCAGCGCGGAGAGCGTGCTGGCTCCGAGCTAGCTACAAAACCAACAGTCGGCAACACCATGCACGTGTGGTAGAGCCGCGTTGCACGGTAGATAGATGGAGACTGCCTGTGCTTGCTGTGTAACAAAGATGTCAGGAAACAGAATTTTAGCACAGGCTTTTATGTAGGATTAAGTGCCACTGAGCCGATTACTGTTCTTAGCGTTCTCCAAAAAGTGAGCAATACGTTCTTATTGGGCACTTTCTTAATGACGGGCCTATAATGTACCAGGTATAGCAGTACCCGTGCTAACCGGTAGCCTCCTTTTTTATATAATAACTACAACTATTAATAAGTAATGACACTATTTCCTCAAACTGTTTTAACGGCAGCGGCAGTGCAGCAGCTCTGTCCTCATGAATATGTGTGTGCGTTCTTCACATTAATAATTATGGGTGGGATACAGTTACTTCAAAACAGGTGTGCAGGTATTTCATACGAGTATTGTATCATTCGTATTTCGTTCTTGTGCCACTCCCCTAGGCACTTCCCGGAGGGGAACCTTGTACCCGGTATATCTACAGCATAAAGTGCTGCGGCAGACACAGCTCATATCGATATGCCACTTCCCGGAGGGGTACCTAGTACCCAGTATATCTACAGCATGAAGTAAGTGCTGCGGCAGACACAGCTCATTTCGATAAGTCGTGTACTCCGTACAACATTAGGAACCGACGTTATCGGTCGCCCTGAGCAACCACCTTGCTGATGTCAGTTGGTAGCGAACACCCCGCAGGAAACAGCAGCACCATCGTATGTAGACGAAAAATTAACACACGTATTCTGCATTCTGGCAGCACGGATGCAACGCTTCTGAAAGCTGCTCCTGACAGCATAATAATGCGTTGCTTTCGCTTGGGGTCGTCATCATACACACAGCCTTTGAATTAGACACGGAATAAATTAAAGCCAACGTGCTGGACCACGTCACACGTATTTGTCCAACCGAAACGGCGTTTAGAATTGCAGCGCCGGTCTAATTTGGTCAGGATGGCGCCGTGAGGTGTTCATGTATGTGCGGAAGTTCGCGGCAGACAGCAAACTCTCTTGATAATTGAGTACGCCACTACATTCGGTGCAGCTACACCGTACAGTATTTCGCGTCCGGCAGCAGCCCTGCTCAATGTAAAAAAACACAACCGTCAAGTGTATACAGGCTTATCACCGTACACGTGGAAGGGATGCACGCGACCGGTCCTAAATATTCACCGCTTCGACACCCAGGGTTGTACAGCACACCTATTGCCACAGATGGCGAAACGTTAAATGACCAGCTTCACCACGACACATATTCGGTGTGGAAACACTAGCAGCGACCGGACATACAGCCGATAGCTCCAAAGCAGCACCGACAACTCCGAGTAACCAGGGCTCCCGCTACGTGCAGCTGTATCCTGCAACAAAACATTGTCCAGGGTGTGTGTCGTCAATTTCAACCTTCCTTGAGGACCCAGACCAACCCAACCCCAGCCCTGACCCTAATCTTAACCCTGACCCCAACCCTAACCTCAACCCTTTGGGAATCTTGAGGTCGGCAGGAGTAGTCACGCGGCTCCGCCGCGTGATTTGGTGGCATTTTTCCAGAAACAACGCCGGGCGGCCGGAAAACCCGGCTTGACCAATAATACCCGCATCCTGCACAAGTGTTCTGCAGGATGCAGCTGCACCAGTAGGTCGAGTCAGTAAGCAGGGCCTGGAAAAGGAGGCAGAATCGTGCTACGGTAGGGCTGGTATTATCCAGCCCAATCGTTTCTCACCGACGGAGTCGCTCACCAAACCAGCTGCCCAACATCGTTAGCTCTGATACGGATTATACCATACTTTGTCGTCAGATACCTAGGTGAAGTACATAGAATTGCAGAGCAGAGTGGGTTTGGCTTTCGATGTTTTGATAGAGTCGTTCGTTGGGTGTGGCGTAGGGGTCCTTTGACACAGAAGACTCAGAGCATTTCGGTTTGATCCCTACCGTACTCTGTTCGTTTATAAAGGATAGACCACTGAGCTACTCAGTCAGCGCTGACTGAGTAGATCAGTGGTCTATCCTTTATAAACGAACAAAAGAAGTACCTTTGGGCTCGATACGGCCTCCGCCGATAACATCCTCCGGGGTTGATCAAGCCCCTAATCAGCGCCTGGTTTTTCCTTCCTATAGTCCCCCTCCCTAGTCGTGAGTTATTTTACTCAAGCGGTTCACTCCACTTTCGACTCTCTAGTCGAGTGTTCTTTTATCGTGGTTCTCTCCACCTGATTTCCCTTTTTCTACCCACGGCAGGTCCTCCGGCCATCAAGGCCACTGCGTCCTCCGTCGCCCATGACGTACGATTCAGAATACTCCCAGGCGTCGTGGACCACTCGTACGCTGCCGCAAGCAGCGCGTCTGCGGCTCCTCTGTCCATCCTTAGCTGGTTCACTGGAGGTTCACCCTCCAGGCGTTGGCTCTGACCCCGGGTCCGGCCCCGTACTGTCGGAGGGAGCCGTCCCCAGCTGCTGAGCTCGTGTGCTGGCCTGCCCGACAGGATGGCGGGAGGGCCCTCACCGTTCCCTTGGCCGGTGTCTGAGACTGATGTTGCACCCGGGTCGCTTTCGGCCCTCCCTGGCGGGACCGAGGAGGCGTTCACGGCGCCCCCTTGAGACGTACCCATCGTCTCGGCTGTTTCGGCCCTCCCCCTCGGGGCCGAGGAGACGTCCATGGCACCCCCTTGAGACGAACCCATCGTCTCGGGTGTTTCGTCGCCGGCCTCGCCGTGACAGCTTCTTCTTTCGACGTGGGGCAGACATCAGCAGCGTGCCCCTGTCCGTTGCATCCAATGCACAGCTTCACCGTGCAATTTGCAACCCTGTGGCCCTTATTGCCACATTTTGAAGCACCTCCCTGCGAAGGTACTACCTTCGGGGGTTTTGGCACTGTTCTTATTGCCACCGGCAGTCGCGGTCGAGCCACCACCGGACTCCCCGCTGAGGTATGGACCTCTCTCTCCAGCCCTCCCAGGCTGGTCTGGCTGACCCCTCCGTGGGCCAACCTCGACAGACAACGCAGGTTCGCCGCGTCCCGTCGCTGCGAAATTACGCAGAGCATCATCCCGCAAAATCGTATCATCTCCTGCTGTAGTGTCTCGTACAGCAGTGGATACTGCCCCTAGTTGGCTCTCCCCTACAGCGGCGCTACCCTCAGCGCTGCCGGACTCCGATCGACCAATGCCTGCTTCAACAGCAGCAGTAGTCTCTCGTACTCCAGCAGTGGGTACTGCCCCTTGTGGGCTCTCCCCTACAGCAGCGCTACCCTCAGCGCTGCCAGAGGCCGTATCGAGCCCAAAGGTACTTCTTTTGTGCGTTTTATAAAGGATAGACCACTGAGCTCCTCAGTCAGCGCTGACTGAGTAGCTCAGTTGTCTATCGTTTATAAACGAACAAAAGAAGTCCGGGGTTCAAGTTCCGCCAGACGTCGTAATTCCGCTTTTTCTGCCGTGGGTAGAGAAAGGGAAATCAGGTGGAGAGAACCACGATAAAAGAACACTGGACTAGAGAGTCGAAAGTGGAGTGAACCACTTGAGTAAAATAACTCACGACTAGGGAGGGGGACTATAGGAAGGACCTGCCGTGGGTAGAAAAAGGGAAATCAGGTGGAGAGAACCACGATAAAAGAACACTCGACTAGAGAGTCGAAAGTGGAGTGAACCACTTGAGTAAAATAACTCACGACTAGGGAGGGGGACTATAGGAAGAAAAGACCAGGCGCTGATTAGGGGCTTGATCAACCCCGGAGGATGTTATCGGCGGGAGGCCGTATCGAGCCCAAAGGTACTTCTTTTGTTCGTTTATAAAGGATAGACCACTGAGCTACTCAGTCAGCGCTGACTGAGTAGCTCAGTGGTCTATCCATTATAAACGAACATACTCAAAGTACTGCCCGTAGCACAAACTGGCCGGTATATATGGCGTACTCATCGGAGCAGTGAATGGCCACCATATATTGGTGCTTTTCTTTCGGGTTCATCCCAACTCCTGCCGGCAGTGCCAAAAAAATGTTGTCTGGTATGCAATATGACATGACTGACCACATGATAGATAATCGCCTCCTGTGCCCGACTAGCACTGCTGATGCCGATGGTACAATGATGGTCTACTGTACAGTAGTTTCGGTTGGTCCTAGACCCAGGACGAAATTCCGTCGCTAACCCACATAAAATGTCCCTGGTGCCATTGGCCGTTCTACGCAGCGTCTGAGGCAATACCAACACGATCCTAACCATACTTCGTTGGTATCGCAGAGAAATGTGAGTTGCCCTCGTGATTGGAGCAGTCATCCTCGGAGCATTCTTTGCGAAGAGGACCGTGTTGCGAATGTTGAGGTCAATCGCTTGGGGGATTTTCTTATGAGCACTACTATTGCGGGTCGAAACGTTTATATCAATGGCGCCAGAGCTACGACATATGGAACTGATATTCGACGGCAGGTGACAAGGGGTTTAAATCAATAGCCACAAGGCCCGACAAACCTCAAAGGTGTACCGCAGGCCCTTACGTGGGGAAGAGTAGGAGAGGAGTCCTGCTTCGAGACCCGTAGAAGCGCACTCCCATGCGATAATGCACTTACTGTTGTCGAGAAAAAGCTACATACAGCGGTTGTTCAAGTCGAACTAGTGCCTAGTCCGCGCGTGGTACTCGGTACCAGTACACATTAGAAGGTGGTTTATCGAAAATACTGCCAACGCGGGTCATAGGAAGACAGCTACATACCAGGTCAGGGACAATGAACGCACACGCCAGCTGGAGATTTAGACAGCACTGCTCAGGATTCCATACACTGCAGAAGTAACTTAAAAATGCACATATCAACCGGCGGAGGGTTAACTGGCAGAACTGCAGTACAGAGAACAAGTAAACAGCGAACGTGCACACAAGCAGGAAAGATAGCCAGTAGAACACGAGCGTTCTCAGAGGCGAAGGAGCTGGAACTACTTCGTTTTGGCAGGTAAGTTTCGGGCTTATCATCCCCTCATTTTAGGCACAATTTGAATCAAACCCAAAATGTCTCTGCGGTCTGTCCCACTCTATGCTTCACTGTTCATAACGTGAGACACATACATGGTCCGGGGCAGGGCGCGGGGCGGATGGAAGCCCTTCCCCCTCATCAACAAGCGAGCCCCGTGTTTTTTTCTGATGTACCCACTGCTGCGCTCCTCTACGTACTTTAAACGCTTGACCCTCATGTTCGTATGTATGTGGTTGCTGCTTGGTGATGATGCTGATATTTTTCGGCGATGTTCTTCAAGGAAAGAGTCTCACGATGCAATCGAACATCGTCCTTACGCCACTCATTCATGGTTCTAATTAATGATATTTCATTTATTTGCAATCTAGCAATGCGTCCTCGTAGCACTTGTTCCAATCACACTATTCACTTATACAATGGAATACCACCAGACGCCCTCGTGGGCAGATTTGCCTAGATAGGTTAGAGTAGTTCTACGGCGGGAATATCCGTTCAATGTTGTCATTCTCTCGACGGTTCGAACCTTACTTGTTGTGAAGCGGAAAAAAACATACCAGTATGTAATATTTTAAGTTGACACTCAAGTACAACCACTAAGCACCCCTCCTTGCCCCTGCTGTGTCTCTGCTTACATTTTTGTTGATGAGCAGGATATAACGTATTATTGCACTTCTAGATCAATGCTAGGGGAGGATCAATTTATCGCGCTCCTTCATCAATAACCAGGGGAGGTGAGAGTCGTTTTGCCGGTGTCGTTCACTGCAAGCATACCAGGCGCCATTATCTCATGTATAGTAGCGCTGTTCGCCATCACATTGCACTTTATGTTACTGGGACCTGTGTGCAAAGCTTTAACCCTTTTAGAACCGCAGTCCCGTTCTGGGGACAAACCACTCAAATTTCAAGTAGTTTTGTCCCCAAACGGGACCGCGGTTCTAAAGGGGTTAACGTGGTTGTGGCGGGTTTAGCCAGCGCGGAACGAAACATCAAACGAAAAATAATAGGTGTACCTACCTGGTACCAGGTATGCCTTTTGAGCCATATGCAGGTCGACTAAATATTGCAAGGTTAGGTTCTGTAGGGTACCTAGAGAACAATACCCGGGGTATTTACCCGGGAAATACCCTATAATAGAGAAGTTCTGTAAGTTCTGTAAGACGTTTATACCCGTACCCGGAACTTCCGTTAGTTCTGTACGACCTTCATACCCGTACCCGGAACTTCTGTAAGTTTTGTACGATCCGTTTCACAACCCCCGGGGTACCGGTACAACGTTTTTGTACCTGCCCGAGCCTTCTGTGAGTTCTGGATGCCCGTGACACAATGCCCGGAACTTCTGTGAGTTCAGCAAGGGTTTTATACCCGTACCTGGAACTTCTGTACGTTCTGCAAGACATCCATACCCGTACCCGGAATGTCTGTAAGTTCGGTAAGACCTTCGGCACAATAACCGGGGTAAGGGTATACCCTCGGCACAATACCCGGGGTGCCGGTACAGGTTAGGATGGCGTTGAGGAGCAAGGATGTCGGGAGACAGGGCTTTGAACCCTTGACAGACAGCAGCTTACCCTTGACATGCCGTGACTGACACCAAACTAGTAGGTTTTAGTGTGGAACACTTCGGCCCTACACCCTTGACAGCGCATGTTTGCTTTGCTTGACATGTCTTCCGACGTGTTTGATGAGGAGTGATATTATGCAGTCTGACGTCATGTATGTCTCATCAGTGATACACATCAAAAACGACATGACGAAATGCAGCTCGTATATACGTCGTATGTGTGTACAAGGCGTTTCGCTCAGGAAGGAAAAAAGGAAAAAAGTACATCAAATTATGCGAAGCGAACAGAGGTCCACGATGATTGAGTTTAGTGTTTTCAAGGATCGTAATTGCAAACCGGCGACTTGATAATGCCAAGAGTCCCGCCGCCATGCTTCAGGAAAAAACAGCTCCGACGTCAGCTTGGATGCCACATACGTATACGCTTCGCGTCGCGGATGTCGTACGTACGTACATACACCCCAGGTAGGGTCCTACTGTCTGTACGTATTTTCTTCTTTCGATATGCTCTAGGTCTGTACTGTATGTACGAAGAAAGCGCGAGCACAGCACGGCACAGCAGCAAAAACAATGAAAATGAAACCGAAAACTCGGAAAGGAAAAAAAATCCCCGTCCCCTCTCGTGTAATATTTTTCTGCCTGACTGGAACACCTTACACCCGGTCGACAAGAAGAACAGAAAAATCGCACAGAAGAGTTTCTATCTCAGCCTCGTACGCCGCCCGCCCCTCTCGCGACCACCTCGCTACCGATTCGGTCCGGGTAAAGCTTTTATCACTCTCTGCCACAATCAGCCCCGTCGCCCGCCCCGCGTCAAGCCCGGTGCTCACCGTGGCCGTCGTTCGCCAGCTCGATAACGTTGGTGGTCAAACTGCACACCTCCCTCTTTCAACTTCAGCGTGGTCGCAAAAATAAGCACCGCTTGAATATTATCTTGCCCTCCCGAACGACCTTTATAAATTCGTACATATTCTATCAACAATCATAAATCGAAGCCAGACAAAGCACATTCATGCATCCCTCGTGTCTCGAGGCACACGCGACGCCTAGGCACGAAAGCGGCGTCCGCGCTCCTTGCAACCCCCCCTCTACCCGCCAGCACCCGCTGGCACCCGCGACGGTGGCGGGTCCTCCCGCGATGCCGTGCTCGGAGAACACGCACGCACACAAAACGAAAGAAGAAAAAAGGAAGAACTGACAGAGAAAACAAAGAACTGCTGGAAAGGTCCGGCAAATAATGAAAGGAGGCGGTTTGGAAGTGTGAGCTCTGAGAGGCCAGGGATGCCCCAACCGAGCACGCTCAGGGGTTATGATCTAAGTATGTAGTTCTATATACATTAAGAGTATATGCAACCTGGTTTGATGCGTATTGGAATATTACAAGAATATCACAACGAGCGCAACTTATGATACGCACGTACGTACGTAGTGGTCTCGTTTTTTCACTGCTACACTATTATTATTCATATTATATTATAATTTATTAAATAGTAGTGGGGTGTACCGTACCAGTACTCATTTCATGAATGACCGTAGTCGGGGGGGGGTGGTTCAAAGACGATTTCAATTTTAATTTGTTTTCGTCTATACAAAAAATCTAAAGCAACGCAGGCTGGTACACCTGCGATTGAGCGCGATCTCAGTGCTTTCGGTAACCTCCTCGTTCCAAACCGGAGTGGGATCGACACATACTGGGTGGAGATGGTGATGTTCTTCAAGGCCGCCTATGAGCACATCCCCGATTACGGGGCCATCCCCATGATCGCTACGAAGGATATTCGGGCATGTCTGCCGGCGCGGTTCACCGGGAAGGACACTAACTTGGTGGCGGCTGGAGCCGCCTTTGACGTGCTGAACAATCCTGCGGCAGCAACTACTCAAGACATGGGCATGGACGAGGGCTGACGAAGTCTGGGTGGGGGGGGGCTGCTGTTAATGCTGCGGCTGCACTGTAGATTAGTATTAGCCTGTCATTATTCGGCAACCTAGATGGTGGGACACAACACCACTGTGCGTAATATTAGATTCTCATACATTAGTAGTTGTGATCGGCATGGCTTCATTTTGGTTTGTTTTTTTGTCCGTTTTGGAAGGACTTTCGGGCTTTCCCTTTAAATACTGGTAAGTACCTTTTTTTGTTTTTTTGCTCATCCCATTCATTATCTTCGATCATCTCCTCCTCTCTCTCCTTCCCACTCGTAACTCAGATCCGGGGTCACATAGCAGGCTTTTCTCCCCCCTTCCCGCTACGGTACGTGCCTTCATTTTCATCGCGAGAAGATTTCAGCCTTTTCTTCCCTCGTCGACTCGCATCGAATTGTGCCTACCCACGCTGCAAGGCGCTCTCAACAACTGCAATAGTATCATTAACAGCAATCTTACAAGGTTTTGTTCCTGTGGAACGGCATACAAGTACCTTGATTTGGGAGGTAAATCTATGACCCCGGAAGTCGTTCCCATGAAGTTGCAACGGTTCTTACCATGAAAATCGTCAAAGACAGCTACAACAGAAATGAGCTACACAACGAATGGTACGTGCATGGTATGTACGCATTATTACCGGTATTACACAGAATGTGTCGCGTTTGCAGTAGACCAATCGGAGCATTCCGAAATGCACTTTATGTATTTGATTGACCAGTAAATTCGTTTTTTTCCGCCCCCTTAAGGTGGGTATTTACCGGGGTACTGTCCGGAACTTCTGTAAGTTCTGTACGCCCGTGCCACAATTTAGACTTCTGTGAGTTCTGTACGCCCGTGCCACAATCGAAACTTCAGTGAGTTCTGTACGCCCGGGCCACAATCGGAGCTTCGGTGAGTTCTGTACGCCCTTTCCACAATAAATACCCGGAACGTCTGTGAGTTCTGTACGTCCGTGTCACAGTACCGGGAACTTCCGTGAGTTTTGTGCCACCTTCAAACCCGTACCCGAAACGTCTGTAAGTTGTGCGGGACCGAGCCACAATACCCGGGGTACCTGTACACCTTTTTTATACTTGCCTGGAACTTCTGTGAGCTCTGTACGCCCGTGCCACAATACCCGGAACTTCTGTGAGCTCTGTAAGGGTTTTTTACCCGTACCCGGAACTTCTGTGAGTTCTGTACGACCTTCATACCCGTACCCGGAACTTCTGTAAGTTCTGTACGCCCGGTTTTACAATGCCCGGGGCACCGGTGCAACGTTGTTATACCTGACCGGAACTTCTGTGAGTTCTATACGCCCGGGCCACAATACCCGGAACTTCTGTGAGTTCTGTACGGGTTTTATACCCTAACCCGGAGCTTCTGTAAGTTCTGTAAGACACCTATACCCTAACCCTAAATCCACAAACCCTTCAGAACCTAACCTTGAAATATTGCATCCGGCAAAAGGCTGGGTGGCGCTCCCTATGATGGGCCAGCACCCGATCGTACTTATTGTTGACTCAAAGATCCCAGGTACACCTGTCTGTGGCTACTCAAATGGGGCTTCACATGCTTTTGGTTTCAATTGTACCTCTAAAGGCGCAACAACCTGTACCTGCGACGGCCCTCTTTCTCAAATGAGAAAGCATCTCCTAGCCACTAGCACAGATTATGTGATGAGTGTGCGGTATTCTGGAACACTAATACCCCTGTCCGCAAGATGCGATATCGCAAAGTGATCGTGTTATGTTGCTAACAGCTTTGACCGCCTGGTCTCAACGGCCCTGTCGCCGTATTTCAGTTGAGCCCTTCGCAGGTAGAATTGAAGCCAAAAACAAGTGAAGCCGAAGTTGAGTAGCCACAGAGAGGTGTACATGAGACGCCCGGACTGGTCTCAATGGCCCTGCCGCCATACATCAATTTTCGCAGAAAAGGATTCCTTTGAGCCATTCGTAGGTATCGCCGAAGCTAAAACTGGTGAAGACGAACGTGAGTAGCCACAGAGAAGTGTACATGGGACGCTCGGATCACCTGGTCCCAAAAGCCCTGTTATCGTCCGAGTACTGTAATTGAGCAGTAAGAGGGTTCGATTGAGCCATTTTTTTCGGGTACAACTGAAGCCAAAAGCGGATAGAGCCGGAGTAGCCACAGAGCCAGAGTGAATTGTACCTGGGACCTTTCAGCCACCCATATAGGTACGATCGGGTGCTGGCCAATCAGAGGAAAGGCCAGGAAGCCTTTTTCCGAGTGCAATATTTAGGGTACCTATAAATGGCTAAAACAATTTGGACATACCTATTTTTGGCTCTTTCCAAAGCTAAGGATTTAACCCTTTTACAACCGCAGTCCCGTTTTGGGGACATATCATTCAAACTTCAAGTAGTTTGTCCCCAAAACGGGACTGCGGTTCTAAAAAGGTGAAGCACGATACACTACCGTACCTGATACATGTTGGGAGTAGGCCACGCCAAGGGATCTAGCGCATCTACGAAGGGAACTGTATGTTCAATCCCCGGACTAACACTTGGTGAAAATGTTAGGAGAGAACTTTCCAAGTTTGTATTCTGTAGGGTTCGTGAATTCCGGGTACAAGTACCGAAGTCTTACGGAACTTACTGCAGTTCCTGGTTCGGGTGTGGAAGGTTTATTAAATTTTCTTGTTGACCCGGGTAGTGTTCAGGCGAGTCACTGGCCTATACCGTGACAAGGAAATACATACAGGCTACGCACGAACGGCTTATCATACAAATAAATAGTGAATTCAGTAAAAAATGGGGTATAGACGAGGCGTATTACGCAGCTTGCAAAGCTGACTGACTACCAGGTATCAACTATTTAATCAGTCACAGCTGACAGCTGACGTATTTCATGAATTAATAAAAACTGCCGTAAGTTCCGGGTAGGGGAACGAATGCTGTACCCGTACCGGTACCCAGGTATTTACTACTTTTAAATTTAGGGCATACCTGTACCCCGGGTATGGTGCCACGGGCATGCAGAACTTAGAGAAGTTCCGGGTACGGCTTCGATGGTGTCAACCGGCAATGTACATACACCCCTCCCCTCCCTTCAAGTCGGGTACAAGCACCTGTTCAAATACAGGCACGGATTTACCATCACCCACCTCGACTGTCATTGCTTCACTCCCCGCTCGTGCCTGACGGTTGATGCTCGGGGTTCCGCGGCGTTCATGCCCCCTCTCCGCGAGTACACATACGCGTGTAACAGACAAAACGGAAAAATGGGAACGAAACAAAAAATGAGAACGGACGGTTTTTTTTAGAAAGCAAACCAATTGTGTACCACTCCAAGAAAAAAAGTTGACAGTCCTGTGGGGCTTAACAACAGCCTTCGAATGAGCTGTCGCTCAGGCTGGAAGTCCTCGGCATCGCCGCGGTAGCCAGCATCTAGAGAAATCACAATAGAGCCAGCGTATATCGCTTTTTGCGCCCACCCGAAGGCACGAGATGGAGCATGACCGTTCTGACGAGCTCCTCTCACAGGGCTGGCCAAGGGGTTTCGCAGGATCGTTTTGGTTCTCTGATACACCACATGGTTGTGGAGATAGATACGGCTTGGTTCTCATTTTAGGCTTCGTTCCCATTTTTCCGATTTGTCTGTTGTGTGCTAATACGGGGGACTATAGTTAATAGGACCAAGTATTGTGAGTAAACATAGTCAAATATGTAGGTTTTTGTGTCTACCATAGGTCCTATTAATTATGGTCCCCCCTAATAATAGTGTTTTTTCTATATAATTGGTGTCTGGTGTGGTGAAAGAGGAGGTTTGTTTGTGTGTGTTTTCGTGGTCGGTGTGTGTGATTGACGAGACATGACGTCAGAATGAATATACCCGGCATTCTTGGGGTGACACCCGAACCACTACCGACTCCCCAGGTATGGTGGCAAAGATATACCCGTGTCCCGTATAAGCAAGTCTTACTCGTACATAACTCCCAGGAATTCAGGGCACGGGTCGGTACGGGTATGGATTATGGATGTCTTACAGAACATACAGAGGCACGGACGTCGAACGAAACACGCAAAAGTATTCGTACGGATGTTGTAGAAGTACCCGTACCTGCACCCGCGCCCACACCCCGGTACTTTTACAAGGGCATACCTGTACCCCAGGCATTGTGCCACATGCGTATATAAACAAAACTATAAATTCGTTAACTCTGGTCGGTCGCCGTGGGGGCGTTTCGGTGGCCTTTCGCAAGATTGTCAGCCCTGATTCGCGAGAGCTTTGTACCATTCGCGAGTGGAGGGACTTTTCGGGAACAGATTCAACAGGACTGCCGTTGATCTCAGCTGCTTTGGCCCGAAGAGACCGGCCAGAAGACGGCATGCATACTCGTACGATAGGAGACCGATTTGTTTTCTAGTTTTGTTCCGGAATAGTTTCAACAGGACTACGACGCGGGTCATTTGATGCAGAACTGAAAGGAGGACGATGCCGTCGCGGATGTGGAAGCGGTAACTAACGTTTCTGTTCCCCGTTTGAGCAACAAGGCCGGTAGTGAAGGCCCCGCAAGTGCCACTCGTGGCAATGCTTCGCTTGTTGAATCGTCGATGGCCTTCAGCTTAGGCAGAAAATATGTAGAACGTTAAGCTGCTGCTCTAGATCAGGGGAGGGCAGATGGATGCTGTGCTGTCGTCAATGCCATCGAGATCTTCGCGCGTTTGCCAGGGGGCAATGGGATGGCAGAGGGGGTACATAAATACCACCATATTCATTTTTTTTAGGCAGCAACACAGAGGTGGAAGGTGTATCTGCTGTGCACCCGACTAGCTTTTCCGGGACTTTCAAGCATCCGAAGGAGACGAACGCAACTTGGAAAACCAGTGGGGAGTGCGAGTTGTATGCGCCGGAGACGAAATGTTACAGGCGGGCTGCAATTCCGGCCCACAGTGATGGCACACGTTCAGTGCGGGCGGTCCGAATATTACTGTTCATATTATACCTTATGGAGTACGATGCATGCAGCATGTATGTGCACTGTCATCAACATGCTTCAGGGGTAGGTTCTGCCACGGCTTTTAGGCGACGTTTTTACTCCGTTGATATTATTACGAGGATGGCTGCATTCTTGTGTTGGGCATTCTGTCAGTCAACGTTTGGTTCACGTGCTTGATTATTCCGCAAGAAATATAGAATGCCGTCCTTGCGAACTACATCCGACACTTACGGCCGGTGCACAGCTTCTGAGAGCGGAATGCGCTTGGGCTATATGCGAATAACTTACTGACTCCATATGTTTGAGGGGGCTGCAGGAGCAGTGATCGACGAAGACTGCTTCTGCGTGTTGCCCTCAATCAACGAGGAATCACGAGCGCAATGAAAACGCGGTTCGTTTGATAGCCTACTCGATTATATCTAAACGCTCCAGTAGCAAGAGAAGGTACGATGCGCACACCTGTGAACACGGTGTTGATTGCCCATGGGCACGTTCTTTCACCTGCACGTATCATAGTTGGTGGTTATTTATCTCACCCGGCCAGGCTACGTGCTTACCCACGGTAAGTGCTCGTGACGTTATACTAGGCCAACTGAACCGGTCGCTGTAGAAAAATATCGTCTGACCTACCGGGTATTGAAAATATCCAGAGGGAAGCCGAGAAAAAATAAGTTTACCTCCATGGGGAACATCAAGGCAAACGTACACAGCATCTGTGTTGTGGAAATTGTAAACAGCCCCAAAAGCTGTAGTTCTCGTATTCTCAACCGATACCAGTAGATATATACAGGAAGCGAGTTTGTCTGTTACATGCCGTAGGTCGTGTGCGCTCGCCGAAAACAAAGCCAAACTCCAAACGTTTTTTTTTTGCCGCTCCCATCCACCACGACTGTTGCAGCACTCCGACAGCAGCGACCAACTCGCGACAACTTGTGCAGCGAAACATGTTCTACGCGTTAGACCACGATCGTTCGTCTCTGTAGACGTCAAGTGTGTGGAAATCGGTCGCGTACAGCTCTCGTACTCAGGTTTACTATGCCACAACCTTAGTTACAGACAGACAAAGCCTGTACCCACCGCTGTACGAAATACTTTTTATCGTGTATAGGACAAAAAAAACTTTGGTTGCTTTGCTCCCTCGTTTTTGGCGCTTAGCGCCAATTGAATTTAGTTGCCGGCTCCAGGTAAGACCATGGGCGTGCGGCCCATCTCTCTCGACCCGCGGATTCGGCCAGCCCGAGAGTCGACACTTTACAAACAAGTCAATACTCATTGATTTACCTAAAGATGATACTAATTGAGCATTGTCTGCTGTTCTGTTGGTATGAGAGAGCCCTTTGGGCAGCAAGCGGGTAATTTTCACAAGTGTCGAATCTGCGGGTTGGACGCGCGGGCCCGACCCGCGGGTCAGCAGGAACCAACTACCTAATCATGCTGGCCCGATCAACGAATGCCCCGTTTCTCGTGTGTCGTGAGCTCAACTGACCCGTGAGCCTTTCATGACGTCTTGACCCGACCCGATCCGACCAGATCCGCCAGCTCAAAACCACTCTTGGCCCGACATGACCCGATCTGTGATCTTAGAACAACTCTTGGCCCGACATGACCCGACCCGCGAGATTTGGAAACCTCTCCACTCGACCTGACCCGACCCGACCCGTGAGGGTTTGAAGACCTCCTGACCCGACCAGGGGTTCGGGCCATGACCCGCTAACAGCCTTGGTGATATCGTACATACTTACAGAGTCGGTGTGATATATGAGGATTTTTCGAGGTCGACCACATTTCGTCTTAAGGACCCTAGGCTACACCCCCCCCCCCCCCCACAGACGAGCACACCACATCCCTCAAAAGGTGGTGTTTAGCGAGTGCGACGGGGGCAAGGACTACATTGCTCTTTGTGTCGGGAGCAGAACTGCCTACCTTTATACTTTGCGATTGTTTTGGTTTTCTCCGAGTCACAGAAGCAGGAGTCTGTGACTCATAATTTGTTCACGTACCAGGTATTTTTCTGGTCAAGCATCACGATTAAGACACGGTGTGCTGATGTATTGATGGTGCCGATGGGTAGAAACAACTGGATGCGAGGACAACTCATGACACAGGAGCAGCAGCATATACCACCAACGTCAGTATCAAGTGCACTGGAGGGATCAAGCAGCAGTAGTAGAAGCAGCGTCAGCATCAACCACCAGCAGCAGCAGCAGCATTCTCCGCAGCAGCACAAATACGCACCGCACCGGAGGCAGTAGATATCGTCGTGTTTGTAAGCTGTTTTTCGCCACACAGCAGTCGAACAACTATGGGAAGCAGTAACACGACGAAGCACCCTTGCTGGATGACTTCTCCCAGGCACTATAAATATTAACAACATCTACAAGAGGACCGAATCACGAGTTGCTGGGAGTAGCAGCGAACGGGAAGAAGGTCAATAGGAGGATGCTTCCTCCGGTAATCGGCCGTGCGGCTCGTGTGGCAGCGTGTGGCGGCCGTGCGTGTCGTGTGGTTTGTTTGTCTTTTCCGCGAAAGGGAACAAAGCGGCAAAACCTCTTTACCTTGGCGTGCTTTTGGCTATTCCAGGACTATCCGCGGACTAAGTCGGGATCACGCCCATAAAACCCCGCGAGACCGTACGACTACGCATTGCCGTAGGATGGGGTTCAGGTTATCCCCAGCGCGACCTAGCTTCTTTGCAGTAGGGTGATGCTGTGTGCCGTGAGCAGGCGTCGATGGGTCGTGTTCGGGCCAGCTTTGGTCCTTGACGAAAAAAAACGAAATATCTACAATCGGAAAATACCCGCAAATTGCTATTGCATCAAATAGAAATCCCTATTGGACATCGAACCAATGGAGCACCCAAAACTCAAAATTCTGCGGTGGACGGGTTCTCGTTCTTACTTGGGCGAGAGGCTATGGGATATATCCCCTTCTAGCAGAGCTCCCTCGATGAAAAATTGACCGCTTGACACGAGACGGGGGAGATAATATTCTCCCTGTCTTGCCCGTTCCTCCGATGCCGGGCGTATCGCAAGCAAGGAGTGTACGTAATGTACGTAATGAAATATTCGCACATTTCTTTGTTGGCGCGCACGTCCCGGCTTACGTTTATACTGACGGAAATTATGAAGCACCTCGATCCTGGACATGTTTTGTTTGAGTGCCGAAGAGAATGTTCCTCACGTGTCCTGCATACTGCTGTACGTCGTACAACCCGACTATTAATAATAGGAAGATATTTCTTTGAAGCCTAATTTGAATGGGGCTTCACGGTCGGAATGAACGGCCGCTGGTCGCCGGCTCACGCGATGCCCACGTTATAGCAGCGTTGTGGGCACTGGCCTGGGAGAACGAGTGTGGCAGCTGTACCGCCGTCTGTACTGATATTCGTACACTCGTCGGTTACATATCCGGCGCACATACATATAACCTGCAGATCACATTTTGAAGCTCTGCTTGTTCAACACACACAAACAACAGCTTCCTGTAGTCGAGATTTAGCACAACTAACTGCTGCACGGTTCACACCTGGTCATGGTTTATCAGGCGTTGATGGGGTTGGTCATGGGAGGCAGCATAAAATCACAACTACAGCATTTACCCGGTGTTTTCCCCCCGGCCTCAGGAGTATCCCCCGTTTGTTGTTTGCGGGACGGCTGTCTAATGACGATCGCATACACATGCCACCGGAACAACTGCCGCTTGACCGCGCAACCGACAGAGACTGTGGCTGTCTGTGTGCTGTATGTTCCTGCGCACGTTGTTGATATTTGTAGACCTATTCTTTGAGCTCAATACGTGGTGTTGTAATTGTTGGTATTCACGTGCAGCAGCAGCGAGAAGCACAGCAGGCTTCAATTGTACGTACTTGCTACCACTGCGATCTGGCGCGGGTACAGGTGCTGGTGCGCTGTTGTATGCACTGTTTTACTCGCCGTATTGCTGCTTCTGTTCACTTCATGATGCTGCCGTCATCGACGCGCGCATATCCTCGTACTACTCAGGCAACTGCTCATCATGTATGTGCAGTTTACTCGAACTACGACACGTACCGCGATCAACTCGAAATAAGGTACCTGGTACCACGTATGGCCACAGAGCCTCGAACACGGCATAAACGCGTGCTTTGGGTCCGCCGCATTCGCTCATGCCGGCAACAGATGCTGCTACGTAGTAACATTTTCAGGGACTGTGCCGGACGCCAAAATGCCCTCAATCGCTTGATTTCGTCTCGGGACTACCGTTGGGTGATTTTTACGTTACAAAATGCGTTGCGGTCGGTAGTGTGTCCGGCAAAAGTACAATATTCGTTTGAAAGTAATATATTTTGTTGTCGAGTCCCCCATGTTTTGTTTCAACCCTTAGATCTCTTTCCAGGGCCTCATGAAGTCTCCCTCATCATCCCCGTTAAAGGGGGCTTAACTTAGCGGTCTCTCTCCCGAGCACTCGTGGTACCTGTTGGTTAAAACCTCTACGTGTCCCTCAACCAAATAAATGCACGCACAATGCGACATGGCAACGAGACCTGTAGATGGCGTATACTTTCTGGGGTGTGAATCCTGTCGTGGGATTGCAAACTGCACGGCCTTCGACGACGTTATGGCCGCCAGCAAGACCGACGTTGTTTGGGGCATATGGGCGAAAATAGCTGTTCCTTTCCACCTGGAACGGGGCTGCCTCACACATCAGGAGTACTGTGTATTGTAGCTGCAGCGAACGAAAGCGGCATTCGAAGTTCGCACTTTATCAGTGAATGTCGAGGGGTACGCCCTATAATTGGCCACACCGCCAGTCAGGCCAATAGGGGTTCCATGGAACTCACCCACTTGCAACTCCAGCAGCCATGGGCTTTCACGCAATATATATGCCCAGTGCATGGTATGCAAACGATAGACGAACGCCTCAGCCTTCAAGAGGGGCATTACGCGCATTGTGTCTGCGCAGACGCATTATTTTAAAAAGCGCCCGGGGGTGTCGTGCTGAGCATATTTTCTTGCCCTTTTTGGTCAGCCATCGAGTGTTTGCTGCAAGCATTGGTCACGTCAGTTTCAAGCGCATCCCAGTACCTGTTTGTATGTGTATTTATGGCGTGTGGGCGTGATGCATCTCCTGCAGGACTTCACAACCGATCGCTAATAAGCGGCTCGATGTACTCCGTCCTACCACACCAAACCCACTCGTTACCTCTTGGACACAACATCACGACACCTGTAGCTCTAGCCCACACGGTCAGAGTAAAGGTTGCTCGAAGTATAAAAAGCTAACGAATATCTACGACGGCGATCACAACACGAGTCGCATGTCTTCCTGCCAGAAAACCGTCATGCTTGTTTGACCAGAACCGTTGTCGACGAGGGTCCTAGCCTTCTAGGGGGCGGGGAGCGTGACCGGGGGAAGACAAGATGGCCTCGGTCTTACCTAAATACGCCGATTGGTGCTGCGGTAGACGGGCCCCTTTCAGATTCTACATTTTCGACCGCTCAGATCAACTCGCCACCCTATTTTGTTGCAGTTCGTAAAGTTCTCACTAGGGTACGTTTACGAGGTTTACACCGCCATGAGGCTCTTCTTTACTCTCTGCCAAAACTGTGTCTCTTCATGTATACCTGGTACTGTTTAAGCGAGGTACGGTGCCACTCGTCCGAGTGCGTCCGCGTACTGTAGCGTAGGCGCGGTAGTGAAAATGGGGTAGCCCCCCCACTGTAGCGCAAGTCCTCTATGTACTAAATAGCTTTAGACCCTTGTTCGCAACGATCAGTCACTTGGAACTCCACACGCTCCTTGTCCCGAGACCCTCACGGGACTGACGCTTTAAACGGCCTAATGTCAAGTGCCCGCGTCGCATGCATCTCAATGACGACACATTGCGATGCTTGTTGTTTTTTAAATGCAGGGAGCGGTCGATGGATTCACGCCATCACGATCGCCCTGGGGCAGGCGTCGAATGGAAAGTGGTACACGAGTACGCTGGAGCTGCAGCTAGCTTCGTTTCGGGTCTGCGTGGTCTGCCGGGGCGTGCGCACGTTGCGGGTTATCGCCAGATATGCCCTCAACCCTCGGATGACAGAGTGCGTGGCTCCCTGAAGACGCCAGGAGGGCGACGAGAGCCTACTGTGCGTGCGACTGGCGTCGAGTGGCTGATGCCGGCTCACATGTTTGTGCCTATACTGTCCGAGGCGGCACTCGTGAGGGGAGTACAATGGTTGAAGATTGGGGGTTTAGATGAAGAAAGCTTGAGGTCGAACCCCCCTGGTATTTCATCCTGGGAGGACTTGATACAGCCTCTCACGCGATTGGAACACTCTCCCAGGAGCTATTTCGAAGCGATGCTGAGTTTTCTCGGACGGCGGGAACATTCGGGTAGAAGGCAGACGCTGGGCACCGTATCTTGGCCACCTGGACTGCGGCAGCTGTCGCTCGGCTCGTTACGGGGAGGGAGACGTATGGACTTGGGGGGTTTGCCGAGTTCTCTTGAACGGCTGACTCTTTCTGCTTATTTCGATCGGCCGATCGAGTCTGCTACTTGGCCAGTCTCGCTGAAACGACTGACGTTGGGATCCTGCTTCAACCAGCCAATAGTCGATGTCGTATGGTCCCGTTCTCTGCTCCAACTTTATTTCGGGGATCGGTTTAACCAGCCGGTAGTCGATGTCGCATGGCCCGCTTCTATGCTACAAGTTACGTTTGGGTTATATTTTGACCAACCAATAATTGCCGATGTGGTGTGGCCCTCGTCTTTGGTGGAACTGATCTTCGGTTCTAAGTTCAACCAACCGATCATCGATGTGACATGGCCCGCTTCTTTGCAGCAGCTAGCCTTCTCTTGGTCTTTCGATCAACCTATCAAAGGTGTGGCATGGCCCGCTTCTTTGCGGGAGCTGATTATCAACGGTGAGTTGAACCAACCGATAGACGAGGTGGTGTGGCCAGCATCCCTAACCCGGCTGGAGTTGTGTCCGTATTTTAATCTCCCGATCGAAAATGTTACTCGGCCGTGCGCTCTACAATATCTCACGTTCGGGTATGATTTTCACCAACCTATCGAGGGAGTTGTGTGGCCGGCGTCCTTGAGGCAGTTGGTGCTTCATGACGACTATAGGCAGCCGACGGAGGGCGTGGTGTGGCCTCCTTTCGTGGATGTTCTTGTGTCTGCTGATGAGTGCCAGCAACCTAACAAGTGGCCGCCTGACCACGACTCGTTCGACCTCCCCATAATCTGCGACATTAATTGAAGAGTGGAAGGTCAGCGATTCGTCCAACATGCGGGTTGGTGCATACTTGCAATGTTTCACGCAACAGGAGGCATTGAGGGTTTGTTCTTCCAGTAAATTCGTGGTGATGCGTGCCAGCAGCATAGCGGCAGCTGCCTTTCTGTCTTTGTTTTGTCCGATCACCGAATCGTTCCGTGCTGCCGGACCACCTGCGTTTCGTCTGGTAGGGAGTAGTTTCAAGTAGCCCATGGGTGGCGTAGCGTAGCCGGCGTCCGTTTGTTACGCAGCTGCATGTCGGGCCAGACCTGTGACCACCCTCTCTGAAAACGGTGGGTTTCAGTGCGTGGCTTGATCGGTCGCTTGATGCCATCGCACATGGCAGACCATTGTACTATTAAAAATGCAGTGTCTTCTGCTTTGCGCAAGAAAGACAGCTGCTCCATCAAGATTCGGACGAAGAGACATGAATCCAGTGTCTGACTCTTAGCCGTGAAGATTTGTGAAGTGGCTGAAGGGGAGCGCGGTAAGTAGTTACGAAACGGGCTGGTTGTGTATGCTCGCAGGTCTGCACTTCGCCCGTGTGAATAGCCCCCCCCCTCATTTGTAGGTTCTCACAGATTGTTGCTGCGCGGAACGCGTACCAGGGTATGGGGTAAGTTTAACACTAGAGAGTACGCCGGCTAGGAGGTGGCGATGATAAAGTAGAAGCACTTGAAAGAGTGATGGCGGTCGCAGTGCCAACACTTAAGAGGGTGTTGCCTTTTGGGCGACTCAGTACTATGTACCATGTAGTCGGTGTGAATGTAATGGTGGTGGTGAGACAAGGAGTGCTCCGGACGAGCGGTGCTGAAACGAGGCCGAGTAAAATGTGACTGCCTGACCGGTAGACGTGAGCGGGTGTTTTTCGGCCACGTCGCCATGCGAGACAAACCGTTACCCTTTTCAGTTTTGCCGGCGTTTGTTCGGTTTATACTGAGGCGTTTTTCACGTGTATACGGCGTGTCCGGAAGCGTTTATGCTGTGTTTATGCTGTACTGGTTGTCGGGTACACAAGGTGCGCGAGGTCGTTGTCTAGTGACATGGGGATACGTAGAGAGAACAGGCATGTTTCTTATAGGGGCGTGTCATATGCCTCACACAGGTACCCTATACCCCCTTTTATGTTTGATACTCGTACTTCTTTCGGTGTGTACCCGTACTTTCCTGTTTCAACGCGTACCAATGCGACGATCCATCCCGGTCGCCTACCACACACTCGATTGTAGTTTACGCTCTGACGTCACTGGTCCAAACACGTGGTACTTGGCCTTGCTCTTTCATTCGGGAACGACAGTGATTGACGTTGTAGACCTGTGTCATGAGTGGAACATAATGGACCGCCGAAAACGGAAAATATGGTTTGGGGAAACGTGCAGATGCTCATGTAGGGCCCAGTGTCTGGTATCTACGGAAATGGGCTGGGGCGCCTACGACGAAGGAGGAGACAACCCATTTTTTACGGCCTGAGTAGACGCTCCACACAGCAATGCAGGGCGGTAGTCTCGTTTCGGTTTTTGAATTTATGTATAGTTCTACTTCGCGCACCCCCCCGCCCACCTCGAACGATAACTTGGTTATCGGTTCTGATACAGTTTACTTTGGACCACTGGAGGAGATGTGAGCAATGCGGTATCATGTCGTTGACCTGCAGTAGGGAGGCTGTTATCGAGTGATGAGTGGTCAACGGTCTGGGAATACTTAGAGACAGCAGGTATGTTTGTCCCGGGGGTTCTAAAGAGATCCCAGGCTTTTGTCCGAGTATCTACTTCTGTAGGTTCGTCGCACTAAGTACGCCATATTCGCGCGTACTCCTTGTTTCCCTCTACCATCAGCACCTATGCTTGAAACCATCCCGGCCCGGCTCACCTTAGGAAGCGGCAACAATGTGCAAGTAGGAAAATATCGTTTCTCGCCATTTCGATCAATCACAAGGACGTAGAAGGAGCCAGCGCTCTACCTAATTCGGTGTATTTGGTTCATACGTAGGCGCTACCCTGCCTCTGAAATTTAGGTTGTAAGTATCTGCTTCTCACCGCGTGCATGCCTTCGGACTTCCTCTGTTCCATAAGTCTGCGTGGATGCATTTGTACGGGTCCCTAACGGTGTCCGACCTATTTTTCTACGTTTTTGTGGAATTCTCCGGCGTTTTTTTGTGGTGAAACCCATTTTGTTTTTTCGTAGCTCGTGCTTAAACCATACAGATGAACGGCCTCGAAAATAACAGTCGGGCACAAAAGGACTATTTACGCTCCTTTCCCAGGGTAAAAAAAGGGGGGTAAGTGTCGACGCAAATACTTTGAAAATATATTAGTAATCATCCTCGACATCATTGGAACTCGATGCCAGGAACTTCCAAGCCCTCTCAAAGGCCTCCTCACAGGATTTTACCACCCTATGTTACCACCCAATCCAACGCACCCGCTTTCTGCCGCCTCCTAACCCCGGTATGTAGCGTCATTATTGCCCATTTGGGGGAGAATTTGCTCGTAAAATCTCATTAAAAATGTTCGAAAGTGCCAAATTGGTATATATATTTTCCTTTAAAAAGGTTTGAAATCCAACTACGTTTTGTTTTATCGGTTTCTTCTGCGCTTGGGCTTTCTTTCGAAGCCAACTACAGGATGACCGTCAACTGCATCATGCCCAAGCCATCAACCGCCCATTACCACCCAACGTTTTGGGGCAGAGGAAGGATGTAGTTTTCTTCATCAGGTAACGACAGACTATAAATCAGGAATCTTCGTACAAGAACGCCTTTTCGAGCTGTGCCGGACTGGTAATTGACGATTTTACCTTAATGCCATCGCCACCCGCCAAAAGCGCCGCGTGGAATCTCGCAACGAATTTACGGACAGGGTACGTATCTATATCATTCTCGGTCAAGGGAAATCGTCCACATCCCCACAAAAAACGGACCAAGAGCTTGTGTTGTGTACCTCTACGAGCAAATTTGGGCCATGTTCTACATGGTTCAAAAACACTTACACAGACGACGTCGTATACAGACAGATATTGTAGAAGCCGTAGGCAGTGGCCGTGTTTGCATTGCATTGTGTTGTGTTTTTGAGGTTGGAGGTTGAGCTCATGCGGAGCAAATGTAACATTTGTCATGAAAGGCAAGTATGTGCTGAAAAGCGTCCTCAGTTGTGGTCGAGGTTATTATCAGTTTTTAGAACTGAGTCTCTGTTTTGATATATAATATGCAAACTTGTCCGTCTGTATGTCTGTCTATCCGCATGGTTTCTATTCGAACACTTCCCAATGGTCGACATATAAAGTCGTTACAGATATTTGTATGACGTATTCGACCCTTGAGGACCTTATATACTCAAACATACCATACCGCAAGGCACATGTAGCCATAATACATCCACGACAGACACCGTACCATGGTACCATACCGCGAACGTAACATACCGTATACTGTGTTGTTCCCGTACCATACCGTCAACACATACCGTACCACAAACGGTGTTTTCCCATATCCCATACCACCAATATATCCCATATCCCACACCACCGTGTTTGTTCCATGCAGTATTTCAAGCAATGTAGTACCATCATACCATGTACCATCATATGATATCACACCAAGTACACAAGAAGAGCAAGCTCTCTGAATTCAAGATGTTCCCCACTACAACAAACAGCAGCAGAACGACCGACGAGTTGGATGGTGACACAACTGTATAGCGTCTTTGCTTCGCGCCCGACGCGTGCGTTCAGCGGGCGGTGCATCTGTCCGTGGCCAGACTACAACAGCTGGAGCAGGTTTGGGCTTAAAGGCCAAGAGAAACGCACTCGGCGTGCACCTCTCGGCGGATTCGTAGTCGTAAAGTACAGCAGTAGCAGCAGCAGTCAGTAACACACCAAGACGAGTGGACTCGGCATGTTTCTCCGCCGCTAGACCACTTGAAGGTAGTCTGAGTTGGCTCGGACGCTTGGGTCCTACGCGCAGTGCAGCGCATTCAGCGCGTCTGTTCGCGGTACCAGACCACGACACCAGCGGTTGGTCTAGTTTCGGCGTTTGCTCCCGTCCGTGCGTGCACAGTAAATCCGAGCATCAACAACACACCATGGTCGGTGGTGACACGTGGCGGGCGCTGGCCAGGCTTAGGATAAAAAAACAATTGGCTGCTTGTGTGCACAAAATAGATGAAAACACTTCTCTAGCCGTCTCGAATGGCGGATAATAGTTTTTTAGTTCAGGTTTAGGAGGATACCGTACCGTAGGACGCCGCCGGCCTCGATCTTGCCCCCTAGCATATGGATCCACCTGATTCCTTCGAGCCCGTAATATTTACTAGTTGGCCTTGCCCGCCACCAAGCGGGTTGGCCGTGGGCAGAGTCTATGTCGATATCGGGCGTCTACCGTCGCAGGAGCTGAAATAATACTATTGTACTTCGCGTTTCCATTCGCATACTATATCAGGTATTTCACAACAGCAGCAGTGGATTGCTTTTTACTTCTCCTTGAAAATTTGGCCTTCCCCGTCGTATGTTTCGGTACTTCTAAATAATAACCCGGTCGTTGGAAATACACTACCCCGCCTGCCGTCGGAAACAGCGGCGGTACGCGGACAGTTTATATGCATTAATTTTTACTCCGTCTATGTTGATGTCTTGCGATTCTTGTCGAATGTATCGGTACTCGTGAATAATCCGGCGGTTGAGAAAACATGTCGATCTGTCGAATGATGTGTGAACGTGTGAACGACCCACCACATGTTTTTCACCGTCCAACTACAAAGTATACTGTAATTCGCATCAACTTCAAGACGAAAAGCAGTAATTCGCTTACTTACATGTTACTATTAATAGTACGAGAGGTTATCGGTTACCTGGCATTATTTAATATAGTAGACCACGAGGATAGTAGTGTTGATTACTTTGTAACCGTCGGGCGTACAAGCGCAGCAATACATGCCAAGAAACCCCGCCGCAGACCACTGCTGCTGCTGCTGTGTCACCAAAATGGGATGACGATCCCGGTCGATAGATCTGTCACTTTCGTCATTCCCACTATTCTAATAATATTATAGTATTTCGGGGGACCATATTAAATAGGACCTACAGTGAATACGAAAGCCTGTTTACTTCCCTACTTTTACTAACAATATTTGGTCCTATTTACTATGGCCCCCCGTAATAATAGGCTGTAAAAGTCTAATTCCCATCAACTTCAAGACGAAAAATGGTTCGCTTGTACGTTCCAACCCTCTGTGTAGTACAGACATGTAGTATATCCGTCTCTGTGTCGATCACTTTGTTCGTTAGCCTCCTGTATTTGGTCCCCCCGATTTGAGAAACAAAGAGCAGTAGGATCAAAATGCGCCACTCGCTTAGCCTGCATACCTAAATCACGAACATCACCTCCTGCGCTGTTGGACGACCCCTGCAATCTTACCTAGGTGTGTGCATATGCGTTTTTTATATATCAAGAGCAGAAGAGCGGTCAACAACATGTACGAATATCACAGTGAGACTCACCAACAAACACGTACGTACGTACGTACGTACGTACGTACTCATCATGCTGTGCTCGTACGTCAACATCTGCTGCAACATTTTCAGGGAGTATTTCAAACATTTTTCAGTGTCGTATTGGCGTGCTTGTCACGTTTAAACTGTTGACCCGTGTGGGCTTTTCTTAGAGGGGAGGGGGGACGTTCTGCGATATATATGCAGATATAGGCAGAAGACGTGCTTTCCCGCATACATCACCGCCGTATGGACCAGGCAAACCACAACCCCTTGATGGCTGTCGGGGGGTGGGGCGCCCTGCTATCGCCTTGCTATCGTACTCCCGTACTGGCATACCGTTTTGTCCCGTAATATAGTAACCGCATTTTACTATGAGGCGCGCGAGCGCGAAACGCGACCTTTTTTGTTCTTAGTTCCAAGGAAGGAAATCAGACGTGCAGTCTGAGAGCCAAGGTAACGTTTGTGCCGGTGCCGACTTGTCTCTCTCCACGCTCGAACCAACTCCAACTGCGACTTCACAAAAAAAACGAGCAAACTGAGAACAGCGCTGGAATGCATTTCATCGAGGGCAATAACAATATATTTATGTGAGCGAGAAGTGAAATGGTATTTGGAAGCGTAAAGCCATCCATCGCCATACATACAGCTGCCCCGCCCCCCCCCCCCCCCACACACACACCCGCGTGCATCTAAAAGAGAACATTATACCACAAGACTTGGCAATGCCCAAGAAAGGTGAATTCACACATCCCCCACACGCCTTTTGCAAGCCATGGTGCCACTTTGACGTTTTTTGCCGATATATCTGCAACAAGTAGTCTATTTGAGAAGGGGAGGGGGGGGGTATCCGTCCCCCCTAACCCCTCCCCAGAGGTAAACGCAGGATGATAATGAACAGCGTAAATCCATACATCGCCCCCCTCCCCTCCTACTCTACGAAAGCAGAACACAAAGCTATTTAACCGTACCCACTAAGCACGAAGCCGCGCATCGCCACATGGCGTCTGTGTGCCATGGTGACAGGGAACCCTGAGTCCATTACCTACAGGAGAACTGATGTGTGCGGGAAAGGGGGAGCGGTATATGCGTTTCGCCAAGGCGAAACCACAAGGCGCTTCGCGATCGCCCCCCCCCCCCCCACCCCCGCCTCCATGAACGAAGAACACATCATCGGCTAACAACACACTCATCGCCACAGGGCTTCTGCATGCCAACGTGGACGTATGTGTCCACTATGTATATATATGTATCTGCAACAAGCAACGAATGTCCGAAAGGAAAGCAGTAACTACATACGTTAGTCAAAGACAAAACGAAATTTCGCTTCCCGTCTCCCCCCCCCCCCACTCCCCCAGTCCAACCCATCCGGCCCGCCTGCATCGGTTAACAGTGCCCAGAATATGTCGCTTTTAGTAGTAGTGTCTACGGGTGTGTGGTAGCTTGAACCGGCAGAGGGTTGTCTTGCTCGGTAGAGTGCGTGGATCCCTAAGACTCCTTGCCGTTGCGGTTCTGCGCCGCACGACCGCCGAACAAGTATTCTGCATCTGTATCGGAGTTTCCCCCTTCTTCCTCGTACTCCTTCTTTGAGTACTTGTGGTCCTACTCTTCCTCCGGCGATGTTTGTTCGTCAGAGGTACTCCTTCTCACAGAGGTACTGTTTCACGTAAGTTGTTCGTTCGCGACACGGGTGTAAGTCAGAGCCAGTTATCCGCGAACACGTCGGTCCCTTCTTCAGACAAATCTGCGCGTTTGCAGATGAACGTGGGCCATGTGGTGTATTGGTTGGCACGAGGCGGTTACCTACTGTAGCATTCACAAAAGAAGTGACGCAACCTATGTTTATACTATGACGCAAGTATATTTTTCGGTTCTCTCATGTATCACAACACCGGGGGTAGAACTACACGAAAAATACAGAGAAACTGCGAGTAGCATTGCGCTAACTACGGACCGGATAAGGTAGTTGCCTTTGGTGGGCATGCCGGTAATGCGCGGCGGTGTAGCTTCACCGCAGGATTGTAAACCAGGCTGCACACACCGAGTATTCAAATTTATAGATCCATATCCAGACGCTAAAAATGAAACATAATGCAATCAACACCGAAGCGTATGACGAGTATAAAACGAAAAACCCGCAAGTCATTCTTGTAACCTTCATTATAAAATTCCGCACCGTGCGGCACCGTCACACGTCCAAATCGTGTTGAAGCGGCTCCGCGGTGCGGTTGCGCACTGCGAACAATACCTGGTAACCACATCCGTCTAGGTACAGGGGAAAACAAATCAGCGACATACCTGGCCGGGATAATTGAGTCGGAGGCCTTGTTCCCAGCCCCCACGGTGCATACAGCGGACGAACGGAAGAACCCCGGCACGTGTGCTACGGTGCGAACGTCGTCAGTCTCGCTGTCCAAGTCGCCGAGGGCACCGTTGGCGTCCCTGGCGTTGCCCTTGATTGTCTTTAGCTTGCGCTCAAGGTGCGCCAGGCCGTTGTTAAACATCACGGCAGCCTCGGGCGTAATGACCTGCAATTGCACACGAGCGCTGTGAACGAGAACAAAGGCAATGGCCGTAAGCTGACGGAACAAAGCGCGAAATAAAAATCAAGATCTCCGACACTCCCCTCCGCACCAAACAAGGCACAGTATCAAAGCGCAAGTATTGCCGGCCTGGTCGGAGAAATCCGGCATACTCCGTCCAGGTATTGTTGGCATGGGAGTGTATAGATTCATACGTCTACAGCCACGCATGATCATGAGAACATCCCCCCCCACACATACACACACGATGCAAGACACAAGACACACAACTATCGATCAGAACTGTACACAAGGCACACGTGTCAAGACAGACCACCGCCCTCCACCACAAAAACACAAGTAATAACCCATAATATCTAAACGGCACAAGGGTCAAGACCCCCCCCCCCCCCCGCGCCTCTCCCCCCACCACACCGGACGCAAATAACAATTAACGGTCGTCCAAACCCAAGACACCATACACAAACACCCCCCCCCCCCAAACACACAGGGTACAAGGCATAGAACACACGTTATTCAATGAATTATACCTTCGAGGCACACGGGTCAAGATAACCACCGACCCTAGCCCCTGCTACACATGACGAAAGACAGGAGACGCACGAGTACGATAACTAGTACCCATAAGCCCAAGGGCCAATGCCGACTCTTCCCTTCCCCACCTTCCGCCCACTCCACAGGTTAGGCTATGTATACATTCTATACGATCATCAGACACAAAATATACAACGCTCGAGATCCCCTGCCACACAGGGTGCAGGACAGAAGACACACGACTGCCGATCACAAATATACTGTCAAGCAAAGGAGTCAAGGGCAAAGCTTCCCTTCGCCCCTTCTCCCCCTCACCACGCAGCACGCACGATACGGTCGAGGACAAAGACAACACAAGACAATTAACGGAGACCCGTCTGCCAACGCGGGCGCCCCCGGGTGGTATAGTAGCTAGATGTCGTGATTACTCCCGCTGAGGTGAATCGTTCGAGGACAACAAATTGCAAAAAGCGTCAGCATGACTTTGCAGAATTAGACGTGATTAGACGAAGGAAGGAAATGCTAACGTATTCCGCGATTAAAAATCAAGGCACGTACCATACGGGGGAGGGGGGGGGGGGGGGGGCGCCCGCTATGCCACCCCAGATTTAAGCGACTACTTGGAGGGAGCTGGAGAGTGCGGAGGGCTGGAAGAATCAATGGGGAGGAGAAACAAAACACATAACGGGCGCACAATACAATACACAACACACACCACTACCAATCGTACTCGCAAGCCTGAAGGACAACGAGCCTCTTCCTCCCGCCACACAGGACGCAAGACATCTAAACCGCACAAGGGTCAAGACACCCCCCCCCCCCCCCCCGCCCCCAAAACACCGCACGCAAGACAGAAGGCACACGACTAACTAATATATCAGTATGGACATGGCACAAGGGTCGAGATACCCCTCTCCTTCCCCGCCTCAGCACACAGGACACAAGAAGGAAGATACACGAACAACGATCGATATTGTCCGAACCACATAAGGGTCAAGAGTCCCCACCCGCCTCACAAGACGCAAGGCATCCGTAACGAACAAGGAGCAAGAGCCACCCCGCCTCTCCCGCACACCAGACAGGACGCAAGAGAAAAAACGCACGAGTGACGATCTATACCATCCACAACGCTGACGGGTTGAACCCCCCCCCCCCACCCACCACACACATGATACTGCTAGCGACCAATAGCATTCAAGGCGCAAGTATCAAGACCCTTCCCGCCCCCCTCTTCCCCCCTGCACCACGCGGAACAATTAACAAAAAGCAAGGCACATTGCTCAGCACCTCTTCCCCCCATATACGTTTTAACGCACATAAGTAGCGATCAATAATATCCGCAAGAAGCCAAATTTAAGACCCGCCCACGTAAACACAGGACGGAAATACAAGACCCGCGTGTAGACAGAAACGGTCACCACAAGAGTCAAGGGTCAAGAGCCCCCCCTCCCACAACCACGACCACATATGAGGCACCATATTTGCTAACGATCAACATATCCAAGCCATGAAACTCGAGACCGACCCCCTAACCCCACCCCACAGCGCGCGCGATAAAACACATGACCAACCATAAAAGGGTCCACATTGCACGAGCGCCAATGCTCCCCCCCCACCTATTGTAATTCGAAGTATATAGGTTGGGTTGGCGTAGAGTTGTCGACGACACCGTAAAACACACCGCTCGCTACGTGCGCTCGAAAAGCTATTTTTTTGGTTTTTGGTTTCGACGGTCGGTCACAGCGGGTTGTCGAGTTAGATCACTTGTGCTAGGTGCGCAACCTTTACTCCGAACAAGTGGGAATCATAATTTCACGTAGTGGTTATGGTAAGGCACCCAAGAGGCAGTTACATAGTATTCTCATCGCTGTCTCTGGAAGTGGGTACACCGGAAATCAAATTAACTTCTTGAAGCTGTTATCCACATGCAAGTCCGCCTCACCAGTGATTTGGAGTAAGATGCAGCTCACCCTTCATGCGACGCGCCTCACAGGGCTGCGCGCTTGGTGCAGGCAATGTCTGCCTGGTCAGTGAAAACCCGACATGCTATGTCCCGGTGTTGCAGGGATGCGAGGGTCTATGGTCATACGACTCCGGCCATGCATGAGAGCGAGTACATCTGCCTGAACGAGTACACCCCCCTCTTGTATATGTTGTACGTAGGTTGGGTTGGTGTTTGATCGCGGTGATGCTGTAAATACGCTTCCCACAGCAAGAGCTACGTAGGCAACCATGGTACCGTTTGTTGTTTGGGTTTCGGGCGGTAACCACGGCTGACGGTTGAGGTAGATCATATATGCGGGATGGATAACTTCAGTTGCGCAAAAGGGGACTATCGTATTAGCATGTATATGGTGAGGCACGCACGACGAAGATACATACTATCTCCATTACTGCCTTTGGAAAACTCTACACCAGAATCTAACCTGAACAATCTAAGTTGTCATCCACGTGCAAGTCCGCCTCATGCAAGTCCGCCTCACAGGCGCTTTTACGATGCAGCTCACCCTTCATGCGACTCGATGAACACCTCACGGCGCCTCGCGCTTAGTGCACACAATGTCTGCCTGGTCAGTGGAAACCCGACGAGCTCCGTCCCGGCATTGTAGGCCTGCGAGGGTCTATGGTCGTACAACTACGGCAATGCATGGCATCCCCCCCCCCCCCCCCGGAACCCCTCCCGACGACACTGAACGCAAGTTATTACTAGTAGCGACCAACAGTAACCAAGCCGAAAGGCTCTATGCCCTGTACTTCGAGAGGTCCACGGTGCTCTGCAAACGCAGGATCATGTAGCTGATTTTGACGACGGGGTAATCATTTAGGTTGAGGTTTTCAGCGAGTATTAGCTGACCCCGGATCGAATGCACCTGCATATCTATCGCTTGCCTTCCTATTGACAGGGGAATATTTGCGTCGATATACAGACATGTTCAACTGCACACGGGCACTTTCATCAAAAAGAAACGGGAGGCGTCTTTCGTGACAGATACATTCCGAAAGCCACCGCGCCTTCGCAAATGGACGGCGAGAACCGGAAGCATTTATACTTGTAAGGCTAGCAATCCAAACACCATAGCGAGCACCGGTACGCAAGAGGAAGGCCAATAATGCTGTTGTATTTCGAACGCAATGAATATCCTGACGGGGCAATGCCACCCAAGTCTTAAAAGATAAACGAACTCACATGGTATGTCGTCCTGCCTTCGTAGTTTGCTGTGCATCAGGAGGCGACGTTGAAGACGGTGTTGAACGACCTCCTGAGTTCCTTCCGGGACATCCTGCTTGCTCAGTTAAGGGCCCGCGTGAGCATCGGGTCGCTGATTTAGGTAGTACAAGAACAAGCCTGTATTCGTCCGCGGGCCTCGTTTCAGCTGGCTGTCCGTCATGATATATAGCATCATGCCGATGGTCTCTACCGAACAGAGACAGGTGCAGGGGTAAGGCCCAGGGCCAGACAAAAATAATATTGCGGTTGGAAACGGAGGTGTTATGGTAAAACATAATGCACGAATGTGTAGAATACGCAGCAGGCTCCATGCAATGCACGGGAACAAGAGTAAGCACGTTGCTCTAGAGTGCGTAGATGTCGGATGTGACGAGCGTCTGCTTCATCGCTCTCAAAATAGTATGAATAGTAAAAACTTGCACTTTTAGCATCAGCACAAGCCAATACGTCGGCGGGCAAACGCGCTTTACCGGCCCACACCGAATTAAGACATACCTGGTAGTGGTATTGTTGGTCCCACTGCTTGGTAACATGAACTATTCCTGAGCAGGACAAGCGTTACCCTGTTGTTCGCTAGGTGACGCTTTATACAACAGAGGTAGCATATTTCTGTTTTTTTTTGTTTCTGAATGACGGGCCTCCTTAACCCAAAATCGTCGGAACGTCAATCTTGTTTCGAAAAACGATGTGTTGTATACTACTTCGGCCATGGGATTTTTCATCGGGAAGCAATTAGATTTTTGCTCAGGTCCTTTTTCGGATGAGAAAAGGAGCTCCTCGAGTGAGGTGCCTCGGAAGATTCAGGGTGAACTCCTACAGTAGAACGCCTCAGGCGTTACTATTTAGAACAAGGTTGGACGGAGGTAGGTATGGAAACTTCAGAGACTGGTCGGGCTTAAAAAAGAGGGCTAAAAGCAGGAACGATACGTTCGCAAAGACGTCGGCCAGAAACAGTAGCAACATGTGTATCTGAGGTAGGAGCGAAAAAAAGCAGTTGCGATACAATAACACACTATCGATGCTGCAGTAGGCCAGGTGCGGTTTTGGGTAGGAGCGAAGATTGGCGGCAGCGACACGAGAACTATATGCTGCAAACAAAAAGAGGTCGGCCCGAGTACCGTTGCCCGGTCATCGGGACTCAGTCGTCGACTCTCGCATACCAGTTATTTGGATGTACCGAGTCCAAGAGTATGTCAAAGTACTGGAAGGACAGAGCCCTCGCGAGTCTCGTGGGTACGACGGGCTGGAATGACTGAGTCCTCGCGAGTCTCGTGGATGCTTACAGTAGATTCGAAGGATAACACGACCACATATTATTACAGTTTGAATCGCTGAGATTGCGATGGCTTCGACGTGGCGTGAGCACACCTATACCAAATATGACGCCACGGTAAAGCCCAAGATAGATAGATGAGAAAAGGCGTAAAATGATAAATTTCGCTGATTATTATGGTTACGTGCATGCACCCCACGAACAGAACTCTGTAAATAAGACAGATAACAGAAATGCAGCTGCGCAGAGCTCGAAGGTCTCTTCGCTCCGTACAACAACCTGAACCCAAGAAACAAACGTAACCGCGATCTCAACGGTAACGTACAGCAGGGTACGTTGGCTGTCGTTCTTCCTTCGCCGTTATCGTTGTGATGTAGGCACCGAGAAAGCACGTAAAAAGTACAGACTCGTGGTATAGTTTACTACAGCTCGCAGTCTAGTACGGCAGCAAGCAGTACGTTATAGGTTTGAAGGGAAAATAGCATCGTGATATTAGCACTGTAGAAAGTACGCACTCACACCGTAGTCTAATGCAGGAGTCTATTACAGCCGTAAGTGCGTTGATCTTCCTTGGTCTTCCATTTATTTTTTCTGTCGGCTCCTGGGTACACGCAGTACGACTGTTCTTCAGAAACACAAGGTGCGCTTGACTGTTCGTCTGAATACAACAACGAGAAAGCGCCTGTATTCATGAACGATAATTTGACGGAACAGACGTTCCAACCAAATAGGTGTGAACGCGCAATTTGCAAAAGGCAAGAAAACGCTCCACATGTTTCCTTCAGGAACACAACCCAAACGCGCAAGCCGTACGTACGTACATACCCCAGATAGGGTATTTATTTCTTTCTTTTGAAATGCGGTATGTACGAAAGATAAAGCCCAGCACGGCACAGAAGCACCGCAAAGACGATGAAAATGAAAGCAAAACCCAGGTAGGGTACTTTTTTCCTTCTTTTGATATGATGTATGTACCAAAACGAAAGCACAGCACGGCACAGCAGCACCGCAAAAAACACTGAAAAATGAACCGGAAATTTCGAAAATAGGAATTCACCGTCCCTCTCATGTAATACATTTTCGCCTGAATGGAACACCTTGCACCGTCAAACTCAAAATTCGATCAGCAGAGCTTCACCCTCCGCCTAGTACGCCGCCCGCCCGTCTCGCTACCACCTCCTCCGATTCGGTTCGGGTAAAGCTTTGCACCGTCTCTACCACAGTGACCCCCGTCGCCCGCCTCACGTAAATGTCCGTGCTCACCGTTGCCTTCGTTCGCCAGCTCGACGGAGTTGGTGCTGAGACTGGGTAGCTCTCTCTGCGAACACCAGCTAGGTCGCTTAGATGAGCACCGCTTGAATGTTACTTTGCAATCACGAACGATCCTTATAAAATTCAACATTTCTATCCAGAATTCCACAGACGGAGGGAGGCCAGGCACAGCCCATTCATGATTCCCTCGTGTCTCGACGTACACCCGACGCCTGGCCACGAAGACGGTGGTCGTGTTCCTTGCACCCCCCCCCCTCAACCCGCCAGAACCCGATGACGCCCGCGGCGGCGGCGCCGGTCTCGGCCGCGGTGCCTAGCTCGGAGTACACGCACGCACACACAGCCAGCCCAAGGCATAGGGTCGGTCAGAACAAAAGCACAAGGGAACGTTGACCTAAGGTTGGGGTGGAATAGACACGAAATACGGCCGACACCAGAAGTGTTGGTTGTGTTCTTGCGGTTTCTCTGGCTGATTGTTTGGAGTGAAATGTTTTTTGCAGTTGCCTTCATCATGCAACTATGCCTACTTAATTTCACGCGGAGCGTTTCGGCGGAGGCTGTGCCCTCTGTTTTTTTTTTGGGGGGGGGCGCGGATGCGTGCGGGCGGGTGAGCTATTTGTTGATGCCCTAGGATTTACGTGGCGGACGGGATTCCCGTCGATGGTTGTTAGATAGAGTGTATAAATATGATGCGCTTCTGACAGTGGGGGTAGGGTTGCCGGACGTGGTCGGGTGAGGGGCGGGTCGGGTAGGTATACATCCCTGCAACGTAATGGCGATGTAAACTCCGTGTCTGATTCACAATGCTTGTGGCGTCGTGCGCTCCCGTACGAGAGAGTTCGTGAATTGGACGTATGTCCGAGTCCATTGGCGGGCCGCCTACATAGTGGTTAAGGTCGTTGATCAAGGTCTCTGGTATTTGTTTCTATTCGCCAAATGTATTTAACACAGTATATACCTACCAGGTACAACGTATGGTCATATTTGTGGCCGTTAATATTAATGTTTCCTTGAGAGCGCACAACCCGGAGGGGCGAGGGAGGTTGTAAGAAACCACATGCGTGCACCTATGCAGTAACCGTTGAATGACGACTGGTGGCCTTTTTATTGATGCTCTGGCCTATTGCCGCAGCACGTACGTGACGGACGAACCTCCCGGTGACGGTCGTATGGTAGAGTATATCAAAAGCACGTGAATCCAATACCGGAGTCTGGGCAGAGGGGCCTTGGGCGCGCCTGGAACATTTGAGGGGGGGGGGGGGGGGGTCACTGTGTTGGCTGGGAATTGTAGGTGCACATGCCTTCAACATACTGGCGACGTGTAATTGGGGTGTAATTTATGAAGTTTCTCAGTCCGTACGGTAGGGGAGCGGGATCCTATAGGTACGACTTTCTCTTCGTGCGCTATACAATACCGTGTTGGGCTGCCGAGGGGATTGAGAAAACTGGTGTTTTCGTTCTGCAACAGCACAGTATACCCAAACTGCAGTTTCAGGTCGGTGGTGGTTATACGGTGGTGAGTGCTAAGCGGGTGGAGGAGGTGCTTGTGGGGGTTGTAGGACGAGTTAGTTCGCGTGCATTCATGCAGATACGGTTACATGCCGACGGGCGGAGGGTTCTGATGATAGACGTCAACTCAAACGTGGTGGTGGTACGAAGGGCGTGTACTACGACCGCACCCTCGAGCATTAGACCTACAGTAGTTCATGTGTGTATTCTCGTGCTCATTCGGGGTTGGTTGATGCCGTGTGCAGGACGAGGCTGCAACGCCCACCACCCCAAGGGAAACTACGAATGTAGCAGGTCCTATAATGCGAAGTCTAGCACAGCTACTCCCTAAAAAGTGGGAAACTCGGCGGTGGTAGGCGAATTCGCTTACATCTCTACGCTTGCGCCGATGGTAGAGGTATTCACAACGCAGATCTGCAATACATCTGTACCGCCAAGGGGTGCATTGAACAACTCCCCTGGATATGACAGGTAATCAAGTTCCGTAGCAGGGTCGTGTTGAAGGTCACTAAAATAAATAGTGTATATTTTACAAACACTACCACCTTCTCTAGACATAGATAGGTACACGTGTGAATATTTTCGGTGGAAAAACCTCCGGGGCTCAATATACGTCCGGAGTTACGCAGTCCAAAGGCTAAGAATATTTTCGCCGCCCTATCTATCGGATATTTACGTCATTCGATGCGCATACCTTCGGTGGTGGTTGGGGGGACGTTGCCTGGTGGGTTCACTTCCGGTCTTATGCAGACTGCCTCCACACGCTCCCGAACAGCCACTGATTGCCTATTTCGGCTGCTATGCAGCAGCAACCGAAAAGGGAAATTTAGGACAGGAGGAACGACCGACGCCTGAAAGATAGAGCCTATTATCACTGAGAACACCAAACAATTCATACATATATATCATGTGCGAACATACTATTTGACTGGAGAATTGCGACAGCTTAGCTTATTACACCTCCCGGGTACGCCAAAAGATCGAACGTCAACGTAAATGCACCCTGCACCCGCTATTATGTACGTTATGTTCATTTTCATACATCGGGACAAATATTCCGGGCTGTCTACCACTGGGTATGAAGGAAGTGGTCAGAAGACAGAAGCTGCAACTTACGGAGAAGTTGCTGCTATTCGACGCGGCAGCTACTGGAGAGAACCTGTGCTTAGCCACAGCGAGATCCAGATAATGCTCTCACGGCAGAAGTAAGTACACTTAAGTTAGGTTGAGATTGCTGTACATTGCAGGAAATATGGAAGGCTTGCAAGTGAAAATGAAGCGAGGCGGAAGTTTCGGGTTCCATCTACTCCATACGGACGCTGATGAAAGGTTTGGTGTGAATAGTGTTCGAACATACGTTTTGGTAGTTGAATGCAAGTCTATGGAAGTACGTGGAAGTTTAGGGAAGGTTAAGCTTGCACACGGGAGTGGATACAAACTTCTACGCACGAACCCGGACGTTTGCGTCGAAACGTAGGATACATGGCAGTTTTGAAAAGTGAATGAAAGTGTACGCAAGTACGTGGAAGTAGGTGGAGGTCACGCTGCGCGTAGGAGTGGATATAAGCCTCTGCGGGCGTAGACATAAGCTTTCCATTGGGTGATATACGTCAATTATCTTCAATAGAAGTCGAAATGAAGTGTGAGAGCACTGATCGCATATGAGAGTGCATGGAAGCTTCGGCGAACACGGATGTAAGATTCCGTGTGAATAGGAGTCGCATGCGAGCTTTGAAAGTTAGATAAACGGAGTGGAATGTAAGTGCTTCGAATTACATTGAAGGAAACTTTGCATAAGGGAGTGGATGTAAGGGTCTGCGGAGGTAGGTGGAAGTTTCCATGACAATCGAAGTTATATCGATATGAAAAAAGTATACTGTAGTCGTTGGAAGTTGAATAAGTGTGGGTGGGAAGTACGTACGTAAACATAGGTGCAAGTTTTGCAAGAATACGGGGAGTGGACAGAAGCTTCTGCGGATGTAGATGGAAGCTTTCTTGAAATTTCGAAGTCCCGCGGAAGCTTCGGAAGCCTAGTGGAAGGGTTGGAAGCCAAGGGGCCCTCGTGGGAGTGTAAAGGAAGTGGATGGAAGTACGTGCAAGTAGGTAGAAGCCACGCTTGCATGTGGGAGTCAATAGAAGTGTCTGCGGACCGACGTATATTGGAGTTTCCGTGGTAATACAAGAATAATACTGGAAGTTTGTAAAGTTCAAAGGAAGTGGATGGAAGTGGATGAAAGTCGGTGGGAGTACGTGGAAATGTTTTTCATATATTGGAGCATGTATGTGAGAGTTAATAAGAGTTTCTACGTACTCGTAGATGGAAGATTCCGTAAAATCAGATGTTAAATAAAAATATCGGAAGCTCGTTGGAAGGAATGGAAGCAGGTCGAAGTAGGTGAAAGTCATGCTTGCGTAAAGGAGTGGATGAATTATCTACGGACGCAGATGGAAGCTACACTGGCATGCATGGAAGCTTATATTTCATGGACTTCCATTTGTACTTACGTGGACGCTTCAATTCGGAAGACTCCACCCGACTTCCTTCCAACTTCCTAAACGTCCTTTTCTACTTCTACAACTTCAATTAGAACTTCCGAAACTTCCATTTTAGAGTCCAAACAATATAAGGAAGTCGAATAGAAGTCAAGTGGAGGCTTGCACCCGTTGATCAGATAGTGGGGTGGGCCCGCCGCTCCCCTATTCATACGTACATCCTGGTGTACGAGAGTGTTTCCTTTCTTCACCAATGAGCAATACGTATAAACTGCTGCTGTAGGTATTTTTCCCTGTGGTGATAAGTGCTACCTGGCATTAATAATATGGACGCGTTCGGGCGCGAGTTCGTAGCCCACACCTCAAACCCCGTTGGATATAATATCGTACGTTATACACCAGTACCACGCGTAGCGACGGCCGATAAGCTAAAATGCGCGATCTAAACGATATGGCCTACCCTGCTAAGCGGGGACGCCAGATGTGCGATTACCCCAATAGATCTCACATCAGCGGTAGGCCCGATGGTTGAAGCTCTGCCGAGTACCGTGTCCATACATACGAGCATGAATGTTGCGGCTAGAAATAAACAGCACACGTCGCCGCCCCGCGTCCTTGCGTGCGGATGCTTTGGCGACCAGCTTCCACTTTCTTAGCTCAAACAAACCCAGAGTCGCAGCTGTCTATTCCATGGTGGTCGCAGCTCCCGCGAGCGGGAGCGTCGGTGCTGCCTCTGTCGCTGTGATTTAGGTGTCGACGAGCGACGGTCTCTCGAGAACAAACAGGTGGTTAGTTGTGGCAAGGAAGGTTTGGTCGCACCGGAAGGCGGGGCGAGCCCGCCCATTTTTTTGAAATGGTAGATAGATAGAGTCTGTCGAAGTTGATACACTTGCAAAACTGAACATGGACGTAGACTCAAGTGGTCAGTTGCGAATTGCGAAACAGAGGTAGTGAATTCGAGCTCCACGGCACACCCCCAATTTTTTTTTTGTCGTGGTACGTACGTACCTGAGGGTAGTTTTTATTATAGTCTCACGGGTTATTTACTTTTGAATTTTCTGTGAGTCTAAGTTGGATTCCTTTTTCTATTCAAAATGCATTGCTTTGGGTAATAACTACTACATGATATGTTCCCCACTCGTACTTTTATTTTGATGTGATAAGTGAAGTAAAGTCTGCTGTCTACGGTAGACCTTCTCTGAAGGAAGTCAGGGGATGACATAAAGTGCATCCGTACATACTAACGAAAAAAAGAGAACGGAGGCGGTAAGCGAAAACAAAAAATTGACACGCTAGGAGAGAACTCTAAAAACTACTGAACATTAAGGGGACCAAGAAAAAGAGGCAAGTTCTATCACGGGGGACCATAGTTAATAGGACCAAATATTGTTGTTAGTGGAAATGATTAAATATATATGTGTTCTTGTAAACCATAGATAGATCCTATTAACTGTGGTCCCCCGTAGTAGCAATTTGTTTTGATCGTTTTTGCTTGGTTTTAGTTCAACCCTGTTGGCTGTGTCGAAAATAAAAATGTTGTGGGTTCATTTGTTGTTTTCCGTGCTTTCCTGCGGCACCCAATATTTTCGTAATTATTAGCCCCAGGCAGGCGGAGAGCATACGTACTAAAAACGAAAGTAAAAAAAACCGAAAAGGCACGATATGTTTTAAACAGACATGGAAAATTGAACGGAGGAAATATGGGGTTTGTGGAGAGGTATTGGATCGTTGGCATGCTTGAATAGCGGGCATGGGCAAGAGGGTCATACCGTTGATGACGGCTGTAGTTGATGGAACTAGGCCGACAGGGCTGGGAAGGTCGACACATTGGAAAAAGAACAAGCAGCAGTACTGTACTCATGGGTGGGTACGAGGTATTCTTTGGGCCGTGCGTCGGAGAGATGCTTGCACACATTGACGGACAAATCGACCAATATTTTGGAGTGACGAGGAGAGATGTGTCCTTTTTTCGTCGAATGATACAGTTGGAAGCACCTGAATTGTGGCGGTGCTGATCGGGTAGAACGTTTATTCAGAGAATCAAAAAGAGGTCAGAAGAGGTACGGAGAAGTAGTTTCACGCAAGAAAACGATTGTCGGTGAGAGTGAACTGAGGTGGGATAGTATGCCACCGTCTATGCCATACTAGAAGGGGGAGGCCAGCGGATTTGAGGTGTTGTTCGAATTGACGATGCGGCATCCCAGCTTGAACGTACGTTGTCCTTTGGCTGCACACGCACACGGGAATAGATTGAGAGTGTGGACTCGTAACCTGACCCCTGTGTCACTACGATATCTAGTAAGAAGGCAAGGGTTGGTGCCGGGAGAGTATTTCTTGAGTTCGGGAAAGACTGGGGGAGCAACGAGACTTACTGCAGGAAGGGTGTCGACATTGAAAATCCAATGTCGGCGGAGGTGGAAGAGCGATGTATTCATGATGATATACGTAAGAAGAGCGACAACAGAGGAGGATGGGCTTTCAAGAGCTTTAGCATCAAATTTCAGTGGCCGGAGGGATTCAGCCAGGACAGGGGGAAACAGGGGAGGGGGCGGAGTGAGGAACAATATTAGTTTGGGGTTTGCGTTTATCAGTTAGTTGAGGCATGTAGAACGGATTGGTACCACACAGAAAATGAAGAGCCCGTTTTAAGGTGGGGTTAACGTAAGGCAGGTTTTCCGTGCAAGCTGGCAGTCTTTATCGGGAATGGTGGTGTATATGCTACTAAAGGATAAGTGTGGATATGGTCCAGCACTTCGCAATTATAATTCCAGATTCATGAGCAAAACAAGTATCGTTTCTGATTAAAATCCAACCCGATACGTACGGACCAGGTGTATAATTTGTCGTTGTGCTGTCGAGATAGCCGTCTTTCGCAACAGCCACGGAGGGCCTGGTTGCGCGCACATCAACACGCGATTTTGTGCGCGCAAGGGTTTTGTCAGCAGGCCCAAAAACCTATGGCGGCCTTTTTTGTTCGCAGTACGTCTACGTCTATTCTTTTTTTGACACAATGGTTTTCAAATTCACCTTTTAAATTTGCAAAGAATAAAGGAGGTCAAATTTTGGATTCGCCGTACAGTGCCGGCTCGCTAGTAAAAACCGTGTCCGTATGAAAATCAGCCTCAAATTATAGACAAACTTAAGAAACGGCCCAGCGTCGGCATCTGCCGCAATTTAAGAAAGAGCAACCCTTCCCCTGGCGACCCACCGTGCCCCTAGATATGTCGGGTACAGTACAGCATGTTCTCTCATTTTTCTGTACTACTGTACTCTGGCTGTTTCGCAGTGTTGTCAGTCCTCAGGTACGAATCAATTGTGGCTTGGATGACGAATATTTCGAAAAACAAAATCATGCCAGAACGAACGGAGGTTACACGCTTTTGACAGTCCCACAAAAAAAAACGACCGTCTGTGGTAGAACTCCTGCTCGGCGCCGCTACCGTTCGTCAACGGATTGAACAGTACGTGGGCTGACAAAGGGAGCAAGGGCGTCCGTATCTCACAGCCGTCTGCTGGCCTGGAGAAACGACAGTGCACTCTACGACTGACCTTCTGTCCTGGCCAAAGAGTGTACAGGCCCGCCATCATATTCCGTCTTTCAGGAAAACGGATCTCTGCAGTTGAGAGGGCGGCGTGGCACCCAGGTGTGGGCATCTACTGGCAAGGTTGCGCGTGGGCCGACTCGGCTTTCTGCAACTCCTGGGCGGGCAACACCTTCCGCAAGGAAGGGCGTATCTTTAACTACCATTGAGGTACCCGAGAAACAGTCTATTATTTTTGCCGACAACCTGTACGGCGAGACCACCGACGAGTTCAAGCGTGTGTTGAGCGAGAAGTGTAACACTCTGCTGTGGCTATTGCCCCCGATATGCACCGACGAGGTGCAACCTGTGGACGCCGGGTACGGGAAGCTCTTCAAGGTCTTCGTGGGGCAGGCTCTGGACAAGTGGCTTCTTGACGGCGACAACGTAGAACAGTGGGAGTCCAATAAGCTGACGGCGTCTGATCGTCGGATCTTGACCACGCAATGGACCGGAGAGGCCGCGAAGAAGATCGACAGCGACACTGCGTACCGCAAGCGCTTCTTCGAGAAGACGGGGCAGGTGATGACGGCAGATGGCAGCGATGATGACCTCATAAATCTCCAAGGCGTAGAGGGGGGCACGTACTCCTTCATGGAGGTTGATACTACACCGGAACCGCTGGAGGATGTGCTACCGATCTCGCCTGCTCCCGCGGATGAGGAGAACCCGCCAGGTTCAAGCGACGAGGAGGAGAGCGAGAGCGAGACGGAGCAAAAGGTTGAGGAGAAGGCTGTGCTGGACCTGGACGACGACATCGCTGACGACGAGGACTTACTGCCGTTTGAAGCCCATGACGTTCATTCTTTAGTAAGCTCAGCACCTGCCGCCCTCACTCAGAATCTTGTCAACCAAGAGATACTGCTCCGGCTCAGGATGGGTTGGTTCAGGGGGGTCATCACACGAAAGGCCCAAGCACGCACAAGCCACCTCTACGACTTCAGCATGTTTCTCGAGACCAACGGCAGCACACGTAGCATGAAACTTCCGCTGGCGAAGTACTCGGTGGATGAGGTGGCGGCAGGGGGATCGTGGGTGCTGCTATCGCGCTGCACCGATAAGGACTCTTCACAGGACAGCGAGAGCGAGGACGAGAGCGAGTTCGAGGAGGAGGAGGAGGAGGAGGAGGGGGAGGAGGAGGAGGAGGTGGAGGAGGAGGGGGAGTCGGGAGGAGGGGGGGTCGGTAGTACGATCGAGGGTTCATCGGGGGGGAAGGGGAGTAGCCTGAACGACATGAGCGACGTTGGGCCGATTCGCGCAGGGGGTAGGAAGCGCATGCGCGTTCAGTCCGAGTAGGAGTAAGAGGAGGAAGAGTCGGGAGAGGGAGGGGGGGTCGGTAGTACGATCGAGAGTTCGCCGGAGGGGGGAGGGGGTAGCCGGAACGAGATAAGCGACGTCGGGCCGATTCGCGCAGGGGGTAGGAAGCGCACGCCTAACGTGCGCCTGCAAGACCACGAGTAGCATCATGGTTTATAAGGGTCATTCGGGCGTAGATGGGGACTTCTACGCTATGATGCTGAGAATAACGTCAGAAGAAAAGAGACGGATTCAAAGTTGAGGAAGAAAATAACATTGAACGTTGCTGACCAAAATAAGAAATGCGCGTTTAAGAAAATCATGCTCATGTTTGCAGGAAAATAAGAAAGGAACATTTAAGAAAATGATGCTCATGCCCCCAGGAAAGTAAGAAACCCAGCCTCAGGCCGATTTTTCAGTTTCTTGCTAGCGGGCCGGTACTGTAGTCGCTCGTTTGTATAGGCCCTTTATTCTTATTGGCCTGTAGTATAAATTAAAGAAATTAGGTGCCGATCCCGACACACGCCTTTTCGTGGTTGGGGAGGCGTCTAAACGCACTTTTGTTGCTTGGTTTTCGGGCATACATTCGCGCATATATCGCATGATTTTGACCTCCGACGCCCCTGCCGGAGGGCCTTCCCGGGGGGACCTCCGGTGGCCGTCCCGGGAAGAGCTTGCTGCAGGGAGCTCGCTCGCCTGCGGCAGGCAACCTAAACCGGATCACAACTATATTCTTGGTACGCCCGGACTTACTCCAGTTTTCCTTCTATCCCGAAATGTAAGCGATCGTGGCTCTGTTTTGTGTGTGTTTTTCCCGTGTGTTTATACCCTCTAAGGGGCATGTATTCGAAACCTAACACACATATATATATTATATACATATCCCCATTTTGTTTCAGCTCCAGAGAACGGGATGCTGAAGACAAGTGATTTCATGTCTGAAAACAGAAAATACATTTTTTTTCTGGATTATCCCTGGGGGGACGATGATATAGTACATTACATCGATCCACATCGGATCCGTTCACCCCCGCGCTCCTTGCCTCTGATGAGGATGTCGTCTTCCAAATCTATGTATTCTTTTGACGACGTCTATTATAGGGGCTTGTGCGATCACCCCAAAATCTCGAACGGTGGGCATTGACCCTTTCAGGCGGTGCTCAAGGAAGGAGAGGATCGTAGATTGTCTGCACATCGAGGAAACACTTGCGCAAGGTGGTGCGGGTTGTGAACGGAAGCAGCCGTGCCGCAAGGTATCCCAGTGGCCACCTGTTTAGCTCGAGGCAACCTAGAGAGTCGGGAACAGGCTCCCAGCATGTTTGATTCATATGATGTGTTTATTGATAGTCAGGGAGCCAGCTTCGGAACAGAGATGAAAAAATCGAGGTTCTGGCGGAAAGGACGTGAGAGGAGTGACAGGAGATGCTGCACCAGAAGAAGCAGAAGCGCGATCCCCGCAGGGCCCGGTTTGAGCCGGACCTGGTAGATTCGCTTGGCACTGGTGGTGAAGGCGCTGAAGAACAGCAGTTGCAGGAGCAGGAACAGCTCCTGCAGCACTGCCAGAAACGGCAGCAGTCAGAGGATTGCTGGCCTTGTTGCGACGATGAAGTCCATCCAGCAACCACCGTTCATGCCGCCGCCGTCACTACCGCCGCCGCAGTCGCCGGCTTTGCTACCGCCGCTGCCGCTGCCGCCCTCTCGACCCGCCGTGACTGTGTTGCTGCTGCAACACTCCAGGATAGCCAGGCGTACTCCTGGATGTGTGTGTCCGCTTCGTGCTGGTGACGTCGGAATAAGTATCAAGAATACGAGAGCATGAACGAGGGAGTTTCTCGCTGCCTAAGGCAGCGGTAGCCCAGACTGCATGACAGTCTATGGATGTATGCTTCAGATCATGTTTTTTCCTCTTATAAGGTAGAGGCAGAGAAGAAATGAGTCTCTTGCGTCAACATTTACAACCTCAGATGTCAAGAGTGACATGATCGACACTAGGCAACGGTACCAACCGGTACGAAACTGTCATTTCAAGAGACCAAACCAATACCCTCTCTGGCTCTTTACACAACAGTGACAAACCAAAATAACCAGAACGTAACTCCTTGACCTGCACCAACCACATTGATGGCAAGAGGAAACTCACCCCGACGACAAGCAAACACCTCTTTCTCAATCCCACACATACTATTGCAATCACGGAAATCCTTGCAGTAGTCGCGCCAAAAAAAATAAATAACTAAGCTAAGAAGTAAGTGTCCTGCCAAAGATCGCGAGACTCCCCGGACCCAAACCTTCTGTTGTCCTTACGACTACCGCCATATATGCACAGATCGTGACGGTAAATGCGGGATAGCAAACATTCACTTTCACATAGCATTTATATGGCACTGAGAATACCCGAATTAATAGCCGCTTGTGATACATACTAAACCCCGAAAATACACCCTTTTTGGCTATATCTCCTGAGGCGTAACCGAATAATAAAGAAACGTTCAAAGGCTGCAACATGAACAGCCTCAGCACTCTAAGTCAATAAAGCTATTGGATCATCAGCAGGACATCCAATATTCTGTTTTTCTCGTTCGCGAACAAACCCAAGTTCCCATAACATTACTGGTGGTAGATTAACCAATCATGAATAAAACGGCAATCCCCCTTATTCCGCAACCAGAAAACAGTCACAAACAAAACCTTCCTGCCTGAATCAATAAACTCAGTATATAGTCACCACCTATACCTCATATCAGCGGTAAACCGCTCAATCAAGGTGCACCCACGTACCCTTACTTTGCCGATCCGATATAAGTGTAAGTATCAGTTTCACCAGTCCCCTGCTGGTCCTGTCTATACCAGAAAAACACTCCCAGGTACCAGGTAAACGTTTTTCGGATTTTTTTGAAACTGTTTGATTTAAACCTGCAAATACGTATCAAAACCATCGGGGGAAAAACAAAGGCTACGTGTATCATCCAGGACGAACCTATAGACGTTTTTTTGCGCTCGTATTATTCACGACTTTCCGGGGAAATATGAAATTACGTACCATTCGGAAATCCGTAGCCAGTGATAAATAGTATACACCCTGTATCTCCTACACCGCTTACCCAGGAAGAACGATAACTTCCTCAAATTTCACCTCACCACCTCACCACCTTTCACGTTCCCCTCACTCACCACCTCATCACCTTGCACCTTTAACCTACGCTCTTCTTGTGTCCTTGATGTGATATCGTATGCTATTACCAGGTATATGGTATGAGGGTACTATGGTTTGATATACCATATGGAAACTGCTCGGTAAATATATAGTATCTTGGTGGTATGGTGTGATGGTACGGTTTGATTTACTACACAACAGACAAATCGGAAAAATGGGAACGAAGCCTAAAATGAGAACCAAGCCGTATCTCCAGAACCATGTGGTGTATCAGATAACCAAAATGATCCTGCGAAAGCCCTTGGCCAGCCCTGTGAGAGGAGCTCGTCAGAACGGTCATGCTCCATCTCGTGCCTTCGGGTGGGCGCAAAAAGCAATATACGCTGGCTCTATTGTGATTTCTCTAGATGCTGGCTACCGCGGCGATGCCGAGGACTTCCAGCCTGAGCGACAGCTCATTCGAAGGCTGCTGTACAGCCCCACAGGACTGTCAACTTTTTTTCTTGGAGTTGTACACAATTGGTTTGCTTTCTAAAAAAAAACGTCCGTTCTCATTTTTTGTTTCGTTCCCATTTTTCAGATTTGTCTGTTACACGGAAAAAACATGGTATGTGGTATGGTCTGTTGGTGGTATGGTATGATGGTACCGTGTCGTGGATGTATTATATGGTTAAACTTGCGTGTTGTTGGTATAATATGTTTCAGTATATAAGGTCCCTAAGGGTCAAATACGTTGTACGAATATCATCTGTAACGATCTTACACATCGACCATTGTAAGGTATTCGAAAGTATAAGCCAGGCGGCCCGACATACTTACAGACAGACAGACTCGCACTTGTCGCAGTTGAGGCTCAGTTTACAATCCAGAAATATGAGTACTGCAGCAGCACCAGTAGTACGGTTATGGGAGCGAAACACCAGAGTATACATTGCACATAAACGAGTACAATACTGCCTGGGCTGCAGATTGGAACACCTGTTGCCCCGGTACCACTGCTGATGATGGTAGAGTTTTGGGCATGAGCTGAAACGAAAAGAGTTTTGCATAGTCCTGCTGTATGTGTTCATAAAGTACTTGCAACCGTATAGAGTGGTGGAGGAATACATGGATTTGATGTAGGACCAGGAGTTCCCTTTAACAAGTAAACTGGTTATATGCAGTGGCATTTAAGAAGTTGAACTATAGTTGCTACAAATAGGTGTTTGCAAGCTGTGAGTGCATGTATAGAGCAAAGTACCCAATGCAGACCTGATCGCTCGATTACATGCCCCATCCCTTGTGTGTGTCGGGTCAATGCTGAGGAGGCGACGTTTCATTTAACCCAGAATAACCTGGATGAGCCGAGCTGCGGCGACGCCTGAGACCGGAAGGAGAGGCAGTCCCGGCGGCGGGAACAATAGTCGTCGTGTTTTGCGGCATTGGGGTGGTTCTGAATGAAATGTGGTTGCCTTTGAATCAGGATGAACAGGTTCATTATTGGTGGTTTTTTAATTGTGTTTCTGGACGGTTTGGATTGTGTCGAGATTTTGTGTTTTCAGCATGAATGAGCTATTCTTATTTTTTTTGTTTCAACGTCGAATAAGATTCAAGTTAAGAGGAAGCTATGCTCTCTCACAATACCGTCGCGACCTGTGAATCTATGGGGAATACGGGGTATAAGGAGGCTTTCGTCCGGCGAAACAGGGTTCCTTGGGATCTCTGACGGTTTACTTTTTTGCCAATATTTGGTTTTAATTGAATTGACAAGACTTAGTGTGATATTTTTCCATGATTGGCAATGATTTTGTGCGGAATTGAGGTATACCTGGTAGGTTTTTGCTTCGACCGAAGAAACTATGAAACGCCAGAGGGCGCGCACGGTCCAGACTCAATGTTTCTTTGTTCGGAATTTCATAAAAACAGCGTTGATTGCTTTTGATACTCATTATTTGTTGTACAGGATTACCCTATAATACTTGAAGAAATGAAGAGTACACGTTGAAAGTAATTTCTGCGGTGACGTTCATGTAGTGTGGAGTTGTATTCTTCCTTATTAAGCTAGCCCCGGTACTTGTTACTGTTATTATACCCAGGTAATCGAGGATATTCATGGAGGTATCGTGGTTTTGTTCGTCAGAGTGGACGAGCATATATATATATTTGGACCAATTTTGCGGGAAAATGGCCTTTTGCAAGGCTAAATATGAGGATAATGCCGTCTTACCTGGCATTGTATTTCGGTTGTAGTTTTTGCATCAGAAAGGCTGGCTGTGGATTTGAAGATTCGAATACTTATGGAAGGATTTGAGGGTTGGTTCGACAATCTGATTATTGAGTTCCAGATTGGGTTTTTGATTTTTAGGGTTGAATATCAGTTGAGTATGATACTGTCGTTGACCTCGATGAGATGCATTCGAGCGTTGTTCTCTGTTTACTTGTACGTGTTTTGTGAAGTTTCAGTTGAAGTTGGTGCGAGTTGCTAAAGGACCGGGCTTCTAGCCTCATTCAAGGCAGTATCATAACAGTGTGTCGAGAGCAGTCGGTACCTGCACAAACGGCCCCTCTACAGGAGGGGGTTGGCTCCTACTGAACGTGTGCTTTTTCCATTTGAAAACCAAGAACAAAAGGCTCTCTTGGCGCTCGCGCGCCTCATTGTTCAATCCGAACGGTGAATACATTACGGGATAGAGTGGGATGCCAGTGCAGATAGGTACAGCTTGCAATAAAAAATATTTACCAGGTACCAGGTATATGTTTACTTTCTTAAATCGTCAAGACCTCATACGACGGGATTCCAACGCCTATCCCAACTGAAGATCACCTGGCGGGTACTAAGCGCTCACCCGATTGCGATCCGCCCGGTGAAGTCTGCGGCCCCAGAACGCGAAATCTAAGAGACCCCCAACAGGCCGTCAGAGAGCTGACGACGCCGTGTTGGCCAATGCAAAATACTTCGATTGCTTACACAAACGACAGATTGACATGTATTTTCAGCAACGGGTATGTTCACGAGAGGACCGAAACATACGACGAGGATCGCAAAATGAAGGCCAAGTAAAAAACAATCGACTGTAAAATCGTGGCACAGTAAACAGTTTGTTCAGCCCCTGCCGCTCTGTATCCCTCGAGGAATGCTCTTGTTTTGTAGTTGTGGTGTTGATCGTCGCGCGATCGCATGCTTTATTTAGTGTACTTGTCGTGTTGGAACAGCAGAATGGTATCCATACTCGTTCCAGCTCTGGCACCCTGAAGCCACATTGTGCTCTTGTGCACTTGACGCTCTGCCAATGCTCGTCATGTACGATATCACCAACATGCGGTTTGGTACGGCAGTATTTATACTTGTTCCTGCTCTGCCGCCCTGAATGCATATGTTTTTGTGCCCTCGGAGTCCTACCATCGTTTGTCACATAAGACATCCCAACAAGCGTTTTGGAACGGCAGTATGATATCTAGCTAGCGATAGCATGCTCTTGTTGTTGTTGTTATTTTTAGGGGCGAACTTCTCAGGCTGTTTCCTATGCGATTCGATGTCGAGCTGCTGATTAGTGTTTTTCGATCTAAAAAATGAATGATCCTGCTTATGCAGTCCAAATGTGCAAAATCCGACGGGAATTATTTCGATTCGAGAATCCGATGACTCAGGTCGTCGGATTTAGCCTAAAATCCGACGACCTGGGTCATCAGAGATTCATATCGAAAAATAGCATGCTCTCTAAATTGAAGAAATTATCCACGACACCCAACAGCAGCAGAACGATCGATAAGTTGGACGGTGACACAGCTGTATAGCGACGTTGATTTACGCCCGACGCCTTGGCGGCGGAGGCCGCGTCCGTTCGTGGCCAGATAGGTAGCAGTCGCCTGGCGCGGGCTCGGACCTAGAGACCAAGAAAAGCGCACTCGGCACGCCCCCCTCCGTGGATACGTACGAGTACTCGCAAACCACACTGCTGTACAGCAGCAACAACCCGTCACAAAATGGGACCCAAATTACCAAGACAGGTTAGCTCTAGCGCACTCGCCACATCTCTTCTGAGCCAGACCAGAGGCAGTCAGCCTTCGCTCGGACGCTTGGGTCCCACGCGCAGGGCACGCACCCAGCGCGTCTCTTCGCCGCGCCAAACTGCGAAAACAGCACTTGGTGTCGGCGTTTGCTCGACTCTCTAAACCCACAACATGTCTAATTTGTCCGCATAGGAAGACTCTTTCGATTTGACAAGTGCACATCTGGAATTGCGATCGGGTCAAAATGTGAAGCTCTATAATCGAAGCGCACAGGAAACGGCTTCAAGCGCGTATCGGACCCACTTGTTTCTGCTGTTGTTGCTGTTGCAGACGTGCCGTCGCTGTCCCTTTGTACTTCATCTCCCCATGTATCAACCACCTCATCACTTTGCACCTCCACCTCACTTATCACCTTGCACCTTTAACATATGCTTTTGTGGTCCTGCTGCTGCTGCTGCTGTTACAGACGTGGCTTCTGGGGATCCTTTTGCCGTTGCGGCTGCTGGTGCATCCTGGTGCCGTCGATCTCCCTTTGCACCTTCACCTCCTCATAAACAACCCCACCACCTTTCACGTTCACCTCGCTCATCTCGCTCATCACCTCCTCACCTTGCACATTCAACGTATGATCTTCTTCAGTACTTGATGTGATATCGTAAGTTATTTCCAGGCTGATGGTATGATGGTACAACGGTTTGATATACTATATGGGAAATACACGGTATAGAGGATAGTGTGTTGGTGGTATGGTATGATGATTCGATTTCATTCACTGTATGGAAAAACCATGGTATGTGGTATGATATATTGGTCGGGCATATATATAGGGGAAAACCGTATGTGGTGTGGTATGTTGGGGATATGGTATGGCGGTACGGTGCCGTGGATGTATTATATGGTAAAATTTGCCTGTTGATATGATATTGTATGTTTCAGTATATAAGGTCCGTAAGGGTTGAATATGTGGTACGAATATTATATGTATCGACCTTATATATCGACCATAGGGAAGTATTTAAGGCTTGCGGTCAGTAAGTCAGACAGTCAGTCAGACAGACAGACAGACAGGCAGACAGACAGACAGACATACAGACAGACAGACAGACAGACAGACAGACAGACAGACAGACAGACAGACAAGACTAACAAACAGACAACAGATATATTTGCAATTGCCGCGGGAGAGACTCAGTTTTACGAACTGAGAATTGCGATGTATCAACCCTGCAATGTCGTGCCCTTTCATGCGCAGGAGCCGGGGGGATACTAGGACATGGTCGCGTATATGTAATAGGGGGGGTGCTGGTTGTACTTAGGAACACGACACGTAAGATCCATCGTAGGTTCAAGATTTCCATACCGAAAAAGGACTCTGGCAGTGGGTACTGGGACGTCGGGATAAGGTGTGATCCCACAGATGCCACTTGTAGGTGTAACTCCATGTGAGGCGACTCGACTCGACAGCTGGGAAGTAATACAAGAGGAGTTCGGTGCTATTGTCTGGAGCCAGCCACGCATTCCTGTGCGGGCTGGGTCTCTACATTTCGAAAACAATCAACAGTATTCGATATGTGAATCATCTTGTTGTTGTCGTGGTTGTTGTTGTTGTTGGTGGTGGTGTTGTCGTTGTTATTATTGTTGTTGGGTTTGATGTCGCCGTTGTATTTGTTCTTGTATATTTCAGTATGTTGTTGTTGTTGTTGTTGTTGTTCTGACAGTAACTTTCAATTCATGGAGTCCATGATTTTACGTAGATGCTACAGCCCTACAGTAAGAATAGCTAAAAAAACGGTATATAAACAATACTCGTCGAAGGCGGCAATTCCCACCTAAAAACACACGAGGCGGAGAAGGCGCACGCATTGAATGAGATCAATGTGCAAATTCAACTAACATGGCCGCGGGTATCCACCCAAGTACAGATAGGGTCCACTCAAATTAGACAACAAACCAAATTGGCTACTGACTACAGCGGTTGCTGTTTGAAGTGCTGTCTGCACCGCACCGCACGATACGCACGTAGTCAACACACAGGGGAGAGCACCCCTGCTGTATGGGGTGCTGTCAGAGCGACGACTTGAGGACACGCAGTGAAAAACGATGAATCAAACAGAAGACCACGATACCGACATCATCGATCGCCACGTTTCCCGAAAGGTGTGCCAAGGTGCAGCACAGCTTTTACACCACGCCCCTGGTGTCAGTCGTTGGCCATGCAGGGCGCATAGCTCTGAGAACACTATAAAAACTAGTGGCTCCCGAACGATCTGCCAAGGTGCAGCACAGCTTTTACACCACGCCCTGGTGTCAATCGCTGGTCATGAAGGGCGCATAACTCTGAGAACATTACAAAAACTAGTGACGTAAATTAATGGCAATACGTACATCTGGTAAACCAAACTAAAAAAAACGAAAGTTGCTGCTCTCGCGATGGTGTGCGCGCTGGTCGTGGGTCTCCGCTTGCCGTCCTGCGAACGTTCTCCATGGCTACCTCATTGTCTAAGGCCACTCAACCCACTCCTCCTACGCACGTGCTTCAGTTCCCACTCCCGTCCAGTCGGTACCCCTTCTCCCCAGTCCCCAAAACAAAATGTTCCTATTAATAGCAACATACGGTTGATCCGAACCCCAACCTACTCGTAGAGGGTGAGTTCAAGCGGTCTATTCCCCGATCGTTAACGCTCAGCCTCCTTCCTCCTTCGTCGTCAAATCCACCCCCATACCGGCGCGTTCGACTGTGCACTGGTTTGGCTCGTGGTGGCGCCTGCCACCGCGCACAGACATTCCGACTGGGCATTGCTGCTCTGCCGCTGCTGCCTGACGCACCACGTCCGGCCCGACCCTACTGCCACGCTTCCGCCTCGCGGCCACACGCAGCAGCCAAAATGAATCACTAGTTGAGGGTATTCCCGGCCTTACGCTCGCAAACAGTACCTCCTTCACTCAAGCCTGAAAGGACATGCCTCGCAGGCTGCCTTGCCGAGACAGCGAAGGGAACGGAGACGTGTCAGATATAGTGTCTTGAGCCGACTTGTTCATGTGGGCGGCCGTCGAAAGAGATGGGTTGCTCCACCTGCGCGCCTGTGTGTTGCGTGTGGATCAGCCGACGCAGGCTGCCGCATCACAGGTCATACGGCATTAAGGTGTTCGCAGCCCGCACCTAAAAACGTTTGAAAAGCTGTATCCAGTGGAAAAAACGTTCTTCTACTACTAAGGAATCTGGATAAGCCGGAACGTCGGCACCTACATTTATTTCGCGACTGATAATAGGTCCGAGTAACAACTAGTCGGCGACTGAAGGCGTCACGACCCACAACTCTAACATGTTCCTATCGGCGAAAACATTAATCCTTACAAACTCGCCCAACATATATCACTACCCACCAACAAGTGCATGGAAACGACTGCCGAGTGCCGGCTACGGCGTAAACATGCTCCTAGAGATCTGCAGCTACCGACGTGCCGCATGTCCCCAAATGTTCGCTCTCATTGGTTATGGGCGGTCAAACGAGTCTTGGCGGGATGGGCAATCTAATGTGTCGTCTCCCCAGTATCTGCCCATTAAAATCTCAGGCCCTAAGCAATGGGGCCGCGATAGGTTATCCCATATGTCACCCATCACGTCTCTAAACCCAATCGACTGCATGGACGCTGGCCCCACCGTATTGAAATCAGCAATATCTTGCCCAAACACGATCGATTGTAAATCGATTGGCCACACAATGTGACTGATCGGCTGACTAAATCTGTTCCCGAACACCAGTCGTTTTAAGGCTGCTGACCACACAACCCTTTCGACAGATTTGTCAAAGCTATGCCCGAAGCAAAGCCTGAGCAGGGACGCGGGCCACACAATTTTCCAGAGAGAGATCGGACTCACAGAGGAAGTCTTGCGGGTGTTGTATTCAGCGACGCCCGTCTCAAATATATAAATGTCATGGCCAGTGCCTTTGATGAAGGAGAGGCTTCGACCTCTGCACGAGAAGCGTAAAGTTCAAGCGTAGGTCATATCGAAACTAGATGAGCAAGTGGTTTCGAACGAGAGCAAGGATATAGCAAACGAAGAGGAAGGGACGAATAGCAAGGAAAATGACAACGCGGGTTGAGAAGAGCATAGGAAGGAGATTGAGGAGAGGCTGCCGCCACCCTCCTTGTTGCGGCCGCCGCAGCCACCTTGAAGCCGTTGCGTATCTTCCGCAGGAAGTGGAGCATCGGGAAGCCCACATTGTTGCTGATTTTGGCATCTGGTTGGTCTGGTGCTGGCAAGATGGAGGCGCCGACCAAGTGCAGCATACATATATATATATGTATGTGTCGACCCCTTGAACCCGACTGAAGCCGTACACTTGGCCCCGACAATTCACACATATTAACGTCGTTGTTTGCGGACAGTTCGTTCACGAGTTGTTTCGTTTATGGTGTAGGACAGACTGTGCCGCTGTTGCGTACAAAATGGGGTGGGGGGTTGTGTACAGAGTATTTGTTTTTATACGAGTGCAGCAGTAGTATAGCACATGAGAATATTCATTCCACATATGCGAGTACAATACTCTGTCTAGACTGCAGAGTAGAACACCTATTCCCAGTGCCCTACCGTAGTTGACGTTTTTTTTTGTTTTGCAGTGGCGTTTGAGATTTTCATTCAAGAACCAGATTATAAGTTGCAGATTTAGGTTTGAGTTACTGAGTTTGATGTGAATTGATTCTGATCAATAAACACTGCGAGATCGTGCCATATATATCAGGTACAGAGCAGGGAGGATACTGGTGTAGTTGGGTAGAATGAGCAGCAGGTGCTGATTGTGCTGAGGAATACGACGCATAGGATATATCGTACCTCGAGGGCTCTGGTAGTGGGGTACTAGAATGTCGGGATAGCTGCGAGCCCGTAGACACCAGTCGTTGTCTGGCTCCCTAGGAGGCGAGTCATCAAGACAGGTCGGGACATCCTTACAAGTACCTCCTTGGTATTGTAGGTCGGGGCTCCCCTGAAATGGGACGCGAACTAAGCTAGTAAGGGCCCTACCTAAAACGAGAACTCTACCCCGAGCGATCAATCACGACGATCATTAGATACCACTGCAGGCCTACCTGGCAGTAGTGTTTGGCATCTGCCTCCTCCATGCTTCGTCCAGGAAGTTACCTCATTCGTCGTTTGTCGTTTGATGTACAGGCGAATATCTTAGTCTATCAATTAATTTTAAGAATCTCTCCAAGCACTGTGTGTGGCATCAAGTTGAAAGCCCCTCCGATCACTGATATTAAAAAGCACGCCACCACCAGCAATCACGACAACTGTAACACACCTGTTTCTAGATGTATATTTAGAACGTAGTTCACAGTTTCTGTGGCCGCCCTGTGTCCAGCGGTTCTGTCATTCGTCGTCTTCGGCCCGATACGGAGTAGTAGAGTCGGTGTTGCCACCAGCCATGGTTTTTCCTGGGTTGCTCTCGGGCGAAGTAAGGTAAACCTCCGAAAATTGACAAGTAGAAGATCGCAACCTCACGAGATCAGGACGGCCGGAGCATACCACGTAGCGTTTCCCGATTTTAGATCACAGCGTCTGTTTGTCTGTGTATGCTTCATTGTGATTGTGTGTGGGGGCACATTTGGAGTAGCTTAGTGAGTCCATAAATACCACATGGATAAATCATGAGTATTGAGAACGACAAACGTCGGGCGTGAAGCGACGACACACACAGTGGAACTGCTAAACACACCGCAGCCCGGAATCCCGTAGATATCTGCCCGACAGGTATAGTACACTACGATTGTAGTGCTTGCTTGTGGTCGACTGCTTTATGTTGGTGTTTTCGGAGGTCACTATAGCATCATGTACCCCCGGACGATATCCGTAGAGATGATGCATATTGAGGATCCGAACCCGTCATTTATCTGGGGATATAATACGACCTATGGAGTTACTGCACGCGCCACTGCATCACGCTGGCCTGCAATCATACGCTCGCTGGCATCGCACTCGAAATCGTCATCTCTATTAACAGGTTGCTTTTTATCTGATTGTGCTACCACTTTCATCGGGCACGGTAAATTAACATCACCCCATGGCCGGGTCGTTCACGAAAGTGCTTAAGGGGATATCATCAGAATAATCTACCTCTTTAAGGGTGATTCCCAACTTCTACCAGGTATGTGGTTTACATCTTCGGCATGCACGCCCGAATGACCATTGATTGATGGGCATACGCACTTGGCCGATGGGAAAGATACCGCGCCGTTGACAAGCATGAGCTGGACATTATTAGGTTTTACTGGGGAGCGTAGGTAGGCGCAAAACGTGGTGGAGGTGTCGTCGGAGTTAGTCGCAGTGATTGTGCCCGTTGTTTGGTGTTGGTAGTCCTCTCGGCCTCAAGACACGCACTCCTCAGATTCGTTACAGCAGTAGTCTCCGGCTCCACATATGTCTGGGTTGGCTTCCGTATTATTGGAACAAGTACGTACTACTGTTTGTGATGGCGACGATCAACAGCGAACCACGTTAGGTAATGTTTTACTGTTGCAGATCATCCACCAGCGTGCACGACTCGATGACGAATATATTTGGGTTCTACCCGCGTCTCTAGCCCAAAACTGTTTCTGAGCGGATCCCGCCAGTTTCAGGTTATAGAAGAGTAGCAAACTACTTTGCTATACCAGGTAGCTAGGATGTCGTCACTTTATATAAAGGTTTGTACATACCATTTTGTGTGGATTAGCACACGTCGTGTGACAGCTATGTCGAGCGCCGCTAGCAACAGGGATTACATTGGGTTCCCGCCGCACCGTCGACTTTTGTAGCCGTTGGAAGGACCAACGCAGGTCGTTATCGCCAACAACGGCCGCGCATTTCTTGCTGGGATTCCTCAAATACTTTTCGTGTATTTCCACGACATCACTTAGTGTTCTCGATGTATCTCGATTCACCCCGAGACGTTTGATCTGGACATTCCCTCTTGCAAGAGGTTCGGCCTCGCACGTATTTGTCCACCACCTGGCACCCTGTTGCTAGTTTCCACTTGGACACCGCTCCGCGCCCATTGAGTTGCGCGTCCTGTTCCCATTCGGTCCCACGTCCGCCATATATGTCTACAGCAACTAACTGCCCCTGAGCTAATGCAGAATGAATGTATGTGCAAAGGCGAGCAGCGCCGGACGTACGCACGTGAAATTTTGCCACCCCTGGTGACGTGTGCTAGCAGTGGGGGGCATGTATTGTTTCCTATCTATGCTGCTCACCTCAGGAGCTCATTACCCCACCCCTCAAAACCGATTTAGGGAACGCCAAACGTGCAACCCGGCGAGGAGTGCCAGAGCTGAATGTATCACGAAACATATCCTCAACAGAAACCGGTATTCCAACGGTCTTGTATCAAGGAACCCTATCAGTCGGGATATGACTTCGCCAAACGGTCATACCCCTATCGCAGCACGCCTCTGGAACCACAGTTATACATTACCGTCGACGAAGATGACTGTGGGTTCGCCGCAACCGGCGTCGAGGGTAGGCTCCGTTTTTGTACGGCTAAAACCCTTCGTTCCCAGAAAGCGGTTCCTCGAGGGTGGTCGAGACCTCCTAGCTTTCATCGGCAGGAGGGCGAAAGGAGAACACCTCCTGTAGCGCTCGTCTTGGCGCAAGAACAAAACCCTGGTGGCCCTCGGAAGGTCTGAGTTGGGCCCGCAGTATTTATACCCTCATCTACACCACAATATTCAGATTTCGAAGGACCACGGTCACCGCTGTCCCAGGCGCGAAACATACGTTTGTGATATATCATGGTTCAAACGCCGGTCGGTTCGTGTCAGATTTACAGGGCTTCGGTGTGCTCCTGCCTCTGGGCTCAAAATGAACTCGCGAAGGTATGTTTCGCTGTTGCCTTTTTTAGTGGGTTGTTTGCGCCCGACGTTGCGCGCGTGGCGTCAGAGGTACTGATGTACTGGCTAGCGGCCTCCCCGTAGATGGGATTTTCGCAAAAAAAGGAATGCAGCAGTCTACACTGAGAACATACCTTTTCCTCTCAGCTAGACGAGCGTGGGCAAAGTCAACCAGGACGTTTCACTCATTAGCACGGTACCGCGGTGCGGGTTTTCATCGTTAAAACTCGTGTTGTGCTGCGGGGTGCGGTACGGCGTGTAGCTCTGGGGAATCGTGCGACACGGTGCTGTGAGGCTGAGCGTTCTTAACGGTTGGTTGCGGGACCGTTTGAAATCGTACAGTTTTGTGCGGTAATGCCAATACCAGTGACACAACCTACAAGGTCAGTCTTAAGCACACTCTGGACAATGGACCCAACAATAGTCTATTGCTTCAACAATAATAGATGAGGGGGGGAATATATCGATGTATATTGTCTGTGACAATAGATTGTGGAAGGTACATATATATCGATAGACATTGTCCGCGTCCATGGACTGGCAATACTGTCGATCGATAGAGACTGTTGAACACAATGGATGGTGAACCGCGTCCATCAATGGCCATTGCAGGCCACAATAGATTGTGCAAGATGTCGATCGATGGCCATTGCCGGCCACAATCTATTGTGCGAGATGCCTATCGACAGCCATTGATCGCCACAATAGATTGTGCGAGATGTCTATCGATAGCCATTGATCGCCACAATAGATTGTGCGAGATGTCTATCGGTAGCCATTGCTGGCCACAACAGGTTGTGCGAGAGGTCTATCGACGGTCATTGCCGGCCACAATAGATTATGTAAGGTGTCTATCGATGTACAATATATTGTACAAGCTAGCCATCGGTAGCCACCTCGCGAAATACGAGAGTCAATCGTCTATTTTGGATTCTCGTCCAAAAATCTGTCCTGTATGGCGATGGTTATTGTTTGACACAACCGCGTACCCGATTTTCCTATTTTATAATTGCGTTTCCGATGATAATGGGATTTTATCTTTTGGAACACACCAAGTTGCCAAATACCAGGTATGTATCAGGTATATCATGTTCTGTACGATTGTGGTAATGTGAACCGACGTCATCATGTTGTGGAGGCCACACGCTCTCAAACTCATTTGAAAAATTCATGTTATATAGACGTCGCTAGGAACTCGCCCACCAGGATAATGGTAACTCTGTCGTCAACTGAGGACCTTGAACAATCTGGGAGAAGGGATCTTTAGATTCGTAGGCTGTTCGGATGTCTTGGTTCCTGTTGGGAACAGGGCACGGGCGAAGACCCAACCCAACCCCTGACTCTAACCCTAACCCTAACCCTAACCCTGACCCCAAACCGCAGCCGAAACGGGCCAAAACTCGCCATAAACGAGGCTACGCCGAGTTTGCATCGAACCAGGAAAACTCTCAGATGCGGAGGACGATTCCGAAGTGCAGACCACGCTACACATTTTTCGAGTAAAAAAACATCCCTAAAGATCCCTTCTCCCAGACTGCTAAACCTACTCCGTCAACTTGTGTGCCCTGGTAGTTTCGGAAAATGATTCGACTGATTACGCTTACTTTGTCCTAGATTAACTCCACTTCGAAAAAAACGTGGATCATTCATCTAAAATCACCGTATTATGCTTGAAATTAATAATATTTCCGTTTCTCGTCTCGAGTGTTTTGTCCCATACTGAAATCAATGAGGTCTGTTTTTTTGGGGGGGACCGGTCAACTATTCAAGAAAGCCCTCAGCGTTTCGTTTCTTAGTTTGAGTGTTTATGTGCCTCAAATGAAGTAAGTCAGATTCATGGTTTTCGGCGCCCGGCCAACAATCTACTGTGGGTGGTGATAGCTATTTTTGGACACAGATGCGTCCCTATTGTTGGCGGCAATAGAAGCTTCGGCGGTCGTCAAGAATGGCCGTCGATATGGATCAGGTTAAGGCAATAGTCTATTGCGAAATCACGCCAACAGTCTACTGTGGGTGACGATGGCTATTGATGGATGCAATTGCGTGTATATTGTTGACGGCAATAGCCATCGAGAGACAAACATTTTCGGGCTATTATTCAAACAATGTATATCACGGTTGCTTTTCGAACATATTTTCTTCAGCACAATGGCCATCTATGAACAACCTCGTGACTCCATTGTTAGGGCAAAGGCATAGTGTGTGCATTGCCAGACATTTATGGTTCCCTGACAATATATATCGATATAGAGCGTTGCCAGTCTTTGTCGTTAACAACATCTATCGAACGACAGCGTTGCCAGTCCATTGTGGTTAAGAGTGTCTATCGATAGACAGTGCTGCTAGTCTCTTGTGGTTCCCAATGACTATCGTAAGCCAGCGTTTCCAGTATGTTGTCGTAAACAATATCCATCGATACACGCTTTTTCGGGGCTACCGTAGCGGCAATGTTCTATTTCCTTTCTATTGTCCAGGGTATATGCACATTACTACTTCATCTATCCCAAGGGATCACCATTCCTGACACCGAGTACCAACCACAAAATCACAGCCGATAATGCAACACACTTAACCCCCATGATGCCCACTATCTGGTTGACACACAACGTTGCTGCCCTCCTTCACGCTATGCCATGCACACATTCCAGACTTGTGGTGATCACAAGATGAGAATATGTTGCAGCGCTACGGGCTTCAGGAGTCGCCCAGGTGGGCGACAGGGTATTCTGGGATGTACGTTGACTGACCTGACGAGTGACGCACGGAGGGTGTATCGTGTAAGGCAGCGAGGTGAGACCGAGCCGATAGCCAGCTGTTGTCGTTCGTTGAGAGAGTCCTGATGGGGATTTCCTCCGTACCTCGCTCCTAAATCCTCTCTGGCCACGGGGTGGCCAGACGCCACGAGAGTTGAGTGTTGGTATTGCTCAGCGAATGCGACGTGGGATTAACTGACATGCACGTTATGGGCAACTGTCATGAACGTGGTGGGTAAGACTCATGCACGGTGTGTGAACAGGATATGGTTTGACTTGTTTCTTTCGTTCTTTGGTGGGATTGACTAACCCCAGGTAGGGCCAGAGAGCACCCGTGTCGACCATTCATTACAGCTGATACGGGGTTTCCATGACCCAGACAATGGCCTCCCCCGCCGGGGACACGCCATTGTATACCTACATCGATATGACAGCGAGCCATCCTACGGCTTTATCGCTGCCTTACACGATGCACCCTCCGTGCGTCACTGGTCAGGTCAGTCAACGTACACCCAAGAATACCCTGTCGCCCACCTGGGCGACTCCTGAAGCCCGTAGCGCTGCAACACCCCCCCACAAATATGACATTGCTGCGGCACAAAATATTGCAGTTCTTAATAAAGCAGAGAACATTGTAGGACAGGTGTTGAAATTGGCGGGTGATGGCGTCGATCGATAGGTATTGCCCACCACATCAGATTCTCATCTGTGTCCATCGATAGTAATTGCCGGTCACCATAGATTAGAGATGTATCTATCGATAGCCATTGCTGGTCACAACAGATTCACAAACATATATATCGACAGCCATTGCCGTCACATTATATCAACAAATTAATCTGTCGATAGCCATTATATTGCCGGCAACAATATATCAAGAAGTGTTTATATCGACAGCCGCTGTCGACCGCAATAGATTCTGCAAGCTATTCGTCGATAGCCATTGTCGGTCACAATATCTTTCAACCCAGGTACTTCAGCACACTCCTGCCTGAACATTATGTTGGTGGCGTAACATATCGATAGACATTACCGACGACAATGGATCGAGGAACGTGCCAATCGGTAGACTTTGCCGACGCCAATAGACCCGCCCATTGCACCACATTCTCTTGCTTTTGCAGGGGCCATTGCCTATTTATTGCCCAAGGTGTGGTTCTTAAGCCCTCACTACGGTACTCGTATTGTACAATTCGAATTTTTTGTTTCGATGCGGATATTTTTCGTTTCTGGTCGTACAGAGGTTCAGTGCCGATTTTTATTTTCGTGAATTCAATGGTTTTTTGTTTGTGCAGTTTGTCAAAACGCAGGTTGTTCTCGTAGTTCTCGAACATTTACTATTACGGGGGACCATAGTTAATAGGACCTAATATTGTGAGTAAAAATCGGTAAATATATATATTTTTGTGCATACCATAGGTCCTATTAACTATGGTCCCCCGTAATACAGGTTTGCGATCCGTCGCTTTTGTTCCATCCTTCCTCATACATAATTATACTGATTTCGCCCGCGAAAGGTACGGGCAACATTCTAAGGCTCTCCAAGAGCCCGTGAGGTGGAAACAGAAATATAATCGTGATATATTCGTGAATTCTACCATGCACACATTGTCTGCACACACAATGAATGTGCAAATAAAATGTGAGCGTCGTACCCGTATAGATTGGGGCTTCGCGAGCGTCCTGGAAGGCCGCCGGTCGCCGGCTTGTGTCAAGCCCAAACCAGGTGCTGTGGGAGGTAGGTTGCGTTATTATGGCGATAGACTTAAGGTCAAGACTTTCGAACAAGAGTGGGGAGCACTTAGCCCAATAATGCTCACGCAGAATGCGAGTCTCGGCTTTATGGTACTGATACTTGTCGTGTACGAAATTCGGTCACGTATCCGACGAACAAATGAGCCTTGCGCAGCTTATGGCATGCTGTCGTAGCCCCTCAGCTATCGCTTCATCGGGAAGTTCCCTCTTTAGCGACGCCACTACAATTAATCGCGCTGTACTGCATTCAAACACCCACCGCATCGAGAATGTAATGTGGAGACATACCTTGCATTACTCAAGTTGGTGCATGTAACGCGAGATGGGCAAACCAACAAGGGTTGTCTCTACGCACTGCAGGTTCATTCACAAATAATTACTACTATACCTGGCAATTGTTATCTAGCTGACAATGTGCCTTTTATATACGAGTAGTAATACATTCCAAATTTACTACGGTAACCCGAATCCAATGACTTCAAAGATTCCAGGTAGGTACCGTTTGGGGTCCCTTTTGACAACACGTATTATTTAGCTTTTTCCTGAAATTTTGACAGTTTTGTTCATCAAATTCAACGAGGGTTGAATCTTGTCGAGTACGTGCCTCAGTTAGGTCGCGGAACATTCGTCCACCCGGCACGACACCGTTACCATAGCGGTTGCGCCCGCGGAAACTATCCGCATTCCTTTTCCCGGTGAGGTAGGTCAGTCTCACATGTCATACAGTAGTATAATAGTAGTAGTCTAAGTCGTAGCCCCCCAGACAGTATCACTGCTGCACGCAGCACAGCCATCGCTTCATCACGAAGTTCCCTCTTCTTTAGCGACGCCACCACGAGCGCGGTACTACATTTGAACGCCCACCGTATGCCAAGAATGTGAGGGCATACCTGGTGCAACTGAATCCTGGTGCAAGTAACGCGAAATGTACGAGACCATGAAGGGTGGTCTCTACGCACTGCAGATTCATTCAGTCAGACGGAATTGTCACTAGAATTTCTATCTGACATGTACATTCATATTTCAATCAATCATACCTATCGCCCCGGTGTTTCGAGTGGTTAACCTCGAATTCTACTTGTTTGAGTCATGGGTTCGAGCCCCCGGTGGGTCGGACTTTCACTTTATTTGCAAAAATAAAAAAGGATTCAATTAATTGTTGAGAGCGCCTTGCAGCGTGGGTAGGCACAATTCGATGCGAGTCGGCGAGGGAAGAAAAGGCTGAAATCTTTTCGCGATGAAAATGAAGGCACGTACCGTAGCGGGAAGGGGGGATAAGAGCCTGCTATGTGACCCCGGATCTGAATTACGAGTTGGAAGGAGAGAGAGAAGAAGATGTGCGAAGATAATAAATGGGATGAAAACAAAAAAAAAGAAAAAAACAATAACAATAATAGCAAGGTCATTAACTCGAATCCAGTGACTTCGAACATACTTATTAGGGTTGACCTTAGCAGCAGTACATTTTAGATGTCGCCTTCTCCTCAAATTTTGACATTTCAAATTCATTTTTAACCGCGGTTGAATCTTGTCCTCAGCTGGCTCGCGAAATAATAGTCCACCCGGTACAGAACCATCACCACAGCAGCTGCGCCCAGAGGGACTATCCGCTCGGTGGTCCTACAGCGGTGCGGTCGAATTTTCAGGGATATACATGAGTCTAAAATCCACTGCGTATTACGTAAGATCGACCCTTTGGGTATTAGAAAGTGCTACGAGTATCAACGAGACCTGGATACTCGATAAATTGAAAACCGATGAAGCCATCCCCCTTGAAATTGGTTGACTTACCTCTAATCGACGTTACAGCAGTCACGTTCGAAAGAGCGAAAATGACTCAGTCCTCACCAAACAAAACTATCCAAGTGACGAACTCCCCCGATTTGTACTATATGTCCCTCATGGAAATACAACTAGATATACTTGTTGTATGAAAAAAAAACTTCCCAACTTTGATAAATAGATGGATTGCCTGTTGGAGGGGTAAATCACGAGTCATGAAGGCCAAAGAGCAGCCCTCTTTTTTGTCAGTTATGGCTTGTAATTTTCAACGAGCACGTCTGACACATCGAACAGCTTACAAAATGGAGAGTCAACGGCTCAATCCCGTGGTAGTCACAGCTGACGTACTTGTATCGATTTGTTCGCAGATGATGCCAGTGTACAAGAGTACCGCGAGCTCTGGGAGTACAATACACGTCCGAAAAACGCGAATACTGAGAGTATGGTCAGTATTGAAGAAGACCTGAATACTGCGAGGAGTAGGAGAATGAGCAGTATCTACCGTGTCGACAGTTAGTTGGAGTACAGGCTTACCGATAATGCGAGTGGCCGCTGTGGAGTATTCCTTCATTCACACCCACGATATTATATCCAATATCCCACCAAATAATATGAGTACTACTGCTACCCAGCTGCTGTTTCAGTGGTGTAGTTATGCATGTTCGACACACGCAAATAACACCCACAAGACCACTAACAATCCGCGTCTTGTACGAGGGCGGTAGACTGCATAGTTGAACAAACAACCTGTAAGCAGGGATTCACGTGGGCCGAAACTAGGAGAGGATCAAATGTAAGCAATTCGGAGCTCATGTTGGTTCGCGGTTTTCCACTCTGCGTGCACAGGTATATCTCCCCACAGTTGTATCTGCTGTTCGTTATATTTCTTCTTTCGTTTAGGGCGTCTGTGAAGGAATCCCCGCAAACCCGCCCATGAAAAACATACAGATCAATCGCGCAATCAACAGCTAGCGGGTTGCCAGATGTGCGCTGTAAGCCCCCGCATCTCGCAAACAGTCGGTAACTAATGTTCGTTTCGATCTGAAATGCGCCGGCATGCAGGAGTACAAAGCCTGTTTACATGCAGCAGCAGCAGAAAGCAGCAGGGCGCTCACGGCCCGTGTTGCTGCCGCGCCTTTTGCCCCTGCCCTCGTACGCGCTCTACCCTTCGCCCTTCTTCTGCTGTTGGTGTGTACTTTAGTGCGCTACCGTCTTGGACCCCCGTGCGTCCTCGCAACACTACCAGGACCGTAACCAAAACCAGGTATATCATAATCTCACGTACCCGGTACCATTCATGGTATGTCCAAATACTCGTACTGAAGGCGTGTCACGCCACGGTAAACGCAGATAGATATGACTACAGAGCTGTGAGCACCGCAAGCGCGTCTGCGGCGTATCAGCTGCACTTCTGCATGTCGTCGGCAGAGGCTTCCTGGGAGGTTTAAGTGCCATAGAATATATATGCGAGAGGTCGTGTCAGAGCTAAGAGTGGTGTGCACTGTTTCGTTTTGTTCCGGGGCTGCGACTTTTCTCTCGCGAGACTTTGGAAGATCACAGGTTGGAGCATGCCACTCTATCTGTGGGAATCCTCATCAACATAATAGGCGGTCGATCCTTTGGTACTACGGGGGATAATGGCGTTGCCAGATCATGAAAACATGGATCATCCCAGAAGGGCCCAGCGGGGCATGCATCCTCCCTCAACAAAGGCCTCCCTCACAAATCGAAATATCCCGTTTCTGCGCCACCGAAAAAAGAAAATGCCGTATCCGCAAAAACGCGCCGTGCACAAAGGTGGGCTTATCTCGGTCCCGCACAACAACGCGATTTAAAGATATCTCCTTGATATATATCCCGTCAACATTACGAACCCGCACAAACACATCGCGCACAAAACCGAACCGAATCCGGTGAGTACAGAAACGCGAAAGCTTGATCTTTCTGAAAAACATCCAATAGTATCACTCCCTTTCCAGGAGGCCGGAGTTTGAGACAGATCTTACAATGTTCGGGTTTCGGGTCCCGATGCAACGTGTCCTTTCGTTTTGAGAAATCAAATACGAGCTGTTGCTCGAACAAATACTTCAAACTTGCTTACTGTAAATAAAACAGTATTTGAAATCCCGGTGAATAAATAAATCAAGGGAGCCCCCCACCTGTAAGCCAATGCTGGAAAACAGATACTCGCTATATTTTTTTGTATTTCGAGGGACCGCGAGACACGGCAAGAGACACAAGCGCGGAGCAAAACACAAACCACGGCCCTTAGGACAGAAGATCCGGACAGCGTGTGCATTTAATGAATTAGTGGCCCTGTTGAAACCCCCGGATGAGCCATGTTACTTGTTTCTGTTCGTGTTTGGCGAGGTTCAGCTTGCGGACAATACGTGTTCGTTTGGAGTTTCATTGACATACGTTTTTGTTGCTCTGTCGAACAACCCCGAAGCAACCTTGGAGGTCGGACCTCGTCCAAACCAACAAGTAAGTGTGGTATCACCGCCGTGGTAGCTTAACACAGCAGTGCTGTGAATACAATGAGAGATGCTGCAGCCGCGTCCAGTCCAAACAAATTCCGCGTACGGTAGTAAAGCGGGGTCGTCGTGACTTGGCGTCAGTACCGCGGTGCCCAGGCCCCACACAAACAAACGTAAACGTCAAATAAATACCGTCGTGCCTATATCCCGTTAAGACCCGTGGTGGCTGAAACTTGTCTCGAGGAGTAGTGCGGTGGCTAAATCCCATGAAAAAATGCCAATAAATCCCGGGGTAACTTGGTCCCGCGGATTATGACTGTGAAATCGAAAAGGCGTGCCGAGTACCGAGGAATACCCTTAGAATAAGTTTAGTTCTATTACTTTTTCTCCGTCGAGGCAACGCCATAATAAGTATATGTGAACTCATCCATTGTCTTCGATAGACGTCACCATCGTTGGTAAAATAAAAGTACATTAAGGTGTTCACACGGGAGAAACGTCGTTTTTGGCTCCATATTCTATGGCCCCTTCGCCTGTCACGTTTAACCGAAGAGGGGGGTCGCCCGACAAACAAACCCTGAATACTTCATATCATTATATCGCCGATTTATTTTGCCGTTTGTTTGATAACCTGCCGGGCAGAAAGCAATAGCAGCAGTATGAATACGCCGCGGTGGTTGTTGTGGGACTGGTGACATGTAATTTAACCGTTGAACAAGGCGAATTAATGTAGCATATACGTATAGACGTATGTATACATAATCTGGATCCCCGCACTCAGAAGCTTCATGTTTCATGTATTCCGCTGACTATATTGTACGCGTTCGGGGCGGCCAGATAATACGAAAAAAACAAACTACCAGGTAAATACTTAGAATAGGAACTAAATCTCATGTTGTGTCTTTTATCCCGTCCAGGGCGCCAAAGGCCCATTTCTTTCACACCGGGTCTGGCGCTTGGAATACACTCCCATATATATAGCGAGAAGGGCAACTCTCAACCACTCACGGATATAGCGACAAGAAGGACATAACTTTTGCCAGAGCATACGGCAGGACGAGGTGCTCGAGAACACTATCCTTTCCAACGAGACCCTTCGTTCTTTTAGCGAGTACCTGGTACTGTTTCTGTGAGCATTTCGAGTATGTCGGACGGCATCGGCATTGCACCGTCGGATCTCGCCGCGTGTGACGGGCGTGCGGAAGGTGAGAAAATACAGTCTGCGTTTGTTTGCAGCCTCACAGTTCTCAGCGTCCCTTGCAGGTTGACCTCGGAAACGAAATCACGTTCAATGTCTCACATCACGGTCAACGTTCCCTTTCTGAGGTCCTCGACCTCTAGGCTACAGATAAAAACGGAGAACAACGAAACAGAGCACAAATGTCTACAAGTTATTTCGGGGGTAGCAATGTGCGGTCGGTGAAGACAACGGCAAACGCCGCTTGTGGGTATTACTTTTGGAACGGACTCAACTGGAAGACAATCCATGCTAAATGGCAGACCGAGCTCACGTTCTCGAGCTTGAAAACGCTAAAGTACTACTGCTGTACAATACACGCGTAGTACCGTCTATTGGAGCAGCGCATTTTACCCAAACGGCTTTGACCGACCAGGCTCCTTAATCCCGCATCGCTGGAGTCCCATTCAGTGTTTTACAGTAGTATTTGTGATCTGCCTTAACGGTGGCTAGTCGGGTTGCACATTTACCATTTCCCAAAATCAGGGTTTGGGTGGGTTATATGGAGGTTCTTTAGTGTAGGGGCGTCAGAACCATTAGGGAATACCCCTAGCACCCCACTCCTAGAACCCCTACCCGCCGTTGTACACGTCTGAAATATTCGCTGTACACCGATATATACTATATTCCATACCCGGTACACATGTAAATCACGTTGATCAAACGAGCCACCAATGAGCACAGTAAGTACAGTATACGCATTGGCAGCTAGCTGCAAAAGATGGAAGTCGGCTATGCTACGTGTGACTCGATGTCCCCCCAAGGGGTTTATTGCGCCATCATCATTTAGGATGGGCGGCCCAGGCCACCTCTATAATATAGCTGTTAGGGGACGAGGCGTTTGGCTCCACTTTTTTTTTTCACTCCTTTTTCGGCGAACGGCCGTTAACCCTTTTAGAACCGCAGTCCCGTTCTGGGGACAAACCAGTCAAATTTCAAGTAGTTTTGTCCCCAAACGGGACTGCGGTTCTAAACGGGTTAAGAGTGGCTCTTGTCACATCGAGGCAAAACGGTGGTGTTACATCTGGCGGACTCCGTCGTTGTGAAAAACTGGTGTGACCGGACAGATGATTCGCCGTCATATCGGCTCCTGAATTAATTCAAACATTTTCAATCGGTGACTAATTGCGGGGCAATTATCCCGCTGCCTTCGCTCTTCAAGTAAGTTTGAAAGTTACGGCAGCGAACGGAAATTGGAAGCGGACATCATTATGAGTACGGCACCTGACCTCGGATGCGGAAGCCCTCGTCCTACTCCCAATCAACAATGCGCGATGTCGTACAATCTACCTTTCAGTTCGGTTTTCGAGAGTATGCACGGTGACTGCCATTTTTCGGATCCGCTCTGAAATATCACCCCCGCGGTCAAAATACTGCGACAGCGATATATACAGGCCAAGGAACATCAAATTGGCGTACATCCGTTTTCCAGCGCATTTGTACGGTGGCGTGTAGGCCGCCCGGTATAGGTTGATTCCCAAGGTCGATCAATGTTGTACGTGTAAAGGGAGTGGATAGTTATGTTGATAGCAGCGTGGGCGTTCCTCAGCGGCTGTGCTGCTTCTCCAGTCATGGTGCAGCTGGATCAAACGCCGAGTGCTCCGAAAAGAATGGATGATAGTTCAACAGCGTATGCCAGTATGTTTGCCGCTGTATCCGATTGCGCACATATCATCCAAGTAGTCGACTTGTATTATTCAGGTCATCCTCTGCGGGTGACCCTGCCTTCCGTTTAGTTTGCATTCAATTGGCCAGGCATCGACGGGTGAACCCGGCGGCAATACAGTGGTGACCGGTCACTACGGTAGGGTGTTTTCGATATGCGTGGCCAGCCTTGGACACCGATAGGCAAGTTTTTGTTTTAATCGACGATAACATTAGGGGTTTATACGCTCGAGGTTTTGAATATCATCGGCCGGTTCTGCGGGTCAGTCTTTCGCTGCCGTGTATTTCCTATAAATGCTGCTTCAACATGGGTTGTTGACTGGGAAAGGCAAACAAAGGCACATGTACCTGTATAACTGTTTGATTGCGCCCAATACAAGTAATAGTTGGACGACACAAGTAAAACGACAACGCCAAGAGCGAAATACAATATGGCCCTGATAAGTCATAAAGATGACCTTCCTTTCGCCTGAACGTTCAGTGAGCGTGCAGCCTCCAAGTTCTGAACCTTTCAGTTTTCGTTGGATTAGAGGCACGACTCGTCTTCTCGTGTTTGTATAGAGGGGGTTCACGCGTGTACGCCCCTGGCGTGGGTACGTCCGTACTTTACGCAAAAATGATCTCGCATAAAATATCTTGGCAAAGAGTAGCAACCAATACATTGGCCGCGCATATCACGCAAAGACGTAGCTTGATATATATCGATCCCACAGAGAAAACGTTGTGACTCGGCCGAGCTGCTCTGAGCCGCTGGAGCCAAAGCACCGAAACGGCACACCCCTCCTGTAGAACCAGCTGCACCCTTTGGAGCCTGCGGACGAATTGTCAGGCGTTTGTGGTTTTTCCATGCCTCTGAAGCCGCGCCAAGTCACTGCCCCTCCTTTGCCAGCTTCTACGCTTCGACCACCCATGAGGAACCTCTTGCTCGGCAAATAAACAACTTGCCGTGCTAAACACCGAAGAAACCTGGAGGTGGATTGCGGCAAATAAAAGCTAATGGCTTTATCCACGTTCTTTGATCACTGAGTGACCACATGACACAACCTATACCACAGTTTTGTTTACAATTAAAAAACATTGTCGGTTACAAACAGCAAAGATGAAACCGCCGTAGGTATCCGTATGCTGCAGCGATACGTCTCATAGGTGCAGCGTGTATCCATGAGTTGAAGCTCAGCCCGAGGAAGTCGCATAGGGAGCGAATACATAGGGAAACATACTGCTCGACTTTAGATCACATGCAGGTGCACACTAACGCCAAGAACCACACACACACACACGACGAGTCCTACCCTCACGCCGTATACGTTTCCGCCTTAACGTGCAGCAGGTACACTTTAACTTGTGTTCTGTCTAGCCTTGAACAGTCTTTGCCTGCTTTTGAACGAATCAGGGGCCATTTCAGTTTCGTTTGTATGTTTGTTTGTTTGCTTGATCTGAATGACACTTTTTTTGCTTCTCCCGTCGCTTCTTTTCCCCTCCCAGTCGTCACTCAAATCTGGAGTCACATTGCAGGATCGCCTCCCCGCTACCCACCAAACTGACCGTGGCGTCTTTTTTATCGCGAGAACCCTGCAGGCCTTTCGTGCTTGATCAACCGACGTCGAATTCGTGTACTTCATTACTGGAGAGCGCCCTGGCTGCGAGATGAAAGACATTTGTTATTTTGCAGCGACGTATTTGTTTGATCGAAACTGATCGCAGTATTGTGATTGGATTTCTGAAGTGGTCGGACACGGTCAGCAAGTCCTTTTTTTATAGTCCCCTAAAACAGTGACGAAGGAAGTATATCGGAGAGTGTTATCTACGTTTTCCGTGCGTTTTCGACTGCTGTCTTCCGTACTTTGAGTTGACTGAACTCTGAGATGAATTATGCAACCGCGAACTCGACATATAGGTCTCTGGTATTTCAACATTTAGGTTCGCAGACGAAAACGGGTTGCGCTTCCATTTGGGCGAATTCGGTGGTCGACCATAGCTTTGAATTTCAAAGACCGCCGTTTGTTAGAATTCAGATATTCCCCGGAAACACCACGGCGACTCAAAATTGGTGTGAGTGCCGTTGACCCCGTCACTGGCGGTGCACTAGATGTCGGGACGCCTCGATGCTACATTGGTTGCAGCCATCAAATATTTGCGTCGATGTTTCAATATCTATTGCATTGGGGCATTTGTGATTTTTTTATATCGCGGTGTGAAGTCTTGCTCTTGTTCAATCCTGCGGATCACATGCATCGGCGTGAGACCCGCAATGTTTGATCCGGCTACGCTTCAGCCACGATGTTGTTTGTCGAGAATATGGTGCATACACATCCCCACCTCGGATCAGTTGTGATTTACGTGCGAAAACAAACAAACTGGTTCGCTCTTCCTTGTGCATGTGGTTTGTTTGCAGGAAGCGATCTGTGGCGGGGCGCCTTGCAGGTCGCGCTGAACCAGGAGATAAACAAATCGTGGTACGTGAGCACACTAGAGTTGCAACTAGCCTCATTTGAAATATGTACTGTCTGTCGAGGTGCGCGTAGGTCGAGAGTTCGTGTCTATGAAACAATGCCGCTGAGCCTCTGGGGCAACGAATTCTCCGTCAACCCCACCGAAGGTCGACGAGTGCCTGGCGTGCGGGCGTCTCATGTTGAATGGTACATGCCTACAGACATGCTCGTGCCCGTACTATTTCAGTCTACTCTCTTGAGCGGAATTACCAGCATGGACGTGGGTGGACATAGCCATCAGGGCTGGTACACCGCCACTGGTACTCACGGGAACTCGGATATTTCTGAGGTTCTGAAGCCAGACGACGAGCAGGTGGTATCACCGAGAACGTATTTTGAGGCAATGATGCACTTGGACTCCTTGAACGACACTAAATTCGTGAGTGACGTTACGTGGCCAGATCGACTAGCAACGTGTTGGCTTTCAGATTTCGGCAGTTCCGGGACTTGTCTGCGGTGGGGCGATCTGATAAAGGCCAGGGAAGGTAGTTTCAAGAATAACGTGTGCCAAGACTCATGGCCGCCTTCGCTTCATCAACTAAAGCTAGGCTGTAATGGCCCGGATACCATTCGGAAGGTAGCGGCGCCGAGCCCTCTCTGTACGCTTGCCGGGAGGCGCATGGTGGACCGGTTGTTCGGGTGTATTAGTCTCCCTTTTTTGTTGAAAGTATTGACGTTCGGAGAAAGCTTCAATCAACCAATCACCGACATTATGTGGCCGGCGTCGTTGCTCGAGCTTACGTTTAGTGGTCAGTTCGACCAACCCATCACCGGTATTGTTTGGCCTGCTTTTTTACGCAGACTATCGTTCAGCTCGACGTTCAACCAACCGATCGCTAATGTTGTTTGGCCTTCTTCGTTGCTGGCACTGAATTTTGGTCATTGGTTCGACCAATCGGTAACTGATGTGCGTTGGCCTAAAGCTTTGCAGGAGATGACTATTCCCTTGAGTGGGCCGATCGATAGCGTCGTGTTCCCTAGGTGCCTGCTTACGTTGGGGCTCAACGGTCGGTTTAATGTCCCAATCGACATTTTTCCGTGGCCGATCGTTCTTCAGTCTCTTGTGTTGGGCCCTTTTTTCGATCAACCGATTGAACGTGTGGTTTGGCCTGAACACTTGCGGGCTTTGACGTTCGGTTTCAGTTTTAACCAGCAAATCGCGGCAGTGAAATGGCCCAACTCCCTGGCGCATATAGAGTTTGGTCATTCGTTTGATCAAAACATTTCGAAAGTAAAATGGCCAACATCCCTGTTGCGACTGGAGTTTGGGAACGCGTTTAACCACACAATCGAGGGAACCTCGTGGCCGGAATCAATCCAGGAGCTAGTGCTCGGAACCTGTGGTGACGATTATATTTGTATCAACGCGCTGCCGTCTTCCTTACGCCGTCTGACCTTTGGAAATTACTTCAATCAACCCATCAGCGAGGAAGACCACCTGCCCATCAAATTGGAAGAACTTCAACTAGGGCTTTTATTTGACCACCCGATCGATGGGGTCGTATGGCCTGCCTCACTCGTGAAACTGACACTCTCTGAGCATTTCAACCAACCGGTTCACAACGTGGTTTGGCCGGCTTCCATACGACAGCTGCAGTTCGGCTACCATTTCAACCAACCCGTGGGTGGTGTTGTGTGGCCTCCGTCTCTTGAGCGGCTTTCGTTTGGGGATATCTTCGGCACGGGTATGGTGACCGGCCTCTCTCAAAGAGATAATATTGGGAATGTTCTCTATATATAGCAGGCCGCTCGACGGAATCGCGTGACCATCCACACTTGAACGCCCTCGTCGTTCGGGTGGATTATTCGGTGAATACTGTCTCCAAGAATTAACTTGCTTGGTCGGGGCGCTTGACGGAGCCTCGATTTAGCGCGGGGTCCAACCGAACAGGCATGCTTGGTAAAGCCAGCTGTCAAGGGCTGCCTGTTTGTCCAAACGACTGGTGCGCCCGGTTAGGTTTTATGGAAACTGTTTTTCATTCGACGAAGAGAGAGCGCTTCACGTACGCAACGTGCTACAGAGAATGGGCCGCCGCGAAGACAGTCCGCATTCGACGCCGCACATGTATTATACGCGCCGGGCGCATGGGGTCGTTTCGCTTTACGTTTGATATTGGGGAAGGGGATATGAGCTTCGTATATTCAACTGGCATGGTTCGAAACGGTTGTGAACGATAAAGGAGTGTCAGTTCGCATGTAATGTGTTGTACTCAGTGTTTGCGGATGTACGATAGATTAATAGTAGGGAGAACTTTCACTGGGTGCAGCGTTTGGAATCCAAGTTTGCAATGCGCTTCAAAGAGCAGGCAGGTTTGTGAAATAAATCCCGGATCCAAAGGACTGAGCGCTTTACTCTTCCCTTCCTTTGGGTCGGTGCATTTGGCTGTGTTCCTAGAAAATTGGTGTGAAATAAGTATAATCTGTACCTTCGTGAGGTAATAAACGGATTGGTGTTTGTAGCGTTCGATGGGTAGTATATCGTATTAGTGGCTTGTCAACAGGATATGGTAATGCTGTGGTGGTCAGAAAACTTCGCAGCCCTATGGACTTGCGAAGGACTCAACAGCTCCTAGGCGTCACTGTAGACTCCGATGTTGAAGCATTATCTTTCTTTGTGCTCGTCGGTTTTCGTCACGGAGTATTTGGCGACCAGTCAAGCGAGCTATGATAATATGAGAATACCAGGTACTGTACACGCCAACTAGCTGAAGGTACGTAGAATTCCTCATAGAATGCACTTGTTATAAATATTATTACACACCGCGTCTTCGCGCCGAAACCTGTCGACTAATAATACAAGATACCAAATGCACAACGCCCTCTTCGAAACAAAGGCTGTTTCTTAGCGCGGGGAACTCTCAGGACTACTGGCAAAGTGGGCGCGAGACTTCATTTTGTGTACAACCAACTTTGAACTAGCCGTAAGGCACAGACTTCAATATGTTGCACTTGTCACGGTTTCAATCATCTGGGATTAATTTAGGGAACCGCCTCGAAGAGCATGTTCTGTTCTGGATGCCCGCTGAAATGTTTTTTAGTTTCGCCCAGTAGGGTTGATCCAAAACTCGTGAATTCGCTACTATTTGGCCTACACTTCTACACATCGAGAAACCCGTCTGAGGATTCAGGGCACCCGGGCCGGCATCGAGGATCTGCAGGCCAACGTGGAAACAAATAATGCTGAACGAACCTCTGCCGTGACCATTGAGGTTGCTATTGATGGTTTGAGGCTGCACGTAGCTCGTGAGGCGACAATGCCCAGATTCCATATATATGACGAGTCAAATCGCACCCAGAGTCAGTACCCAGTCCTCAGCTGTGATTAAAACAATCCAACCATGTCGGGACCACCATGTCATCTCTTCCAGAGTTGTCACTTACTCTCTGCCGGCGATCGTCTTAGACCCGTACCAGTAAGCTGCAGTTTCCAGGAAATCGCGAAGTCTTGCTATGTGCTGGCATCTTTCCATATCGACGACTTCCATATGATTCAAGTTGTCAATAGATACAAGAAATATGTCTAGCTACAGCTGAAGACAGTCAACATGCTGAGCTCACACATCCGACGACTCGCAACCTAGGGGTGTGTGTACAGTTGGGTAAGAGGCAATGCCCGAGGGGACGGCCCCGACAAGAATCATACCAGGTAAGTAGTGGTGCAATTTCGGCCTTTCTTAGTCGCTCACACTGCTGTGGCAGTCTGTTTTTTTGCAGAGTTCACAACGCGCCTCGTACGAAACTCCGGGGACGAACACCGTCACCAATAACCATACTCCTGGTAAAACGCTAGCCTAAAAGGTGGTGGTTTATCATGGAACGGAATACGAACGCACCGTTTGTCCGTTCGTCCCGGCACCAACCTCCGCGGCTTCACGACTGACCATTTTTTTACGCTATATATACCAAGACTCTGCAGCAACAAGCAGGTATGTTCATGTAGTATAGTACGAGTAAGAGGCGTCTGTACTCGCTTTGACATGTTGGTGCGACTTCAAATTCGTTGTAGCAAGAATCTCACTATCACTAGAGTCGAGAGCATTACTATGAGATGAAAGCACAACATGTTGATACGTAGTAGCTGGTAAAGCATACCCTGGTAGGGTACATATATATGCTCGAACTCGCACTTCCGTCGAGTAGCATATATATATAATATACTGGTACGTACAAGGTACGAGACTACGACATCGCCCCCTGTTGTCTACCTGCCGTGCCGTGGTGTTATTGAGGTTGTGGTGGTGTTATTGAGGGTTGGGATGTCTAATAATAGTTGCCCCGGTAAAGCTGCGCACAGGTACAGCGCAATCTTTATTTACTCGCCACATACATGCACAATGATGATTCCTGGCTCCTCGTAATATTCGGTCTGTGGGACATCATATTTATTTGCAATCCTCAGTACGCATCAAATAAGTTGATAGATATCGGTTCAGTTGTCACGTCACTGTAACTTTACCAAGATCAACAAAAACGGGGAACATATCGCGTCGTATTTTGTGGTGCTCGCCCCCTCCCTTAATAACCAAGTGGTTCGACCGTAGGTGCGGTTCTTTAGTATTCTAGCAGTCAAGTATGTGTTCTACTCATCATGGAATTGACGGTTCCCCATCTGCGTAGTTAGACATTATTCGCAAAAATAAAAATAAAAAAAGGATTCAATTGTTGAGAGCGCCTTGCAGCGTGGGTAGGCACAATTCGATGCGAGTCGACGAGGGAAGAAAAGACCGAAATCTTCTCGCGATAAAAATGAAGGCACGTACCGTAGCGGGAAGGAGGGAGAAGAGGCTGCAATGTGACCCCGGATCTGAGTTACGAGTTGGAAGGAGAGAGAGAAGAAGTTGCGCGAAGATAATAAATGGGATGAGCAAAAAAAACAAAAAAAAACAATCTGTCTCGGTCAGTAGTTCAAAATACCGGTATTGAAACCACCGACGGTCTGACAGCAGCAGCTAACTCCGAGGTACCATTGATACAGAACAAAACCCCCGTGCGAAAACGAAAGTAACATTCCATACTGTTCTTCTTGTGAATAATGTTGCTTTAGCATTTTCTAGCTCCCGGAAGAACCTCCCTGTTTGTTGTTGCTGCTGCCAAACGTGTACGACAACAAATCACCGTAAACACAGCATTGTTTAGCTTTTGATTACAGAAGCTGCAGTCTGCGTATAAATTGTACCCTTGCGTTGGGGGTGATACATCTTATTTTCGAAACAACCCAACGTCGAGGTGTAAACCTGCACTGAAGAAGCACGGGCGGAAAATCTCGAAAGGATGACAAGTTGCCACAGACACAACACGAGAGAGGTACAGCTCCTTTCTGCTGAGGAATGACGTGGCCCCAGATTCAAAACCCACGTGTAAAAATAAACATTGAAACGTGCAACATCCGAAACCTGAACGTCGGTGTAGTCACCTGGGGGCCCAGGCACGGGGAGATGAAAGCCTTCCGGTATCTTGCAGATATAGTATTTACGGATCGCGTAGGGTTAGCCTTCCTCTAGTGCGTCGTGACCACCCACATATTTGTCGCGTTCACTCGTCCGCGGAAGAACGCAAGGCCCCGCTCATTAACCGGTAGTATTTCCAGCCCTTTCGTCGCCATTTTTCAAGCCAAGTTCAACTTCAGCGGCATTCGGCACAGTCATCGGTACCGGCGACATTAACGGCCACTTGCATTCTATATCGAATAAATTGAGAAACACTTGATACGCCTCTCGCCCTCGCTGATCGTGTGACCTCTTTATTATGCAGAACAATCCGCAAGCGTACCAACAAAACATTCAATGAACACATACAAACCGGATGACGTTGGCACTGGTTGGCACCTCTGCAACAAACAATATATCCGAGTCAACCCACAAGATGGTGACCAGGTTTCGTAGTCCAAAACGCATCCCTACTAAATAAACCAGATTTCTAGCCTTCTCCTTCTTGGAATTGCTAAGATACAGAGATGGAAACACCATAATTGAAACGGCTGAACGTGGACCCCACTCTAAGGCACTTTGATTCCATGGCAACCGATGCCGAGCTGGCGACGTTCAGCCGAATAGCTCACATTTCTAGTAGACAAAGCTTCCCGTGCTCGCCTCCCTCATCAGGTTACAGGTTACAAACATTAACCTTCAGAGTTATGACCATCAGATGCTGCATAAATAAAGGGCTTCAGGTGAATTGTGTTTTTATTATTTCTAAGTCTTAATAATAGTAGTGTAGAAGAGTAATACTGAGGGATGTTTACCTTTGCACCGATAGTAACACAAGCCCTTCATGGTCAACACTGCACCGATCGCACTGTATCAGGCGTTTTAGCCACGGGCAAGGTTGTGATAACGGTTTTACGTACGCTCGCTCTTCACAACAACCTCGGTCGCAAGATGTTGCCGTTTTCTTTCATCATGGGGAATATATTCCATAGTCGTTGAAAGGGTGTTGCCACCCGAGTCCTGCACAAAATGTTATCGGTAAATCAATTGTGAGTGATAGTCCGCGCGCATTGGGCGCAACGAACTTTAAAATCTCAACCATGACGTTAATTTGACGTTTCGTACTATTACGGGGGACCATAGTTAACAGGACCTATGGTATACATAAAAACCTATATGTTTAACCATTTTTACAAACAATATTTAGTCCTGTTAACTATGGCCCCCCGTAATAGCACGTGTCTCCGGTGCGCCAATCGTACTAGTTCGTGTCAAGCGGATACGTGTCGGCAGAGTGCTGCTACTCTGTCTGGTAACTGTTTTTCAGAGACCGATAGAGCTTTATCTTTTTTTATATTTTTATTTTTTCCCCGGTGATAGTTTTCGCTTCAAGCTGCAGGTGCTCTACGCCTTGTTTTCCTTTTGATGTGCTTTCGTGTTCAAACTTTGCTTCATCCTCTCGGAGGGTCGGCGATACGCTACGAGTTGTGACAGGATAACGCGTTCGCAGCTAGCTCTGAAATTCCTGACAACCGGATGCTCCTGCAGAATGCGTCCAGTTTATTATGAACTTCAGTGTGATTGTACACAACTATGCTACAATGCCATGCATGTTTTCCTGTTACTGCCTCCAATATGCGTTTTCTGCGCAGCCGCCTGAAGTATGCCTCCCCTTGGCCTGACGAGGGGTAATCGCTAAATAACAGACAAAACGGAAAAATGGGAACGAAGCCTAAAATGAGAACCAAGCCGTATCTCCAGAACAATGTGGTGTATCAGAGAACCAAAATGATCCTGCGAAACCCCTTGGCCAGCCCTGTGAGAGGAGCTCGTCAGAACGGTCATGCTCCATCTCGTGCCTTCGGGTGGGCGCAAAAAGCGATATAAGCTGGCTCTATTGTGATTTCTCTAGATAGATGCTGGCTACCGAGGCGATGCCGAGGACTTCCAGCCTGAGCGACAGCTCATTCGAAGGCTGCTGTACAGCCCCACAGGACTGTCAACTTTTTTCCTTGGAATTGTACACAATTGGTTTGCTTTCCAAAAAAAAACATCCGTTCCCATTTTTTGTTTCGTTCCCATTTTTCCGTTTTGTCTGTTAAATTGTAAAAAAAGAAAAAATAACAAATTAAGGAATAGTGGTGTACTTGTCACATCATTCCTCGTCGCAATCGTTTCGGGGGGATTGTAGACCCCTTGGGTCGAACTTGTACTAGGGAACCATGCGACGAGTCTTTTATGACGTGGGTGAAACGAGCTTAGCCTATTACATTAGGAGCCACACCTGGCAGTCGCGAGGTCTGCTGTACGCACAGACAACCGGAGCCAGTCATGTCTTATCTTCACGCGTCAGCCATACAAAAATGTGAACACAAGATTGTGGTAGAACCGGCGCCGTATGGATATAATCTTCGACTGCATCTAAGCAGGAGATATCATTTCACACCGAAGCAAGAATCCAAGCGTCATCTCGTGACATTATGCCTCGTCACACAATACGAAGCCTCTACTACCTGCAGACCAGTACCGGGCAGCTAGCATGTTAGGTCCGGGCAGCTAGTATGTTAGGTCCACCAAATGTCGTCCGATGTGACTGGCGTACGTGTATGTTTTGTTATGCTTTACCAGGAACTGTGTACTGTTTATTCCCTCAGCCGGCACAAACGTGTGCAGAATATAGCTTTGCGGCCTGAATGAGGTTATCGTGATTGTACATTCTGTACCTGTGATGCCCACGCCTATACGCATGACTAGTACCATACCATAACGTACTCGAGGGAAATATTGTGATAGAATACATACAATACAACTGATTTCTGGTCGGGTGATACCTGCGTTGACATACCGTCCTGAGAACATATACATTTCACAGATAGGTACAGTCACGTAATACATGTTGAGGCGCAGTACTTGGCCATGGGCCTTGAAACGAACGTAAACGAGATGACACACAGGTTCCCCCTTGGCCGCTGCAGACATCGTTCCAGAGGAATATGGCTCGTGGTGCTGCAGAGGCAGTGAATGTTGGACAATATGGTGGAAATGTGCATCTCTCCTTCTGGTAGCAACCCAGAACTTTAGGGCTTGAGAGAGGGACGAAGCCGCTTGCAGCTTCCTTTCAATTGAGTCCCAACATATTAAGAAACAACTCCGTTGTGCTACACAATGGGGCGTGTTTTTTACGTACTTCGTACCAGCAACAAGCCCACGCAAACTGTGGTCTCCTGCACCTGTCATAGCTCCTTGGTTATCTTATAGGAACGAAACAAACATACTTCAGAAGCGCTTCTCCACATCAACATTGCCTTCTTTTTTCGCTCCGTGGATGTTGTTGCATGTACTTCACCCATTCACCAACCAATATCTACATATCTACGACACGTAGTTCCACCCGATTTATCAAAGGCCTTGCCTAATCGTGTGCTAAGGTAGCTCCAAATATTGCTAGCTCATGCAATCACGCCAGTCTGGGTTCAATAATGTCTACAGCTGTGCGAGGGGTTTTGTCCAGAAATGGAAATACCTCTACGGATCATCCCGTATAGGCAGCGCTCCCTGCACCGTGCATAGCCTAATTCTAGCCTATACAACGCCACGGTTCGCGGTGGCCATGTGGTTAGCTCCTCCGTCATCGCATCGTCTGGCTGCCGTTATATTTGCTTTTCCAGGGCAAACACCAGCCGTACTATTCCGACAGCTCTTTATGATGAGTCTACATTCGACCCTGGCGTAGAACTGTGGTTACAGTGCTGCCGCATCCGGGACCGCCGACACCGCTAGAGTCTATGCCCTGGCCTCCGCTGTGTCCGTGCCATTTGAAACCATGACTGTGATCTGGGAGATCTCCGGACGCGTTAGTCTCACAGGTATGAACGTGGGGACACGCCCAATTCTGAGACTGCTGCAAGAGCTCCCAATCCAGGACGGTTTCCTCAAGGCGCGCTTTTTGTTTTACACCGTAGTAGTTCCCCCGTCCTGATCTTGGCGTTGAATAGGCCGGATTAAGCCGCACAGTGAGCCCCGTAGATAATTGTCCGCCGCCATCGATTGTCTGCCCACCCGCGAAAACAACCTGACGAAGCCGTTCGATGACAGGCAACGTTCCGCCACGGGCATGCCTTCAAGTTGCAGATGTGTTTAGCAAGGGTCTTGTGGTAAGCGATCATGCTACCGACTTTCGCGGGCGCATACGCACCAGTATGCATTTGCCACGGAACAAGTTCTTTATGTTCATCCGACCCTGGTTCCAACACACAATCAAGGGTTCTGCGGAGACACTGACGACAACGGAAATTCGTCTGTTGTGCTAGCGCGAATCTGACTACTTCGCAGTTGTAGTATTTCGTCGAGTACGTACGGCAGGGTAAGTTCCTGTATCTTGAGGAGGTCACGCATCTGGCGTTCCTCAATCCCCGTCTCCGGGATATTTCTGCGTAACGGTTATCAAATATAATACCTGGTATGTCGTTTACACGGCAACAATGCCTGCACCATAAACGGATAAGAGTAAAGTGTTGAAGGGTCACCAAACTATCGAGGGCCAGGTAATGAAAAGGCAGGGGCACGTGCTTATTGCTCCTGTGCTCATGTTGTGCATGTAGCCCACCTTCATTTCCCTCAGCTACGATTTCCCGCGAGGGAAGCACACAATCTTGATATGGTATTGCGAATCTTTTCGAGGTTTGTGCCTGCAAACAAAGGTCCCCAAAGCGCTCCCAGCACTGTCTACAAACGGCTACGTCTATACAATTTACTCTGTGGAAACCACACGTTCGTGTGCTTGAACCGCCAACTCCTGACCTTCACGCAATCCGCGAACCCAAACGCTCCACTTCTAGACACTACATCGTTGCAGCAATACGTCAACACCCCTAGGCGTCACAACGATGATCCCACCTGTCACGCGCCAGAGGTACACAATAACGTGGCTCGTTTTTTGCAGAGATAGTGGCGGAGAAAGCGTACCAAGTCTGGTACTCAGTCCCGACATTAGATGGGGAAAGCGGAGGGATGGCGGATGCAGTTCACATTAAGGCTTCCCCTTTATACGTGGAACCATAAGAATATACTTGCTACATGTGGCAAAACAATATCATTAGCCTGTCGATTCCCGCGTGCCTGGGTAATGTAAGAAGCATCTACACGTAGTTCTTAGTTGGTTGCCCTGGGGACCCAAGCTACCAAGCGCTTCGGCCGCGCCTGATGACGATGTGTTCCAGCGGCCGCTATAGTCGAACCGAAACCCTCGAAAACGCAAATAGAACTCCGGTGGTGATGGATAAAAGCGATCTCCGCGAATTCGCTGTAATGTAGACGCCGACTGCGGTGGATGAAATACGTTTATGAGGAGCATGTGGGATGGATACAAGAATGCTCAACACTGGGCGGTTTGAACCAGTTTGCTGTAGAGGGCTGGCGTTCTGACAGAGGCACTAGTAATAGGTCGACCTCCGGTCTCTACCACTGTTTTCACCAAGCTGAGAAAACGCCGAAACCATTCATGACGAAGGCGCACTTCATCATCCTTCCCTCTGTCGGCGGTTGACGTATCGTCAACCCAGTGAATCAATATGAACATGCTTTCCGGAACGGGTGCCATGTGGAATGAATGCGGACCCGTCGCAAACAAAACGCGGTGGGCGTCCTTCGTGGGGACACCAGCTTTAGGCCATGCGTCGAGGCCTACTCTACGAAGATGTTGACTAAATTGTCGAGTGGGTGTGTTCCCCAATTGTCTACCAGGGTATGCTATACGAGGTACATTCAACTGGTATTCAGAGCGTACAACACATTTCCTTTCTTCCGAGCGCTTGGCATGTAGTGGACATCGCAAATGCAACGAAGGGAAGGATATTCCAGGCGGTGGTCAGGAGCAGGTTGGTGGATGGTGGTAAACCCGACGTCAGCCACAAGTTTCGCTTCGATTTGTAGCTGCAATAGTTCATTGATCGAGCCAAAGCCTGTTGAAGTCGGAACAAGACGCGATATCGGCGATAGGTTCTTCTGGAACTTGTGGCTGGCCCAGAACGTGCATAACGTTCCAGTTTTCCGTTTGATTTGCCATCTGAAGCCTCCGTGGTTGAGATTATCCCCACGATACCTGTTTTTAGGAAGACATCCTAACGACGGAGGCCGACTGTGTTGGATGCAACGGTAGCAATAGGTGCGGAAACGCATGGAACAAGAACCATGCGCGTTCGACGTAGACGCGGTTGTCCATGCCCCTGCCTGCTTGGTACTGCAACCCACAACGTCTTGATTGGGATGGGATGTCAGACTACGGTGTTAAACGATATACTGGTTTATGTCTGCCCTACTGTAGGATTGTTCATTTCCAACACTAAATGGCCACTTCCTACATATTCTACCCGATGTAGAGATGAAACTTGTTTGTAATGCACTCTCCGTGTATCGTTCAACTTGTCGAAAGGCATACCTCCCCAGCTTACAACGTGGTTGCAGTCCGGGGTGCGGAATGACGACGTGTGACACAACTCGAGCGTTTTGCAGGTGTATTGACAGGATTAGGGCGTGCATTCAAGGTTCAGACACTTGTGGGTGGTATGTGTGACGTTATACTCCTGTTTCGTGTACGAGAGCACGCTCGTAGAACCATGTTTTAGCAGATGGCGTGCCGTAGTTAATCACGGAGATACTCGTTTGGCGAATAAATTCCGCAGTATATATGGCTTAGGTGACGACGACGGGTTAAGCTCATTCATCGACTAATATGCTGATATCGAACTAACTAGTGTTAGAGCGATATGTTTGACGTTGATTTAGTCGCCAACATATAAATAAAGTTGATAGGGTAACATTCGCGCTTCCTCTGTGCATTCCTGGTTATCTCTTCTTTTGTTAACCATAAGAGGAACAACCCATTTCACACACAGTGTAAGCTCGTTGCGAGAAGGAGGACGTATATGTATATCGGAACGAACCCACAGCCCTGAGCTAAGGCAAATGTTCGACACAATCCGCGCCCCTTGCTTTAGAGCACGTTACATGAGGTTGCTTGGGATTGAACTGTTTCAAGAGTGATAAAAAAAGGAAAGTCGGGGCTGCCCACACTTGTCCCTTCCTCAGGAGGGTCCGTGTTTCCTGTCGGACATCTGAGCATCGTTACCTGCGGTGCAGACAAGCACGTGGTGTCGCCGTGTTTGGTGTACAGGTTGGTGCCGCGCGGAAGTTTTCTCTGGCCCCTGTTGGAGCGATCGTGCATTTTATCCCTCTACAGCGATATGTCAATATTTCAGTACTGTAGTAGAACGACCTTAGAGGCTGGTCACTGTTTCCTGTAGACGTGAATGGGAGAATAAATAGAAGATGGTTCAGCTCTAACATGTCGGTTTGGTTCGAGTCGACCTTTCCAAACTAAAACGAAAGAAATACTCTGGTGCTTGCAACAGAACGAGTGTAACAAACTAGACCGTGGAATATTCTAACGTCACCAGGTAGTGTTTGAGTTCGAGGAACTGAGCCATATACTACCAGGGTTATGTCAAATATTGCCAGGTCGGATCCGACATGATCTGCACGACCCTAGATTGGTTGGGTGGGTTGGTGAGTCGGTGAGCGTGTTGTTGTGGGTGTTTCTTAACTCACCAGCGGACAAAGCAACAAGCAGATGATATATGAATATCACGGGTCGCTGCACGATGAAGTCATGCAGCAAGTTACAGTGAACCGAGACGAAAACGTGTTCTGCATCGTGGGCACAGAGCGCAAAGGAACGCGACGGAACATGTGTTGGAAGACACGTCGTATCACGATAGAGTAGACGAAGCATTGACCTCGGCTTCATTGGAAACAACTGACGGTACTTCCGAGCAGTGCCGAGCTTTAAGGTTTGGACCGCCCAAGGCAGACCTTGCTGCTGTGGTCGCAGGGTTTCAAAGCTGTGCAGCTTCATATCACCAATCTCAGGATAAAGACATCGGAGTTACTAAGCACAGCTTTACAGTATTACCCGCTTCTAGACACGGATAGCCGGGACCCCTTTCCCAGCCGACGCAAGCGTCACATAGTCGTTGTGGGTTGATTGAAAATGTAGGGCACCATGAAACATACCGACTTCAGACGTCGTCGACGCCTTGGGGTGTTTGCTACGATGTTCAATGCCGCCACCGATGTTGTGATACGGCATTATTCTGCAAGAGCGCAGTCCCCTCCACCCGGGCCGTCCCTGCTTCTACGAGAAAGTACATTAATTAGTGCTCACATGTTGCACTGGCGAAGAGGCATGCGCTTCCATACTTTTATCCGATATATCTCTTCGGGTCTAGGCAGAGTCTCCGTTGCGTCAATTCTCCCCTATCCTGTCCAAGAGAGGAAACTCGAGGAACGCCCAGCGTAGGGCCGGGACGCGACCTCAATGTACCGCGTGCTCTTATCGTGATCCTAATCCTTCTCGCTGTCAGTGGAGTACACGTGGTCTACGTCGCCAGTGACCTGCAACTCCTCCGCCATTCCGTCCAATGTATCCAGTCGCTTAGCCGCAACAACGTCCTTTCATCCTCCACTATCGCCCAAACCTGAGCCTATTGGCAGAACAGGTTATTGTTTGCCTCTACTGCTTGAGCGGTAGGAGTGCGCGCTGATGGAGCGGTCGTATTGGTGTTTGAAAGACACGGTGATGGTGTCAGTACTTCTATAGGTGCTTGAATCGCCCTATCTATGGCGGTAACCACCTCAGTGAGAGGACGTCCATCAGTAAGGAAGTCATCGCTGCCCTGCTCGTTCCAGTTTTGCCAAACACGTTCGTCCGCATTACTTCGGGATACCGCCTTGCTCAGACCCGCTTTTTTGGGGATTACTACTGTATGTACCGGTAATTGGTGGAAATGAGGCGCGACCTCAGTACCTGTTGTAGTCATACCTGCGGTGAACCAGGCTGGGCGAAGCCGGATTGTGGTTCCTGAACCAACCTGAACGAAAATCTACGTGCGTACGTCTTTTGTTTACGTACAAACGCGGTCGTATGTATTCGTGACGTTTGGGTTCACTAGTTTAAGAAATATTAAAGTCGTCCGCAGCACCAGAAGACGTGGCGGCGGCAGCAACAGCACCAGCAGCAGCAGTAGCAGCGTCACCACCACCACTACCACCACCACCAGCAGCAACAGCATCATCATCATCAGCAGCAGCAGCAGCAGCAGCAGCAGCAGCAGCAGAAGCAGCAGCAGCAGCAGCAGCAGCAGCGGCGGCAGCACGGCACACAAAACCATGGTCGGCGTCGCTGCACGCTCGCTTTGTCGGTCGAGCCCTTGAACCCTTTGTACAAGTTCTCGATGCTGTTGTGTGTTTCCTGGTTCCCAACTCGAATTTCAACAAACCTTACGACGCGAAATCTACAGCCTGGGATGTGCCAAACAGAGCTTTCCGTAGCAGGTGTTACCACTCGTACTGCAGTACGATATCTAGGGCAGAGCTTCTCTTGCTTCTCCATCCCTTCATCAGTAAAAGGGTGGGGCTGACCATACCACCTGCAGCATGCCTTGGGGACACTGCACGGACGTCCGCGTGGAACGGCATTCTGCCTACTACGACGTCGTGTAGAATCGGGTTTTTAGTAGGACTAAAACACATAAAACCGTTTTTTGTTTTACCATGGCTTAGCCTTGTGCCTACACACACTGCCGCACCTACGTAGGTCGGTCAACTCTGAACGACTTAATACCACACCAGCACAAGGACGTCTCGTTCGTGGGTGTGCGTGTACAGACCCCGCCGGGATTTGCATTGGGGTCGCGTGTTGAGCGCGGTGGCCTAACGCGGCTGAACAAATAGGTGGATCCCACCCACCACGACACAGTGGCACGCACGTGCCCACATAAAACTTTAAACAAGGCACTCTACTCTCATACGATTTGTTATAAGGAAGTGTTTTATTTGCAAAGCAAAAGAAAGAACGAAAGAACCTTGCGCTTCGCGATCGCGCGCCTTGTTACTATTCTGGTTAGGCACCAGGGAACACGCATGTCGTCAACACTTCAACTCCGACCACGTGCCAATCTACCGTTTCGGGAACCAAGCCAATCACCCTGCAGAGGGAGCAGCAGAATGAACGACAAAAAACGCTGCGATCAATTTGTGGTCTTCGCGGGAAAAAACAGTTTTCAGTGAAATACAGCGAATGTGCTCTAAAGTCGCTCTACTGGAACAACACATCCCCCGGGTGATCATCAACACGTACTCAAGAACACACGGAGTTAGGCCATTTCAACACATAATTGTTCTCGCATTCAAAACAAGTCAATCCATCAGTTCCACGCCTTCGTTCAACGGGATGCTTAACACGGAGATACTCCACAGCATCGATCACTTCGATAATATAGCATTATCCTGCTGTATGAGCTATCTATCTCGCCTGTGACGCTGTGGCAAGACCGATGCCCGGGACATTTCGCTTTCTTCTCTTCTCGCAGAGGTGGATGCCGCCACAACTTTTTTCCTCTCTTGCTATGAAGACATGACGTTTTGTATGTCCGCTCGTCGCTTCGATCCATTCTTTTCTCGTCTGGGTCTCCGGCAATTTGAACACAAGCTTCGAACCATTCATTGAAGATAAGAAGCAAAATCACGGGTCATCCACATTTACTGTGTTCTTGCTCGAATGCCACCCTGCAAGCAAAAGTGATGACTGGACAAGCACGGCTACGACCATGAACACATTGGCCGCGATAAGCACCCCCGCAAACACCGATGGAGCCGGAGTGTCTTCCCCGGAAACGTCCACCTTTTGCAGAAGGGCCACGTACATGCTGGCGAGAACGACGCCATTTCCCCATCGGTAAAGCCCCATCTCGATGGACTCTTGGAAAGGTCGCAAAGACTCGGCGGCAAACGAAAACATGACCGCCAGCAGGAGCACCACCGCAATCTGAGCCGCGCTGCCCGGTAGCACGAAGACCGCAATTACCGTCAGCGCGATGCGACGACCGCATTCTACGACTTCATAGTAGAAGCGCGAGGGCCGGTACGCCACCCAAAGGCCAGAAAACGCCTGAAGTCGATCCACACTCATCCTGTCGGGCTTGGCCAGGTCGTGCTGGTTACAAGCGAGCCAGTACGTGAAAAAGGCCGGTATGCCGATGGGATACACTATCATCATGAAGCTCGCATAGGCCACGTAGCTAGAGTGCTGGGGAGACCCGCAGATCAAGCTGTAGTCAGCGCGAAGGTAATCCACGCCGTCGTCCAAAGGGTCGCAGACAAACGTCTGGAGCACAGTGAAGGACACCGAAGAGTACACGAAAAACATTACGAATAGCGCTGCGGACAGATGTTTGTGCCGAACGGATTGTATTGCCGGCTCAAACCCCCTATTTCGTTCAATCGCGACTCTGTAGGTGCACACGAGCCCTGCGAACACCAAGAGCGGCATCGTCGTAGCAATCAAGAGGCGGTCATAAAAGTTGATGCCTGCAATGCAGGAATAGGATAGGATGAAGCCGAGGTCCAGGTTGATCGGACTGAGCTTCGAGAGGAAAGCCTGATACTCGTCGGGGAAAACGTCTCCAGCGATGGTAGCGAACTGGGGCACGGTAAAACGGAAACGCGGAAAATGGGACAGAGCAACGTTAGACGGGGGGAAAACCGACAAACCCACCGGTTTTCAGACGGCGTATGATGCAAATCGTACCACAACGCAATAAATCGACACTGCAGATCAGTGATGTACAAGACACAAGAGAAGGAGATGAACAGTCACCAGGACGTCGCGTAGACCGCACCTCATAACGGAGGTTTTCGTGCCTGGAAGGACGTTCGTCAAAAAATGATTTAGCCCCACCGCCAAGGCGTGTAGCTGCATGCGTTCGGTGAGCTTGTTGCGGCAACTAAATAGTGTACCAGGTTTGGTGTTATACCAACACTGTGATGCGCTGATGGCGACTGGGGATGTCAATAAATCACCGCTTACATATAGAGATGTGTCTTGGCCATGCAACAATCTGTCCGCCAACCGACGCATGGCACCACACCGGAGCACCAACTATTTCTAGAGTCCCCCGCTCAAGAAATTCATACCTGGTATAAAACATAGACGTCGCTCACAAACTGACTTCAATCAATGCCAAAGTCCAGCCGGACGAATAATCCTATGACCCATGTATCTACGTTTTGTTTTTTGTATAACAGAAACATAATGCATCCCGACGACTTTGGGGGAACCATCGTTCACACAATGAATGTTTTAGCAAAAATGACGTACCAGTTTCTTTGCACGAGCCGACACCCCTCGAATGTACAGTCATGGAAACGAACCATATATTTCATACGTGTTGCATGGTTGGAACAACCTTGTTGTCAACTCGAAATCCAAAACATTGGTGTTTATATTGAAGTTGCTTAACCCCCTCTGTGACGGCCTTGAGCGTTGCTCCTGGCCCAGCTCAACGCTTACCTGGGTAAGAATCTGCCAGACGACGACGACGATCTTGATGGACGTAACCGGGAACATCTTCTTCAAAGACGAGCGGCAAGAAGACCATCTCCACTTCCGAAAACCTTTTTTTTCCCCCTCTTCCTCTTCGACGCTGCTATCCCCGTCTACCACTCCCACAAGATCCCACCATACGATCGCCAGACCGAAGGCCATCGCCATCGCCCCTACTGCAAGCCCCACTGCAGATCTTACGGTCGTTCCGGCGCATTGGTAGCAACCATCCGTGATGCTCGGCGCGTAACCCTCCGCGCATACAGTGCAGTCTGCGATGGTAACGGCGAAGGAACGAGCACATACAAACAAGAAAAATGCAGTTTCTGATCAGAGTTGAGACAAGCCAGAGATAGGTTTGTGTTTGTGCGAAGTACGGGCAACCATTTACGGCAACACTGTTGAGGCGTTCTTCAGTCATGTTGTTGCCTGGAGCATGGGTCGTGCCGTCTGGGTTCGATTGTGAGAAGACAAAGGCCCTACAGTAGACGTCTGGTGGGTGAAGTAATACATTCTAACGATTGGGGGGAGACGAAGCGTTCGACTGGTCCTTACACTACTCCCCGGGCCCTAGTCGATGAGACAGGGGAACCCTGAACCGCAGAGACCAATGTTTGCATTCGATCCACGAGATAGCTTCGAAACCGTTTCAAAGCTTTTCACTCACAGGGACCTTCGTAACCTGCAGCACAGTAGTTGCTGGCATCGAGACCACCGACACAAGAACCTTTCTGGGGGCACTCGAGCACCTCATGACTCTCATTGGAAGTGCGATAGTACCCCTTGGCCAGCGTGAGCGTTGCTAACGTTGTGCCCGCCGACGTACGGATGGTCCCCAGGGGTAGGTTTTTGCAGTCTTCAGCAGGTACGGTGCTATTAGGTGGGAACGACAATGCGGAGTGTATATCATGACACCCCGTTGAGCATCGGGTGCAGACAACCTCGGCACGGCAGGAGTCGAGGCCATCCTGTCGGTGTGAGAGAGAGGAACGTTTCCCCGTAGTGAGGATTAAAACCTTTTGGGATCACAGATGATATTATACATCAGCAGCGATCGAGGACACAGCCACGGCAGTCTACACTGTTTTCCTGGCTAAAACCCTGTTCACAGGGAAGAAATAGCAGCGGGGAAAATATACATCGCTCATGTCAATACTACGCGAACCAGAAGCATATCAAGTCCGCCACACCGTTGAAGTTGAACATGAATATTCTGGTCTCGTCTATCGTTATCGAAGCAATACCAAACTCGTGTGTTTTCGTTCTTCTGCAGGTATTCACTACGCGATAAATAATTATGTAGTACATATTCTACTTTTTCGCAAGCACATAGCACGATACACACCTATAATATATTACCAGGCCGACTCTCACCATCGTTTTGATGTCTTCGTCGTACCCGTATTGTCCTAGGGGACAGTAGCGCTCGTTTCGTTCGAAGAAAGTGGGGCCCGGGTTGTACAAAACTCCAAGAGACGTAACTGCCATGCCTTGTACACCGGCCTTATTGGCGACAAATCGAGTGTAAATGGGAGTCAAGTCCCCCGTAGAATATATTGCTCCCCCTGACGCCACTGTCGGGTAACGGGGACGGCATGAAGAGACCGTAGGCGTTGAGAGCACAGAACACGACCGAGGGAGCTGTGAATAACCCCAAGAAACAAAGAAGACCGTCTGAAACGGGTAGATGCAACGTGCAACATATTATATACCGGCCGGTACCTGTATACACAACTATACCAGGTGGGGAATATTTTCTCTTTCGGGTCAACTTCACGGAGGCGAGCGAGTTTCTCCTCGTCGAATACACGGGTTTGTTTTCGCTTACACGGTTGGCTACCAACGGTTTCCGATCCGTTATACACAAGGTTGTTTACCTTGATGTTCCGAAGTTTTTCAATCCACATGCGTGACATCTCACCGAAAGCATTACAACTCTACGACAGACCTGGAAAAAACCCAGCATGGGCTTCGACACTTTTGAGCAAAGAGGCTGTACCCAAACCTGAACTGCTTAGTTAGTGTGTGGGGAATGGACCCAGACCCCCTCCAGCGCGAAATGCTATCAGCCGAACCACCTCACCCTCCCTATATATATACAAGTACAATATTTTGGACGTGTGCTCTCAATGCTCCTCAGCGTTTTAAAAGAGTATTTTGTTTGCGCCTTTCGTGCTTGCGGGCGATGGGCCTGAACCCTCGGTCCATGCTCGTTCGTGCCGGTAAAAATGTTCGGCTTTCGATGCCAGCACCCAGATCAGAACCCTTGTCCTGTAAGCAAAACCAAAGACGCGGCAGCTTCCGCGGAGTTTCATAGCTCGTGGCGGCAAGAGTGTGAGAAATATGGGCCGGGGTAACCCATCTCGTGCCCGGCCGTTGCGCATACGTCGAGGGTTGAGCGTTGTAGCAAAAGGTGTCGAATTTACGATTCAGGCTATTTCACGGACCTTTCCTCGAAAATATAGATGAGATTCGTAGGGTACCTTCGGTAACGAAACGAAAGTCGCGAGCCTCTTCGGTCAATGTGGACGCCGAGCGACAAGGTTCCGCGAGGCCCAGAGGACGCGCCTTTGGCCTGGTCCGAATACAATGAGACTTTGCCGAGGGAGGGGCCGTACGGTGGTGTAGGTAGAAACGGTGACCATGTTGTTTTTGTTTTGTACACGCAGCAGGCAGTTTCACATGAAGCAGTGGAGGTCCGGTTTTGTTATGGCGGCGTTTTTCTTCTACCACGAAAAGAGATACGGTTATGAAATACTACCAATGTGTGAGAGTTAGTACGAGGTAGGAAGACGACCTCCTACTTCGGCTACACTCAGACGCAGCTCCCCTCACGGAGTAGGTCAATCTGCAATATTCTTCGTTGCGGACCCTGAAAGGTAGAAGTATGCGTTTTTCGTCGTTCCCCACCGTGCCCCCCCCCCCCCCCTCCGACTGCTCTTCCGGAACGGGCCCCCGGCGTGCGTGATGGCAAGGTTTTTGCCGCCGCCGCCGCTGCTCTACTGCTGTTACTTATCATCTGTTCTGATGCTGCTGCTCACGTAGCTCCGCTCATGGCGTAGATCCGCCAGCGATTTGTTTCGTCGCTCACCTTGGAGCGTGTGGTTAGTGGTAACTTTTATATATTCTTCTCGCTTATTTTGTGCAGCTTCTGGAGAGCTGTGGTCATAGGTGTAGTCCCTTCCCACCGTCGGAAAGGGCCTTCATTTGTATCGCGCAGAGGTTCTGCAGTACCAACTTTTGTCTTTTGTTTATCGAAGTTAGCTAACTCAGTCTCTCGCTATTTCCTCGCGTCTAGGTTTTCTCGCAAGAAAACAACTTTACGAGAACGAGCAACGAGCACGAGCACGCGCACGTACTCCGTGGTGTGACTCGAACCCACGGACTGATTATTCTAAGGACGAGATCCACCAGCTGCCATTCCTCGTATTCCTCCACCGTGCTCCACCACCTCAACTGTTGTGCCGAGGACAGCCTCGGGCGTACGTGATGCGCTCCAGTGCTGCTGCTGCTGCTGCTGTTACTGCGGCTACCGCAGGTCTGCTGCTGCTCTGACACTGCTACATGCAGCTGCTGTATTGCTCTCCTGCTGTTGTTGTTGTTGCTGCTGCTGTTGCTACTCACGCAGCCCCCCTCGCGGAGTAGGTCGGCCTGAGATACATTGTTATGCCTTTCCTCCTCGTGCGCCACGGGGCTTCCCTGCCCCGACGGTTGTCCTAGTGGCTACCTCAGACGTACGTGATGTGCTACTTCTGCTACTACTGATGCTGCCGCTGTTCCACCGCAGCTGCTATGTATGTGTTGCAGCTGCGCTGTTCTTTTGTTGTTGTTGCCGCTGCCTCTATTTCTACGATGCGTTTGTGCTGCTGACCCCCCCAAAAGCATGGTTACCGGTAAAGTCAAACTCCCTCGGTGATGTATCTCGGCATGCTCAAACTGCAAGACGGACAAATTGCTTCGGAGTTGTTCGAGTACTGTCTCGCAGATGTTATTTGACGTCTTGGCGGAGGCCTCGTGCCAGTGTAGTACTCGTATGATACACACCTGTACACTAAACTGCTGCTACTGCTTGACGCTGCTGATCTTGCTGCGTCAACCCAATCGCCCACGCTTCGTACTGTCGATTTACGTGTTCAACTGTTTTGAAGCTGTCTACGAAGTATACAGTATGGATGCCGAGCGAATCGTACGTCGTACGTTGGAGTGCTGCGTGCTCCCTCGCAAACGAAAACTGCGTTGTTGTGCCGGAGTAGATGTAAAGGTTATTTTTTCTTGTGTTTGCATGGTTTAGTTCCTCTATCCTCGAAATTCCAACTTTTACGGAGCCCTTGGTAGTCCTGTCGCATTAAGTCCCTCGAGTTGTAAACCGGTACGCCATCAGCCACGACGGGCATGCGCAGAGCCACAGAAGGACGTCAGCCGGCCGTGATGAAGCCCCCGTTGTATGGTACGCAGGATGGGCTGGCGTCGATAAGCAACGATACTACGTAAGCTAGACAGCCAGGGGGACGTTTTTCGTTTTTGTTTGTTTTGGCGGTCGGTGTCAGCTGGTGGTCGAAGTAGATTATTTGTGCGGGGTGCACAACATTGAGTTCACACAAGGGGAAATATCCTTTAACGTAGTGTTTAGGTTAATATACCTAAGAGGCAGTTACACAGTAGTATTCCAAATGTTCTCTCTGGAAGGGGGACAACGGACACATGATAAACTCATTGGAGGCGTTCTACGATGGAGGGTCACCCTAATTTTTCTAGAAACTCCTCACTTACGGAGCTTCATACCTCACCCAAAAACAGACTTCGGCACAAAATCAAAACGCATCGCGGCGAATACTCCCATGGCCCAAGCCTACAAATAGTTTTTTTCGAAATCAAGACCGACATTCCGACGATTTGGAGTCAAGGAAACACGTCTTTCAGAAACAGAAATAGCGGAAATGTTCTACCTAAATCGTAGAATAGGTCATCGAATCTGCCATATATATGCAACTTCGCCTCTCAACCGGTTCTTCTCAGTGGGATGCAGCTCACCCTGCATACAACTCGGAGGACATGACAGGGCGCTTTGCTCTTGGTGCCAGAAGTTAATGCCTCTGATCGGTGAAAACCCGACGTTTTTCGTCTTAGCATAGATAGTAGAGATGCGAAGGTCTATGGCCATAAGACTACGGACATGCATGATAGCGAGTTCTCCTCCTTCCCTTCCCTTGTTTGGTATGCTTCTTATGGCTGTTAGCGGGACGATTGGGATTTATGGAAGATCTGAGTACGTCCCACTTCGCACGAAATCGTCAGCCGAGATGGCGCGACGTCTGCTTTGTTTCGTGCGAGTGACCCTTACCTGCAGAATTATCAAGGAAGACGGATTCCTCTACGGTCATCGCTCTGGCGCTGTTAAAGAGGTAAACGGCGCCGCCATCCGTCGCGCTGTTTCTGTCGAACGTACACGACCTCAGAAGAAAGGGGTCAGAGCCAGTGCTTGTTGTGGCGACTATCATGATAGCACCGCCGGATGCAGCCTTGTTGAGCACAAAGGTTGCATTGTCGACATGAAGGTCGTCCAGTGTGTCCATGGATACCGCCCCTCCGTCAACGTAAGCGACGTTGCCAACGAAGGACACGCCTCCAGTTATATTGACGGTCTCGCACTCTCTCACGTACAGGCCACCTGAAACACATCAGGTCAAGACGGGTGTAGAGTTGATCGATGTCCACCCAAAAGAAACCAGTCCATTGATAATGCAAACTCCCATATCATGAAGCGCGGACCCTTAACGAGAAGAGGGTGCGATCGTCGAAAAACTCGCTTTACCACGTGTCCATTGTTGTGTCCCCAAGGGGGTTTTTGGTAGCATCGAATCGTGTACACGATGGCCATACATGTGTTCGCTTGTGGCTGTGTACGACGGGTGTGATGATGCTACGCTAGGATTTGATTTGGACTTGTGGCGGGCCGCTTGTGGACCCCTCACGTATATTATATGTTGGTGCCGTCACCCCGGGGAGTTCGTTTACGTGTACTCCTTTAAATCAAGTTTGTCCTGGCAGAGTCCGTTCAGTGTGCTCAGCAAGCCCGGCCCTGGTGCAAACCTCGCGGGCTTTTTGCTATGTGCCTACGGCATTCCAGGACGCGGGTTTCAATGGGGTGGTGAGTGCCCTTGCTGAAAACTAAGGTAGGTGCGGGTACGGTACATGGATTACAATGCATGTGGTGGCACCTGTTGCCGTATGACGGAACGTGACGGCACCATACTTAGAGCACGACCCGCACAGGAAAGCCCAGGGATAATGTGCAGCCTGCAATGACACCAGAGTGACAATGACAGGGTGAGGGTTTTCGGTACTGTTTTCGGGTGAGATGAGCCATATATCTGCCACGCTGTACCCTACCCATGAAGAGCGACTTGCACTCTAACCGAGCACGCTATTGGGCACACATCAACTGGTTTCCTCTTCTTCCTCGGTTTACGCAAACGGCCGTCAGCCATAGTTCCTGAATAACTGTAAAAGTCTAACAGGCTATCGATATTGGTTGCCATCTGTATGGAGGAATTTTCGATAATTTGTCGTGAACAGCACCCTCATTCCTAGACCTCCATCTTTTAGGCTAAAACTGCTGCACTCGCGCGGAGGACTGACGCCCACGTTTGTGTGGCCTCACACAGGCGAGTCCCGAAACCTACTGATCATACGCTTGTGTGAGAGACCGTCTTGTTTGGATTTTTTCTGAGAACAAGGTGAAAGTATATCTGCGGTTGCCATGTGCTGAAACTATTGTCCTCTGTATGAGGCTATTCTTAACCAGTACTCTACCATTTCCGATATGCAAATAGAAATAGATTGAGTCGCTAGATACGCCCTCGCGGCTTACCTCCTGAACGTGATGCTACGTTGTTGGCGAATGTGGTGTCGCCCGTGATGCTCAGATTAGTAAACTCCGAGAAAACTGCACCTAGAATATCAAAACGATTCACAGAAGGCATAGATGAACATGGAGAGCTCGAGGGAGTTAAAGAACCGGGGCTCCTCACGATATCTCAGCAGCCTGGTAGAGCGAAGCCGAGCGGGGTGGTGAATATTTTTTGAAGATCAATTTCCACAGCACTCCCGAATTGTAGAACATTAAGCCTTGCGTTCCAACATATGCTATTCGAAATTCGTGGGCCCATAGTCTAGTCGAGTCTAAAACATGCACATTTGCAGTCCCTTACAATGCAAGGTGCAGGACAACTACAACAATATTTGTCGGCAGAGTTATATCTCTCTCGTACGCCACGGAGCCCAAAGTCGCGAAACCGGGTACCCGGGTTCAGCCGCTGCCTGGGTGGAACCACGGTTTCCCGAAATTCAGTACGAACGTATTCGACCCAAGGCTTGACGCGAGTTACATCGCGCAAAAAATCTTGATTGTACGCGAAAACCCACGCTCGACACACCATTAACATCTGATTTCCGCCGCACGCACGTTTCCGGGCGGATTGGGGTGATATTTTTGGAAACGCACTATTTAGTAGAAGGATTGGCAACGTCCCAGTAACATTATTTTGACTGGGCCGAACGAAGCAGGTACGGGTCCCATATCGTCGCGCGGCTCGACGGGTACTGAGTAGAGGGAGTGTTTGGCCGTAGACACGCCCAATCTTGCACATTGTCGACGAGTGGGTGAAATGAACCTCGGAGGAACCCGATGACCATATCGTGCAACAACGCTACTGTATAATAGGGACAATTTGCGACCTCCCACAAGACATTAGGCCACTGCACACTAATACCATCTTCGTACCGTAAGCATTATCAGTGTCCCGAATTCTAGCGTCTGCTTGAACTATTTAGTCGGGCAAGGGAATAGCAGGGGTCGTAAGAGGAGCATATTATCACAGCGGACTCGAGTCTATGCCGCTCGTTCTCGATCGTTAGTTCTGCAACAAATGATAGAAAAGCCAACTAGAAGATGATAAGTCATACTAACGATGCGGCAGTGAGGTTCAGCGAAAAAACTAATGCAACCATCGGGCTTCAAGCAGCCAAACGGCAGTATATGCAGTAGCAGTACTGAGAGTGAAAATACTGAGGGAGGTAGAACTGTGGTACAGTATTACTGTGGTACTGCTGTAGTTAGGAATAGTAACTAGCCGCACCAGCAGTAGTAGTAGTTGTTGTTCTAGTAGTAGTGAGACTAGCAGTCTTAGCAGTAGTATATTAGCAGTACAAATAGTGGAACTATAAGTAGGGAACTAATGTAGTGGTAACACGAGACGTTTCATTAGGAATAACACGACGTCCGTGGCGACTGGTGCTACGTATTCTATGGACGATGCGATTCCATTGTGAAACGGCGCGGCAATCTGACTACAGCCGTATATATCAGAGAATGATGCAGAGTACTGGATACAGAACGCCAGGCTCAATTGTTTCTGACTCTGAAACAAGATAGAAATCGCCCGTGCCCAGCGGCGTTCATAACACAAACCATCGCCTGTACAGAACGAAAACTTAGACTCGAGCCTTCCAAAGGTTGGAGGTCAACATACGCCAATATCGGGCTTTCGGTTTGGGTGCTTTTTGTTAATATTTCTACAATAAAACTTCACAGAGGCCCCCCAACCTATTTCCATGGCATTCTGGGCATTCCAGGTAGCCCCGTGGCGTTACCGAGATGGGTTTCCGGTCTGGTGATACATGCCAGGTGGTCGCATTTTTCAATCGTAGTTCACCTTGGTTTAAGGTAGTGTAACGTTCGCGTTGGGACCTACCTTTGATTTGTTTCTTCGGTGTCTTTCCCTTGGTAGTACGTTTTAATTGAGATGATTTTAGTATCGTTTTCTGTGTTCTTAATTTTTTACTTCTAGCGCGTTCATTTACTTCGTCCCGCATGCTTCTCTACCTCCGTCCTGCGTTGCTGAGTTGCCGTCGAAGACGGCGCCATCGATGTGAAGACTGGCGTATTTAGCATAGATGGCACCTGGAATGAAGGGGTATCGGAAACAGCGTAGGTCGGCTTTCCCATTGCCGAATAGTTCGATTGAGCAAGTGCGCGGACGTACAGCCAGTAGTAGGCGCAAGGTCAACCGAAGTTGGCAAAACCGTGAGGTATTGATGAAAATCCTGGCTTCTAGGCTCGGCAAACGACAACGTTGATTCAAATGTTGCTGTTGAAGACACCACTTCTCGAGAAAATATTCCTACCTGCCTCCAGCGTGGACGTGTTGTTCGTGAAGGTGGTACTGCCGCCGGCGATAGTGACGTTACCAAGGATGACGGAAACAGCACCTGATCGAACGATAAGTTCGAACGTCATGTTGAAAAGGCGGAACAGTGATGCGAATATCCCCCGTGCTGCCATGTATATACGGGCGTGCGTCTCAGCTACGGAAGATTGATGTGAAGACCCAAGTGGTGTTTTATCATCTCAGAACGAAGCCAAATGACATAGGCCCAGGCAACGAAAAGTACGCCCATTCCTCAAACCGTTCAAGATTTCCGCTATACACACTGAGGCGTTATACGATATAGGTTTGTCCTGTTTTTTCTTGCGGCTCCTGACATGAGGAGCTCCATACATCACCCGGAAACGGACTTCAGCAAATATCCAATTGTATTCAGATGAAAGGAATTATTCCATGGCGCAATCATACCTAAATGTCCTTATCCAAAACGAGATCGGCATTCCGGCGAGTGTGGATCAAGAAACCCAGTCTTTTAAAAACCATTCTGGGATATCGTTTTCGTCGGGATGCGACTTTTAAACTGGCCACCGACTACACGACGCGACGCCTTCCCACTGGAGTTTCCACTTCGCGTTGCATGAAACCCTTGTACCGAATCGCAATCTCACGCGTGATGCGGTGCGCGTCGCATGAAGTTCGTCACGGGCTGCATTAAATGGCTTTGATATATTACCCAACCGCCGACTCGCAAGGAACCTGCAAGTGAATTGATAGCATTATTTTATCGAGACGGCCAGCGGAGAAATATCAAAGAAATATCAGATGCAACTGAACCGGTTAGATTTCCAAAACGGACAATAACCACAAGGTCGTGCTCTCACGTTGAAGGACCAGTTAGTGTATAGACGTGACCCTCTGTATACGATTTCCACGATACCCCGGATAGCTTGAAGCATTGTTCACGCGAATGGACTGGTCCAAATTAGAAGCTTGGTGTCACGTGGATATGGAGAGGGTACGGCGGCCCATCACGCGGTACGCTTGCCAATTCATTGAGTGCGGTGAACTCCCTGTTTGGTGGGAGTTTGTCGGCAGGTGCGTGCACAATTGGTGCTCTTGTCGACTCAGCGAGGAGTGTGTAAATTTAGAGGGCGTCGAAATCGGGACTGTCAATAACGGATGCCGCCGGGCACTATGACGGGAGTGTGTTAAGATCATGCACAAAGCCTACGTACGGCCATTACCACAGCGAACGTCAGCTTGGGCATCGGTTATTTACGAAAGAAAGCGAAAGGCGAGCCAACTACGCATTTTATCACGTGTCCTACTATTAGTGCCGCTCATAATTTAGATATTCATTCTCGGTATCCGAAGCGTCGATGCAAATCTTATACGAGGGGTACATTGCTTCTGCGGACACGGGGTGGCCGCTTTCTTGCTTCATTGTTTTGTGTATAAAGTCACCTACGTCAGCAGGAAGCGCTCGATTTGTATCACTCCTGTCAAGAATTTACCACCACCGGGTCTTATTGTTGTTGATGTTGCCGTTGAGGTTCTCACATCAACTCATCCCCACGATGCAATGTAGTCCGTGGTCGCAGGACAGGCTCCAATAACTCTGTAGTGGAAGAAATACCTCGGTGAAAATTGTACGACCAACTTATAGTACACATGAAAACTGAAGCACATCCACACCTCAGGCAAAACATAACAAGGGAGATCCGCGCACTTACGTATCACATACATACAACATGCGGTACGCTGTACAAGTCGCCACATAAATCGAGAAGACCACATACTACCCCAAAAAAAGTAGAAAGGATGAAAATGACAACTCGGCGTCGAAACAACATAATCAAAATCGAAACAATAACAAATCCAAAAAAAAGGGAAGAGAGAGAAAAAAGTTCAAGTTAGGCAAGGACGCAACAGAGACCAAGAGATCAAGAAGGGAAACCCACAAAAAAAATCACACTTTTTCGCAGATTGCTGGCTCGCACGCTACGCTAGGGGTGTAGAACAGAGACTAGAACATAAAGACAAACCTAATTATTATCCCTCATCCACGACGAAGGCTACTGCAGGCATGCGTCCCTTTGGTTTTAATCTTATTTGTATGCCTAGTACTATATGGTAGTAGTACTACACGGTAGTATCTTTTGCAAAGGCACTTAACTAACAAAATCACCATAAAAATAGCCAAGGGCAACGCAGCAAGAAGCAGACCTGGTTTATTGCATTGGATCGAAATATGATTAGAACCATACTGTACCTGGAACACAATATGATATTCGAAGACTACTGCATACCGCGACAATGCTAGCTATAACAAAAATCGGAACTGATCCACAGGAATGTGTGAAACGATAGAGCACCAAATGGCTTCTATCGATTCCCGCCCTGGTATTGTGGTTGTCGTACAAAACTGCTCAAACTGTGGGAAACGCGCACTGCGGTCTTGGGGGTACTTTCTACCGCAAGTGGCTCCGGGACCGGAACACGTATTGAACCTAGACGGCTCATCGCAGAGCAGGTTCGACGCGGTATTGATTGCGGAGGATCCATTGCTCTATGTATGAATCTATTCGCAATGATTCGGCACACCGACACTGTGTACACTACCCCCAAGGCCTGTGTGAATATTTGCATGTCTGAGTGATCACACAGGGTGGTGCGTAAAAATACTAAACGGACGAAATTTATTCGATCTCCGCACAGGTATCGGAACTGCCCCTGGTATCGGCATTATCGGACGAAGCGTGCGAAAAAAACCCAAAGCGGAAAGGGTTGAAAAACGATTGCACTCATGTGCGATGACTTGCATCCCCACGTGAGTGTCTCAGTATAGGAGGTGTCTACCGTTGCATGACTCGTACCTCCGCCGCCGAACGTGTGAGTTGCACTGTTGTTGATGAAGTTCGCGTCGCCCCCGAAATGCGCGAGCGCGTTTGTGCCCGACACTGATAGTGCACCTAGGGATTGACAAAGAGGAAGGTACGATCATGCACATTGTTGGGTATGAGGGTAAACACTTATATCGCATGACTTAAATTTGATTGTTTGATTATGATTTTTTTTGTGTCTTGTGTTCTTCGTACGCTGTACTCCATGCAAAACAATGATGCATCTGCGAAACAATTCCACGTGGTCCGGGGTTAAGATGTGTTGCTTGTGCTTAGGTCAAGCTTTTCCGACCCACGGCATACTGCTTGCGGTAAAAACGTTCTGCCGAAGGCTTTCTGAGTACCGCACAAGCAACTAGGCAACCTAGGTTGGAGTTGAATTTGGCGTTGCGCATTGGCACTTTCACATTAATCCCGTGTTGCACTTTTCGAGCTACACTATTCAACATGCCAAGATTCACGGAGTTGGGCTCTAGTCACAATTGCCATCTCAAATACGCTTGCGCCTCCATTCTTGATTCTGCTATTACGGGGGACCATAGTTAACAGGACCTATGGTATACATAAAAACCTATATGTTTGAGCATTTTTATTGACAATATTTGGTCCTGTTAACTATGGCCCCCCGTAATAGATGTTGTATACAACCCCGGCGCCATGACGACGTCGTCCCATATTTACTCTAGAACCTAAAGTCACTAGTAGGGGTAGTTTTTTACTGGTCATGACCCGACCCGCGGAATCGAGGAGGTTAAATAGCTTTTGTGATATCAAGGGTCGGGTGTGGGCGTGTCGGGTCGTGTCGTGTCCTGCTGTGTGGTATCGGATCGGGTCGTGTCGGAATATGGTCGAGCCTGGCAGGTCCGGCCCGTGCCGTGTCGGGAGGGTCTGTGTGCTATCGCATCGGGTCGGGTCGGAATAACGTCGGGCCGGGCCGGTCTGGCCCGTGCCGTGTCGAGAGGGTCTGTTCGGGTCGGGTCGGGTCGGGTCGGGTCGGGTCGGGTCGGGTCGGGTCGGGTCGGGTCGGGTCGGGTGGGGTCGGGTTGGGTCGGGTCGGGTCGGGTCGGGTCTGTTCGGGTCGGGTCGGGTCGGGTCGGGTCGGGTCGGGTGGGGTCGGGTCGGGTCGGGTGGGGTCGGGTCGGGTCGGGTCGGGTCGGGTCGGGTCGGGTCGGGTCGGGTCGGGTCGGGTCGGGTCGGGTCGGGTCGGGTCGGGTCGGGTCGGGTCGGGTCGGGTCGGGTCGGGTCGGGTCGGGTCGGGTCGGGTCGGGTCGGGTCGGGTCGGGTCGGGTCGGGTCGGGTCGGGTCGGGTCGGGTCGGGTCGGGTCGGGTCGGGTCGGGTCGGGTCGGGTCGGGTCGGGTCGGGTCGGGTCGGGTCGGGTCGGGTCGGGTCGGGTCGGGTCGAGTCGGGTGCGGTGTAGCCTGCTTAAGTCGGGTCGGATCTGTGTATCGAGGTGTTCAAGTTCTCGCGGACCAGATCTGGTCACCCCGTTACCTAATTTTACCTGATATAGCTGTAAGGTAGGGCTCTATCGGCGAAGAACCCCTCCAGCACTAAATTTGCAGTAGAGAATCCACGGATCGTTTGGAATCAGACTGTTCCAGTGTTCGTGAGTTAAAACTTCCGAAAATGAGTTTGATGCACCTCGTTTGGGGGGTTCTCACCTGTGTACAACAAGTACAATGGAAACGTACATGCTTCTCAACAGCAAGAGTGCATGGGTGTGGTTGATTGAGAGAGATTATGAGTGCTCGCCGAGTAAAAGTTGTGATCTCCACCGATGCTCGATTGAATTCACCGAACTCTTTCGTACCTCCATATGTTCCAACGTTGTCACGAAACGTGCTTGAACCGTACAGGAAGATATGGGAGTAGGTTTCTGCGAGGAGTGCACCTGCGAGAAGGCACGGGAGAACTGACGAATTAGTTCGAGAATATGTCCCAACCCATTTTTTTATTCATTTTAAGACTTGGCAGGTAGCTCAAATGTCAACGGGCGAAGGTCCATACCACCTAGCGGGCATCTGACACTGGCCTGTGGTTCTGCTTCGGCTGAACGTGTAGGACTCAGGGTCAGACTAGACACATGTAAACATGAACAAAACCTCCCCGTGCCGACGTCGCACGAACGCATCAACAAAACCATGCTCACATCCGACATGTCACGGCCTAGATTGTTTTAAATACAAGCAATATCGCTCTCATATTGTGAGCAGGATATTAAAGTCATTCATGAAGCCCATGGAACACGTCCTATATCGTGCAGATCGCACGTACATGTGCAAACCGTCAACATTATATGCATCACACGACGCTGGCACCTATCGGAGGAAACCATTTACTGCAACTTGAATTGTCTCGGCAACACAACTGGGATAAGACGGTCTGACGTCTGCGGCCTTGCGATACCCGCGGCCTTGCGATACCCGTTTAAAAAGGCACCAGTGTGCAATTGTTACATGCGAACATGAAAAAGGATATTTATTCCATTTTTTGTTTTTTGGCCGATAAGGGGTTGATGGAATTTTGTACCATTAAACTAGCTCCCGCAGGAAGTGGTTACGCTATCGGGGAAGGGGTAGTCTCCGGTTTTCGATACCAAGCGGCCCATGAATTACTGTGCAAACCAGTCGCTGGCGAAACATTCCATGCCTTCGATCATGCATGGCGGTGGACACCACTTCTAGTCGTGTTGAAGAAACAGCGTAGCATGGCACGCCGCGAGCCTGAGGTATGTTTGCGTTTCCGTGCGACCCTTCTGCTCTAATCTGCATCATTGTTCATTTGCGGGATGCCTTGCGGTTTGAAATGAAAACGTAAACACCGGTCTGAGCTTCGATAGAACGTCAGTACCCTATCTATAGTAATGATACGTCAACGGTACAAACTCTATTGTTGACACTGGGAAAAAGAGAATGGCCTTGTACTATATATCGAACCCAACTTCATAACCTCCACGCGATGGTGCAAAGCGTTTGTCATGCTTGAAACCGTCGAGAACCCATTTACGTACATGCCTCATCATCGTCACCAGCAGAAGAATTGAATGAACCTGCCAGGGGCTACTCCATCGAAATCATTAAGCTGGACGTACCTACCTGTGGGTGTCACGCAGGCCGGGCCCCATGCACGTAAGGCGGCGTACTCTCTAGGATTGATGGATAATCAACGGCCACGTCACCTACACTGTACGTACGTTCGTTCCATTAAACATTGTCTAGTGGGTGTCGTTCGGGTCCCCTGCTACGGTGGCCCCAATAGCAACCACAACGGCACTTTCAACGTCATCTCCGACGACGGTCCACATATCAGCTGGCGCGGGAACTGGAGCAGATCTTCACTTTAACTGTTTCGGTGAGTGGCTCGGAACACGGACGGTGCCCAACAAATACTTGGGAAATTCAACAGTGAACGTAATACTTGTAAATCAAGGCATCTATTGCTCTGGAGGCCCCTTAACTGGAGAGGAGCACAAACATAATATCCGGCGGGTTATTTGACTGCGGTAGGTGGCGTTATTTGTTTTGCTTCCCTTAAACCATAGTTTTGAAATGAAATCAAATTCGTAGAGTAAAAACCCTCGGCAAAGAATGTGGCTTTCTTGGCGATGCACGCATGAACCGGTTGTGTAATCCAATACGCACAGGCCTAGCTAGCTCACCTGAACCATAAAGAGCCCTGTTGCCGATGAAGGTTGTGGCGCCGTAGATGTTCACGGCAACCGAACCATTGGCGTATATCCCACCTGAGAACAAACAGCGTGGAAGACTAGAGGTGACTGCGACTCGTTAACCGTACCACACGGGATGAATAACTCCGCCTCGCACATTCTAGTGATGTCAAACAAACATACACAGGGTCTAAACACTTTTACAAGGCAGGCGACTCCATGGGCACCTACGCCCGGCGTCCTGGAGAACCACTGCCCACTCGTAGCCGGCTGGCGTGGCCGTGGCACACTCCGTTCGGCGGACTCACAACACGAGGTGTTAACTGAGCGACCATTACGATGTATAGGGACAAACTCCAGCCCATTCTTAGGCAGTTTGCAGGGGTTTGACGTTGCGGACACCATGAGGGGCTCAGACCATATCCACGTTCCGACGCTTGACTTGCGCTGTGGTAAGTGTTTCGCTTTCAAGCCCTATATTGTGAGCCGATAAGGGCCGGCCGATCGAGTGACAACCTATTCCTTTGGAGAGGCAACAGACGTTTGTATTTGATATTCGCGAGATGCAGCACTAGGGGGGGCGCATGTGTGCGTGTTGAACCTGGCAGAAGGTAAGGAGGTAATCTCGCTAGTCCCGTAAAAACGGCAATGAAGAGTCAGTGACACCAGCCGTTTTATGCTAACTGGATATGGCGACGATGTGGCGACCGAAACAGCTGGGTCAAACAACAGTGATGTGCAAACTAAGCATCTCATGTTGAACCGTTGGAAGGAAAGGGAAGAGGTCTACTGCAAACTCCTACTGGGACATGGTGATTAAATGACATGGGAAACCTCCGCATACCTGCCCAATATCCAAAATTATCCGCGAACAGGCAGTCGATAACGTTAATCGTTGGATGCGCATCGCGAGATCCTTGAGCCTCGATGGCCCCACCACCGTCGCGTTTCTCCGAGTAAGCTCCTTGGAGTGCCATGTTGTCCAGTGTTAATGTAGACGCCCCACTGACGAAAAATATTCCAGCTTCAGGCGTGAGTTCGTTTCCGACGATACCCGCGTAAGGAATTCCATCTCCGAGAGCCATGCTCGAAGCACCTGACCCAGTCACGGTCAGCGATATTCCGTCCGTCACCTCGAACGCCTGGCTGATGGTCACACTTCCATACCAAGTGACAGAGAAATCACCCCCACCCGTGCAGTTCAAGGCATCGCTGAGATTCCGCGCATCAGCAGCAGAGGCTACGTTCATCTGGGTTTCCGCACATCGAGCCGATTCCACAGCTGAGAGGAAAGCCAACGCAGCCAAAACAGTCGTCGTCCGAACCAACGGATTTAGTGCCATAGTTGTCTTGCCAATGTGTCGAGGTCTCGCAGAACGAACCTTCCCCCAAGAGTCCGTATTTGCTCGACCTTCTGCCTGGGATATCGCGGTTAGTGGCAAGATGGGAAAAGCCCGAGGCGATTTGATCATGGTCGTACGAACACCCCTTCTGCCATCGCCCTCTTTAGCGTACCCAAAAAGAATATATGGCGCCTAGCCTTGGGCAAGATCAAGGAACCCATTTCTTGTACCATGTCTAAACACTAGGAACATATCAGCTATGTGGTATTGGTAAATAATCTCCGTAACATTTCATCGATGGTGGATGGGAGCCGCCACTCGTTGCGTGACACTACTAAGCGGCACGATTCGCCAAGGACTGCCGGGTTTTGAGTACAGTACGGTGGGGTGGAGGTGGTTGGACGTTTTCATGTAGCTCATGATGCCACCAGATCTCGCCCCCCTGTTGACGCTGGTGCTTTGCTGAGAATTATCCAGTTGAGTGTATAAAATCGGTTTCAAGCTCAGGTGTAGTGGAACAAACATGAGCACCTAATTCACAGTGGGCATTGCGGTATTGATTGTTTACGCCCCTCTAAGTGCCCAGCAAGTTGATCCTGTCCAGACGTGGTTAAGTTGACCCAAAAACAATATACTCGCAAGCCCGAAGCGATATTTCCGGTCCTCGAGACGCCTATAAAAAAAGTCTCAAGTACGTATATCCGTGAGACGTGGGGAAATACAGTCTGGACTCCGAACGTGGCGTCGAGGGTGGGCTTGACAACTGCGAGAAACCACAGCCGGCTCCGATAGTAATCGAATGTTGCACTAAGCCATCTGATGATAGTTGGTTCTGCATTCCCTGAGGAGTTTGAGATTCTTCGCGTATATAGCATTGGCCTACCGATCAGCAGAAAATGCTACTCGGCACATGTATAATTTAGTTCGCTACCGGATAACAGTTGGTTTAATTTTCTGCGAGCTGGTTGAAGCCTAAAGACTCACGTTTGTCCCCTCGTAAGTATAACTTGTAACCCCTGTCCGATGTCTGACACCAGCGGAGTTTTGTACCACCCTGGCCATCATAAACAACAAAACGTATCAATCGTGTCGCCATTCAACCAAGTTTCTGCACAGACGCTAAACCTGTTTAAAATATGACAGAGGATTATCGTCGTCGACAATAATAGTCGAAGTCATCTTGGGCGGAAACTTCTACTATTTATCACATAATATGTCGATAGTGGTTGCTCTGATTCCGAACTCAATTATGGCGAAGCTTAGACCAGCGTAGGATGATAGGTGGGAGTGGATATTGGTGTCGGCCATACTGTGCGTATTCTCGTTTTGCTTGTAACTTTCGAAACCTCTGTGAACCGGGCGTTAACGGCCTCAGCTGCGGGAGCCTCAAGCCCCGACCATTAGATCGAAACGTTTGTTGCAAGCAACTGGCCGTCGTGAGACATGTTTCACGGCTAATGAGGAGCAAGTTCGTGTTCCGATCATATCTCATCGGGACACCGATACCACATTCACACCGAGGTTTAAACCCTACGTAGTCTAAGCGAACTGCACATTTACGCAGAGTAGGTGTACGACGGAGGTGTGGGAGGCTTTAGGTTCTGGACGAGTTTCGCATGTCAACACGGTTGGGATATTGATATTCTACGTGCGTGCGCGTTTACAACATGTTTTCTCCATGGGAGTTTTGCGATTTCGGCACACTGTACGCTATTATACGATGATTAACGTGATATTGTCGTTTTGTACTTGTTGCTCTCACCCAACGGCATTGTGGTAGGAAGTTAGATCCGAGGCCATGAAACATCAGTGTCTGATCAGAACAAGATAACGAAATACCAAAGTACACCGTGCGACCATACCAAAAGCAAGCCGACCATGAACGACGGAACTCCAGTTATATACTCGAATATCCAACACAAGCAGAGGCCTGAAATGAGACAGGGCGCAAGTTACGCGAGGACACAAAATAAGCTATTATGTGTACATATATCCTATCGCAAAGTCCGCAGATCAGATTGTATTCAAGTAAATTGGGTAGCTACTCGCTACAAGATCCCCTTGAGGGAGTAGTAGTGGTCGAGATCAAATCTGCAATATCTACCGTAGCACGGCTCGTCAGGTACATGCGTAGGATTGTATTGTAACGGTGGGTTTCTCCTGTACATGTTGGGGCTACCCTCTTGACATGCCGCTCGCGGATGACCTGCACCTCTCGCGTGTGCCTCGTTGGTGTCCCTATGCCAACACCCATGACAGTAAGGTCGCGATGGGCAAGGTTACCGGTTGGGCCGATGCACTATACCTGGTACGTGATCAATTACCTCACCGAGTACACGTTCAACTACGCCGCCAATTGATTAAATTGGAAACGATCAGTGACCATGAATCGGTCCGTTTTGTATGTCTAAGTGGCCGCGGAAATGTAACGCGCTTGTGTTTCACTAAGAGAGAGGGTAGTGGACGCCCAGCTCCCTCGGTAGCCGCCACCGGGTGCTGCTCGTTTCGACCGGCACGCCGAACAAGCACCACTTACATAGTAAGCAATACCGCCGAATGCATGCATGATCGATGATACCAAGGAAGGGTGGGCCGAGGCACGGTAATCGACTTCTGGTTTGTGCTGCACGCTCGCAGCCGCATTATCACTACTCTGCCCATCAACCGAGTCTATTTACTGTATAAAGGTGAAGGCATTTCACAGTCACCAGTTAGTTAACGAAGCGCGCCTACCGCCACCCTGACAGGTTATATTGAGTTTCTTCCCGAGGCAACAATGGATCGTTTCATCTGTCTGAACAAATGCTGAGGGATAAGTTGAACTCGGAAAGCGACGACTGCCCTGCAAGAGGTCTGTAGGTCGCCATGTGATAATTCCACAGCAGTCCGCCAAGTACAATACACTCTGTGAACTGTTGCTTATATGCTCGACGCGATTGGCTCGCAGGGGTTCACAAGTCTGCCGTCTGAATTGCGCAGAGGAGGAGGGCCAACGTGAAGCAACACTTGACCGCACCAGCAACTCCGAGATGGGGGACAAGGTCCACTAAAGTAATAGCGTAGTACAGCAGGGGCGGAACGAGCGACAACTGGTACCCATGGACTCCCAGGCCACCCGGTGACAGTTGACAAAACGACCGTCGTCCTTTCGGTCGCTCGGTTGCGGTTCCAAAGGGTTTAACGTTTTTCCCCATTCGACTCGCTGCATCACTTCGAACGTGGCCGTTCGGATTTGATTGGCTTTGCAAATCGGCTTTGTTGTCGACTCTTTACGGACGATACAATATTCAGTAGATTAAGCTCGAGATGGAGGCGAGTGCACGTAGCTGATATCCACCGCACGGAGGAGCTCAATTGGGGCTGCATTAGTCTGTTTGATAAGTCTTTGCGATGCGCGACAATTTTGTCTTGCGTTCTTGGGATAGTTAATCGAATTAGCAAGCGCGCAATCGATGTCAAGGTTGGGTTGATTTTCCGTATTATTGCTGTCGGCTATATATATGCAGCTGAAGACGCTCTATGAATTTATCCGGGGCAGTTTTCAACGGACGACATTCTACAGAACGACACAATTATGTCCACCACGAATGCTTCATAAAATAGTTACCCAAATAAATGCCAGATATCTGGTATCTTGTGGAGCATACAATGACCAGCGGAAGCGGGGTGTATCGCCCGGCGTTTCATAAAAGGCCTACAGCTGGTGCTAGTTGCCAAGTTGTGTCCCGGCGAACGACAGGGCTTTAAGAAGGCAAACTAGTCAGGTGTTCTCGCGAAAAACATATGTTGGTTTTTGAAAGAAACACCTTTAGGTACTCCAAGGTTTTTCTGGAAGACGAGGGTCCGGTAATAGTCGAGCAACTTACATGGTTGGCGGTAAAACACGCCTCCGCACTCATACAAGCTCGAAGGGTTGGGCTACGGTTTCGTATTATTACTTGAAACTACTTTGGAAACACCTTACGCGCCATTAGGTCTTGCTTTGTGGGGGTTCAACTAAAATCGCTTGTTATCGCATGATATCCCGTACCCCAGAAAGGTCAATACCTGGGACAAACCAAATCCCTAAGTGCCTGGATAACCGGGAAAACAACCAAAACGATTACCCCCTCCAGAAACGCCTCGCCATATAGGCCGGGCAAGCGTGGGAGAAGTACGTGGCTGTGTTAACAAAAACAAACATGGTCAGTTTATTTTGTCACGAACAGTTATGGCAGAATCCCTGAACTAGGTCGTGAAACTTCCCGTTTCAGGCGTCGTGCTGCCGATAAAGGAAGCCGGAATATTCTCCAGTAGTAGTTGTGTCATGCAAGGTTTTTGTTGCAGAATCTGGACTTGTACCAACGTTCATGTACCGCACTTGATAATATAATATGCTGATGGTAGGAGTTTTTTTTTTTTTTTTGGGTATGTCACTGGTAGTGGTGCACACTGTATGATATGGTACGAGTTGTGCGTGGCATACACTTCAGTTTGTTAGGCGCGTACATATCATATCATGTACAACAAGTGGATTTATATATAGATATATTTTATGGCCAAAAAGTCACGTTAGATTTAGCACATACATAGTGTGCGGTGTGGAAACACCAGAAGCTCGTAGACAATAGTCGTGATAGTCACCCCGGTCGTCTATTTATTAATACTAGTAGTAATGGACCTCTAATACGACCAGATTAGCATTTGTGAGGAGGGTTCGGCTCCCCGTGTATCTGGAGCTTCTCTTTATCACAGTTCATCAGCTTAGCTGCTGAGATCGCTTACTACGGGGTGGGTTTGAACAATCAGACGGGAGTCGACGAGGGAGGAATATATATAAACCCTTCTAGTTATTTCAGCATGAATGGCCCGTTCCGCAGTGGACGGCGGTGTAGAAGAGCCAACTAACTGGTGACCCCAGAAAAGAGTTAGGACCACACATCAGAGATGGAAGTTTTTTTTGTAAAAAAAGGTAGCTTTGGAGAAACCCATGCCAGAAGCGGGCATAAAAAATGTCAGTGTACACTTTCGTATCCGATGTCCTCTGGTGAGCACCTCGGACGAACCTATTTTGACTGGAAACCCCTTTTAACTTTGACAACAGGAACATTGCAGAATACGAGGAGTGTTGAGGGGTGACAGGCAAACGTTTCTTCGCGAAACTGACGCGTTCTACGATAGAGGTAGCACTTTTCAGCTAAATAAAGTGTTTGCAGAATGACAGGGTTCCTTAACCCAAATTCGTCGCTAAAATGACGTTTTCGTATACTTGGGCCATGGGATCGTTTATCGGGATGCATTTTTTTTCCCGCTCAAGTCAGTTTTCTGGTGAGGTACGGAGCTCCTAACGTGAGAAGCTTCGGAAAAGTTCGGGTGGACCTCTCCCGTAGAACGCCTCCACTGCGAGTTGTTGTGCAATAAATACCCACACTTATGGATATGTTTGTTTCGGTGACGCGATGACTCGATCACTGCGTCTAGTCAGTCTGCTGTCCAATACGAGTTCGTTTACAAAATAAACGTAATGCTTTCCTGGACTCGCCCAGAGTTCTGCTGGAGACCGGGCTGCAACAGAGTGTACAAGCAAAACTAGTAGCACTAAAATCGGAGAATAACAAAAAAGGCTCGCTTGTTTTCATGTTAGGAGGTGTTTTTACACCAACGAGTGGTTGTGTTGACCAACCCCCTGTTTCCAGGAAACTTTCAGTAGGCTGAAAATCAGAATGATATTCGCATATAGCCAGTATATGGCATGCCCAATCCGCCAAATAACGTTACATTATCAAAGTGGGTGCAGGAATAATAGGGGACGGTTATGCTCAATAGGATGATAAACTCAAGAATATAGAAGAACATATTTACGGCAGAACCCCGTTGAGCAGTATGGTGCGGTTCGGTACGGAATGCAGGAGGCACTCCTGGGAATAATATGTTGCCGTGTTGGGCCATTTCATTTGTGGCACGAGAACACTGTGGATAGGGGACTACCGACGTATGTATGTGACAAAAAGAGCTCAATCCTGGTCTGCCTCTTTCCAGCGTAACCTGATATATATAGGGGTTTGCGTGTTGCTCAGTTTTTGACTCACTCCTCCCCGGTGATCAACAACACTCCATAAAAAAATAGGTAAAACTACTATGTATGGTCCGACCCGAAAACCGGATTCGCACATTAACTAGTTTGCCGATTGTGAGTTTTTGGTGCAACTTTTGCCAGATAGATCTGATTGTCAGAGTCATGACTACCTACCGAAAAGAGGTTTGCAAACATGACGGGTCTCTCCGTTTCCAATAATTCGGGCCACCGCTGGTCGCAGTATCGGTATTGCCCATGGTCTCGCTGTTGGAAAGAAAAACATACCAGGTATAGATTATGATGCCATGCTTTCCGAATAATGAATGTCCACCCCAATGTTCTTCCCTGGATTAGGTTGTAATTGTCATAAAGCCGTAACGCAGCCAAGAAGACGGGGTGCCATATTTTAATGGTGATCCTCGAAATCGGTAACAGTATCCGTCGAATCAGGGAAAGGAAATGAAAGGCGAAACGTACTCAGATACATAAAATAAATATACGAAGTATTTATGCATGCCGGCTGCATCGTGCCCTTTTCCTCGGAACTGCTGCATTCTTGCTGGACCATTTTCTACTTTTCAGCGTACCGAGTTTAGTCAAGCACGTCACATCAGCGGTAAGCACGGGTAATATTTCGTCGATTTTGTTTTTTTTGCTGTGAGACGCATTCATTCATCGCGTGTTGATTGAGATGGAAGTGGCGTCGGTATCCCACCCTTCCTTGGAGTATGTTTTCTTTTGACTTCGTTCTTTGTGTACTGTGGTGTTTTCCGCGATTCAATACTCGTTTTTCAGTTTGCTTGTAGATTGAGGACTTAAATTGCTTTGTTTTTCGGCTGCTTCTTCCTGCCCTCCTATCGATTGCTCCGGTAATTATTGTTGTATCTTCCCCCTCGAGATCGCCTTGTTCGCTGGGTTGCGTGTACAGTAAGTACCCGCCTCCTCACAAACGACATGAATCGGGCTCAGGCCGACTTTCTTAACTCTGGGCACGCACGAAAGCACCCTCTATATAGCTTGTTCTGTTTGACCTCTTTCGTATTGGTCCTCAAAAGGCAGTGCCCCCAACCGTGCACATTTAATTTGAAAGGAGCTTCAGGCCCGCGCCAGCTGCAGGAGGGGGCCAACCTAGGCGACGACTGGACTACTCGTATGATTTTTCCATTAGTTGGGCTGGTTTCCTTTGAGTGGGCCGGTCCTTCACGTCTTGTCCTGGGGAGGTACCAAATAAATATGTGGCTATATATCAGACACAACATATATATACGTAAGGAGTCTGATATTGCTGTCCCACGTCAACGTTCTGAAATCCAAACGTACCGCATGCGCGACCCAGCAAATCATACAACCTCGACGCGGTAATGGCATACCGATATTATTCCGGGATTAAAAAAATAAACGCTCTTCAGGGTAACGAGATGACATATGTGTGTGTTGTGTTTTTTTCGTTTGTTTTCCGAATTTTGGGTGTTTTCCTACAGAGCAGTAGTACCGGAAAACACCGAAACCTCGGGAAAATACAGGAAAACACTGTTAAACTTACGGCAGAACAAACAAACCCACATTGTCGAGGACGAAGCAAAACGATTACGTAAGGCAAAGGGGCACCGACCACTCTGAACACAGAGAGGAACTCAACGCCATAAAGGCGAGCACTCTGATTTTAGCAGAGAGCAGACGGAGCTCGATACAGCAGCCAGCGTGGCCTTTATTGCAGCATAAATCTGAAGACCCTGTCTGTCTGTGTGGAAAGTACGTAGGAAACAGTACATACACCCTGATTCAGCTGGTATGACCCATTGAAAAGCGTTAGGTACCCGGATACGTCACACCACTCTAACCCCAGTAAAGTATAGCCTACTATCCTAACCCTCGTGTCGCCACAATATATATGTAGGCACGTAGTATTTTGCTTTGGTTCGCCCTTCGATAATGCTTCTTAGATGTATCCCGTTTCGAATCCCATCTAATACGTCGATACATCTACCTTGTACTGAACACATATATATTAAATATGGCCAGTACAACATTTCCGTACGACTGGCAGCTTTCTTCGGTGGACGTAAAAATGTAGGCATGTGTCGGACACCAGCAATAGATAGGAGCTGAAGCGATTCAGGTACGCATACGTTATTCAACCTCAGGTTATCGTACACCTGAAACAATGCGAATGGAACACAACATCACGCGTACATATAATCATTCCCTCAGCCCCCTTTGGACGTCGGAGGTATGCTTCGCTTGCCGCCCACACTTATCCTAGACTGTTGTCACTAGTAGCAAAACCGATCGTTGGTTTGGTGGCCACCTCGCGGTCCCGACGGGGTTAGCGTCAATACTTCCCCCAGCACTACGAGTACGGCAACCGCTGTGGTACTAGTTATATACAAGAAGTGCAGCAGTAGCTTGTATAATATATAGGAACCGTGTCGTACTACGTACGGGCCTGGTGCTTGTCTCACCTCTGTTGCTGTTGACTTCCTGCAAACCAAACATTTGCTGTCGAAGCCTCTGCCCTTCATTTCGCTTAGCGTTGCAGAGGTCTATCGTCGAAACGAACCCTGTGCTGCTGTTTCCAGTGACGTTAGATCACAAGGGTTGTTCATTGCACCCTGAGACCGAAACAATTTGAAACTTGTTGCAGCAGTGTTTTTATGCTGCGTGAACCCGCCGGGCAAGGGGCGGCATGTAGGGGTGTCTATTTCGCCGCCAACGTTTTCTGGTGCTATGTTGCGGGAGCATCGGCTTTTTTTAGCGAGGCTAACACCAATGCAGGACTTCTGTACCATCTCATTTATTTGTGACAAAAGACGTGGGTGGTTTTGTGTACGGCCTCAGACAGAGGATCGTATACATCGTTCGATAGGTATTGCCAGCCACAATCCGACAGAACTTCGTTGCTATGGTATGGCAATGCCAGACCATCAGGTAGCCCATTATGGGCGGCTGTGGCTTTTGATTATTGTCGTTTCGCGGTCTTATTTTACTCGAAATTCTCCGCAGTAACTTTCATCACCATGCCCACGGGACTGCGATGAATTGCTGTGTATCGTAACAATGAACTGCCATTGCTTGGAGCGTATAGAGCTAGTCATCGCAGGGACGGCAATCGACACGCACGGTACTCCGTTGACCCCCATTATTAGCCAACCGTGACTAACGCATGCCATTGTCGTCCACGGTTAGTGTTCTTGGAGTAGATGGCCATTTAGCTTACTAGCCTTACACAACCCGCTCTGGGCCGCTCCTGACGAAGCCAGAGCAATGTCTTTAATTTCCGTGGGCGATTATGACACCTATGTGATTTCAATTGTTAATAGCGCTTTCATGGGAAAAGTGCAAACCTGCATGTGTCCAGGTGTCTCTGCCATGGTACGTTCATGAGCCTTCCTATCGTGACGGCCATCCCTCTTTGAGTACTACTACAGCACTGCAATAAGCAACTGCGAAACACACAATAAGAAGCCATGGAGTTGGCAGTATAATTCATTTTCTTATCTACTGGCTCTACCCGGCCATGACGGACGCATACCATTGCAACGGGCTATCACCCACCTACCTGATGACCGTATATTTTTTCCACGAACTGTTTTGGCGCTACAATGACGGAAACCTAAAATCAACAATCTATCATGGGCCAAATATCATATGCCCACTACCTGTTCGTAGGAGCTGTGATTTCGATATATACATCAAACAAGTGGTCACTGTCTAATTAACCCTTTTCAGATTGCAGTCCTGGTTTGGGACAAACCACTTAAACGCTAAGTGTTTTGCCCCCAAAGAGGGGCTGCGGCCCTAAACGGGGTAATACCAGTGGCATATACACGCGTCCCCACGAAGCAACCTAGGGTTATAACGAGGACGATAATGCGAGCACTTTGAATTTTCGACTTGTCAGCTTGGCGCCGGTAAACAGTAGCATAGACGCCGCCGTACTGGTATCATTGCTCCGCACAATCGAAAAGCAGCGGCTGTCGCGCTGTCGGTCCCAATCACCGCGAGAAGATACCAAAGTACCCGTGACGGAATTACCAAATTGCCCCCAATAATCCCAACAAAATGGGCTCGTCGGACACAAGTTGACCAACCAATCAGAATACAAAAGGCATCTGTCCGGAGACGCCGCGTGTGCGTAAAGATATAGTGGCGGTACGGACCTAGTGACCGGTAACAGCTATACCGGGATCGTCTTCGCTCCGCTCTGATAGCTTGCACGAGGTGCTCGTCGAATGCATCTAGGCTGTAGCTTGAGTTTTGTAGCAGTCCGTCCTGTTTCGTCGGATGACTTATGAACGAATAGACGATCGAGCCCATGTTCATCCAGGCGATAACGCCGGCCAAGGATCATGAAGGGCACTTTCTATTGATATGCTCAAAATCAGGTGTTTTGACAGTGTGGAAAGGGGGTCCAACAACACTAGCTCAACCTTCAGGACGGCCCACCGTGAATGTTTTTTGTCGGGACCAGAGGTACCCGAAAAATGAAATGTTTCGTGCGATATGAGAAGGAGAGTTTTATGTAGCCTATCAGCGCGGCTGTTGCTGCGCGATAGGTCCAAAACATAATCGACTGGGACAGTGCAGAGTTTGTGGTATGCTGTGTTTAGCAGCTACTTGAATCCGGCGCCAGGGGCCTAAAGTAAGTTGCCCTGCCCTAGTACAGGGATTCATACGGTGATCCTCACAGCGACATTATTTCAGCAAAGGCGCAGGTATTACAAGACGTTGCTGTACCACCCTTCAGTGATTATCGTTTTGAGTCTACCAGGGAGGGATCGGAGATAGTGTATTGCGCCGTCACACAGCAGCGCACGTTATCGTCTTCGTAACAGACAACCTTTTACATCCCCGAGCGGTTGCTTTCGACTTCATGATTCGCTCTTCACGAAGAATTCTGCCTTCTTCGGCCGGAGTTATGCATGTCACAAGGGTGTCTGACAGGAACGGTGTTAACACACCGAGTCTAAACTATGAGCACTTTAGCCCCAACTTCGAACACCGTAACCTTCTGCAGTTCGATATGTTTTAAGGTTGGCCTGGCAGCACCTTTCTCAAGACTGTATTCGAGCTCATCTTACGAAATATCTGGGATACATCTATGGTTTCCCCCTCCAGGCTATATAAATGCGTTTCTGTTGAGTTAGACAAGTAAGTGCATCGTCGTGCGACGGGTGTCACGATTTTTTCGCGAACCTGAACATCCTCTAACCGATCTCTCCGTTTACACTGGAACACCTGGCCCTATCCTCAGTGGGCCACTTACTGTCGTTCACTCCATTTTTCTGGGGTTGGTGGCCCGTAAATACCTTTGCGGCGGCAGCGGTGGCGGCACATAATGTTTTCTCGTTTTCTCCGAACGAGAGGCAAGGCCGATCTCCCTCGGTAGTTGCATCCGTGTTGCGCGCCCAAGGTGTCGTCTACAGTACATACACTTTTGTGCATTCTTCTTATTATCTCACCAGTTGCTGAATCGCTTTCCCCTTCTTGCTTGTTTGTAATGGTCTTCCCTCTCAGCTTTTCAGGAGGCCTTCAGATCGGCTAATCGTTCCCAAAACAAATAGTTTGCGTCCCATGTAGGTGCTCAGTTCGAATATTCTGCAACCAACACATGTCACAGTTGTTCTCACTCCAGCTCTCACGTAAGGGAGTATGCATCACACATAGGTGCTGGAACCCCTCAAAGACCCGAAGGGCTTTCAAAATGAAATTTGTTAGAGGCTGGGACGCACGACGGCTACCACCTGAACAATATCAGCGAATAAGCCGTACACATGATATCTAATATATTTGGAAACTACCTAAGCATGGCCGCGGGTATCTCCTGAGCTACAGCGTAAGAGTTCCCTCCGTTACCACCGTAACTCATCCACTCGTGGCTACTGGCGTCAACGGTTGCCGTCTGGAGTCTGGAGTGCCCTCTGCCCTGTACGAAGCACACGGCAGTCGTATACATAGATAGCGAGAAAGATGCCCGTTGTCGGGGGTGCTAGTGAAAACGAGTCGACGACAAAACCACCAAAAACAATTTCCATGATCAACGCGTTTTACCAGACTGTTTGACAACGTGCATCATGAGTAAGATACATCCCCGGTCATTGCTGGGGGTAGTTAGTTGCCCTTGGACTATACCTGGTACAACTCTACTCCTACGACCAACGACGGAAGTGATATGCACTACTACTACAAGCATCGGAAATCAATAAATTCATACGATGATTGCTGCTCTTGTTATTTATGGTGTGTGCGCCAATCGTGGGTCTTCCTGTGGCGTCCTTCCGTCGCGATCTCTGTGGCCTCCTCGTCGCCTTAGCCCACTCGCCCCGCTCCTTCTCACGTGGTCTCGTTGCCACTCCCCTTCAGTCGCTTCCCCTTCTCTCTCGCCCCAAAATCAATAGTATCATCGCAGCTTGCGGTTCCGATCTGACAGAATCATGCTAGCTCAGGGTGACTTTAACCGGTCTCGTCCTCGTTCGTCGACCGGATGTCTCCCTCCCACTTCATCGCCGAATCCAGCCCCCTGGAGGCGTAAGTAAGTAGACTGGGCCGTCGTGTAGCTTGTTTCGGCTCCTGCCCCCACGCACGGGGATCCCGACGAACTTTGCGGCTCTGGCACTGCTGAGTCAAACACACACGCCAGTCGTAGGTGTCCGTGCCCGATGCACCCCGTAGGATCCAACTCTGCGGCCGCGCATAAGCCTCGTGGCCACAAGCAGCAGCAAAAAGGTGATTATCCCTGTAGATGGTTTCGGCCTCAAACCCGCCCAAGTAGATCTACCCAATTCTCTACAAGCCTGATACGGCATGCCTCGAAGCACGCCTTGTCGAGACAGCGAGCGGAACTAACAGTTACTGGAGAGTATCTATCAGGATCAAAGTGTTTCATGCTGTAACATAGATCCATTCGCTGTGGAGGCCGAATATTTTTAAAGTGACAAAGCGTATGGAAATATAAGCTGTGATAATGTTCTCCATCCCAGAGCTTCGGTTTGTTATGTTCAATCAAGAATAGTCTACAGCGCACCTCGAACTTGTTTTGTGACATACACCCTGGATTTTCCGCCCGTGGCGTTCTACATTTTTCGAGCGCCCGTAACTATTTGCTGTGATTTAGGTAAAATGTATATTTCACACCCTGGACAATTTCCGACCATAATGGTCTATTGTGTTTAATTTATTTAGGAAGCTGTGCGTTAATTGGATATGTCTTCACAATAGATGTTGGCCAAGCTCTATGCGTGGGATTTGTCGAGACAGATGATTTAGAAGACCAAGGTTAATCTGAAATTGTGTGAGCAACGGACTTCGATGGCTCCATGAAACAGAGACGAGGAGCGAATCTGAACACAGGGGACACAGGGGCAAGCCCAGGAACGCAGCTAGGGCGATTTCCAGGTTTGACATTTGTTTCGCGCAGCTACCGCGACGCTGGATCCGTCCGGATCGGGCGTTTTGCAAATGGTTGTTGTTGGTGCGGAGTTTCCTCTGATGCTTCTCCGTGACGTTCGATGATGAACATCCCAGATAAATAATAATGACATGTTACTGAGTAACCGTCCGTGTGATATTTCTGCAACCAGCTACGGCAGGGGGGTCAGGTCTTGAAACAAAACAAGACAAAGTATTATATACCGCATCTAAATCGGTTTTGGTTGCATTGTGGCTAAACTCGAAAGCCATTAGGAAACATGTTTCGCTATGCTACACGACAAACTAGCCGAGTGGCCAACTAACTGTGATTACCCAATCACCATAAAAAGCATATTTATTTGTAACAACAAATTGTTTCACGAGCTGGTTGCATCGAAAGGGAAAACTTACCTGCTTCGTAGTTTGTTATGCCTATCTTCGACTGTCGGAAGGCGAAACAATAGCCGCGTTGTTCTATACGCTGTCAGGAAGAGAAATCGATGGACGAGCCTTCTTCTTGTTTAACATCTTGAGGATTTTTGTTCACGGCGTTTCCCCTTCCGCCATGTTTGGCTCGCAATATTGCCTACACTGATATGGTCAGTCACGTGAAAGTGCGTGGTGCTTTGATTTTAGTGAATTTCATGTTTGATTACCCTACTACGGCGGAATTTGATGTGGAGTCCCGCTGTAACCAGCCAGTCAGTATCAACAGTTTACTTGCTTACATATTTACGCCCAACACGTTGAATTGTGCTCAATAGTATATATATAGAGAGGGGAACCGACGTACACGAGAACAAAAAAAGAGCAAACGGGGCCGCTTACTCCACGTTGTGGGCATTGAAAAAAGAGTAGTGGGTTGGCATTTTTCCGCCAGCTGCGTGTGTCTTGGGCTGTGGCCAAACCTCAGGACGTATGCCTGATTCATTTAGGTCAAAAGCGGTGTTTTGAACATGAACGCCCATACCATAAGGGCTTGTAGCCAAACCTGGGAATACTACAATGTACCTGATCCACTTCGGCAAAACTCAGGAAAATACTAAATCATGGAAACGCTGCGCGCCACGAGAGGCGGGTTTGTTCATGAAACCCAATATTCTTACCAATGGCGCCTAAACATCAAGCGTGTGGCCTCCAAAGTCTGAGTTGTTATTGTTTTCTTTGATTCGAGATACCACGGCCTCCGCTTCGACCTGCAGAGCGTCAAGAGTAGCTACTCTAGCGCCCCCCGCCCGTTGCCAGCTTAGACGCTTCTCGACCATCCTCGAGCAACCACCTGCTCCACATAGGATTACCTTGCCGCACAAAATCTGATAACATCTCAACGCAGGCCGGGGGAAACGGAGTGCCGCGTGTGTTCATGGTTTTGTAATATGACTGGTTTGGCCACGAGCAACAACAAAGCACATGCCACAACGACTGAACCACATCGTAACAACAAAGAAAACTAAGGAAATTCAGCGTACGTATGCACCGGTGTGCTAAAACCACACCCTGGACAATACGTAGAATGTGGCCACAGTAGTTAATAATAATAGCAGAAATTCACGGCGCAATAGACGTGTCTATTGCCGCCGTTAGTGTCTATCGATTGGCCTACTTCTCAACGCATCGGGGTCGTGGTATCGATGACCTATTCCCAAGTCTACTGTCACCGGTAGTGGCTATCGACTGGGTGTTCCAGGATCGTATGTGGCAGGCGATGTCTGTCGATGATTCACATCCCCAAACTATTTTCGCCGACAATGGCCACCGATGGATACTCCCCACAATATATTGTTGCAGGCAATGTCTATCGATTGCTACCGCTCCCAAATCTATTGTCACCGACAATGCCCATCCGTGGCCACGGCTCACCGTCTGCTGTAGTCGGTGATGCGTATCGATCGACACACACGTACAACGTACCCGGCCGAGCATTGCAAGTTATCTGTTGTGATTGTGTGTCAACGGCAATGTGTTCTAAAGCGAGGACAGCAATATAGAAACGTGGTCAGAGGTTATGTTGACACCACTTAACACATGATGACAATGGGTACATGGCTCATATATATCGTCACGACGTAGGCCAAACAATCAACCAGGAAGCTTCGACGAACTACATGCCAATTTGACTCTCTCGACAAACGGGAGCTAGATTGAAAGGCGCCAGCCTCTACGACTTCTGTTCACAATCAACGTTCTGATTGTGAACGCCGGCGTGGTTGCATAGAAAACGGTTATCGTTCTGATTGTGAACGCCGGCCTCCTTGCGGAGAATACGGTTTCGAATATTTCGCTCCAGGGCAGTGATTCCATTATTGTTACCATGTCAAGGCAAGATCAGTAGACGCGCTATTTGCACTCCCTGAACGTGTATGTACTATTACTGGGGACCATAGTTAATAGGACCAAACATTTTTTGTAAAAATGGATAAATATATTGGTTTTAATGTGTAGCATAGGTCCTATTAACTATGTTCCCCCGTAATAGAAATATGTTAACAGACCATCTATGCACATTGTACGTATGAATATCTTTACAGCACGTCTACAGGTGAAACGTGCAGTCTCGAGCATGATCACTGACATGCCTTTGATACAGCAGCAAAACTCATCTTTTCATGGTCCCGACTGACCGGAAAAGTTTGAATCTATTTTGAAGAACGTACGGTTCTACTATGTCGAAAAATATCCTTCAAAACGAACTACACCTTGGCATAGATAGGGCGAGTCGATGGCGTTGCCGCAGTGCTGTACGTGTGTAGGTCCGGTGTACTGCCCCTCCTTCTGAGAAATGTTAGGCCCCAACCCAAAATATGGAAGCCTCTGACCTTGAGCGTTTGCCACCTCGGCGGCAATTTCAGGTGCTTGTCAGTCGATGATGTCCTCCAAACTCAAGTAGTGTCCGACAGAACAGTCCATGTTGATACTGGTGACTATTATTTGTATTTCTTACTTACTTGTAGTGTTCAAATATCTGCTCAAAATATATCCCCGTCTTAGATGTTTATCTATCTGCCTTCTTGCGTTGACAAAATGTATGCCCTTCGTCAACGACGTCGTGCGCCTTTTCTCAGCCCCACCCGATTACTCGGTAGTATAGCTGTAGTGGGGCACTGGTGCATGGGTTGCACGCTTGCTATCGGGTTCCTTTGTCCGTTGTCGTCATGCATTATTTATTGGTGATATGCACAATGTTCATGGACGATACTAAAAGATTTTTTAGGATGTTAAATATGACCTAGGCAGTTTAGGTACCTCACTATATACGATAATAGTACGTTCAACTATGAATAAAAAAACAGCCTGGTCAAGATTTCAGGACGAGGAACAAGATGCCGTTGACCCATCTACACCTATCGCGTACACTCCACATACGGGTATTACGTACTCGACTAGCGAACACTTCCAGGTATCCAGCATTGGTTGGGTCTTAAAAAATTTGCGGTGCACAGGGTTGCGCGGCTCTATTTTAAAGCACACTCCAGTGCGTGTTGCGTCCCGTGTCTCTGCTGTTCCGTCGGTGGTATCATGAACAAATTCATGAAACGTGCCACTGATTTCAGAGGAAGTTCGTCTCGTCGAATTTGTACAAAGCGCGGGACGTTTTTTTTTTTTTTTTTTTTCTCATCCCATTCATTATCTTCGCACATCTTCTTCTCTCTCTCCTTCCGACTCGTAACTTAGATCCGGGGACACGTAGCAGGCTCTTCTCCCCCCTTCCCGCTACGGTACGTGCCTTCATTTTTATCGCGAGAAGATTTCAGCCTTTTCTTCCCTCGTCGACTCGCATCGAATTGTGCCTACCCACGCTGCAAGGCGCTCTCAACAATTGAATCCCTTTTTTTATTTTTGCAAATAAAGTCAAAGTCCGACCCTCCTGGGGCTCGAACCCAGGACTCAAACAAGTAGAATTCGAGGTTAACCACTTGAACCACCGGGGCGACCGGCTTACTTTGGGGCCCGACAATCTGCCCACAAATATACGTACGTTGTGTGCGGATTTGCAGCACAGCCATGGATTCTATTTTCTCCACAGAACACCCGGAAGAAGCTTCTTACGAGTAAGAATAAAAGTAACCCTCCTTAGCATGGACCGCCGTCCAAGTAGTTGGGGACGACCGACTACGAGCATTGGTTGTTCGTTTCCCAAACACAACAACAGGTTTCAAGCAGATTGAACACCGCCTCCCTCACTGAGCAAGATACCTGTATCATGGGTTATGGTGTAGGGCTCTGGTTGCCATGACCGGTCAATGTGGTAGTGGTCGCTGTTAGCCTAAGTCTGGAACCACTATCCCCTTGTGATAGACAAACATGGCGATCTATTGTGTGTGTTCTTCACATTAAACCGTTCTTTCTACCCGTCGACATTCCGCACAACCAGCAGTGTCCGTGCCGGTTCTCCAATCCTAGAAGTGATACAAGTTCTGTGGTCACAAAGCTAATCCACAGAGATACTACGTTGCCACGTGTGCGGTAAGAACCGCAGTTGGCAATGCAAAGCCATGTCATCATACTAGGTGCGACAGGCACGACATACACAATCTGTGAAATAGTGAAACAAAAAGAAACAACCAGAGAGAAAACAAAAACAAAGCAGACAAATCGAAATAAAAAAATAAAAGAAATGAAATAAAAACTAGACGAAACAATCTGTCGTGCCCCCCCCCCCCGCCCGCGAGGTGGCCAACACTCGACAAAGAACGAGATGGAAAAAAGATGAAAATAACAAAAACACAACTGCTTGTAAAAATTGGAGGACAACATTGAAAGATTGCAGCATATATATGTCCACACCCGGACACCCGGACTATTTTCAGCCCATCTTTTGTCGTTATTATCATGTGTCTGCACACCCCCTGCGAGCAGGCATGACCATTTGATTTTATTACTATTATTTGGTCGATTTGATTTTTGGTTTATCCTGTTTTCAGTTTCCTTTCGTTTCTTCACCCCCGATAGAATATGTATGTCGTGCCCGTCACATCCAGCATGACGACATAGCATTGCATTCTCTACTACTACTGTGTTTACTGAAGAATCGGCACTGCCTTCGATTGTACTGGATGTCGACGGGTTGAAATAACGTGAAAAACAGGCACACAACATGGTACGAATGGCGCGTGCATTCGCGTATGATATTGTTCACGCATGGAACAGGTAGATCTACCGTAGTTCCAAACGGCATATCTGTGCGGTGTTGTGTTCTATGTACAACAGACAGTTTCCCAGTCTGAGTTATAGTAGGATAGCAGCAGCTGTCTTTTTACGCATATATATACTGCTGTGCACCGGTACGCACAGAATAAAGTCCCAATGACGAGTAGTGTCATGGATCTACTGTTGTGGTACGTACGTGCATGATCTACGGTAGACAGCACATTTAGTACGTGCTATCATTGGTACATAATGGACAGGATATCTTCAGTATCCCTCCGAGACCGGTAGCATAGTTTTACTACTACTGTAGTTCTTGTTGGAGAAACAACATATGCTACACTGGAGTCATGGATATGTACCCCAAGATATACCTGGTATTGTTATTTACAGTAAATCTGGGGGTTCTCTTCGTTGTTTTTATTTTGAACGGAATACGAGGGTATTCCCTCATTTTGTTTTTGTTTGACCGAAGTGCAAGGGTCGTCATTTGCTGCGAGCTGCGAGCGCACACGCGCACCGCCCTCCCCTTTGAGCTCACTCTACTTTTGTTCACCATCATCAGCTTCCAGCTGAGCAATCAATCAACAATGTGGCTTGGGGTCACCACACCATCTTCGTCTTATCTTCTATGTTGAAGCTTCACGTACAAGTCACCTGACCGTGACTACGTGTTTGCCTCGAACATTTTGACTCTGTATGGCCGGCCATCGGCAATCGAGTCTTCTAGGCGTACACACCAGCTACGACCTGGTACACACGCCAATCGCCATAGTATATACCTAGTAGGTTATGCGCCATGAGCCTTAATATTGTGTCGCCATGAACATGTACCAACCCTTCGGATTGGCCAGAGACTGCGAGTAGATATTAATGAATGCAGCCATTTCTTCATTCGCATACGTCCCGTCCCGTATGAAGTTCACTCAATATATATATATATATATATACCAGGTATATATATATATATATATAATATATATATATATATGTAGAACGCCATGAGAAGGAAGAAAGATGGACAGCAATCGGAGTAGACAATCCGAAAGTTGGCAATGAAAGGAGCTAGCCTTTGGTGCGTGGGTTTCCTTTTGTTATAAGATATTCCTCTTTCGGGAAATTTATGAGTGATCCCTGTTGAGGATCATGTTGCGCATTTTCGGATGGCAAAAACAATCAATAATATATGTGCATACGAGGTCAGAACCAATACCCCCTTGTTTGATAAGCAAACGTGGCGATCTGTTAGAGCATTGAAAAATAGAAGCATGCCCGCACCGGGATATTTGTTTTATCTTTCTTATCTCGTTATTTGCACGTGTCTGCCACATCTCCTACGGGGACACACTACCATGTGTGTTTGTGTTTGTGTTTGTGTTTTTTTGTTTTTCAAGACCCTGTTTATGGTCTTCCTTCATCTCCTCACCCCACATAGAATCTGTGTGTCGTGCCCGTCATATCGAGCATGACAACATAGCTTTGATTTTTTTATTTTCATCTTTAATCATCACTTTCCCAGCCTAGTTCGTGCCAGTTTTTACCCTCAACCAGCTTCTGGAAAAAAGCCGTGGTCACAGGTGTCTACCCTTCCCCCCCCCCGGTACGTGCCTTCATTTTCGATCGCCCATCATAGGCTTCAGCTTTCCAACTCCTCGTCGATTCTCATCGGATGTAGATAACGCACCCCGTCGCACTTTCCGCTGATATTTTTCTTATGCAAGAAAAAGCCCCTACAAGCATGCACTCGGTGAGGCTTGAACCCACGAAACTGATCTCGATAGGCACGCGGGTTGCATTGTCTACTATTCGCACGTTCGTATTAATACTGTGTTAACTGATAAGTCCGCACCGACAAAGATTGTACAGGATGTCGAGCGGTAGAAACTACGTGATGAACGTGAACAACATTGCACGTACATGGTTTTGTATTCGCGTATGATCTCGTGCGCGCGTGGAACCGGTAGCTCTGTCGTAGCTCCGAACATCATTTGTGTGCGGTATTGTGTCGTCATGAACCTGGAGTAACCCTTCGGATCGACCAGAGACTGCGAGGAAAGATTTAGAGCCATGTTTTCACTCGCACACGTCCCGTATGAAGTTCTTTCAATGTATAGTTCTGAATACCAAAAGATCGGATGGTACCAATAACCCGGAGTGAAATATTGTGCACATCGTTCCAGAGTCAGATCAACTAGCACTCACAGCTCAGTGCAAGTACAGAGCAGATAACGAGGAGCATCGTTTTGCGGACGAAATCGGTTGAAGAGGGGCTTGGAATAGGGGTAAGCTTCGGAGCTGATAGGATATACCAGTATAACGGAACTACTTGTAGACCGTTCTGTCAGAACGTGGCGCGAGGTATTTAAGGTCGGAAAGAAGCACTAATGCTGACCACCTATTGACTGGACATCCCGCATGATATGAAATTTACCAATCAAGGTGACGACATGTATGGTCGTCCTATGTCTGGACACAATTACCACAGGTCAGCGCTCGTGTGCGCTTGGTAGAAACCGAGGTATTTGTTGTGTACCAGGTACCTGGTACACAGCTACAGTTTTACGTCCACAACCTTATTCCAGATCGCTTCAAGTCAATGTACGAGTATTGAGTTACCACTCAACGCGTCTTCCAGTTTCTGCCGACCCCAGGCCACTTGCATTCTCGTCGTCGGATACCGGGACCGTGACTGCTGCATGCAGCAAACACAACGGACTCATTGTTCGGATGATGAACGACCGCCCGTTGCCTTTGGCACAGATGAGAATAGGCATCGAACGGCTGCACCATTTCAACAGGTTTTTGACTGTATATTGATAGTAGTGTAGAATGCTGCTGCTGTAAGTTGCTTTTCAGATGGACTGCCAGGGTAAATACCACACCCACGACAATAGACCATGGCCCCTGCAATAGCAATATAATAGGGGGCAATAAACGGGTCTATTTCCGTCTATCGATTGGCACGTTGCTCGATCCATTGTCGTCGACAATGCCTATCGATGGGTTACGTCGCCAACATATTGTTCCATCAGGAATGTGCTGAACAACCTGGGTTGAAAACTATTGTCTTCAACAATTTTTTTTTTTTTTTTTTTTTTTTTTTCTTCATCCCATTCATTATCTTCGCCCATCTGCTTCTCTCTCTCCTTCCAACTCGTAACTCAGATCCGGGGTCACATAGCAGGCTCTTCTCCCCCCTTCCCGCTACGGTACGTGCCTTCATTTTTTTATCGCGAGAAGATTTCAGCCTTTTCTTCCCTCGTCGACTCGCATCGAATTGTGCCTACCCACGCTGCAAGGCGCTCTCAACAATTGAATCCCTTTTTTTTATTTTTGCAAATAAAGTCAAAGTCCGACCCTCCTGGGGCTCGAACCCAGGACTCAAACAATGGCTATCGACGGATAGCTTGATAAATCTATTGCGGTCGACAGTGAGTGGCTATCGGTGAAAACATTTCTTGATCTATTGTCGCCGGCAATGGCTATCGATATACCAGGTATATACTTCTACTCTATTGTGACCGGCAATTGCAATCGATAGACACCGATGGTAATATATTGCTCTATCGATGGACACCGTTATCCGGCTATTTCCACACCTACAATGTGCTCTGATTTTTTCAAGAACTGCAACATTTTGTGGCGCAGCAATGTCACATTTTCATCTTGTGATCACTAGCAATCAGTATGGAATAAGTGCATGGTGTGTGGTGATGAGCAGCAACGTGGGTGCAGGGCATAGCGTGAAGGAGAGCTGCGACGTTGTGCGTCTCTGCAAGGCAGTGGGCATCATGGGGGTTATACATTAAGTGTGTTGCATTGTCGGCTGTGTTGTTGTGGTTGGTACTCGGTGCCACGCTACTAATTGTGATTCCTGGGGATAGATGAGCGAGTAATGTGCATATACCCTGGACAATACAAAGGGAAATAGGACATTTGTTGCAGCGCTACGGGCTTCAGGAGTCGCCCAGGTGGGCGACAGGGTATTCTGTGATGTACGTTGACTGACCTGACCAGTGACGCACGGAGGGTGCATCGTGTAAGGCAGCGATAAAGCCGTAGGATGGCTCGCTGTCATATCGATGTAGGTATACAATGGAGTGTCCCCGGCGGGGGAGGCCATTGTCTGGGTCATGGAAACCCCGTATCGGCTGTAATGGTCGATGCGGGTGCTCTCTGGCCCTACCTGGGGTTAGTCAATCCCACCAAAGAACGAAAGAAACAAATCAAACCATATCCTGTTCACACACCGTGCATGATTATCGCCTATCACGTGCCTGTCTGTTAACCACGCGTCGCACCTGCTGAGTAATACCAACACTCAACCCGCGTGGCGTCTGGCCACCCCGTGGCCAGAGAGGATTCAGGACCGAGGAAAGGAGGAAATCCCCAGAAGGACTCTCTCAACGAACGACAACAGCTGGCTATCGAGGTGAGACCGAGCCGATAGCGGTACACAGGAGGAGGCAGCTGTAACATGATGAACCCAGGCCGATGACAGAGAGAGGGGGAGATTGGAGCGCAAGGTCATGAGCTCTGGCGGGGACACGAGAGATCCGTACCCAGGGAATTTGTTCGGCCCCGAGCACCTGGGCCCGAGTTTTCTCCCGGGCGGAACGAGGGCCCGAATAACTGGGCCCGAGAGTCCTCCTGGGCGGAATGAGGCCCAAACATCGGGGCCCGAGTTTTCCTTGGGTGGAATCAGTGTCTCTGCCCGAGCTTTTCCGGGATGGAATCTGATGGGTGGCCAAGTGTCGAGCCCCGAGTTCTGTCCGGGATGATGGAGTCTGATGGGTACCAGCGGCGAGGGATACACGTAAAAACTACGATAGAGTACATATACTTCGTATTCGGGTAGCACTACTGCTGTTTATAGCAGTAACCATGCATAACGTATCAGGAAACAGTAGTCACGACAGGTAGCCACCATCGCATACTCGCGATAAGGCAGCACCAAAAAAAAAAGGCCACGAATCTCTCCGTCCTGACCCTCGATTTGTTTTTTGTTCCCGCGCACGCCTTGACGATTGTTTGCAGCCGGCCTTCGCCTCAGGTGTAACTCTCGTTTTTTTGCGGCCGTTCTCCGCCTCAGGCGTCACTCTCGATTTTTTTTGTTTTCGGCCCCGCACATCTCGTCTGTGTTTTTTTGGTGCGGCCGGTTTTTTTTCTTGCTGTGCGGTACTCCTCGAGGAAAAAAATGGGGGGGGTCGGCTGTATTCATTTAGACTACCATGGCAATACGTATGCGTACAACTCTAATAATCAGCCCAACCTGAGCGACAGCAGTATTTTCGTGGTCACATGTCACATGTAACTGCTGTTTGTTGAAGTATACCTCGCTGCTGGTATCGAAACAGGGAGTACTTTTGAATATCGTTGCGGGAGGAGCGCTTTCCGTAGATGGTTCTAAGTTTGAAGTTGTACGCAGGAACCGATAACCCACCATGCCCCGAGCACTGAGTAATAGCTGCCTGGAGCAAAGGCGCCTCAACTTGAAAATTACACAGAAAAGCCGCATCCCCGTCTACAATACCATCAGTAGTCTATACACTACCTGGTACGCAGTTTCACACGATGCTCAAAAAGATGAGAAGATGGTATACCAGGGTATATTATACGACGAGTTGCATCACCTTACGTACACGACTAATAATATGAATATCAACGATAGTACATGTAATGTGGACAAAAGATAGGAAACCATACTCCTACTACTACTGCTCTACTCTGTACCTGGAGTTTTTTTTTAAAAAAATTTTCTACCCCGAACAGGGTGAGCTCTTGATACACGGTTAAGCATACAGGGGGGGTGGCTCGCAGTATGTATGCTTTGGACAACATCAATAAAGGGCGTTTATGGGCTATATATAATACTACACACTCCCGTAAAACTGTACCAGGTACCTGGTAGGCCGTATGGCAAAATCCTTAGGGACCATTTCGTACATCTCTCTTCCCATCTTTTCGAGTCATGATAACGCGTTGAAAAGCGACATATCAGGATGTACCACACACACCGTATGCACACGAGTACCAGGTATCTGGGATTCATACGGGGCATACTACGGTGATGAAGCTCGGTAGAAATGACGAGTTTTAGTCGAAGGCCACATATCATACGTGGAGGATGTATCCACAGTATACCAGGTATACAGTATTCATACCACTATCAATATGACCGTTCATGGGACTGAAGGTCGCACGGCAAAAGCTCTCTAGATCCTTGGGTCCATCGCTCCTCTTTCTTTCACAAGCGTGGAGACGTTTAACTTTGGCCCCACACATCCCTACACACGTACGGGATGAGTGTCCCCTACTACCGGAGCAAAGTAACGTTGTTGGGAAGCTGTTCAGCTGTGCAGTGTACGGCATGTTACTATTCGGGGGTAGATGAAAGCTATGTTGAAACAACTGAGGGCACACAACGAGAGTCATAGCGGGTTGTTATGGTCTCCAAGTACCCGATACGCTGGAATTCCACTTGTTTCACCCGTTCGGGTCTTCACACCCGGTACGTTGGCATTTCACTGGCTTTCCCTGGTCTTTTGACCCGGTACGTGGCCATAGGAAACAACCATACTCACTAGCTTTCGCGCACATAATTAGTCCGTCAATTATAAGAAAGAAGAACGGACAACCCAGGCGATGGGAATGTTTGCAAAACTGTGATATGAGGTGATCGTGCTCTTTGTATAATCCCAAGTTCTATTTTGCATACTATGTTCTAGCTTCCGCGCAAATAATTAGTCCGTCAATTATAAGAAATAAGAACGGACAACCCAGGCGATGGGAATGTTTGCAAAACTGTGATATGAGGTGATCGTGTTCTTTCTATAATCCCACGTATGTTATGGGATACTCGTTATATGCATATATCCACATGTTTTCGGTGTTGCCTGCCTTGTAGGACGGTGATTCGTGTGATACGCTGTTATGTATTCACGCTGCCGATGGTGCTCTGCCTGTTGTTTCGTAAGGCTTCGAAGATACTCGTCTGGTCAATGCATGCAGGCATACTCGTTGCTCGTGCTCGTGCTCGTGCTCGTATGTTCGCTCGTTTTTCATGATCGCACACACATGCATGTTCGTTAATAAATGTCTGCATGCGATTGACCACATAATGTCTTCAAGACGAAATGCAACCGACAGGTGTCGATACAAGCCATAGGTGCCGTACGTACTAATACACGCATGCTCTCGTGGACCGTTTGCTCGGTTAAGTGATGACGGAAACTAACAATGTCGAGCCTTACGCTGTTTGGGCGTACATAACCACCCTTTAGAACAATGAACCCCTGGACAACAACGTGCATTGTCGGCTGGCAAACATGGAACTTTCGATAAATCCACGTATATGGTGATGACTGTGGTGTAGTTTGTAACCACAGGAAAAATCTCTCTCTAGGATCAAATAAAAGGCACGGACACTGGTTGTGCTGGATGTCGACGGGTAGAAAGAATGGTTTAAGGCGAAGAACACATACACAATACGTGCAGAGTACGAGTCGAACACATACGGCCGCATTACCTTATTCATCCCGACTGCTGTAAAGTATGTATATTTTCTTCATTCAGCATACCGAGCTGGTATCACATCACACTGGATACGGCAGGCACGACGCACGCATTCCGTCCAAGAGCAGAGAGAGATAGCAGTGCGACACCAACGAATAAATAAAACCTATCAACCTAGTGGCACCGGGCATATTAGTACTGGTAGTTACAAACCACCCGGCACTAGATTATCGACTACCAGGATGTCGACAAAGCAGTTTGTGTCACAGAATCGGGGATCACACACATAAATAGTTGCAATCCCGTGATCACAGCGCCCGATTACTGGGGGATGCGTGAACAGTTACTTGATAGTATCATGCACGAATATTTGAAAACCGTGAAAACAGGCGTTTGTTTTACATTCGTGCTGAAAGGACCTCGGAGCGCTGGCCTCTATCCGGAGCGCTTTGCCTGTAGCAAGGGTGTCTGCTCTTCCAGAGCAAATACATGCATCCTAAGCAGTGGGTACGAGATACACAATGCAAATCAAACTGAGGAGAGAAAACCTGGTAGTTTCCGATAGGAAAACAAAGCCCCTCCCCAGCGCGCATACTCACGCGCCGTCTTAGCTGCTGACGCAGTGAACGGAGAATCAAACGAGCTTGACTTTGTTCAAGTATCTGACATGGTTCCCAATGACGATTGGGCATCTTCACCGTTTGAGTACTGCACTCCTGTACATGTACATAGGGTTGACCCTAATTTTCAAGTGCTTCGTCCCCGCATGGGGAGGGCAATTCTATCTAGGCGAGGCCACATATGCCCAATGCCCAAACTAAAGGTTCCCCTCATTTGCGAACGCGATCGTGAAGTGGTTGCGCGTACCACGCACCTGTTGTGTCGTCCGTCTCCAAGCATCGAGCGATCCGCCTGATCGGAGAAGAACGGTTGTAGGAATTCTAAATTGCATGACTAATGCTGGAAAACATGATGTAGGCATGGTGTAACCGAGCAGGATACCTTCCTATTTGACTCTTCAAGATTAGTGGCCCAGTGTTGGAGACACGAAGCGAAAGGTGGGATTGGGATGCCAATAAGCAGTAGGTAGTTTCCGTGCTGGGGGGGTGTTTGAGTTTTAGAACGAAAGGGTCTCACCAGTGGACACTGTTCGGACTGGGGGGGTGGCGTGAAGGTGGCGTGAACGTCAGTGCCTTCAAACGACTTACTTACTCGGAGTCATGTCAGTACCTTCAAACGTGGCGTGCACGTCAGTACCTTCAAACGACTTACTTACTCGGAGGCACGTCAGTGCCTTCAAACGACTTACTTGCTCGGAGTCATGTCAGTACCTTCAAACGTGGCGTGAACGGCAGTGCCTCCAAACGGCTTATTTACGCGGAGTCACGTCAGTACTTCGGGGGTTGGCGTGAAGGTGGCGTGAACGTCAGTGCCTTGAAACGACTTACTTACTCGGAGCCATGTCAGTACCTTTAAACGTGGCGTGCACGTCAGTACCTTCAAACGACTTACTTACTCGGAGTCACGTCAGTACTTTCAAACGTGGCGTGAATGTCAGTGCCTTCAAACGACTTACTTACTCGGAGGCACGTCAGTGAAGGTGGCGTGAACGTCAGTGCCCTCAAACGACTTACTTACTCGGAGTCATGTCAGTACCTTCAAACGTGGCGTGAACGTCAGTGCCTTCCGACGACTTACTTACTCGGAGTCACGTCAGTACCTTCTAACGTTGCGTGAATGTCAGGGCCCTCAAACGATCTGCTTACTCGGAGTCACGTCAGTACTTGAGGGGGTGGCGTGAACGTCTGAACCTTCAAACGACTTACTTTCTTGGAGTCAAACGTCAGTATCTTCAAAAGACCACACTAGGGGTTCACCAAACGTTCCCGAGCGAAGTTTCACACAGAGCTGCAAAGATGAGTTTCGACGAAATCCTCGATTGCATAGCTGGTGTTGGGGTATTGGCAGCCAAACTCAAGATCTTCCATGAGCGGCCGAACCACATGAGGCTCGAATTCGTCCAATTTCGTGGCGCAGAGGCAGCAGATGTTCTGGAGGCTGAGAGGGATACTCAAGAGACGGCAGGGGAAAACGAGCCCCAGAAGAGCGCGGGACGACGCCGCAACTCAGAGGAGTTCCTCGGGTGAGCAGAAGCTGGGGGTCAACAGGGTCTTGATCAAGGAGGCGGCCAGCAAACGCGGAAGGGAACGCATCCACGCGAATCGGGCGCACGAGCATTGGACCGGGGGGTAGCGAATCACTTCCGTCGAGCAGCCCGGTCTGAGCTATCAAGCGTCTATGAGAGGACGCCGGATCAGGGGTCGGGTAGGTTTGTGTGTACCCCGTTACATAAGCGGCAAAGGATGCTAAAGCATTGTACCATTTTCAAGTTAGATGCACGGAGCCGCAGTCGCAGTCGTGACCGCCGTAGCTGCCACCACCGCCGTAGCAGGAGTGCCACGCAGGAGCGCAACCGCAGTAGCAGCAACCGAGCACGGCAACGGGAACCGGCAGGACGGGGGGGCAATCAGGTCCACCACCTCCGCCGCCGCGGAGGGAGCGCAAACAGCCGGCCCAGCAGGAGAAGGAGGAAGAGGTGGAACAGCGTCAGGCGCAGCAACTGTGTCATCATCAGCAGCAGCAGCAACTGCAGCCGCCGCAGAAGCCGAAACAGCAGCAGCGACCGTCAGAAGGAAAAGCGGAAGGCGTAGGAGCCTCGTCACGAGCATCGGGGATGTCCGTACGTGGCCGAAGCTCGTTAATCGTCGAATGGATAAGGAAGGACGCGGCAGCCGGTTCGTCGGGGATATGGAGGAGGAGTTGCCCACGCTGTTACCGGGTAGTGGCCGGGATACCCGCTGTGCACCGACGATAGTTATGCGTCGGGCAGGGGGGGTGTTGCAGCGCTACGGGCTTCAGGAGTCGCCCAGGTGGGCGACAGGGTATTCTGTGATGTACGTTGACTGACCTGACCAGTGACGCACGGAGGGTGCATCGTGTAAGGCAGCGATAAAGCCGTAGGATGGCTCGCTGTCATATCGATGTAGGTATACAATGGAGTGTCCCCGGCGGGGGAGGCCATTGTCTGGGTCATGGAAACCCCGTATCGGCTGTAATGGTCGATGCGGGTGCTCTCTGGCCCTACCTGGGGTTAGTCAATCCCACCAAAGAACGAAAGAAACAAGTCAAACCATATCCTGTTCACACACCGTGCATGATTATCGCCTATCACGTGCCTGTCTGTTAACCACGCGTCGCACCTGCTGAGTAATATCAACACTCAACTCTCGTGGCGTCTGGCCACCCCGTGGCCAGAGAGGATTTAGGAGCGAGGTACGGAGGAAATCCCCATGAGGACTCTCTCAACGAACGACAACAGCTGGCTATCGAGGTGAGACCGAGCCGATAGCGGTACACAGGAGGAGGCAGCTGTAACACATTGCCGCTACAGTAGCCGCGAAAAAGCGTGCATCAATGGATACTTTTAACGACAACAGACTGGCAACGCTGGCTCACGAAAGACATTGTGAACCACAATATACAATGTTTACGGGGGACCATAGTTAACAGGACCTGTGGTATACATAAAAACCTATCTATTTAAGCATTTTTACTAACAATATTTGGTCCTCTTAACTATGGTTCCCCGTAAAAATAGCAGGACTGCCTATCGATAGACACTGTTAACCACAATGGACCGGCAACTCTGCCTATCGTTAGATATTTGTAAACGACATTAGACTGGAAACATGGTATATCGATAGATACTGTCGGGGAGCAATATACTTTCGGCAATGGACACAATATATATGCATTTTCCCTAACAATGGAGTCACAAGGTTATTCATTAATGGCCATTGTCCTTAACAAAATATGCTGGAAAAGAAACCGCGATAGAAAGTGTTTGAACAATAGACTAAAACGTTTGCCTATCGATGGCTATTTCCGCCAACAGTATGCACGCAATCGTATCCATCAAAAGCCATCGTCCACCACAATAAATTGTTGAGCGTGATCTCGCAATAGACTATTGCCTAAATATATTGTATACCGTGTAATTATGCATATCGACGGGCATAGTTGACGACCGCCGAAGCTTCTATTGCTGCCAACAATAGGAACGCGTTTGTGTCCAACAATAGCCATCGCCAACCACAATAGATTGTTGGCCAGGCTTGAAAATATATGAACTTGACTTACTTCATTGGAGGCACACAAAAACTCGAGTTAACCCTTTTAGAACTGCAGTCACATATTGGGGACAATCCACTCAAATTTCAAGTACTTTGTCCCCAGATCGAGATTGCGGTTTTAAAAGGGTTAGGCAACGGAAAGCTGAGGACGTTCTCGTCAAGTTGACCGGCATCCGAAAAAAAAAACTGGCTGACTTCATTTCAGTATAGGACAAAACCTCGAGTTAAGAAGCGGAAAGCGGAGATTTTTGTTGCCAAGATGGGTGCATTTTTAATATCCACAATATTTCCAAAAGTGCAGTTATTAATGTTATTATGTGCAATTTATATAAGACAACGTGAGGATAATAAATAAAGCGTTTTTTCCCCGAAAAAAAACGAAAATATGGATGAGCAGCAACCAAAAAAATATATCTCACTTGGGTTCAGTATAGGACAAAAAAGTCGAGATGAGAAACAAAACACATGAGATTTTCGGCGTAACGTGGCGTTAGTTTATTGATCCACGTTTTATTCAAAGTTGAGTTAATATAGGACGAAGTAAAGGTACTAAATCGAAACATTTTCCGAAACTACCAACGCACACAAGGTGACGACAGTAACCTATCTTCTGGTGCGCGAGTTCCTAGCGACATCTATATTGAATGTCTTCCGCAAAGAAAGGAGTGTTAGAGCGCTTATATAGTCTCCACAACATGATAAAGTCGGTTCACCTAGCCTCAGACATACAGAACATGGCATACCTGATACAGTTTTGGCAACTTGTTGCGTTCCATAAAAAAAAAACCATTATCATCGGAAAGGCAATTGTTAATCGGGAAAAGCGGGTGATTGTGTCCAACAGTAACCATCGCCATCCACAATAGAGTTTTGGACGAGTTTCCAAAATAGACGATTGACTCGCGTATATCGCGGGATGGTTATCGATGGATAGCTCGTATGCAATCTGTTGTGGGCGGCAATGACCATCGCTAGACATCTCGTACAATCTACGGTCGCCGGCAATGGCCATTGGTAGACATATTGCACAATCTACTTTTTCCCGGCAATGACCATCGATAGACATACCCCATAATCTAGTGTAGCAGCAATGGATATCGGTAGGCATCTCGCACAACCACCACATCGATCAACATCTCGCACAATCTATTGTGGCCTGCAAAGGTCATCGATGGACGCGGTTCACCGTCCATAATTGTATTCGGCAATGAATGTCTATCGATCGACAATGTCACCAGTCTATTGACGCCGACAATATCTATCAATATATACCTTCCCCAATATTTTGTCGCACATGAAATACATGGATAGGTTCCCCCCCTCGTCTATCATTGTTGAAGCAACAGACTATTGTTGTGTCCATTGTCCAGAGTGTGGTAAACAGATACATACAAGTGTTTGTCGACTAATAATAGGAGGAACTATCAACCACAAGATTCGCCAAACCAGCTACAGCAGTTAGGGGTGTTTTTTTGTGCTCATCGACCACACAATACAGCGATATCGACCAGTAAAAACAAAAAAAAACATAACGCAAAAAGCCGACGCCTCCACCCACCGTAGAATTCCTTGATTTCAGTGTACAACATTCCGCAATATTGAGAAGTATAAGCGGCAGAACGCGCATGAATATTGAACTGAACGTTCGCGTACGTGTCGACATGTAACTCGTCCACATGGTGCAAAGGTTTGATTTGACATTTGAGAACAAAAAAAGGTGAAATCGCCGAATAACTGGCTCCTGTTTCGGGGATAGCATGAAGTAATGTGTGTGTGTTTTCACATCAAACCGTTCTTTCTACCCGTCGACATCCAGCACAACCAGTGTCCGTGCCGATTCCTCAATCCTAGAAGAGATACAAGTTCTGTGGTCACAAAGCTACGCCACAGATATACTACGTTGCCACGTGTGCAGTATGCACTGCAGTGGGCAATGCAAAGCCATGTCATCATACTAGATACGCCTGGCACGACATACGCAATCTATGAAATAGTGAAACGAAAAGAAACAATCAAAGATAAACAAAAACAAGGTAGACAAATCAAAAGAGAAAAATAAGAAAAAAGAATGCAAAATCTTAGAGAAACAATCTGTCGTGCCCCCCCCCCGCAGGCGAGGTGGCCAACACTTGAAAAAGAACGAGCTGGAGAAAAGAAAGAAAAAAAAAAACCAAAAAAAACAACACCACTGCTTGTAAACAAAGTAAGACAAAGAACCAAGGAAAAAAGTAACAAGGAAAAAAGTAACAAGGAAAAATAACAAAGGGGAAATAACAGGCAGACCAAAGCCCAAAGCACCTTTCAGGTGGCGGCAGCAGCTTGTGGTACGAGTAGTATAGCCAGGTTCTCCCTGCTAATCCGCCTGGTACCTTGCTACCCAGACTGGCGTCTCCGCCCTGCGTTCGTCAACTATGCCCAGCCCCTTGGCGTCAGACAATACGAAACGAGCAGAGCAGGTTCGTCTTCCAACCACGCCACACGGCTCCTTCAGTACGGCTTATCAATCAGAAAAGGAAGAGGAAGAGAAAAAATAATATGAAAATCACGGAGAGTCAGCGCAAGAAAGAACAAAAAAACAAAAACAAGAAGAGAAGACAAGGGAAGACCACGATCGAACCAGCTGCACCGGTTGGTAGCACTAGTAGTATGGTCATGTTCTACTTTCTAGTCGACTTGGTGCCTTGCTACCCTGTCTGCCATCTCCTTCCTACTTTCGTCTACCGCCGTTTCCCTTCTACCCCTCCTGTTCCCCCCCCTCTCCGCATTCCCTCGGTCGGGCTTTCTACCACTTCTCCTGTTGCCCCCTCCCCCCCCGTCCCCTTGGGCACCATCCACGGCGGATGCACGGCGCTGCCTACTCGTCTCAGCCTCAGCCTCGTGCCACCTCACCATGAACCGTTCGGCTGCTTCAAGGATCACCCGGTACCACTTCCCCGCCATTTGGGCTGCAGTGGACCATAACGCGGTCTCAACTCCAAACACCAAGGGGGCAACTTCCGTTGACCCTTCGGTGGCTCGGAACTCCCTAAGGTCTTCGACTATGCATCTATGCCAAGTCTTACACTGTCCGCCTGGTCTCGGGTTCTCCCCACCAACTATCGTCCCGAACATTACCCGACTGGGTAATCGCTCCTTGCTTTGCCGTGCCACGCCCCCCGCAAAGAAGAGCCGCCGTTTACGAATGGTCGTTTCGATGCTCTCGCAACGTGTCATCTTGAGGGCCTTCGCGTACGAGAGGGTGGCATGATCAGTATGAAGTCGGCGCTGGAAGCCAATGACTCGCAGCAGGACTTGGTGGTGAGCCGTTCGAAGCTTGGCGAAGTGTTCCGCTCTGAGGGTCCACGTCACACACCCGTACAGCATGGTCTCAATCACCTCGGCCTTCAGCATTCGGACTTCAATGCTAAGGAGGGCGGTGGTCCTATCATACAACTCCAGGCCGAACCGTTTGAGGCATGCTCGCATGAGGCGGATCCGTCGGTCGATTTCGAGCGAGAGCGCAGCGTTTTCGTGAAAAACGCCGCCTAGGTATAATAACTGGGTCGTCTGCTTATACCTCTGACCTGCCGCTTCGATGACGAGCGGTGGTGCGAGGGTTGTCCGGTCTGGTGTTTGTAGGACCATTGTCTCAGTCTTCTTTTCCGACACCGTGAGGCCTGCTGCTTCGAAGACAGTCACGATGACTGTCATCATTTTTGCGAGCCCTTCAGCCGACTTCGAGACAATTCCTGCATCGTCGGCGTACAACATGCTCCATACAGACCTTCGCAAGCACGCCAATGGCTCCTCCTTCCCTGTTCGAACTACTCCAGCTTCACAGAGTTGGACCAAATCCCTTACAATGGCTTCATCTTGGCTGAAGAGTACTAGTACGACGTGTAACGCAGCAGCGAAGAACACGTTCAACAGTAACGGCGATAGTACACAGCCTTGCCGCAGCCCCTGCGTGACATCTAACCATTCCGAGAGCTCGCCGTCATCAGTACGCACGCGAGCCCGCATGCCATCGTGGAAATTACCGATGATTCTCAGCATCTTCGTTGGTACGCCGGAGCGTGCGAGTACCTTCCATAACAGCTCTCGGTCGACAGAGTCGTACGCTTTCTGCAGATCGATGAAGCACACGTATAAGGGGATTTTCCTCTGTCGTCCGAACTCTCGCAGCCGGCGCACGACGAACAACATATCAATCGTTGATCGTGCGGGGCGGAAGCCGCACTGTTCCTCGGGGAGTAGTTCCTCGGTCTCGCAGTAGTTGCTGAGGCGGGACGCGACGATTTTCAACAACCCTTTGCCTGCGTGGGCAACAAGCGAAATCCCTCTATAGTTGTTGCAGTTAGGTTCGATCCTTCTTTTTGTGAAGGACCTTGATGATCGCATCTTTCCATTGCTGAGGGACTTCTCCTGTTAACCAAACGTTGACAAGGATGTTGTGAAAGCGCTGGGCGAATGCCGGGTGGTCGAGTTTTAGGAGTTCGACCGGGAGACAATCTGGCCCGACAGCTTTCCAATTCGACATCCCCTTAAGTGCTTCGGTCATCTCGTCTATGGATGGCTCATCTTCAAGCGACAGTTTAGGCGGTCGCGGTGGCAAGAGGTCGATGATCGTGGGATCGAGTTTCAGCGACTTCGTGTTTAAGAGTTTGTGGTAAAACCCCGCCCATCGTTCACGAATTCGCACCTTATCCCGTAGGATCGTGCCATCCTCGTCCCTAATGAACTGTTCGCTCCTCGCTTTAGTCCCTTCCAATCCTACCGTACTCTTAAGGTGCTTGTAAAAGCCTCTTTGGTCGTTGTTCGCTAGGAGTCGTTCGGTTTCGGCAAGGTACGCTTCGAAGTACGCATGCAGTCCTGCGGCAATCACCTTCTGCAGGTTCGCACACGCAGATCTCAGGGTCTTCCACGCGGTTCTGCCCCGGGGGTGGGCACGCAAGAATTGTCGTGCATCCTCCCTCGCTGTCCATGCTGGCATGAATGCGGCCAAGGTTTCGGCAGACTCACACCATCCATGTCTGCGGTGGGGACGTGCAGGGGGTGGTACCTCTTTTTGGACCGCATATATAACAGCCGTAGTGAAAATCTCAACCATACCAGACGTATTACGGGGCTGGATAGGCTGGTTGAGAGTGGAGATGACCCTGGAGACTACTCGTTCACGACACTTTCCATCGGACATAAAAAGCTGCCTGTCGAATTCTCGGCGTTTCGTCGATCTACGTATTTGTCTGCTGAGCGCAAAATGACCACCGAGTCGGACTTTGATATACAAGATGTTGTGGTCTGAGTCAGCCTTAGCTGGGGCAGGAGGCTGTGGGACGACTTTCGCATCTTGTACTTTAGGTCGATGGACTTGACGGGTTAGGATGTAGTCAACCCGCTTACGGTCATTCGGGCCGGTGCCGTTATGAGTATGCGATATCCCACCCTTGCGCGTGCTGAAAAACGTGTTGGTGAGAGCTAACTTGCAATTGGTGGCGAACGACAGGAGCCGTCTGCCATTATCGTTACAAACATCACGTCCATACGCTCCCAGCACTCTGCTTTCATCATCACCGTACCCTTCCTTCCTCTGTCCAGTTCGCGCGTTGGCATCCATCAGTACAAACAGACACTCTTTCGTCGGGATTTTTCCCACCAAGTACTCCAGCTTCTGCCAGAAAATACGTTTCAGTTCAAGGTCCTTGGCACAATCAGTTGGAGCATACGCCACGACGAAATTGACTGCCTCGCATTTGCCAGCCAGCTCGAAGCGCATAGACATTAGCCGCTCGTCAACGAACTGATGAGTATACACAGACTTACTGCACAACGATTCCTTGACAGCTAGGCCTACTCCGTACAGCCCTTGCCTGGTGGCTGTTGTTTCCTGTCCTGAACAGAAAACACGATACCCTGCCGCACGGAACGTCGTGCTGCCGGACCTCCGAGTTTCTTGCAGACCAATGAAGTCACAGCCGAGTTGCCGTCCCTTCGCCAGTACACGCTCGTCATGCATGTCCGTACCCGTTCTTCTCCTTTACAGCCAGGGTGCGCACATTGTAGGTCGCTACCGTCACAAGTGCCTCCTTCTGTCTCTTACGAGCTTCGCGTGCTGCTTTCTTTGCCAGCCGACGCGAGGCTCGTCCCCGCCTTCTTTTTTTCCATTTTTGTTTCTTTTTTTCTCGATGGCGAAAGTGGCTCTCCGTTTCGTAGCCCGGTACGCGCCTTGGTTTCCGTTGGCTGGGTGCAGCCGTCCCAACCCACGCCGGCAATCCCATCCTTCCTGTCGTGCACGCATACCCACGCTGTGGCCAGCCTCTCCACTCCACCGGCTGCCCACGTAGCGCTGTATGCTGTGGTGATGTACCCGTCCCGCCTGAGGGAAGAACTCCTCGGCGTCGGGGTTAAGACGAAAAAACATCACCACCACCCCACGCGGTCCTTAAAGCGAGCAGGCCACCAGCCGGACCGCGCAAGGTTCCCTACCTACGTAGTCCGAAGCTGGATGTTCGTGTGACTGTCCCTAGACCGCTGCAGGTCCTGGCAGACATCTTCGGCCCACCCCAAGGACGGGGCAGGCCGAAGCAGGCAGGAAGAGTACCGAGTTACGTATATATATTGTGTGGTTGTTTCTTCTTATTTTCTTCAATACTATCATTACTTTCCGACGGCGAATTCGAGGCGTCCGAGCCTGATGAGCCTCAGCCTGAGCCTGAGCCCGAGCCCCCGACCCCGAACTCTCCAACCTTGACCTCGACCTCGCCGACTACTCTACACTAGCTTCGGAGGTGGAGGGTTCGCTTTGATCCCCCGACCTTCCTTGCGACCCCGAGCACCCGCCTGCATCGCTATCTAAATCACTCTCCGAGTCTGATCCCACCCAGGAACAACCGCTCTGTGGTGGACATGCAGCACACAGCCTAGGCGGGAGGCAAAAAATGCGCTCCTCGTCGGGAGTAGGTTTCTTCGTTGCTTGCCGAGGAGGTCGGTTGTTGGTGGCTCGGTGCTGATGGCATCTCGTCCGCAGGCTCCGCGATCGACATTTATTTTGAGACCGCGTGTACAGCGCGCTTGCTACTGCTGCCTGAGGCCGCGTGTACAGCGCACTTGTTGCTGCTGCCTGCAGGCAGCAGCAGCAACAGCAGCACCAGCGGCAGCAGCAGCAGACAGCAGCGGCAGTGCCGCTCCCGTCGAACTATTCAGCCTATTTTCGTGATGTGTGTGACATTCCGCTACGTTTTGATTAGTTTATCGATGACGTATCATTTCAAACTAAGAACGGTCAAAAACCACTTTTTCGGCCTACAAAGTACAACACACCCCTAGCAGTGGGGCCCTGACGAAGAGGCTAAACACTAAAACATAACGAAGAAGCTAAAAACTAAAAATGCGTCGTTCTTAAGGTCGACCCTATCCTATTTAGGACTGCATTTTTGTTTTGGGGACAACTGGGGACAATTACTTGAAATTTGACTGGTTTGTCCCCGAAACGGGACTGGAGTTCTAAAAGAATTGTATTTCGTTTTTTCTTCTAATTTCGGCCTTTCACCAAATTCAGCGAGGGTTGAATATTATCGAGTAAGTGCCTCAGTTAGCTGGGGACATAGTCGTCCTGGCACAGAACCGTCCCTACAGCAGCTGCGCTCGCGGAACCCATGCGTGCGGTGGCCCCACTGTCATCGGCCTGACTGGTAAGCAGGTTTCGGTGCCTTGGGGAGTGAAATCCAGTACCAACTTGTCACGCAAAAACGCCCAACGCTTGCCCGAAGCGACAAAACCTTAGCTATTGCCGTCCCCGAGCTCAGTCGGTCGTCCACCTCGGTGCGGTCACCTTGTGAACTCGGCCACGAAAGCCCGGAAAGATATTGCGCCTTCTGCGTTCAGCCATGACTTGCGAATGACCTAAGGAACGACCCCTGTCAGCTCCGTGCGCTCGCGAGTGGTGACATAGCTCGAGCCGTGGTGTTGCCCGATCCTCTACGGCTTTGTACCTAATTTTCCTGAAAAACCCCAAAGGTCAAACCTAACGACACGAATTGTATTTCGTATTATTATCCTGAAGTTTCGGCTTTTCAACAAATTCAGCGAGGGTTGAATCTTATCGAGTAAGTGCCTCAGTTGGCTCGGGAAATAGTCGTCCACCCAGAACCGCCACTACAGATGCTGCGCTCGCGGAACTTATGCGTGCGGTCGCCCCACTGTCATCGGCCTGACTGGTAGGCAGGTGGGTGCTTTGGGGAGTGAAATCCATTACAGAATCGTCACGGAACAACGCCCAACGCTTGCCCAAAGCGACGAAGTCTCAGCTATTGCCGTCACCGAGCTCAGTCAGTCGGCCACTTCGGTGAGGTCACTTTGTGAACTCGACCACAATAGTCCAGAAAGCTATTGCGCCGTCTGCATTCGCCCATGACTTGGGAACGACCTTAGGAACGACCCCTGTCAGCTTTGTGCGCTCGCGAGTGGTGGCACACCTCGAGCAGTGGGGATGCCCGATCCACTACGGCCTTGTACGTAAATTTCCTGGAAAACCCGAAAGACTTCAAGCCGTCATTGTTCGGGGTCGGAGTTTATCGGCTATCGGCTATTATTCCCGAAATCTTTTCGGGAAAAATCCGAACGTTCGGGGGAAAGAAACTCTCAAAAACTGAAAAACAGCCCTCGTTAAGATCGACCTTTATGTATAAAGTGAAAACGGGTGCGGATGTCCAATTCGAGCCAATAATACGCAAACGCTTAAACCAAGTACGTTGGATACGCCACGAGTGTTGTCTCTGCCCATGAAACGTGACAAACGTTTTGTCCGGGGCAGGCCCAAACTCAGGTACTCGTGTTACTATTGAACCAATCCAAATACCGGAAAAAAATGCCTAACGCACAAGCCACAAGCGGTGGTGTTGGCCACCAGATATCACAAGCATTCTTTATGATCACCTCAACATTTAGCGCGTGGCCTCCGCAAGCTGAGCTATACCCTGGTATTGTTTCGATGAAGCGATTTGTATATAGGCACCACGGTCTCCACTCGGACCTGCGGAAGGTCGCCCGACCTTGCTTGTTCGCGATGGTGGGCGCGCCCTGAGTATGTCAGATGTTTCCTGGCGCACCCCCTTCCTTGCGTTGTGAGTTTCGGAGCCTTTCCACCATGCGTGCGTTTTGGTTTCGCTCCACGCGGACTTGTTTTGCCGCACGAGAACTCACCCAATGCCGACGCGGGGTAGGGTGAGGTGGGGCAGACGAACTAACATCTTCGTCGACTCCCGCTGCTCTGTGATACGACTGAAAGACGAAAGAAATCAGCAGCAGTACACGTTGTAACTGAAAACATCGCACACAACAAATAAATGTGAAATATTTCAGGAGCTGTGGCGGCCAAGACGCAAACATAAGGGGAGCATTTCAGAGACGGTTTTTGCGAACCGAACGTTGAGATGTGGACAGTTTTTTTCGATTTGCTTGACAACAACATTTACAGGAGTACCTTTTGTTCTTTCGCTCGCTAGCCCGAAATTCATGAAATTGTTTTTTCTTCGTGTTTCGACAACACATTGAAAAAAAAAAAAATAATAAATAAACGTGCCACACCGTTAGTATATTTTGTTGTTAATAATTACCAGGTATGCTGAAAAACATCACGTGCCAAAATGTCAGATATAAACACAATATAAAACTGGGCTTGGAATTTGGAATGTTGTGCCCCTCATCGTAATATCTTGACACTTTGTGGATCTTCAACTAACCCTAAACCTTGACACACAACGAAATAGTCGATAGTGAGGATATCGATTGTTTTTCGATGCCACGAGGGATGTTCACACCGAGAATTAACGTCCTCCACTGCATTGATTGATTGTTCGCTGTTCGGTGAAGGCTGTATTACGAAAATATCTGCGTGTGTAACGGGATATATTCCATATGGGTTTTCTCGGCTGTTTCGACTCGTTTTTTATAAAACTTGATGTATGTGTCTAAAAGCGAGCTGTCGGCTGAGGCACACGGAATTCATTTTGAGGTCAAAATATACCGAAATGGCAGCTAAACCGCCGAACGAATGACAGCCTGCCTCCCGGCTGAACCAGCCTGTAGTCAGCGTACGTATCTATGTATGCCCTGATAGGTACCTACGGAGTTTATACTGATTTTTGGAAGCGGGGCACATTGAAAGAGCAACAAAGCGGACGTCTAACGCCTAGGATTGGCCCAAGATCAAACCAGGTAGACGAAGCCAGATATCAACATGTTACTAGTGAATATCAGTGCTTCTGGCGTTTATTGGACTTGTTGACAGCATGTTTTTCTGGGGGATTTTTCATCATGACTTTCACTTTCTAGCCTTAAACGTAGGAGGTTTTTACCCTCGACAACCTTCTCAACAAGCCGTGGTCACAGGTGTCGCCCCTTCTCCCTCCCGGTACTTGACTTCATTTCTTATCGCACATAGAGGTCAGCATTCCCATTGCTCGTCTATTTTCATCGACTCCAGCTGACTCACGCTCTCGCGCTTTCCGCTAATCAATTTCTTTTGTGCAAGAAAAAGCCCTACGAGCATGCCCTCGATGAGGCTTGAACCAACGAAACCGATCTCGACAGGCACGCCGACCACCTACTAAGCCACCGGGGACGCCGGTACCATCTACTTGTGTCTGTTTTGTTTTCATTGTGAACCAGTGATACCTTATTTTCACGAAACCCTAATTAAATATCACGAATATGCAACCATGATATATGAAGAAAGTGGTATGATCGGTGCAGTCTGGATACGTGGTGGACGGCACGTTTTTGGGGTTTTGACTCATTTGCTTCGCTCCACATCCGACCTAGGGGTGACGACCGGCCATAGCAATACGCACTTGAGTTCGCCATGTCACAGATTTCGACACCCATGTACTCTCCTCTTCTCATCTCAACGGGTTTCTTCCACGAGTGGTTTCTATCCCGAAACTCTTTTCTGTACTCAGGGCGAGAATATTAAATATTTGCTTCAGAAAACAGCCTGGCTGCGTCTTTGTGGCGGACAGATTTCGCACAGAGAGAAAGCAAATTCACCATCGGTTGCTTTCTTTCTTCAAAATGGGAGTGTTTTTTTTCTCTCCCCACGTTTGGTTGACGGCGTCGACGATTGAACCCCAGCACTTGCCCGTGTGTGATGCGGGGAACAAAGATGACCATTTTTACGGTATTTCGTACGGTACGCTTTATGAACCTATTTATTTGGGCCGCAGTCCCGTTTTGAGTCTAAAGACGCTAGATAGTATGTGACTTATTGACAATAAAGCAGCACTTCGGTGATCAAAGGGATAAACAACCTGTTCCCCAGTGGGCCCGGTGGTCTTATGGAACCCACAAACGTAGTTCGAAATGCACTCGGGTGCGGCCTTTTCAGAGTTTTCGCAAAAAAAGAATATAACCCAAGTTGAACATTTGAACGCGCCTAGCAGCGGTTACGCGCAATTCGATGCGAGTCCACTACTAATAGGACGAATGCAACGAAATATTCCAGTGATTCAAAATGCATAGACAGTGCCGTGGCGCGGCATCCGTCATGATTATAATTTATACATTGCGGGATTATTACACAGCAGCACTAACGAGCGAGATTTCGTATCATACACAGGTCGGCGTCATACCACGCATCACGACCTACAAAAAGCGCCAACGCACCACCCCCACACAACACAATACAATATACTGACAACTGGATATTATGGTCGGATCTATCGATTTGTCGTTTTCTTGCATGCTCCGAACTGATCAAAACCCCTACGTGAGTCATTCCTAAAATGTGCCTTGAGGACAGCCCTAGGTAATACTACATGTACACGACTGCTGCCGCTACCTCGAGGGTGCTTTGTGCTTTGGCTTGCCTGTTATTTCTCACAGGTTGGAGTGTTTTCTTCTTTTTGCTTCAGATCGTTTTTTTTTTTTTTTTTTTTTTTTTTTTCCATCCCATTCATTATCTTCGCACATTTTCTTCTCTCTCTCCTTCCAACTCGTAACTCAGATCCGGGGTCACATAGCAGGCTCTTCTCCCCCCTTCCCGCTACGGTACGTGCCTTCATTTTTTATCGCGAGAAGATTTCAGCCTTTTCTTCCCTCGTCGACTCGCATCGAATTGTGCCTACCCACGCTGCAAGGCGCTCTCAACAATTGAATCCCTTTTTTTATTTTTGCAAATAAAGTCAAAGTCCGACCCTCCTAGGGCTCGAACCCAGGACTCAAACAAGTAGAATTCGAGGTTAACCACTTGAACCACCGGGGCGACCGGCTCTTTAGGACATGACAGATTAGTTCTTTTTTTTGTTCGTCTCTTTGCCCTTTCGTTTTGTCTTCGTTTTTTATCTTCTTCGATATATCTCGTTTCTGTATTGTATAGGATATGATGATCGTCCCTGTCGTATCGAGTATGATGACATGGCATTGAATCTTCCAATGTGTGTGTTCTTCACATCAAACCGTTCTTTCTACCCATCGACATCCAGCACAACCAGTGTCCGTGCCGATTCTTCTATCTTAAAACATATGTCGTAAGTGTTGGGGTCACAATATCTACGCCACAGATAAACTACGTTACCACGCGTGTAGTAAACACAGTGGGCAACGCAAGGCCATGTCATCATACTAGGTACGACATGCACAGCATACACATTCTATGAAATAGAGAAACGCTACGAAAAAAAGTAAAAACAAGAGAAGGAGGACAAATCTAAAACAAGAAACACACCAAATCCACCACTACTTGTAAACAGAGTAAGACTCAGAACCAAGGAAAAAAAAAAAAAAAAAATGAACAAAAGAAGAAATTACCCTCGAGGTAGCGGCTGCAGTTTGTGGTACGCGTAGCATAGCCAGGTCCTCCCAGCTAGTCCGCCTGGTAGCTTGCTACCTTGACTGCCGTCTCCCTCTTGCGTTCGTCAACTATGCCCAGACCCTCGGCGTCAGACAATAAAAAAAGAGCAAAGCAGGCTCATCATCCACCCACGCCACACGACTCCTTTAACAAGGCTAATCAACCGAGAAAAAATAGGAAGAGTAAAGAAGCAGAACGAAAGCCACATCAGATCGGCGCGAAAAGTAAAAAAGGAGGAAAAGAGAAGACAAAGGAAGACCACGCACGAACCAGCTGCATCAATTGGTGGTACGAGTAGTGTGACTTCCTAATCGGACAGATGCCTTGCCGCCCCATATGCCATCTCCTTCCTACTGTGGTCCACCGCAGGGTCCCTTCTACCCCTCCGTTCCCCCCGCTCTCCGTATTCCAAGTCTTCAATTGTCCGCCAGGTCTCGGGTTCTCCCCACCCGCCATTTTTCCCAACATTCCCCGAGGGGGTAATCGGTCTAGGCTTTGCCGTAACACGCCCCCCGCATAGAAGAATCACCGTATCGAATGGTGACATCAATCCATTTTGAGATTTTTGCGAGCCCGCATGCCATCGCGGAAGTTACGGAGAATACTGTGCCCTCTACACGTGGCAACGTTGTACCTCTGTGGCGTAGGTTTGTGATTCAAGGAACTTGTATCTGCCCAGGATTGAAGCATCGGCACGAATACTGGTTGTGATGGATGTCGGTGCGTAGAAAATACGGTTTACAATCGCGTGGCACAGACAAACAGCGGTATCAACAGCAGTCGCGGTAATATTTGTCAAATCTATGAGTGACAACCAAATATAGCCCATGGTTGTGGTTTTCATCTGTCCGGGTCGATACTGATGGGGTATCCCTATACATGCTTGGGTTTGCTCTGGGCGGATCGAGACCTAGCTCGGCGAATTCGCCGCGGGCCGTATGGTCATCCGTAGGGTTGTTGAAATAAGTCGAGATAGCTCTTGTCATGTTGACTTATTGTCGATTTGTCTAGAACCCTGTGCGGGGAAATACACCTCTACGTAACGTAAAACACGCAAGAAAGAACATAGCCCCTAGGACGATTTTTGGGACCCGCGGTTTCCTAACCCTAATAGACCGCCATACGATTCGCCTTTTGTAGTACAGGCACCTCCCCGCTTCCAGGAAAACATCATTTTTCTCGTGTAGTTTAGAGGCGGGTAACTGTTGTGTCGCTTGTCGCTAACATATGAAATAAAAACTTTGGAGGGTCAAACAATGAAGGCCCGTGGGCCGTGATCAAGGTTCAAATACACCTTATGCACTTTTAGTGGTGTATATAGGGATAACTCACCCACTGTCCATTTGGGGACCGTAGTCCCGCTTCGGGAACAAACTACATACAATTTGAGTGGTTTGCCCCAAAACGGGACTGGAGTGCTAAAAGGTTTAGAAACTTCACCACCACAACAACGACACACAGGCTGATTTTCAGGGAGAAACATACATGCGGAACTCGGACGGGCGGACTGGATATTTTTTCGGAATATAGCGGTTGTACAATTGTTTAATATTTGACCTATGTTGGTTCTGGAAAAGCTTTCATTACACTATAATACATGTTTGTGTTGGAGGTCAGGCCCCCAGATCGACAGTCCTGGCTCCGTTGTGGTTCATCACCCGCAGCAGTGCTTTCAGCTAAAGGACGCGACAAGTCATTTATATCTACGCTTATAGACAACCGTAAGTCGACCACCCGTCGGTGGGCGACCCTTCGCGTTTTCAGCCAGTCTCACAGTTGCCACGGGCTGTTGACCAGTGACGAGGGGGGGAGACTGGAAGCCCCCCCGAAAGTGAAATGTGCAGTTGCCCTGAAGGCGGTTCAAGATGCCTAGGTAGGTATACCGACCCAAATATTTTAAGACTTGCTACGATACGTTCATCACTCTCTTTGCAGCCAACTACTTCATGTCGTATAGTATTGCCACTCTTTCAAGGGGGTGTTTATCGTTCGTGATGTATGTACGTTACACTGCACGACAGATCTCCTGGGCCCACCACCCGCGCCAGGTGACAAACAACAAGCGATAATCGTCTGGCATTACTCGTGAAGACCTCGGTGGCGCTTCGCAAGTTGAAACGACCAGGTATACGTACATTAAATCATAAAGGCAGCACTTGCCGTCCCAAAACAACGAACCCGGCTCGGGAAGGGATGTGATATACAGGAGTGAAAAGCCGCCCCTTCAAAATTAATCAGGTAGATTCAACCACATCCACAGGGCTTGCCTACATTTGGGAATAACAACCTGGCATGTAGCGTGCCGACGCACCGAGGTAAAGGGTAGGTGTCTCGCCTACGGTACAGCTCTCGACCAACACTTCTTGGGAAGCAAAAGCTGCATCCCTGTCTGTTTACCAGAGTAGCTGTTGATTGATCTCTAAAGGTATACGTAGTTGGCACAGGAACACGTCGTTGATGACTCAAGACGGCAGTAACACAGAAACTCTCTCTTGTATTATTATCGAGCTGTCGAGTGACAGCCCATGACGAAACATCGAAGGACATTATCCAGCAAGCTGCCAGACATGAAACGTCCCTTTCTCCCGCAATATAGCCACTAATTCCACGTAGATGTTCCCCTCACACACAACGCCTCATCGATATATGGAACTCCCTACTACAAAATGGATCATCTCCGTCGTATCTTTTAGCACAGTCAACATCCCCCCTGCTCAATACATACGACCATACAAATTCCCTCCCCCCTGCTCTGTGCATGACAAGGCACGACAACGCAGGGTGGACACATCGCAATCATAATGAACTCTCATACCCTTGAAGCACAAAATCGAAAACCAAAAATGAAATTGAAAACTGAAAGCTCATCAAATCTCCAAATCAAAAAAATCAAATTCCTCAAATCAAACCTTCAAAACCTCACATCAGGTATCCGAACCTTCAAACCCAAAACATCTTAATATCAAAAGGAAAAACTCATCCTTACGACAAGCAAAAACCTCTCAAAAGCCTCTCACACAATTTCAGACGAAAATCATTTTACGTCGTAGCCATGAAAAATAGGACACTATTGTACGTGGTTACACCAAAACAATAAAAACTAGGAAAAGTATAGAATGCCAGAGATCGCAAGGGACTCCGTCCCCTCGAATGAAAGCCTCCTTCCATCCCCTACTACCGCCATAGATACACAGATCGCGACGGTAACGCGAGATAGCATACATACTCCTTCCCAAATAATTAATCCGGCGTTCAAACCACAATACCCGAAATGAAAACCAACATAAAAACCTCCTATCTCGAAGACGCATCAATATTCATCAGAAAACCTCTGTGGTAACGAAAAGCCGCGTTGTTGAGTGGCTTTGTCAAGAAGTCTGCATGCTGTTCCTCCGACTCTACATGGATAATACCAAACTCCCCCTTAAAAATAAGCTCCCGCAAAAAGTGGTGTCGCACGTCGATGTGTTTCGAATTCGACGTACACACTGGGTTTTGTGCCAGGTGCCTTGCTCCCTCGTTATCCTCAAAAACCGTCATGCATGTCTCCCCAAAACCCGGAAAAATAAAACTCCAGACATACCGCATGAACATCGCCTCCTTAATGGTTTCTGCCAGTGCTACATACTCGGCCTCAGTGGTCGAGAGCGTAACGCATTTCTGCGTCCTCGAAAACCAGCACACACACGCCCCCGCACACATTATAGCCCCACCGGAAACTGACCTCCTGTCAGTGGCCTTGCTAGCATAGTCTGCATCTGCAAACGCTACCAGGTCAAGCCCCTTTCCCTTCTGGAACGTAATGCCGAAATCACTCGTAGAAAGCACGTACTCTAAAATACCAATCGCTATCTTCCAATGTACCTCCCTCGGCTTATTCGAATACCTTGCTACCGCTCGCACCGCGTTCGCAATATCCGGTCGTGTTTGGTTCGCAAGCCACATCAAGCATCCTACCAACTCGCGAAAAGGCCAGTCACTCACGGGTTCACTTTCGTCGAACTCCTCGAGTTTCACACCAGTCGAAAGTGGGTTACTCCTCCCAGAACTAACGTTAAACCTCGCCGCGGTATTTTCAGCGAAAGCCTGCTGCGAAATCGTCAAAGTACCAGCATCCCAATCCCTCAAAAAACGACAACCAGCATACCACCGCAACTCGCCCAGGTTGTTAATCGGGACGAGATGGTTCAGATCTTCACAGAACTGATCGCACCTGGTCTTGAGTCCTACAGCAAAAATATCATCCACATGAACCACTGTTACAATGGAGACAGAGCCCGACTCGACCAATCGCATGACACAAGCATCAGCTGGGCTCTGCTCAAATCCAAGACTCTTCATGTGAGTAAGTAGGTGGTTGTGCCACGACCTCGACGCTTGCTTCAAGCCGTAGAGACTGCGGTTCAACCTGACTACCTTACCAGACATTTCGCCGCAACCGGGGGGCAGTCGCATAAAGACATCCTCTTCCAAACTCGACTGAACGAACGCTTGCTCAGCATCAAAATGACACAAATCCAAACCCAACTCGCACGCAATAGCACCCAACAAACGAAAACAAGACGCCGCGGGGGTGGGGGCAAAAGTCTCAAAGAAATCAGTACCCTCACGCTGCTTAAAACCTCGCGCCACCAGCCTCGCCTTCGCCCGGACCACTTCACCATGCTCGTTGGACTTCCAGGCGAAGACCCACTTCGCCGAGATGACGTTCAGCCCGCTTGGCTGCTACGTCGCTCCAAACGTCCCCGCGTCCGCCAGTCCACGATACTCCTTCTCCATCGCCTGCCTCCAGATGGCCGAATACTCGTCCGTACACGCTTCAGCATACGAGTTCGGCGTTGAAAGCTCGCTCACCGGTCGTGCGGGAAGGGGGGGATTCTCGTACGGCGGGGCTTGGTGGAAAAGTATATGACCTATACCCTCCCTCGCTGCCATCAGCGACAGCAGCCCATGTCCCACAGCCTCCCGGTGACGCGCAGTTTCCCCCCTGGTCCTGCCCCTCTGCACGTCACCTTCCTCCGGACTCGGGGTGAGGCCACCCAGCTCCTGGTGCCTCACAGTCTCCCCCCTAGTCCGGCCTCTCTGTACATCGCCATCCTCCGGGCCTGGGTTGTAACTACCCAACTCCCGGGCAGCACGCTGAGAAAGCTGTGGCTGCGGCGACTGCTGCGGCGGCAACGGCGGCGATGACGGCGGCGGCGGCGACGGCGGCGACGGCGGCGGCGGTGACGATGGCGGTGGCGGCGGCGGTGACGAAGACGGCGGCAGCGACGGCGATGGTGACGGCGACGGCGGTAGCGGCGGTTGCGGCGGCGGCGGTGATGACGGCGGTTGCGGCGGCAGCAGTGGGGAAGGCGACGGTTGGTCGGATCCTACGCCGGGGCCTCCCAGAGGCTCCGGCGTGCCCGGGGACGGCGACGGCGGCGGCGGCGGAGAGCACTCCTCCTCCGAAGGCAGTAATCCCACGAACGTTTTCCTCGGGTGCTCCCAAGTAACGTCGCGGGAGTACGACTTCTGGCCAGACAGCAGCAGGATCTTGCAGCAGTCAGCCGAGTGATGATTTCCGCTGTTGAGGTAAAAGCAGGGCTCCGCCTTGGGTCCCGTCTTCAGGGCTCTCCTCACGTGGTGGTAGCCCGGCTTCAAGAACGGGAGCAGCCGCGCAAACGGTGACCTCCCGTAGAAACGCCGGTACGGAGAGTGCATGTCCGGCTTGTCTCTCACCCTCGCCGTCATGTTGATGACGTCGCTCGCGTACTTGCAGGCCTCGGCCCAGAGGGGTTGCGTCGATGGCATCTTCGCGTCCCCGAACAGGCGGGGGGCCTCCAGGCGTGACGCCATCGCAAGCTCCAGCGTCATAGCTATCCGGCGCTCGACCACGCCATCATGCTTAGGAGAGCCGACAGGCGTGTGCTCGCGCCGAATGCCGTAGTGGTTGAGCATCGCCACGAACTGCGCCTTAAGGAACTCGGTGCCGTTGTCGGAGCGAAGGCACTCCACGATGGACGGGCGACCTTTGGCGTTGATGTCGGCGAGGAAAGCAGCGAAGACCTCCGGGACGTCGGACTTCCGGCGCAAGAAATACGGCCATCCCAGCCGCGAGTAGTCGTCGACGATCATCATCAAGTACTCGGCACCGCCTGCAGACGTAGGCTGCTTGCCTGACAGGTCCACGAAAAGACGCTCCAGAGGCCTGGTGGAGCGGCACTCGGTCGTCCACGGCACCGCCATCCTCCTCCCCTTCGCCTCTGAGCATCCGGCACACGAAACCAACTCTCCAAAAACCTTAATGCCCATTTGGCGGGCCGTCTCACGAAGCGTATCGGCATGGGAGTGGGCAAGGGAAACATGAAGATCGTTAATATCGATCCTCCTCATCTTACCAGGGGCCAACACTGCGGCAGCGATGGGGGTCTCGACAGTCCGTGTAGCCTGAATGTATGATCCTGCATCTCTACGCATGAAAGACAAACCCCCACCCAACAGGTGAGCTCCATTGGCATTGAGCGTGACAGGGCATTTCGGCATGACCGCGTGGAGCGAGAACAGGTTGAAGCGAATACCGGGTACATACGCTACGTCCAACAGCTTGACCTCTACGTCACCCTGCTGACTGTGCATCACCATCGGTATACTACCAAAACATTCAACCTTCAGTGACCTCATGTCACCGACGACCAAACTGTTCCTGTCCGGGGAAGGGGGGAAACACTCTACCATACCCAAGGGGTTACCCGTCACATGAAAAGTAGCACCAGAATCCGCTACCCACTCTTCCCTCTTATCCCCCCGAACAAAATCATGACTACCAGCCTTGCCTTGCTGCGCAAACTGCGCGGTGAGGAGATGCGGGTCGAACGAAGGCGCGAAGCTGCCGTTGTTCGCCTGGTCAGGAGAAGGGCTCGAGGATGGTTGAGGCGGGGAAGCTCCGGCTGAGGTATACCCACCACTGCCGTAGGGTGTCGGTGTCTCCTGCAGCCAGCCACCACCGTAGTACATCGAGGGGTGTTGAGGGGCAGCAGACGGGATCGCGACATTCATATGCGCGGGGACAACCGGGCACTCTGCGATATAGTGACCCGGTCGGTTACAGCGAAAGCAAAGTCCCTTGCCCCTCCTCGGCGCACCACCCGGTGGGGGACCCCAGCCCGTCGGAGCGTTGACTGGCGGCGGGGGCATCGGAGGCATGGCCCCAGGCGGTGGCGCAGTAGGTACCCAGCCCATCGGCGGGACCTGCCCACCGGTACCGAACGGATTTGAACCAGAGTCATCCCAACGGTACCTGCAGGCCGCGGCATCCCAACGCCACTGGGGGCCAGTTATGCCCTGCGGTGCAGCTCCACCCCTACCGCCACCGTTTTGCTTCGGGCGACGATCTTGCTGCTGCTGCTGCTGCTGAGGTTGCTGCTGCTGCTGCTGCTGCTGCTGCTGTTGCAGCTGCTGCTGAGGTTGCTGCTGCTGCTGTTGCTGCTGCTGCTGCTGCTGACCACCCTTGAACCTCCCGCCTCTCCTGTTGTTCCTCCCTCCTCCGCCTGAACCCGCACCTCCACCACCGGCAGATTGCGCAGCGCCGGCGTACAAGGCATGCGGATCTCCTACCCCCTTAACCCCCAATGCCTTGGATATCATCTCCTTCTCAACCCTGTCATTCGCGTACGCATCACGGATGATCTCATCGATCTCGGAACGAGGGATGGACGGGCGAGAGAGGATGGATTTGCTCTGTATGTTGTACAGCGAGGAAAGGTTGTTGACGATGTGTCTGTTGACTTCTTCTACGCTCTTCCCACAACCTAGCATGGCCAACTGATCAGCTGCCTGGTCTACCCTGCCGAGAAACAACAGGGGTTCCTCTCCCTCTACCATCCGGATGGTCTCAAAGTCCCTCTTGAGTCTATGGGTTGCGGCGATAGTTTTAGGCATGTAGTACTTCTCTAGTTCCTGCCACGCACCACTCGGTGACATTGCCTGCTGCATACGAAATTCGGCGATAGCGTATCCTGTCATCGACTCCATCATCAAACCATACACAAACCGCGCATCTCTAATCTCTTGTGGCGTGTGCCTCTGCTCCAACTCCTCCTGAGACACGTTCATGTCTCCTACCATCACTGGGTTGGCTGTCAACTTGAGTACGTGCAGGCAACCAAGTGATGACATGTAAGCCTGGAACTTGCTGCGCCACATACCAAAGTGGGCCTCTATATTATCAAACTTGGGGGGTCTCGACTGACTTAAACTATGAGTAGGGCGGGACGAAAGGGAAAAGTGCGACGTGCCTGAGTGGGCTCCTTGCCCGGGTGTTGGCACAGCAGCAGTCGCCGCAGTAGTCGCAGCAGTAGTCGTCGATGCTGCATCTTCTCTCCTCCCCCCACCGGCCCCCCTTTCCGCCTCTGCGAGAAGCGCGTCCCTCCGGGCGCGCAGCCTCTGCTCCTCCACTGTCCTCTGCAGGACCTCTATCTCCTCTCTCATGTCTCGCATCTTCTCCTCTGCTTCGACGTTCGCGTCCACGCTTTGCCCATCTGAATCGGGCATCGCTGGGAGCTGGTTCCAGCCTCTCTAGGCTGGCCTCGACTACGTTCGTACCAGTAGAAGATCACCGGCTCACACTAGTGTGTTGATTGATCTCTAAAGGTATACGTAGTTGGCACAGGAACACGTCGTTGATGACTCAAGACGGCAGTAACACAGAAACTCTCTCTTGTATTATTATCGAGCTGTCGAGTGACAGCCCATGACGAAACATCGAAGGACATTATCCAGCAAGCTGCCAGACATGAAACGTCCCTTTCTCCCGCAATATAGCCACTAATTCCACGTAGATGTTCCCCTCACACACAACGCCTCATCGATATATGGAACTCCCTACTACAAAATGGATCATCTCCGTCGTATCTTTTAGCACAGTCAACAGTAGCTGGCTCAGGCGATGTCGTTGTGGCGTTTTTTATTATTAGTCATGTTATGATGTGTTCGACTCCGTAACAGTACATCCTGCTCTGCTGCTCTAGCTCAGCCAAGCTTTGTGCGCGGACAAGATTGTTCGGTATATCTTCGCACGAGAACTGGCTGTAGTACGAGCGAAGACGCAAGCAAGCCAGAAAGAGAGGGCGCAAACTAGTACCACTCTGACCCAAAAATTTAAGGACCGTTTGTATTGGATCATGATATATATGCTAACTGTACCTATATTCCGGGTGAGAGTGGTATCAGGTACTATACCTAGCGAACACTAGGAGTACTTCATACGTAGGCCCAAGCGCTACTTTAGCGGAAATGTGGCCGACACTGGTTAGAAATCTTGTCACGGTAAAAAAAAAAGCTATATTAGCCCCAAGGTAAGCGGGAAGCCAGTAGTAGACGATATTCCAAAGGAAAGCGGATTCTGACTGCACGACGTTTAGGCACTACTGTAACTCAAACCAAAACAATAGAACCGAGAGCGTAGGAGGGTTATTTTCCAACAAGCTCTTGGCCTGAATTAGGTGTGCAATATCCACATCGCCGCCGTAATCATACGTAATTTATTTTGCGCTGTCAAGATTGAAAGTACGGGTGAGAGAGAGGGTTGACATGGGGACGAGTTAAGTACATTTCTTCCTGTTTAGCACAATACAAGGGCTATTGCAAACGAACGAATTTGAGGCTTGAAACGTTGAACCCATTTAAGACGAAGCTGTTATATATACCAGATTAAGGTTCACCTTGCTCCTTTGTACTACCGCCAGCACGTGCATTCGTCGAGCCGTCCATGTTTTCCTTACCGTAGCAGGAAGGGGGTAGAAGAGCCTGCTATGTGACCCAGGATCTCAGTTACGAGTTGGAAGGAGAGAGTGAAGAAGATGTGCGAAGATAATGAATGGGATGAGAAAAAAAAAAAAAAAACTCGACTCATTTAACGGGTCCCCGATGTTGTCCATCGTACTGGAGTCATTGGGAAGGCCTCTCATGTTGCCCATCAGGCTTAACCCCTTTAGAACCGCAGTCCCGTTTTGGGGACAAACTACTTGAATTTTTTTTGAGTAGTTTGTCCCCAAAATGGGACTGCGGTTCTAAAAGGGTTAAGTCGTCCAAAGAACAGTCCACCATCCTGACGAAAGGAGAGTTGTTACTGTTCTAGGCGTCCTCTTCTTCTCGACCAAGGAAATATATGTGCTCTTCTCGAAAATGCCACTTTGTTTTTTTCTGGCCACAAAAGGGTGGCCTTCGTGTCCCGCGTCCCAACGCGATGGTGATTCTCACTAGAATGATTTGTCGATCAAGAATTGGCCGTGAGAGCTCGGAAGCGACTTACTTGTGGTGTTAGTGGATGCCGGTTGAGCGTATCTCGGCAAACCAAAGCTGGTGTCGACTCAACGGGTATGTTGTTGTTGATCGCACACGTCATAGTATTTCTATCTGACCGCTCAACATGGTCGTTATAATGAAGGCATAGGTACGTTGACCATGTGCACCGAGAAAATGAAGGTCCCCCGCCAGCAGATAGATGACCTATAGGCATTTAGTTTGTGTTCTTTACACCCTTGCATCGACGCGTCGATATCCAGCACGAAAACATTGCCCGTGCCGATTCTTCTATCCCGGGGGGATACAATTTTTGCGGTCACAAACCTACGCCAGAGATACCACATTGTTATGCAGTAAGCAGAGTAGGGTAGACAACGCCATGTATGACATTGTGTGTCATCCTACGCGTGACAACAGGTACGACATATTATACGTTGCGTGTAAATGCACGTGCTGAGGTGCAAATGGTTGGCCACTGCAGTAAAACGAGTACACGTTTCGGGGCACTGCTCTCTTCGCCTGTCTGCCCTCCAGAAATGTTTTTTTCAAAGTTTCGTGCCAACGGCCGTTTGCTTCTCAACCAACCCGGAGGGCCGCGAAATGTCAGGGTTTGAGACGTGTTCGTCAACAAACAGCAGTCACTGAGTGGTAAATAAATCGCAGTACGAAAAGTATGGAAAACCATAGCTGGCTAGCGACAGACAGAAACGGGTACGACCGAAGCCCTTTTTTTTTCAGAGTCAGGTGTCCCGTTGCTTCTACGAGTCCGTCGTGCCTCGCTGAGAATCGATATATATATATGTCAATATCTCTCGGCCATGACGTCGGGAGGCAGCAGTTTCACCCCTTCACAGACAGACATCGTCTAGGCAAACGTCTTGACAGGCAGCCTTGACGGGTCGAACCCGGGGACGCTAAGAAAAATCTCGGTTTATCCTGAAACGCCAGAAAATATTGTCGAAAGTTTTGTGTTTTCCTGTATGGTTTTGTTTTCGCATTTATTTATTTGTGACATTTCATAGTCCTCTTTTACAGGAAAGGCCGTTGAATTGCAGGCTCTCGAGTGTTTAGCTTTGCTACTTGTAAAACGAGTGAAATAGCTAGACCTCAACATCAAGAAAAATGATATCATCGGGGTTTCCACACATACATACATGTTGTTTTTTGTTTCCTTCTTCAGGACCTGGGGGGGTGACACAGTTGCTGTACCAGTCTCATTTGTCGTGCCGTGAGTCTCGTGCATGCGGTCGTCGACCCACAAGAGTTTACTATCGAGGCTTTTTCTGCCAGTGGAGGTGGTAGAGGGCAGATGTCTAGACAAACGGATTTGCCTTGACCCACAGCCTTGACAGACAGACTTACCGCTTGATAATGGCACGTCTTCTGACATCACTGTGGGTCATTCTTATCGGAGAGCTTTTTGTCTATATTTGCAATATTTCAATTTTATCCATATTTTCCCGTTCTTTTTTCCAAACATTGGAAAGTTAACGAACGTGGTATTTTTGCTTCTGGATAATTTCATGAATAGTGACAGAACGCCTCCGTATATCGATACATATCTCCAATTATTTCCAAACTATGCAAAATTTGGAAAAAACGCTCTCCGATAAGAATCCTTTCGGGGCTCAGAATTGGTGTCGGCGACTCCGAAAATTATATCCCACAAAATGACCTCGATCGCAAGTTAAACTCAACCCTTCAGCCCCGGTTTATAACGTCGAAATGGAATAGCATGGCGCGAAGACAGTTGCTCTGCAGGCGGGTCAGACAGTGTTGCTCTGCAAGCGGGTCCGAGTGATGTCGGCACTGTTGGCTGCAAGCTGTGAGGAAAAAGAAGTACATCATGCAAGGTCTACCGTAGGTCTTGCGTGGGACGCGTCATCTTCATCCATGTGTTGTTATATCGCGCGGACGAGAAACCGCGCGCTCCAAGCTCAGCGTAAGGTGTGGTGATTACTCGATCGCATACTCTCGCACCGGTACGACGATGTGTCAAAATATATACCAGGTACAGTATACGACCTCGGCGAGCCATACCGAGCAAGAAGAGTGGGTGACAGACTCCATACTACCCCTTTCTAGGGAGGGAGCATCAGTTCAGAGGATATGTCGTCAGACCGGCGGTAAAATGTTGGAGCGACGTTGGGGGTAGTGAAAGACGTACACCCCTTCGTAGATACAAATAGCAATAAGTAAGTGTCGATGTTAACAAGAACTGATTTTCAGCTTTGTTCCAGTTTTTTCTCGACGTTTAGGTATTTTCAAGGATTCTCCGTCAGGGTTTTCGCAAGTTTATTTAATCAAGTTTTCTTTCTTTTTTCCGATAGCCGTCGATCTTGTCGAAGACTGTTTTACGTACTCTGTTGAGTATTTTCCGGAAGATTCGGTATTTTCCAGTATTTTTCTGTTTTTTTTTCAGTATTCCCGTAGGTTCCCGACGTTTCTGTATTTTGATGAAACATCGGCAAACCTCGCGAACATGTTGAACACACCCGCCCGGACCCACGCCCTGCCCCGTCCATAAGGTATGTACTGAAACGCGACACGACCAACAACGATATTCAACCAAGACCACAAACAAGAAAGCTGGCCGCGAACACGACCGATAGCGACGTTGAACATTCACAAGCAGGAAAACGGCACGTCCGCGCCGTACCGATCGCGCAACATATATACGCGGAATATTTTCAAACCAGTCACGACTATGTTTGTGGTGCACTGAATTCGTCAACGGTGGCGACGCTGTCCTGACGTGGGATGGCTGAGCCGACGGTCAGGCCCCACAGCCCAAAACGGACCGAGTGCTATGCCTGAGACTCAAGTCCCACAACCCAAAGGCGCAGCGAGTCCCAGCGTGGTCATCCCGAAATTTCCATTTGCAGGACGCCCGCCGGCTTTGGGCGCGGGTAGCGCGGTTCGGAAAAGTGTTTTTTCCCAGGACGCAAATTTTTGATAAGCCGTTTGCGCGCCGACCCGCGGGAAGGAATTGAAGCGGGGTACGAAGACGGGCAATAACTTCTTGAAGAAGAGCAAGTAAAAAAGAGGAACGACCACGCTAAACTTCGCCCCGAGCGAAAACGTTCCAGGGCTCAAAAGGATGATCAAGATCCTCGTCTCACTATCCGTCCTCAGCACGCGCAGTCCGAACCCGACGAAGACGGGGCTTGGAGCCCTCGACGTCGCCGCATCCTGGAAGCTGAGCGGCGGCGGCTTGCCTACCACACACATTATATACTCGACCGTCATACGACCAGACAACGCATTATATCTGTTAAATAGAGCTTATCAAAGTAGTACGCTTTCGATGCAAGAGTGATAGAAAACGTGACTGCAGGCCCACACGATGATATTAAGCGGAGGAGACAACGATTATCGGCAGAATCTAAGATGCCGTAGAAGCCACGTACAGGAAGCGGCGAAGATTTCTTTTGGCGAAGACGAGGCGTCGTTAAATAAATGAAGAATACGGGCGAGGTGTGGTCTTTCTTGGAGTAGGTCGCCTGTTCAAACAAAAAGACGAAATGTATGTATGTGAAGACAAAGACGTGGAAGTAGGTACAAAAAAAACACAAGAATTCCGACAGGAGAAGACAGCCTGGGGCACACAAGGGAAACCGTCACAGTTAAACGCTCATAGTGGTGCCTTCCATACACCACGTAAACCAGGAAAGTCAGAAGACACCGGAGATACAGGCCAAGTTGCGTCGATACAGGGAACTAAACGACGTACCGTAGTATGCAACGTTTCGAGCGAAGATGTTCGTGACAACGCGTTTTGCACGAGCGACGTACAGCTGCTTATCATATTGCCGCTACGGTAGTACACAAATACCGCAGAGCCCCACGGCTCCTGATATTAATTTTTTCGTTAGGAGCATACTGTCGGAGTCACAGAACATGAAGGAAACTAAATAAAACGTCGGACGAGAAATTCAATATTTGGTCCAAACACATTTTTACAAGCTGTCCGTCGGGTCCGACCGTGTGACCGTCGTGTAGTGAGCACTACTCTGTATGTATGGCAAGCACGCTATCATATTCAACTGGCGAGGATATGCGATTTCAAAGGCCTAAACACGCGTTCATTGTTCGCTCCACAAAAACCAGGTTGTGCAGGACTCAGCCTACAGTCTCGTTGCTCTGTCGGCCCCCCCTACTGTTCTCCGTTGCCACCTCCCGCGTGAATGGCGATTTTGCGCACATCATGACGACTGCACGAAGCAACCATGTTACAACAATGAAGGCAGCAAGAGGCCACCGTACTGCGAAACGCATGCTGCGGACGGCATTCTAGACAATTCCAGCAGGCGTTGTATACATGAAGACTGCGCGCGGCACCCGAGCTTCAACGTAACGGGTGGGAAGATGGCGGTGTACTGCAAGCAACATGTCCATCACGGCATGGTAAACGTTAAGAACAGGCGTTGCTCACACGTCTTCTGCACGATGCGACCGACCTTCAACTTTAGGGGCAGTAGGCTAGCAGTGTACTGCAAGACCCATGCTGAGGCCGGCATGGTGGACGTTCATAACCGGCGTTGTTTACATGTCTCCTGCACGAGATACGCGAGGTTCAACATTGAAGGCAGCACAAAGACGGCGTGCTGCAAGACGCATGTTGAGGACGGCATGGCGAACATTCGCAACAAACATTGTCTCCATGACAGCTGCAGGCGACACTTGTGCTTCAACATCATGGACAGCAAGACGGCGGCGTAAGGCAAGGAACACGCCGACCACGGCATGGTGGGCGTTTGGAACAGGCGTTGCTCACAGGACTGTTGCATGAAGCGACCGTATTTCAACAATGAAGGCATCAAGACACCAGTGTACTGCAAACCGCATGCTGCCGACGGTATGATAGACATTTACAGCAGGCGTTGTCTACATGAGAACTGCACGCATCGCCCGAGCTTCAATTCCACGGGCAGGAAGTTGGCGGTGTACTGCAAGCAACCTGCGCACCGCGGAATGGTGGATGTTGTCCACAAGCGCTGCTCGCGGAAATCCTGCGCCAAGAGACCAGCCTTTCATGTCACAGGCAAAAAGACTGCTGCCTACAGCAGCACGCATGCTGAACGGGGATGGTGGACCGTTGTCACAGGCGTTTTTCACATGACTCTTGTGCGAAGCCAACGACTTTCATTGTCCAAGGCATCAAGCCGACGGTGTACTGCAAGACCCATGCTGCAGACGGCTTGGTCGGCGTCAAGCGGCCCAGGCGTTGCTCAAACATTTCTTGCGCTAGACAGCCGGCGTGGTGTTTGCTAACCGACGATACAGCCTCTGTATACCCCAGCGATATGAGCTACATCTTGGGTGGCCCTGCAGTCAACCTCAGAGCAAGGTGCAATGCCGCAGGTTGTTGGAAACTGTCGGTAGCGGGGCTCTATGGTGAGCAGCCCACGCAGTGCCGTGATCATGGCCCCGTCGAGGACGGCCTCGTCTGCACCGTCGGTAGTGCTCGTAGGAAGATAAGTAGTCCTAGGCCATCGTCCCACTCCGCAATGGGGAGCTCGTTTCATGTTAGAGCTGAGTGTTCGTTTTGAGCGCCTTGGATGTCAGTACGACGTTCAATTTGGGGGACAACACAATCTTTCCTGTGGGCGTCCGATTACGGTGTTACGGGGACGACTGCAAACTCGGCCTTGAAAGAAAGGAGCTCGAAGCTTATACATTTTCGTCTTTTTTTTTTACTTTTTGGCCCGACATTCGACGAATGTTTTCCGTGTCTTCTGTTAGAAGCACCTCAGAGACGTCGTTCAGCGGGAGCAAAGCAAGAAGGTTTGTGGTTTACTGTAAGGCTAGGATTGAGCACATTTCTCCCTCGAAACCAATGCCAGTACATTAGTGGGCTAGACCCCCCCTAATTTGATATCCTCAAAGCAAGTGGACTAAAGACAGGCATAATATGCACGGTTTCAAAATATCCACAGTAGTACAGAGTATACACCTCATCCGTTTGAGAAACTTCTCCGGACATATAAACGGACGGAAAGTCATCCGAGCGCGGAAGTATCTAATCAATTGCGTGATTGTAGACTTTTCAATGCGTACTAACCTATAGTTATATGGTGAAACACGTTCAAATAAATGCTGGTGGTGCCGTTTTAGTTTGTGTGCCAAGGTGCTGATAATTGTCCGGTCACCCCTTAGGGTCCATCTTAACGACACGTATTGTATTTCGTTTTTTCTTGAAATTTCGGCATTTCACCAAATTCAGCGAGGGTAGAATCTTATCTCGGGAAATAATCGTCCACCCGGTACAAACCGTCCCTACCGCAGCTGCGCTCGCAGAACCCATGCGTGCGGTGGCCCTACAGTCATCGGCCTGACTCGTGGGCAGGTGTCGGTGCCTTGGGGAGTGAAATCCATCACCAACTCGCCACGCAACAACGCCCAACGCTTGCCCAAAGCGACAAAGTCTCAGCTATTGCCGTCATCGACCTCAGTCGGTCGGCCACCTCGGTGCGGTCACCTTGTGAACTCGGCCACGAGAGCCCAGAAAGCTATTGCGCCTCCTGCGTCCGGCCATGACTTGCGAATGACCTTAGGAACGACCCCTGTCAGCTCTGCTCGCTCACGAGTGGTGGCACAGCTCGAGTAGTGGGGTTGCCCGACTCCTTACGTCCTTGTACCTAAATTTCATGAAGAACCCTAGAACCGTCGAGGCAACTTTTTGGAGGGCTGAAGGGTTTCGGCCTTTCCCGAACAGATCGGGAAAATACCGAATTTTCGGGATAATACCGAAAAAAACTGAAAAACACTGGTCGTTAAGATAGACCCTTATAGGGTGACACACGCGGGTGCTTATCAAGATATCAATAAATATTTGAGTCGATGACAAACAGTTACGTCGTACAGATAAACGTCACATCGTGGCATCACACAGCACACACTCGAAGGGAATCCCGACACGGTACGGGGCGGACGTTGGAAGATCCAACGATGACATTCCACATTGTTGTGGAAACGTCGGCGACGCCCCCCCATCCCCTCCCCTCGTTGTCACCAACTAAGTTACTGCACCTACCAAGCACGTGTCGCTGGTGCCAATGGCGGCGCTTATACGCTGGATACATGATGGCCGGCGTTACGTGTGGATGGGAACGCGCGGCTGTTTCTGCCGCACCGTCTTAAGGGCTTGGATAACCGGGCGGGCACCGTCAGTCGACGAGGGAGCCAACGTCAGGAGCAGCGCCTGCTCTGTCTAGGCGCATATCGCGTCCGATCGCCGGTCTCGGAGTACGTTTCGGTAGTTAATTAATTGATAAGATTATGTTTCGTCGGGCGATTAAGGCTATTGGAAACCCTTTGTTATTGATAAGGTTTGCCTCGTCGTGTTACTCGCTGTGAGGTACCCTGGTAAACACGATTGCAGGGATATTTGCGGTGGTGGTGCAGTATTTTCTTCGATTCGTGTGTGGGGGGCGAGCTAATTATCACGGCTTTCGTGGTACGGCGGCCGTTCAAGGTGATGCACGAGCCCACGGGGAGGCAGGAACGCCTCGCCGTGTCAGCCTACCAGTGTCGCTCGGTACGCTTCTCGCCGCGCGGAAGTCCTCATAATCTCGTGAGGCCTGGTGAGCAAATGTGTTTGAATTGTGTTTTATGTGCTGAGTTACTTCCTGATAGTGCGATAGAACGAAACTAATTCACCGCCAATTTGGGAGTGATGCACCTCCTCCACTCCCTGACGTGGGGTGACGGGGTGGTTTTAATAACTGCACGGTCGAAATGAAAAATGCACGATAACAAACAGGCCGACCAAAAAGTGGCACGGTTGAAAAGCCGTAACAGACCAGGAACATGGCACGCTTTGAAGGCCGTAATAGATCAGGAACATACATGCTGGTAGTGTGCGCGTGCGTACTCGGAACGAGACTCTTGGGCCGAGGTTGTCTTTTATCGGAATATACAGTATTATAGGGAAACGTTGTTCAAGGGCGATGATTGAGGGAAGTACCCTACTGACAAAGGCCTTATACTTCGATTACTGGCAACATATCACATCCCGTGTTGGGGGGGCTGCCGCCTCAGTAAATACGTGTTGCGACCAGCCAGGCGTAACTGATTTTTTTTTTCACGTTAATCGCTTTGTGAGGTGGAAGGTCAACAAATAAATAGGGAAGGCGAGAGGACCGAGTTAATCAACGTAAAATGTGTAAGCATAATTTCCTAATGCTGCTGCTCCTCCTGTACTTACTACGTGTTTTTTGCTGTATGACACGCGCCGAGAAACTGGTACGAATTGAGTCCTCTGGTTGATTCAAACATGTTTTTAGTCAGTTGTTATTGCCCTTGATGAAATGCGTTCGAGCGCTGTTCTCAGTTTGCTAGTTTTTTTTTCTGAATTCGCCGTTAGAGTTGGGGCGAGTGTGGAGAGAGAGAAGTCGGTACCGGCACAGACGGCACCCCAGCAGGCGGGGTTTGGCTCTCAGACTGAATGCCTCCTTTTTCCCCGTGGGAAACCAAGAACAAAAGGCACGAGCTCCGCCTTCGCGCGCCTCAGTGTTAAATACGATCACTATATTACGGGGCGGAGTAGTATGCCCGTACCGCATTACGAAGCAAGGCGGGAGCAGTATGCCCCTATCCCCAAAGGCCATCAATAGGTTGTCCTTTGTTTGGGCCTTACGGCGGTAATGTATCCGGAAAAGCACGCCTGCCGATATTTGTATATCGCAGCATGTCTCCCCTCGCCTCTAACAAAAGCCCACGGCTGACGGCACCGGTTGCGTGCGACGATGGAAGCGGGAAGCCTGCCCGTCCCTACGTTGAGAAAAACACACTCCATCTATAAACGAAGCATTGTATCTTAACGTCATGTAGATCCCAGGCGGTGGTGAGTCAGTACGTACAACTTGCAACAAATAATATTGAGCAGGTATATATGGATTTCCTGAAATCGGGGGGACGAAAAATACGACGTTAACAAAGTGATCGACAGACGATTAGGGACAGAACATACATACATGTCTGTACCACACAGCCCACGGCCAACCCGCTTGGTGGCGAACAAGGTCAAGTAGTATAATAGGTGACGAGCTCGAAAAAATCGGGTGCAACCATGTTGTAGGGGGCAATGCCTTGCCGGCGTCGTCCTAAGGTATCCTCCCAAGCCTGAAAAACAAATGCATGTTTTTGCCATTCGAGACGGATAGAGAATTATTTTTAATACCAGGTATATTTTTGTGCACATCAGCGGACAACTGCTTTTTTATCATGCGCCTGGCCATCGCACGCCACACTTAGCCAGCCATTGTGTGTTGTTGTTGTCGCTGTTGTTGTCGTTGCTGTTGTTGCTGTTGTTGTTGCTGTTTGGACATATTGTGCGCGCACAGACGCGAGCAAGCGCCGAGACCAACTGCTCTTCTTGTTCTGGTTCGGTGCCACGAAAAGACGCCCTGGGGGCGCTGAACTGAGCGTAGGATCTCAGCGTCTGAGGCAACTCCGACTGACTTTTTGTATGCTGGCGGCGGAGAGACGTGCCGAGTCAACTCGTCTTGGTGTTTAGTATTTTGTACTTCACGATGTGACTGACTGCTGCTCTGCTGCTGCTGGTGGTGGTGTTGCGGGTGTGCCGCTGCTGTAGTCTACGAGTACATACGAGGGCTGGCCGACTGCTGTAGTCTTGCAACGCAGTGATACGCCGCCCGCTGACCGCGCGTCAGGCTCGGAGCAACGACGCCAAAACGTTGTGCCACCATCCAACTCATCGATCGTTCTGCTGCTGTTTGTCGTCGTCGAGAACATCTTGAATTCAGAGAGCTCGCTCTTGTTGTGTACTCCGTGTGATATCATATGTTGGTACATGGTATGACGGTACTACACGACTTGATATACTACATGGATCAAACAAGGTACCAGGTATGGGATATGGGGAATATTGGTGGCATAGTACATGGGAAAAACACCGCACGTGGTATGGTGTGTGATGACGGTATGGTACGGGAAAAACACGGTACATGGTATGGTACGTTTTGGGTATGGGACCATGGTACGGTGCCTCGGATGTAATATATGGCTATGTTTGCCTGGTGGTACGATAACTTTCAGTATATAAGGCCCGTGATGGTCGAGTACGTCGTACGAATTTCATCTATAACGACTTCATACATCGACCGATGGGGAAACTTTTTTTTATCGAATATAAGTCATGCGGACAGACAGACAGACAGACAGAGCAGACATATTTTCAATCGCCGCAGCCGACGCTCTATTTTACAAACTGATAACTGAGAATTAATTGTGTTCGGTCCACACGCCTACCTGCAAACGTGGGTCTTGGAGCTAGCGGCCAGTGTACGTGTTAGCTACGCCTGCTCGTGGGCACAACATATGATTTAGTCTCCCGCCGATTCTAGTAAACCGTTCGTGTGGAACATTCCTGACGCGGTTTATCGAAAAATGTCAGCAAGTCCTTTAAAAGGTTGCCGACGCGCTTGACAGGTGTTTAGCTCTATCACGGGGGGCCATAGTTAACAGGACCAAATATTGTTAGTAAAAATGGTTAAATATATAGGTTTTTATGTATACCATTGGTCCTGTTAACTAGGGTCCCCCGTAATAGAAGAAATGACTTTACTCAATAGTGTTGTTGCCTTGGGAGGACATGCATTGCCACTCTTGGGAATTGATACCCGTCGCACTTTGGGCGTCATCCTATACGGATATGTTGAAGAAAAGTATTATTACGGGGGACCCTAGTTAAGAGGACCTATGGTGTACCTGTTAACTAGGGTCCCCCGTAATAGAAGAAATGACTTTACTCAATAGTGTTGTTGCCTTGGGAGGACATGCATTGCCACTCTTGGGAATTGATACCCGTCGCACTTTGGGCGTCATCCTATACGGATATGTTGAAGAAAAGTATTATTACGGGGGACCCTAGTTAAGAGGACCTATGGTGTACATAAAAACCTATACATTTGACCATTTTTACTAACAATATTTGGTCCTGTTAACTATGGCCCCCCGTAATAGTAGGTAGGTTTCCTGCGCTATTTCATCTGACGATAAGACAGGCAAGATGGACGAGAAACAATTAGACGTCTCAAGACCTACACCCCAAAGGATAAAGTGGATCGTCACTGGACCAAGTCCGGCGGGAAGCTAGGCTTTAACGCAAGTCCCGCACTACCCGCAGGATGTGTCTTTTCGGTGCCTATCTCCGCCGCACCTGCTCCTCTCGGGGGTTCAGTCAGGTCACCGTTTTCAAGAACCAGTGGTAACATCAGCCTGCTCTGCTCTTGCAGCCCGAGCTATCGGTTAAATTGACAAACGGCTCCAAATTTTAACGTGGATGTGTGGTGAGCTCAGGCTTTATTCTTATCCATCCGCCGGAGGGTGAAATATATACATAAAGAGAGAGACCCTGGCTAATCCTGGGGGTTTTAAGCGGCAGTAAAGACATGTAGAAATATGAGTGAGGACCACCACAACCGGGAATTGCGCATTCGGGTGTAAACGTACAATATCCCAGAGTAATAGTTTCCCCTTCAAGCAATCAAGAAAGTTTGAAGTGCCAGAAAAAACGCCTACAGTGCAAAACGTCATTCGTATCGTGGCCCATTAGTTTTCGAAGGCTCTGGTTCCGCTTCGGCGGTCGTCATCGTTGCACAGTTACAAACTGAGTGCGCCTATGCAAAGCTTGCAGCTGTACATAGCTTCTTCAGATATTCAAGTTGATCACCCGCCATAAGTGTAAAAGAAAAATAGAAGAGCGGGGGAGGCACGTGAATGCGTTTGTTCACTGTGGGGTGCAGCAATAGACCAATAGCGGGACACCGGCATGTTCGCCTTGCGACGAATACGCGTTGATACGCCCTGGGAGACACCTTCCTCCCTGACTAACATAAAACATGAGAAAGGGTTCAAACTCGTGACGAAAGCAACGTCCAATACCAATGATGCCCACCGAAAATCAATACATTACGTTCGCCCCCTGTTCGCTACAGCATCGCCCTGTGTTCATCGTTAAAACCCTCGCCCGGATACAGAATATTACGGCTAGAAGTTATTCACCCGAAGTTTTTTTTTTCGCTGGCACACTGGACTATCAAAAGATTTGAAGGGTTGTGACACATTGGCAACAAATTTGCCGCGTACGCGACTCGGTGCCAGTAGATGACAGTTCCACTGAGTACACCGTAGCGCAAATTCTCCCTTCACCCTTAAAGGGATTGTACCGGGATCGCACTTAGTCCACCTCCTGCACATGCGGCTCCCCATTTTCCCCGTTCGCGTCTCCAGCATCTTCACCTTCAGCATCGTGCGAGAAATTTCCGTCCGCGCCATCTTCCCCGTTGTAAGTCCTGGAATATCAGCAAAGGGCAGAGCCGGCTTCACATGAACCGGATGAATGACAAGCTGTCCCGCAAGCCGAGACTTTCGCTGACTTCACGTCGGATTGTAATCCCATTAACGTGTATCTCGCACATTGTTATCCGCGGTCTGTCCCGTTGGAGCGCGGCTGTGCTACAGCCGCATGCAGGACGGAAACAACGACACACTTATATGTGGGAGGAAACTTTCGGTGGAGAGGTGTGAGTACAATCAACGTGGAATCGACCATAGGCTAGAACGTGCAGTGGTTCGGAATAGGCTGGCTTCTCTGTCCGCCACACAAACAAGACAATCCTCCAGTTTTCGTTTCGCCGTGGGTGGGCAGACACAACTCGGAACCACGACGAGAACCAACGTTGGAGCAACAGACAACGATATTCGATGTCCAAGTCAAGGGTAATAGACTGGGCAAACCCCTCATATCCGTTTGACTTCTCGCCATATTTCAACCTCCACCATGGGCGCGAAACCTTGTCACAAAAAAACATTGACAAACAGGAGCGTAGCTAAGAGGAGATCACGTCGCTGACACCGTGGTCGTAGCCAACACATTTCTAACACATTGCAGAGGAAGGAAGCAACTTGGGACTAAAGGTACTACCTCCGCGATACCCAACAGGGAGCCACACTATGAACCTGTGTCGGTGAAAAAAACGGCGACAAATCTTGCTGGTTGGCAAAACGTAATATCTTCTTGATTAAAGGTCGATTATTAATGCTATGAGGGCTATGCTCCATGGTCAGATGTGGAATTTTGCGTCGACCACAGAATACACATAGCTCGAGCAAGGCTGTGAAAGCTCTTGCCGAAACAAAATTGAAGGAGCTTAATGACAGAAAAAAAAAATATATATATATATACAAGGGCTCCGCATGGGTGCCTGCCGGCACCCATACTCCGGATAGGAAAATATACCGGAGTGCCTAAACTTGTGTGATTATGTTGAAGCAAGTTGACATAAGTACACCATTCGATCTTGTTGCGAACGGGATCAGGGCAAAGCCAAGTGGTGCAGGGAAAAGGTAATGCCGAGTGTCAGTTCTCAGTTCCTGTGTCTGTCTCACACGAATTATAGACAAACTTTTATAGCCTATTTTTGGGACGTTATTATTTGCTGTCTTTTTGAAGCCATCTACTCTGAAGCTCGAAAATCAAAACCGTCTATAATTATGGCCCAGGAAATGATCGATACTTTGGAGCCCAGTTGCTGCTGGCGGGGGCAGAAATCAGGTCAGTTCTGAAAGGTCTCTCTTATACTCTCAGAACTGAGATTACTTTGATAATGTTGTTCACGATAGTCGTATTGCTGCCTTTTTTTCCAGTTGCCAAGTACCCAATACCCACGCCGATATCACACCCCTATCTACGGCGAGCTGTATCTACTTCCAACGACGCTGGTGCAGAAGAGAGGGTCTCTCCCGCACATGAAAGCGATAGCAGCAGCAGCAGCAGCACAGCATGAAAAAAATGGCAGCGACCGCTGCAGCAGCAGGAGTAATAGCAGGCATCGCTGTTGCTGCGGTCGGTTGCTAGAGCTGCTGCTGTGCAGACCCAGCCCCTAGACCAGCAGCAGCACACCAGCAGCAGCAGCTGTACGTACGTCATCGCAGAAGACAACAACTTGCAGTCTACGCCCAAATTACGGGGAGGACAGGACGCGTACTGTATGCACATTATCGCACTAAATCCGGAGAGCAGGCAGTGATCGAGATACTACGGGTATGAACAGTATCATACACCTTACAACTGATACTGGTACCTGGTACCTGATATCGATCGGCAATACAAAACAACCGCAAAGTACGACATGGGCAGTATTCTCATACCACGAATACCGAAATATTGATGTTGGATATAGTTTGCGTGTAGCACACGCAGCAGTATACGTACAGCAGCACAAAACTCCGACATACTGCGAGTACTTGCAGTCTGAGCAAGCAGTCTCCAACCCTTGATTACCTCCAGTAGTGCTCGCCGAAACAACTGGGCGCGTTCTTCAACAGGGAGTCGTACCCAGCCGAACATCACATATAATTCCTGGAACGAAGGATCGTATCTTTTGAGCGGGTCCGTATCTCCCATTTACTCGTAAATAAAGACCTCGCATCTGGACTGGATATGATTATTTTCACAAAGTGAAAAACGTCTGCTGTGTACGATATCCTCCGATGCGATTGGTCGGTTTTTCTTATCGAACTCACAGCACCCGGCCGATCTGCGAAAACAAAGCTTTGTACATACATATTCGAAGTAGAACACCTCTGAACTACTGTATACTGCTGCTGCTGCTGGTGGTGTAGTCGTTAGTACTGGTATTCCAACGCGCCTCACTCTGCAGTAGTGGTGGAAAAAGTCCGAGCATGCCTGTACGATACCTTCGGATGTGATTGGTTGTTTTTTCTTATCGAGCTATTAATAACAACACTCGGCCGAATTCAAACTCCCCAAGAACCTTCATTCCATTCTACCGGCGAAAACAGAAGACGTGCCGAGTTATCAAATTTTTACCAAAAAAATAAACAACAAAGGAAAATCACCGGGATATGCAACGACCTGGTACCAAAAAACGGTGCGGTACCCCGAGAAGGCGCGTGCAGTCGTCCGTCGAAGAGAGAGGGGCAATGGAAGGCAGCCAACGAGTACGGCAAGACCGAGGTGGTCGATCAGGCCGATGGTGGCCCGCAAAGCAAGGGAGTCGGGAGAAAGCGGTAGCATCAGCAAGGCCGAGAGATCGAACCTCGGAGAGAAAAGGAGATAAGATCAAGTCTGTCACGTATACAGTATACCAGGTAAAAATTAAGCTTTTATAGATATCGCACCCAAGAATACATGAGACTGTCAATACGTATCGAGGTCAAAAAAACAAGCATGAAGGCAGGGAGGCGAAGGCGTCCGGGGTCCCAGACAAAGTTCAAGACTACATCGATGGCGAAGGCTTCGCGCCAACTGAAAATAGAGCTCCGTGTCTCCTCAACGCAGCAAAATATTCTTCGAGCTCGTGGTCGAAAACGGGACTGTCAATGTGAACCAATAAAAAATCCTCCCCAAAAATTATGAAACCTTCAATCGTTCGCATCCTGAGTACACGAAACTCGTGTACCTTTTAGAACAATACGTAGTTTTATTAGTAGGGGAAAAAGAGAAGATGTGCCGAGTTATAAACAAAAATCGGACTGAAAAAAAAAAACAACAGAGCAAAATCACCGGGATATGCAACGATCTGGTACCAAGAACTGCGCGATACGCCGCGAAGGCACGTGTAGTCGTCCAGCGAAGAGACAGGGGCAAGGGAAGGGAGCCACCAAGAAAGGCAAGGCCGAGGGGTTCGAACAGGCCGATGGTGGCGGCCCGGAAAGCAAAGCAGTCGGTAGAAAGCGTTAGCATCAGCAAGACCGAGAGATCGAACCTCGGAGAGTAAAAAGCTACTGCTACTGCAAGATGAAGCCTGTCACGAAAAGCTCTTCGCGGAGCAACAACACCTAAACAAATTTCCAGGGCCACAGAAAATAGAACGTCCGTGTATCCTTTTTCCAGCAAATATCCCTCAAGTTCGGGGTCGCCGGGCTCGTCGGTGGCGCGAGACTCCGACACGGGCGCACGCGAGAACACCCGTCGAAGGCCGGCTCGCGTGACCCTCGAGGAAAGCGGTCGAAAAAGCAAGCACAAAGGCAGGGGAGCGAAGGCTTCCGGAGTCCCAGACAAAGTTGAAGATATAATCGATATTTTAAGGTTCGCTCACAGCGGCCGAGATTCATTGCATATATTATACATACCTGGTATATATTATACCTGGTATATGCCAGCAATACATCGTATAGAGGACGCAGCTGATACTGATTTCGTGATCGAGAGCCCCTAGGGTTTTCTCGGGTTTCTTTCACTCGTGGAATTAAACCAAAGCAGTAGACGCCTGCACAAAAAAGCCATAACGAGAAATACTGGTATAGTCCATTACTTGGGCCCGTCGTACACGGGTTCACAGATTTACACGAAAATGGTATGCATACACACGATATAATCGATGGCAGCAATATCGCTTGCGGGGGGGCGTGATGTTCAGATATTGGCAGTGAAGACTAATGACAGGGGTGTGCGTGAGCACATCTGTGGCCATGCCATCAACAATGTGACGGAGAGGTAAGGTCAAACAACCCAGAAGAAGAGAGCAAACGATTTACACGGGTGTCCATCGTTTGATCGTACGTGGTTTTAAAACAAACCAATGTGCGGGGGGGGTCACGAGGCTTGTATGCGGAGTCAGAAGATGCACTCATAGCTACGTAGATGAACTCAAAGGTAGACTCGACAAGATAGGTGCAAGTGATCAACTGGTATATGGATAATATGTACATTTCAAAGGGAATGTAATGACAATTAAGTACATGCGGAGGAGCCTAGGAGCAACCTGACTACCTCAAGTACACGTACTGCTATAGTTACTGGCCAAATCTGCCAAGCACGTAATGTAGAATCAGTGCAGCAAATTGTCGATTTACAGGGCAACAACTACACGGCCGCATCTCGAACGTCCGCAAATTGATCGCATCCGCTGCGGAGACCAAACAGGACGGGATGGTTGGTAGTTGAAAGACGAACACATCCCTATCGTGAATTACCCCACACCTTGCGATGATAGGGTTTGCCACTGCCTCCACTTCCTTGTGTTTCGCCGATACATCTTCTTCTTCGGCCGCGGGGTTTGATTCCAGCCACTGCCACCGAGCGCGGGGGCCAAATGGGTGCGATCGTCGCGCTTGGTTAGTACGCGCCAACGCATCGCGGTTGTACAAGCGTCCGAATGGGCATTCAACTAACACGACCTATACAGCGTCTAACCCGCCATGAATGATATTCACGTCCACCAACTGCATCAAACCTCAAGGCCAGCCTCTACGGATGCCTTGAGGTCCTCCAGATCTTTCTCCGATAACTTGTCCTTCAGAGTATCCTCGTATGACGCCTTTAGGTTGTACATGTAGGTCTCGAAGTTATTCCTCGATTCCACGTTGGCCCTAGGCATTGATGCGGGGAGACGCACGAGTGGGTTTGACAACAGAGTGTGACGGTGATAAATGGACGACGCAACGACAGTGTTTTTCTCCCACAGAGAATATGCTAAGTTGCTGCAACATTATATATATATCGGTAACGTAATGAAACCTTGCGCTTACTACAAATTACGACGATGGCGTCACAGAAAGAGGTTCCACACGGATACGGAAACTAAGAACCAAATCGGTGTGCAGGTGAAATTTGCTCGGGTGTCGCGAATGCCATCAGCGACAAGAAAACATCACCTTCACCCGATATCCCCCGCTACCATGTGGGGTTATAAAACAACAAGCGCGGGAAAAGGGTGTTCGGGAATGTTACCAGGGTGGTGTTCCGGCACTTCACGAGGGGATTTAAAAACTGCCGTCGGGCAGAAGACGGTATATCGGTGTCGTTATGCCCCCCTCGACGATTTCAGGCGAATTCGCCGCATAACAACCTCATATCGGCAGTGCGCATGGGCCAAGCCGCGGCTGTACCGTGTTCTGGCCAATAACCCTACCTTACACCGACTCATACTATCGTGCTGGGGTTGCGTTTCGCCGTCAAAAATGGCATGAGAGTTCTCAGCGTTTTTTATGCGCGCAGAAGGCCGTCCAACACGCCCGCAACACCCACGAGCTCTCTTTTACTGACGATGGGTATCGCCTTGGTTCGAGCTTGAGCTCTCTTTTGTTTTTGCGTGGAAAATGGATGGCGACCCTTATGCCAGCGTCGCAATGTGAGGCGGCGGTTTTGTTCTTGTTTCATCCGTGTAGTTCGACAGCGTGCACCTTAACCGATCGGTGGACGCCTTCATGACTTATAACCAATCGATGCGCTGGGAGCGGTGTGCTCTCGTATGCTGCGTGCCGGTTGGTACCGACGGGTGATGAGGCCAGCGACAGACTCAGTCAAGCCCAAAAACACGTGGCTGCCGATGGTTCTTTCGTCTCCAAGAGTGGTTTTCAGCGGCCCCTACTGTAGCGCACCGGTACTTCTTTGTTGCAGGTGAAGGCATATGCCGCCACGAACATAATGCTGGCGGAAAAACCGTTACCTTAGTGGCGAGCGCGATTGCCCACGCTTGCCACGCATCCGTCCACTTTAGGGCTGGATGGTATCTCTTAACTAGAGCTGTCCTGGCCATTTTATCCCTTTGCAGTAAGGACGACAACTAATGTTGAATCAATGTGACAAGTACATACAGCATTGGCCACACCAAGCAACCCGGTATGCTGTGGTACGAAATGCGCCTGAAACCAATGTAAGCTTGGGTACGACACGCTGCTTTTAATAGCATTGCGACAAAAAAAAATCCATTCATGAGCACAGGTTGCGAATCCCAATGGAAGGTTGTGTACGATATGCGGGTAGCATGGCGATTGATAAAATATTCCATTTACGTGCATAGGTTCCTATAGAGGAAGTCATTACTGAGTGCAACACGTACTTACTCAAAGTTCTACTTTCTGGGGACGTCCTACTGCTGCTGGTATTGTGGGAACCTACGAAGTATAGGCTTAAATCGATATATGTTTGCATCCAGCACGTCACTTCGTAGTATATTTCGGCGAACTGCCAAGTCTGAACCACGGCCTATAAGTCAATGGGGTGGAGGTGCCCATTCATTTCCGTCAAACTTTACACACCTCCAAGATCTACATCGAATGAGATCATCTACGCGACGGCACTCTACCTCGTGGTGACTTCGCTGCAGGACGTAGTTCTCTGGGCACAAAGAGGTAACACTTTAAGAAACTGACATAGAGCCCTACTAAAACATCCTTCCCGAGCCTCGGAAACCATCTCTTCCCTCATCCCGGTTTTTCCTAGGGATCTCCCCTGTTGAACCATTATCCCTCGCATATTGCATTGCGAACAATGAAGATTCTGTGAAAAAGCGCCGAATATATGTGCGGGAGATGAGGGACCTGGTGCGGTCGTGGGGACTGCGAAAGCAGGGGTTTCCAGGTGAGAGTGTTTCTACCACTTCTCTTAAGCGTGCCGGGGGCATGATAATTGTGCCGCACGCGGTGTTGGTGATTGTTCAGTCGACAGTGGTAGTTTGCTCGCTTCATTCTTACAATATGCGCAACAGGTGTATTGGCCGTGGGTTCGACCAGCAGAATGTGGCGGGCTTTGCGCGCCGGAAGGCTGGGTGCTTGCTAAAGGGTCCGCGTTGGGAGCATTTTTTGTGGCACTGCGTTAGTCGTGTGTTTGTCGGGCGGGGTCTGGAGTGTGCTTGCCGGACTGCGTTGGGATTTTTTTTGTTGGCGTCGCGTTTGGGAAGCGCTCCGGGGAAATCGACGGAACTAGATTGTGTGACTGGCGATGGGAGTGTACGTGTGAGACTACGATAGACTTGGGATTGTGGAGACGCGTTGAGATGAGGTTGGCGCGACTTGCCTTTGGGATGGGTTCTAGAGACTACCAGATATATAAAAATGAGAGTCGGTGCTATTGATATGGAAACGAAAGCGTTGGACAGCGTTAGCGAGTACAAATGTTGATGGCTCATCGTGTCATATGGTCGGAACCCAAACGTATTTGGGACCTGTACGGCAGTCGGTGAGCACCGATCCCACAACTTCCCTTGACGGCAAGTTCGCTAACAAAAAAACGACGTGTCGAATCGCTCCCGTTGGAAACGTGAGGTGGAGTCCTGCGGTATCTGGATCCTATGCGAAAACTACCGTGATGGCGCGATCCCATGCAGACAACGCGGTGCCGTGGTAACGCTGGAAAAGGCACAAACCAAAGAATCGGTGCGGAAGGCCGCTCTGGCAAACATGGATACCTCTACCTGATCCGTAAGGTTTTCCCGCACGAGGCAAGTGAGCTCGACTTCAGCAACATATCGCCGGAATACTTGGTCTCACCCTAACCAGACCTAAGTGGGCTGAGACTAGGTGGGCGACTGTCAGGATCCATGACCGACTCGTTGAGATGCTGCGCCGTGTGAACTAGACGATGTACAAAACACGAGGAATAATTAGAAGGCACTCCAGAGAGCACCTACGAGGCGAGGTACATTTGGGGAGATGACGATTAACGCTTCGGACTGGCTCTTCCGGAACATCTACGGTAAAGTCAACACAAACTAAAAAAATATTAGATTGGGCGCTAAACACTGTGCAGACGAAATCTGTGTTATTTTCGGATATATTACAAAGCAACGCGGCAAAAACTGGTCACATTCAAATCGTGCAGTGAATTTTGCCGCGGTGCTTGTGGACGCCATGCGAACACGCCGTCAAAAACGCAAATAGATTACGCCGGCCATATACTTGTGATACAAAATAAGCTACAAACGCAAGGCCAAAAACCGACGAAAAGGACGTGCATCGGGTTGAATTAATATGAGCGCACACACTAGCCATTCCGAGTTGGTATGTGAATCTCTTACCCACACTAGCCATTCCGAGTTGGAATGTAAATCTCTCACCGGTCCCGACGGTCCTGTTCCGCGAACGTGTCGGCTTCCTTCACCATTCGCTCAATTTCTTCTTCCGACAGGCGGCCCTTCTCCGATGTAATTGTGATATTCTGGACTTTACCGGATGCTTTGTCTTCCGCCGAAACCTTTGTGGTGAAAAGGAGAGCAGGGAGGTTGATACATGCACCATGCACATAAGGGATTCTCATTCCCGTTGGAACAGCATGCACTATTAAGCGTCCAAGACGAGCATTCTCTGGGTTAGGCTGAAGCATGCAAGGAGGTCTCCGATGTCGTCATCCCTAGACCCTCCTCACCCCGTGCACAACGTGGGTGTCAAAAAAGCCCACGACCAAACAAGCCTCCTTGTCTCTGGCACAAAACACCAAGTACCCGCCACGTTGAAAGCTCCAATAACTTCATCCCTGGTACTCTAAAGCCGTCGGGATTCGCTGCAGTGTCATTGTTGGCGTTCGGTGAATGCCTTCCCGTAACTTCGAGTCACAGAAAAACGCGAATTGTGCCCAGGGCAATGGGAGGAGGTAGTCATTTCGGACGCGCTTCCTCACTGTAGTCTCAACCAACGGTAGCTGAGAGACACGAGACCATTTCAGACCTCATGAACGCAAAGTGCGTATTATTGCAACCCGTTGACTCCGGCACTGCCCACAACATGAGTAGCGGGTCACGCGACAAGACAACCATCGCTAAGTCTTTCGGGTTATTTCTGTCGGTCCTGCAGGGTTTTTGCACAACGGCAGAGGGGCATCACACAATGAAATTTTACGCTGATCACCGGGTTGTTTAGGCGACACACCGGCAAGAAACACCAAGACGGCTCACATTTCAACCGCCCTGCTTTCATCTACACGCTGGATTCATCATCGATTGTTCAGTGGTACGCGTCATTACATGCCCTCGATTGTCGAACAGGTATTCAGAGGACACGGGAAAGTGCAGACTCGTTTGTGAAACAACCCCACCTGCAGAATCCCGTTGGCGTCGACGTCAAAAGAAACCTCTACTTGTGGAGTCCCACGTGGTGCCGGCGGAATCCCGGAGAGGTCAAACTTGCCCAGCAGCCGGTTATCCCGGGTCATGGAGCGTTCTCCTTCAAATACCTGACGTGTTGGTCAGCGGCGAAAAGCATCCAAGATACTGAGGACGAATCCAAAGCTAAACATGCAAGACAGAAAAATACCACTCAACGCACATGACGCGCTCTTGCCCTCTCTCTGTCAGAAACGGTGAGATCTGTCGGTAGATCAAGTGCCGCGGAACCAACAGTGCGGACGACTCCATCAAGCTTCCTCGTCATCGGCGTTGCGTTCAAAAAGGAGGTCTTGCAGCTGCAGAGGAAAAACGTGATCACACATGACATTGGTCATCTGCCTTTCGGGTTGGGGAAAACCGCTACTCGTGCCTATAAACCGAGGGAGGCTACACAAGAGCAGAAGTGATGGGGTAGAAAGCATGTTGGGATTCACGTATGCTTTTGGGCGATACCGATTCAAAAATATACAACGAACGCGTTTTCATTACTGCATCATCAGTGCGGGGGTCAGCTTGTACCTGTCTACGGCATCGGGCGGTACTTGGTTGCAGTGGTCGTAGTATTCTGCCTTTTGCTCCAGCCACCCGACTCGCACATATAGGTCTAGCGTCGAGGGGGAGTGGTAAAAACCGTGATAATATTAATACCTCGATAAGCGAATTAAAAACAGGTCGGCTGGGTCCGTGGCAATGATGCTGCACTTATCCTGGTGCATTCTTGTGAAATCTTCGCCTTCTGTCACAAAATGGGACCCACGGGTTGAACCAAGGCGAGGACAAGAGGAACACGTAAACCGTACTGTCCATGCCAAGGCACCGGGTACAGAAAGGCACAATATACCAAACCCCGGAAAAGTAGTAGGTTCTTGAGTCACGCTCAGCCGAGGATCCCACGACCAAAACAAAGGCGAAAAAATGGACAGACGAAAAAAAAAGACACTGACAATGGACATAAGGCAGAGGGATAAAGAAGGGGCGAGACAGCAGCGTCGGCCATCAAATGGCAAGCACGGGATAAAAACAAACGGAAAACACAGGAAAACAACAAGGGGAGTGAACAACAGGATATCCAGATGGCAGGTAGATTGTGAGCTGCGAATATACATGGAAAGCTGGCAGTCACATTTCGGTCGATTATTGTCAGGTTAACGCCTCCCTAATCGTTGCTCATACGTCTCCTTCACAAAGGGTTCGTTTTTTTCCCATCCCAGGGCACCGTCATGAAAAGTGGAGGATTCAGGTATGGTGTTCACCGAAACTCGCTCATCGCACTTCCACTTTCTCCTTGTCCCTCGTCGATAGCATATCGTTGATTGTCATGTCTCTTCACCAACACGTACATATCACTCGCAAGGCGCCTGGGCTGCCAGAACCCCGAGTTGACAGGATTAAAAAATGTAGGCAGTTTCGGAGCCCCCCCATCTAGCTAGTCTCATTATTCCCATGAGCAGCAATCGTTTCCCTCCTCCACCTGCCTAAATACCATAGCCTTCATATACCCCTACCAGACCATAACCGCCAGGGGGCTCACGAACAGTATCCACTACGTACGCATTTTCGGTCGGACGCCGCTGAAACCTGTCTTCGCGAGCACGTCTGTGTAGCATAACCTGTAGTCGAGATGACCTCTCTCCCGGGCACAGCGCAGGACCAGTCGGTTTTGAGTCCACGTATTACGGCGGGATGCCGCGTTCCGGATACACGACATATATCCGTACAACCAAAGATTACACGTGATTCTCCTTGAGAGTATGCCCTCGTGAGCCGGAACGGCACTTAAGCGTCGCCGTGCATTTCCGTTCCAGAGTATGAATGAATAAGTGCAGCTACACCGCGTGGATGTTATTGCTGACCCATAGTAACAACTGCACCCGGGAATACATTCAACCATACCTGGATCAGCACGCCTGGCTGATTGTCCGCGTACGTTGAGAAACGTTGAGATTTGTGCGTAGGAATCGTGGTCCCTCTCTCGATAAGCTTCGTCATCACGCCGCCGGCGGTCTGAAAAGGTGAGCAGCAAACGTTTTGACAGTATGAATAACGGCCGAACCAACGATTTCCAAAAACGCAGTTTCCATGGACCGCAAGGGGAATGCCATTGGCTGAGCAGCGGTAGAGTATTCCAAGGGCGGAATGAGTACGCCACATATCTGAGGGGACCCAGCCGATTGCTCATCCGAATTCCACCGAGCAAAAGGAAGAACTATGTACCTAGAAATCCCACCCCACAACGGTGGCAGCAACGACGACGAAGCGACAGGCCAACTCGGACAGCCATTTCTGGCGCACAAACGCACCTGACATTTGATAAATATCGTCAGCGCTGCCTTTTGCTTTAGTGGCAGTACATGTATCGACGTCAGGCCAAATTTTGCCTCGAATGGCAATTAGTGCGTGCAAGCCAATATCAATGCATGAAGCATTTTCATCTTACAAACAGCATGACTAGAAGTGTGTATCTGACCAAAAGGGTCAGGAGCCGCAAAACCCAGTGATTGCTGGATCAGCTCGACGAAGCGGAGGGAAGCTTGACTGGACACGACGGACCTCAGTGTCGCCCAGAATGATATGGAGTTTTTAATGTTATACACGTTAATTGTTGTTTAATACTCAACTTCGATAACTTCGGTCAACGTGCCTTCTGCGTTGATCAGGTTGTCGAGCACAAGTTGGCGTCTTACTTGGAACAAGCCCTCAGATGAGAGTCGCACGCAGCTTTCGTGAAGACCCAAAAGCTAAGATGCGCACGCACACACCAGTAATTTTTCGTATCGGTGACATGCGCCGACATCTCACGGAAAGGCGCAGTCGCGCAGTTGGCCCAATACTTTTTTTTGTCTTTGTGCTGAAACGGTACATTAAGCGCGTTGGAAATCGTGATTCAGCATACGGGACATGAGCAGCCGCAGCCTGAAGCATGTTCTACGAGGGCCCGCCAGTGAATTTTGGTACGCCCACGCGGGCGTGCGTACGCTGCTGCTCTACCTTCTTGCCTGTGCGCTTCGGTCGTGCTGTACTGAACGCGAGAAGTAGAAAGCAGCCAGGAGCGGCAACATATTTCGTGGCACGCGCTTCAAACTCTCTGCGCTGATGGAATAAATTGTTATTTCGACTCCAGATCCTTGCTCCCAAATTGAACGTCGACGAATATATTCAGCCCCACCCCCAGCATCAACTCATAACGATAAAAAACGGTTAAACCAGGTGACACTGGGAACGATTTGCACGCAACGCGCAGCTAATTTGACTCAACCTATGCGTAGGCCACCAACACAAAACGCGCAGAAATTCAGATCAACCTGTGGGTACGACACCAACCAGTGCGTGCGTAGTACGACCATTGCGGCTCGTAAGGATCTCACCTCTATCCCGAGGGAAAGCGATGCGACATCGAGCAAAAGGACGTCCTTCGTCTGTTCGGATGCATCCCCGGACAGGATCCCGCCCTGTTCAAACAAATTGCGGGAGGACGGGGTAGATGTGAGATTAAGGTAGATATCGATGCACGTGTAACGGCGTCCCGTCCTCAGTCGCCTTGATGACGGACATCAGCGTACCTGCACGGCCGCTCCAAAGGCCACCGCCTCGTCGGGGTTTATCTTGCGGTTAAGCTCCTTGCCGTTGAAAAGCGTCGACAGAAGTTCTTGGACCTTGGGGATTCGAGTAGAGCCGCCGACGAGCACAACCTCGTCTACGTCCGTCTTCGCCAAGCCCGAATCCTTCAAGACTGCAAGGACAGGCTGCGTGTTTTCACCCCCGAAGCAGGGTTGTTGAACGAAATTGAAGGGGTCAGCATTGCTCCTGAGCTTACATGAAACACATTAATACATACCTGGTAGACACTATAAACCGCTCAACGTCGGAGATACTTTGAAAGGATAAGGAGCGCTCTACGCGGTCGCCGAAGTGGAACAAAATATACTATTATATAAAGGCATTTACGTGACGCGCGTGCAAGTGTTGATTTCGCATGGGTGAGGCCCATACTGCGCCGACGTGAGGACATGGCAACGAGGCTTCCCGAGCGTTCGTCATGATCGCATTAAAGATTACCTCGCATCTCGACGACCGGCTTTCAACTGGCTCCCGTAGTTTCGGACACAAAGAACGACTTCATGAGGACCTCAAGTATTGCTTTACAACATACCAGGTATAACCAACTTCTTCGGAAATCGGCACACCCGCTAAAGAGGCCTTACATATCAGGGCAAGGGTGCTTGACCGAACTGGCCACCTAAAACAATGAAACTTACGTCCAGAGTCTTCTTGAACAGGTCCTGATTCAGCTCCTCAAACTTCGCTCTTGTTAGCGTCAGTGAAAAATCGATCCCTTCGTGAAGAGCCTCCACCGTGATAGTTGCCTTCACACATGCCGGTCAAAAACCGGTGAAGGCACCATACATAACATACCATCAAGGCATCAAGAGGTGCGACATACGCGGCGAACATGGAGGACATAAGGACCGTTCAGATGATCGCGGAAAATTTCCATATGGGGGAAAAACGAACAAACTTGGGAAACGAACTATCACTGCAAACGAAACAAGTGCGACTTTTTGCACACCGATCGCGTGAAGTAATCGTACTGCGCTCCCCTCACCTGACTTTGGGTGGACAGTGTGCGTTTCGCCAGCTCGCACTGCTTCCTCAACCTCTGGACGGCCCGCTTGTTGCTGCTGATGTCCACGCCGTTGTTGCGTTTAAACTATCGTCGATGTGGGCCCAGCACAAAATGAGAGATCCAGGTGGGATATTTGTTCACGTGTGGCGTCGTTCGAAGGTTGCATTCGCGCAAAAACCACGTCTTCGGGCATGCTCCGAAAATACGACGAATTGATCGTTGAGCAAAGACACGAAGAAACAACCGTACGGTACCCACGAGGCTCTTCGGTCGACCGATAACGAGCTACGTCCTTCAGCGTCCAGCATTAGTTGTAAACATTCCCACTTGGCGCCAGACGAGGCGCTGTCACTCGGACGCCAGTAGAAAAAGAGACCCACCTGTGAAATGCAGTACTTGATGATACGCTGATCGAAATCTTCGCCGCCCAAATGAGTATCACCGCTTGTGGCTCGCACCTCGAACACTCCTAATGCGTACGTAGATGAGCACCAACCCCGCGGACAAGGTTATGAGCAGTATGTATTCAGCAAATAACAACGACGTCCCTCGGTGCATTGCACGGGATTACGGAAAACCAACTCAGACGGTTCGAGACTGGCGACCAGGCTTTCAGCGCCAGGGTGCCGCTTACAGGACGCATAACTTATTCTTCCGAAGTGGCGAGAAAAAAAGAAGTCTAGGCAACACCCAAGACGGGCAATTTTCCGCGTGCTAGGAACTCGCGGACACCGTTCGACACCCTCCATGGTCCACGATCCAACATTGACCATCAATGCACCGAACGTCATGGTGAATTCCGTCCAATTCGTTCGGGGCTTCGCGATGCGGCATGTGACACCTGCTGCGATATATCTGAGCAAATCATACCCGAGGCTACGTGGGTGTGTTTCGGAGGATTGCCTCTGGCCAAGCAGCCTACTCTCACCGTTGTCGATGGCCAGCAACGTGACGTCGAACGTGCCACCCCCCAAATCAAAAACGAGAATATTCTCTTCGATTCCTTCTCGGTCTAGCCCGTAAGCAATTGCCGCTGCTGTAGGCTCATTGATTACGCGTTCAACCTGTACAGGACGAGGTAAGCCGGGGGGGTCAGGAATGACCGCAGGCGGACAAGGAAGCCGGAAGGCGACGTTGAAGAAAGCACCTCAAGACCTCGACGTCAAATGCCAAGCGGAATGGGTTGCATTTTGTATCGAGTTCACGGCAAACTCATCAACACCAGATATTAGGCCCGTTCGCGGAGCAATGCAACCTGCTCAAATGTGCTGCAACACCACGTAGCCGTGTGGTATACGAAAACATTGAAGTCGCCACGAACTCAAGAGAGCATATCGCGTGAATCAACCAAATAAAAAACATAATGCAAGTGCGAAGCGGGAGGTTCACGCCCAATCACAAACGAAACCAAACTCTCGGTCTTCTCATTGGTGTCGGGTTTCAGAGAACCCCGAACAAAGGCGTCGATGAAACGCACAATCTTGAAGGCGAATAAAAATAGCGAGAACGAGATGGCGCACAGTCTCATCCGTACCAACATCGACCGTACAAGATATATCTGCACCCCTTCCAAGTTAAACAAGGGACCTACACACGACATGCCAACGACCACGGTGCCCCGTAATACATACCGGTTCAAAACCGATTGCGACCGTTTATCCACGAGCGAAGGTCCCACGCGTTTTGACGGTATCTTCATGGGGCAGCCGCCCGCAACTTGCGCGTGTCGCCGTTTTAGGCGTAACGAGGGGGCCATCGATTGTGTACGAGGTTCTTCAAAATCGTGCCAAGCTCATTTAAACGGTCCATTGAGGGGTTCAACGAGCACGCTGACTAATGCACGCGGCACGATGGAGGGAAGCGTCGTTCATACGCATACCTGCAAGCCGGCGATGGTCCCAGCGTCCTTTGTAGCTTGCCTTTGGGCATCATTGAAATAAGCTGGCACCGTCACCACAGCATGCTTCACTTTTTTCCCCAAAAATGCCTTAGAAAAAGCGCCGACAAAAAAGTAGACGAGGGCAGCGGGAGCAGCAGGAAGCGAAGTTCATTCGAGTGCGGCTGCTTGCACAGCTTCGTCAACCTGCGGTTGACACCGTTTTCCGACGCAAACATCCAGCCTAACCCCACGACGCCCGAAATCACGTCAAATGGGGTAACTTCGCCACGTGCCCCGACTCAAAGCTTACGTCTGGCGGCAGCCGGCCGTCCTAGCGACTTGCCTCTGCCGTCTCTTTCATCTTTGAAAGGATCATGCCGGAGATTTCCTCGGGTGAAAAAACCCTCATCTTGTTGGGGCCCACAGCTGCCTCCACGCACGGCTTGCCGTCTTTTGTAGTGACTGGACACAGGCGAGGCGACGAAGTGCAAATGGCATAGCGAAGAACACGGCTGCTGTTGAACGAACGGCTTCACAGGATATGCCGATTCGTATCCTATAGATGTTTAGGCAGGTACCTGGTGTGAGACTGTTAACACTGGTGCCTGAACGTCGGCGGTATGACTCCGGGTGATAGCACCGAAAACATTGCGATAGATATCTGCCGTCACTGCAGGAGTTGTAGGGTTTTGACGCAAGCAGACGATCAGTAGGGACTTGCACGAGACGCGCAATCCCAATGAAAGACGTGCATCTGGGAGAGGAATACCCGGCACGCCGAGACCATGGTTTGTCGCGAAGGCCACCCAGTGCCGACTCGTATCGGGGGGGGGGGGGGGGGGGGGGTGGATGCGAGACAAAGTGACGACTGATTTAAAGTCGCAAATTACATATGTAACCCGACAGATGCAAGAACGAACAACACATAAACAGGAGCATCGCCAAGCGTGAGACACCGTGTCGACAGTTTGCGGTGGCACCTGTGAACGGAAAAAGCTTGACGTCAGCCTTCACGGTAGCGTCAGAGGATGTCCGTCCGATCAGCCGCTTCACGTCAAAAATAGTATTGACCGGATTTGAAGACGCCTGGCAACGAAACGTCAGAGAAAATTTCCGAAGGAAAATTAGCGCACGGTCTACCCTATGACCATGAATGGATGGTATTAAATCATTTCGTCGTCTGAAACATGATCCAAAACGGCGACACTATGACACAATATGATAGATATAGATAAAATCGTTCACAGGTCGAAACAAAGGCCGCGGGTCAGGGTTGGGAGATGTTATAGAGCCGGGGCATATGTCGAGCGTGAAAACAAAATTCCCGATTAAGACGATGATAAACGCGTCGTGGGATTCCAAAATAAAAACGTGATGTCGGTAACAATGCCACGAACGTAGAAAACGGGTCATGTAAGAAGATGCGTGCTACAGTATGAGGGCAGCACCTACCTTTGAAATGAGCCCGTGGCGTTGTAGCTTGGGGTCGAGAAAAAGTGGGGACGAGGGGGGGGCATCATCAAACCATAACCCGACCGGATAGCACCGGTCCAAAAACAGATCCATCACTCTACGGTCGTTGCACCTTGCAACTGAAACTTGGGGCGCGCGTCCGGTTGATAAATCCCTTCACCAATTACGTTCTTGCGAGAAACACAGGGACACGAAGGTATGTTGCGAGCAAGCCGCGCCGCAATATATTGCATTCCTGATGACACCAAAGCAGCTCCCCACTCTCGACCAGGAGACAATATCAAAACCCTGTGTCGTGCATCCTGCCACCGCGATGCCAACTCTCTTGTACGGAGTTTGGAACCGAAAACCAACATAATACATTGCCTTAAAATAGGGGGTTGGCCACATATTTCGCATCCGAAAAAAAAAAACGTTCATGAAGCTACTCGTTGTCTACCGAAAATTTCGGAGAGACATAACAAACCGGGATGTGCTCACGCAAGGTACATGCTGTTCGCCCGTCCCTCACCTGATTTTTCGCAGCATCTCCGACTAATCTCTGCCCATCCGGTGTCCAGGCCACGAAGGAAGGTGTTATACGATAACCTTGATCGTTGGTGCACACTTCAACACGCCCGTTTTGCCAAACAGCCACACAGCTGGGTACAGGAGCAAGAGTCGGCCGCCGTCGCAAGGGCATGACAGACAACGGTAAACCCTTTGCAGTCTCTCGGGGTTCAGTTTAGGTGGACAAGCGCAAAATGCAAAAGTTGAAGTATATTATGGTCGCCCACAAGAAAAGACGTAACTCGAGTTCACGCTGGTAATCAGTCTTACAGCGAAAATATCACTAAGGTGCTACCTGGAAACGATGCACGATAAATACTGCTGTGCGACAGACAAGACGCAGCAGTCAGACTCCGACAGGGAGATGGCCGCGCTGCTGTGCTGCTGACCGCTGCCTCCTGCGTGTTCCTATAAACTTATACTGGTATACCGTTTTATGGTCCGCGACCGCCACGAACCAGTCCTTAGGTTTCAGGAACACACAGCAGCGTGGACCACTAGCACCACACCACCGGCAAGCGAGCGAGCACCACCAATTACTGCAGCGGCGGCAGCAGCACAGCAGTAGCGGCGACTAGGCGGCCGCAGCGGAGGTGGCAACGGTGCAGCAGCGGCAGCAGCACGGGCAGCAAGAGCAGCAGCGGCGGAGGTCGGAAAAGAAAAGCATCCGGCTGCAATCTGTGTCTACCACAAATTTTGTTGGCGCTGTGTCGTCGTCTTGACCGTCAACCCCACCGACACCACAGTACAAGCAGAGACGGTAGCCATGGCAGCGGTGCCGGAAGTGGTGGTGGTGTAGGTTGTGGAGGTGATGACGGCGGTAGAGCAACAGTAAGAGCGACCTGAAGAGAAACAGTGGCGGGGGCGGGCAACAAAACATAGACTACCAGGCTGTGCGATGTCTACCGTGCTCTACTCGCTCAATCTCTTTCTGGTTATCCTGTCGCATATGAGCTAGCTGTGCCGTCGCCACCGCCGCCTCTGCCGCTGCTGTTGCTTCTGTTGTCACATGTCGGCACCTCTCCTCCGTGTTCTATAAAACTGGCGTTATTGTGTTCCTCGCGATGCTCTAAATGGCACCAGTACTTGAAGCATAAAACACGATGACCTGGTATCGTTTTGAGTACGCGAAACGTAATTACGTACATTGTGTTTGGGATGCGGATGGAATTACGACGATCCCTTCGCCCCAAAACACACCGCCAAAGTGTTGCCGGAATAAGTATCGCCCTATCCGGTCATTCACGATGCAAGCATCTCCCTCCTGTTGGTTACGCCTTTCGTTCCGTTGGGCTATAAAGGTATACATTGCAACTGCTGGAGGGTGTTTTATCTTGCTTGGGGGCTATACATCCTTTAAAATGGCAACTACTCATGGGCCTTTGATTCTTTGGCTATCTAGTAAAACATCATAGCCCACAACAATTTGTTATCAGGAGTAACTCACAGAGCAAATACACAGGGTGGGAAAACAAAAGCAAAGACAACCAGAGAACAGCGATAGAGGGTAGCACAACGAATACAGCAGCAGAGCAGCAGTAGCAGCAGTAGTACAGCAGAAGCAGCCGCCACAGCATCAGCAGCAGCAGCAGAAGGTGAGCATCCGTGCCAGCACCTGGGGTGGTCGTGTTGGCGGCCGCGGACTGTTTTTGGTTGTTTTTTCTATGTCCTGCTGCGTATTCCTATTAAAGTTGGCTGTTGCGGTTCGCTATTCGGTCACTGGTGTACTTGGATAACCTTCCTCCCAGACATACTGTAGGTTTCAACACCTTCGAACAGTTATTACGCACATATTCCATAGAATTTTGGCGATTAGTCCTTCACAACCTCAGCCAGAAGTATCCTGCTGCGTGCAACCGCTGCGATTGATATTGCATGCGGTTGTAGGAGTGATACTGCTGTACTGCTGTCAGTGCTGTGTCGGGTTTTCATTCCGCATGTGCTTTCAAACCAACAGCTGGTGCGCTCAGCGAGTTTGCTCGGTGAGAACAGTTTCTCGCGATATATTTTCAGCGTGCGCGATAAAAAAACAGACTATCCGAAACGCAGCACAAAGCTGTGATTTGAGGTTTCTGGACGAAAAAACGAAAAACGAGTATTCCTTCGAGGTTCTCTTGCTTTGTTTTAGTATACCCCACCTGACTGGGTCTCAAAAATAGGTACGTACATAGTGGTGTATCGATATACATGTGTTTCCGAGGTTTTTTTCTTTCGGGAAAGTTATGAGTGCTCCATGTTGAAGATCATGCTGCACATTGTCGGATGGCAAGAGAAATAATAATAATATATATGTGTATATACACAAGGGCTCCGCATGGGTGCCGGATAGGGAAACTTACCTCGATGGCAAGTCGTGTGATCACTTTCAAGCAAGTTGACATAAATGCACTAGTCGATCTTGTGACGAACAGGATCAGGGCATGCCAAGTGGTGCAGGGAAAAGACAATGCAGAGTGTCAGTTCTCAGTTTTTGTATCTGTCTCACTCAAATTATAGACAAACTTTATAGCATTTTTTTGGGCGTTATTATTGCCGTCATTTTCAGCCATTCACTCTGAAGCCCAAAAATCAGAACCGTCTGTCATTACGATGGGTCAGGAAAGCATTGAAAATTTGGAGCTCAGTTGCTGCTGGCGGGTGCAGAAATCAGCTCAGTTCGGAGAGGTAACTTTTCAGAGCTAAGACTACTTCGATTTTGTTTACGATAATCGTAGTATTGCTGCCTTTTATCTGCCCACTTGCCAAGTTCCCAACATCCACGCAGATATCACCCCTATCCACGGCGAGCTGTACATACTTCCAACGGCGCTTGTGCAGAAGAAATGGCCTCTCCCGCACATGAAAGCGAAAGCAGCAGCAACACAACATAAAAATGTCAGCAACAGCAGCAGCAGGAGTAGTAGCAGGCATCGCTGCAGATACGGTCGGTTGCTGCAGCTGCTGCTGTGCAGACCCAGCCGCAACACCAGCAGCAACACAACAGCAGCAGCGGTACGTATGTCATCGCAGTAGACAACAACTTGCAGTATACGCCCAAATTACTGCGAGAACAGGACGCGTAGTGTACGCGCAATATCGCGCCTAATCCTGAGAACAGGCAGTACTAAGATACTGCGAATATGAGCAGTATCGAACACTCGATACCTGATATCGATTGGCGATACAGAACAACCGCAAAGTACTGCTTGCTGCCGTTGTATTGATAGAGCATTTTCCGTGTAATAGTTTCCCTATCGTTATATGGAGCGGGAGTGCTCTGGAGACTCACGCCTTGTCCTTTGACTTTTTACACAAACACGATGCTGCAATCTGTATCGCCCCTACTTTATTTTGCGATAAAAGAGAATCATCTTGGTGGTACAATACCCTCCGGAAGAATACAGCAACCTTGCACGCATCATACGTACACGCCTCCATACGCCATGCACTACATTGTTTTCACCACTCATTCCACAAAAAATAGTACCGGTACATGGCAGTTGGAAATCATCGGCCTTGAGTCCCCCCACGTCCGTACGAATGGGAATCGTGGAAAATAGGTACCTGGCAGTCTATAACCAACCCAAAATGTATCATGAATTTCAGGATCGCACAGCAGTGGAGCGTGGTGCGTACGCGGCATAAAACCTTGCATTTCAGTGGTGCATATAGTACCTAGTGGGGTGTGGGCATTGGCGATTGTCCAAGGGAAGTACCTGTACCCTATTGTCGACCGCTGAGTCTTCAATAACATGAAACTAGTGAACTGCTATTACAAATCCGGCATCATAGTTGGTACCGACCTGTACGTTGTTCCTAGGTCGATGCCGATGCACGGTCCGTCGATCGCGTTAGCTGTGTTGGTCGCGCCTCCTCTAACGCCCAGACCTAAACGCCGGGTGCGTGACGCCGTCAATACGCCCACCTTGGCCTTCGAGAACTGACGGGTCAAATTGAAGTTGTGGCGGGGTTAGCGAAGCTCGGTGCTATGGTAACCTTCTCTGAACTTAGCCAAGCGTGAGGTGGTATGCATTTAAAGAGGTGGAGCTTCCGTAGCGGTGACACGCGGTCCAACCAGAAAACACGTGTCATACCTTCGGCTTGTGAACCCAGGCATTTGCACTGCTGGCTCCTGTTTTACACGCAGGCGTGGAAATATCCGTCGACAGGGAAGCCCTGGTGCCAGAAGACGCCGTAGCGGCTAGGGTCAGAGCCAGCGACAGCTTCATGTCTGGTGTGCGTATTCTGTATAGTGGGTCCGGTGAACACCACATGCTACGCGCGAAGCTAGGTTTCACATGAGTTCGAAGGGCACAGTAAGTAGGGAAAGGGAAAATTTGTCTGGCTCCTGTGATTGGACAGTTGTTTAAAGCTTTTATCCCCTCTGGTTTTTGAATTTTGGAACATACAGGCCCAAAACCCATGGCAGAGTTAGCGGCCCTGCCACGCGAGCATGCGAGCACGTGAGGGACTGGATGGTGTTGCCGTAGGCCATTATCCGTCGTTCCGAAAACTGAACTGACAATTCTGGGAGATGATTGACAGACTGTTGGCGTGGAATGAAAGAAATTACTATCACATGGGACCATAGTTAATAGGACCTGTGGTATACATAAAAACCTATATATTTACCCCTTTTTACTAACAATATTTGGTCCTATTAACTATGGCCCCCCGTAATATATTGATGGGAATGACCAAGGGTTTGCAACTACTGAAGCCGAAATGAAAAGGGGCCACGCGTAGTGTAGGTACCTGTGGGGACTTGCACACAGGACACAATCTTTGGCCCTAGTCCGTTGAACCTGGACCAGGAGGTCGTTGAGGGAGTTCAGATGTATCCCAGCTCGATTGCAGTGATGTGACCCAAGGCGATTGCTTTCTCAATGTCAATTGGGGAAGAAATGGAACTGATATAGGACAGCTGAGTGAACCCCGGATGGCAGTCTTCGCTTCACCCAGGAGGTAACGTTCTTTGACGAGCTCACAGGGCTGTCTGGAGTGCTTCCAGGTAAGTAAAACAAGCCCGACCTGGGCAGGTGGAAACCACCGGTACAACTTTTGATCGAGCAAGATATTATTACTGGCCTTAGGTTCCATTTTTGTTGCATACCTGGTACCTGGTAACAGATACCACGTATCTGGCATCCTCTCCACCAGGTCCACAATGCTGATGAACATCGGCAGAATGGAGGACGCAGTACGGGTACTTGCCACGCCTAATCTAGGGTCGCTTGTAGTAGAACAAGGGCAACAAGCGTGCCTGCGGCTTGTCGTAGTCTGCTGCTGGCCCTACCTGTAATGCAGAGTATTTAAATTTGATGGATCGGTAGTTGCTCGAGCTCTCTCCGCTGAATTTCTTACCTGGAGTACTCCCAAACAACTTCGTACTTTTGGTCCGCACATAAGAAATATGGTCTAGAAATCGGGGCTCAGTGCTTGACGAAAAGCTGAGAAACTCGGTGTAAAATCTTGAGCTGAACCCGGCCAACAAGATAGGGAAGTAGACATATATGAAGTACCAACGGTCGACATGCACACGAGATATGGAACACTCTTAAGAGCATCGGACAAATTTGCCGAGGACATAGTTTTTGAGAGACTAGAGAGATAAGAACCTATTCTTGAAACATGCACCGGTTGATGAGAACCCAGAATATGAGTAATTGGTGGTAACGAGGCGCAACCTCAGACTGCAGTAGTCATATCTGCGATGCATAATGTTCGGCGAATATAGACCGGTGTGCTAAACCAACAAGAACGAACATCTCCGCATGCGGTCGTACGTATCCGTGACGTTTGGGTTAATTATTTTAGGGGGGGGTGATACTCAGGAACAGCAGCCGGCATGGTGGCGGCAGCATAGCAGGAACAACAGCAGAAGCACCGGCACCAGCACCAGCACTAAGGCACACGAAGCCTGGGTCGGCGTCGCTATACCCTCGGCGTGTCGGTCTAACCTTTGAACTCTTCGTACACGTACTCGATTTTGTTGTGTCTTTCCTGGTTGCCCACGTAAAGTTCGGCATATTTAAACCTATGCCAATGGGACATCGAAGTTTCAATAATAAATTGAATTCCAAAGATACCCGCCATATTTTTTCAGGACACGCTTCCTATGGGCCAAATGAAAAAAAAAAAAAATCCTTACTTTTGGAAAAGCCCGAAAAAAGCAAATCTGGGGCCGATGTTGGGCCAACATCGGCTTTAGAATAACTCAGGCCGATCTTTGGTTCGAAGCGGCGAAACTCCGAGTCCTCGACAGACATCGATCGACGAAACCCACGACTGCGTCATGAATTCTGAACGGAGTGCGTTCTGTAGGGGCTCCGACCCACCCTAGGGTCGCCGTCTTCGCACGATGGCCGGTGTCATGTGGCGGGAGCTGACAAGGCGTATTATAAAAAAACATTTTGCCTCTGGTTTGCACAAAAAAAAACTTCTCCACTCGTCTCGAATGGCAAAAAAAATATTTTTGGTTTGGTTTGGGAGGATACTGTAGGACGCCGCCGGCAAGCTCTCCCGCTCTAGACCATGGATCCACCTGATATCTTCGAGGCCGTCATCTATATTCGTTGGCCTTGCTACATACCGAGCGGGTTGGCCGTGGGCTGAGTGTATGTCCAGATCGAGCGTCGATCGTCGCACGAGCTGGTTTCGATCACCGTGTTGACAGTTTGCAACCAGGAAAAACAAAATGCGCCGCCTGCAGCCGTTGGGGGGAACAAAATAAAAAGTCTCTATCTTTCCCTCAGCGGCGGTACGAGAATTTTTTCGGCTTTTTTTTTAAAGCAATATATTTGGGGAAACTTTTGAACTTCGCGTTTCCATTGGCATAGGTCTTAGGCCGTTTCCTATGCGGTTCGATGTTTGGGCTTCAGATTTTTACCAGATTGCTTTTTCAGATGTACACTTGGCTAATCGAAGCAGTTTTCCTATGCGTAAAAAACAGATTTATCGCGCTTGCAAAAAATCGAGCAAATGCCGAGACGAACGGATGTTGTTGTTGTCTAGCGCCGCGAAGAGACGCGTTGGGTGCGCTGCACTGCGCGTAGGATCCAAGCGTCCGGGCCAAGGCTTACGGCCTCTGGTCTGGCGCCGGAGAGACGTGCCGAGTGCGCTAGAGTCAACCTGTCTTGGTATTTTGTGTTTCACAACGTGGCCGACTGCTCCCGCTACTGCTACTTTACAGCACTGTAGTCTACAAGTACGTATCCACGGAATGGTGCGCGCCAAGTGCGCTGCTCTCGGTCTCTAGGACCGAGCCCCCGCCAGCCGAGTGTAGTCTAACCACGGAGAGATGCGCCGACCGCGCATGGGGGGCGAAACAACCTCGCTTTACAGCTGTCACCATCCAACTCATCGGTCGTTTTGCTGCTGTATGCTGTCGTCGGTAACATCTTGAGTTTAGAGAGCATCCCATTTTTCGGTTTGAAAATCTGAGAACTCAAATCGTCGGATTTGGGCCAAAATCCGAGGACTTGGGTCATCGGATTCTCAAATCGAAAAAAAACGGGGGGATTTTTTAAATTTTGGACTGTATGAGCAGGGCCATTCATTTTGTGTGAAAAAAACAGATCTGAAGCTCGAAATCGAACGGCATAGGAAACGGCCTTATTCGTCATAATGTTTTGAAGCCGAAATATTTGCGCCTGGCATGCTTTGGCCAACGAATAAAACTTCTCGTAGCCGGTGCGACCAATACTACAGCTGTACGACATCTACAGCAGAGGCTCTTCAGCACTGAGACAGCAGCAGCAGCAGCAAGAGCAATAGGACACACAGCACTCGCCAATGTTGCTGTACGCTCGCGTTATCCGTCTACCCCTTGAAGCCTTTGTGCAGGTACTCGGTTTTGTTGTGTGCTTCCTGGTTCAACTCAAACTTCGGCATAACTGTGAGACAAAAAATGTGCAGCCTGGCATGTGTCCAACAAAGCTTTTCGTGGCAGTTGCTACCACTACTACTCCTGTACGATATGTACAGCAGAGCATAGGCTGCTGCTTCGTTCCCCCATCATTAGACGGGTGGGCCTCACAATAATACCTGCAGCAGGTCTTAAGAACACGGCCCGAACGATTCTTTGGACAAGTACGTTAGCCTACGGGTACTCGTAGGGTCGGGTTTCGTTCTCAGGTAGAACTGAAAGAAGCAAAAACCGTTATGTATTCATCACTAGTACTGCCATACGACATGTACAGCAGAAATTATCCTGCTTTTCTGTGCCCTCATCAGTAGGAGCACGCGCCTGACAATATCACCTTCAGCATGTGTTATGGACACGGCCCGAACGTTGCTGTGGACGGTCACTCTTTTTCTACGAATACTCGTAGAGTTTAGGTTCGTTACATGTAAAACTATTCAAAACTAAGAATGTTATAATATTTACGGTTTCGTTTTATTTTGGCCATGGGCCAGCCACCTGCCTACACACGTTGCCGCTCCTAGCTCGACCAACTGTGCATGAATTACAACCGCACCAGCACGATAAGGTTTTGTTAGTGTGTGCGTGCACAGAGTCCGCCGGGACTGGCATTTGTGACGTGTGTGTGTTGAGCGCGGTGGACAGACGTGGCCAAAAGCAAGGTTGAATCATACACACACGATGACACAGTGACACTCGCACGTACAGAGAAACAAAAAAATCAAGGCACCCTACTACAGTTGCACAATTCATTTTGAAAGGCCTCTTATTCCTTGAAAACCAAGAAAACAGTCTCGACCGTCGCGCTCGCTAGCCTCATTACCAGAAAATGCCCTCTCCGGAACGGACCGGTTGTACCGAGCCTGAGAAGTAAAAACCTTTCCCTTTGAGACGTACAGAGTATAGCTATTGATAGTGTGTGCACCTATTCCAAGTTGTTGATCTTCGACGCCAGTGACCTGACGTATGTGTTGGCGATGTTGTTCGGTGTGGTGCGATGGTAAAGCTCCTAAGCGCTGAACCGAAGGTGGTTGTCCGACCGCGTCCATTGGCCCCGTGTTCCAGAATGCGTCCTGTCGGCGTTGTTGTTGGCAGCGATAAGAAACCACTCCGTAACACGTCAAACGATTTTCCTATCCATTTACCCAGGTACGTGAAGCCGCGAGGTGTTATGTGGATGAATCTCCCTTCCGCTTAAAGAAGAACGATGCGTCGGACAGGCACATGGATCGAGGAAGGGCTACGTAGGGTGACACTTGAATGAAACTCTACGCAACGTGTATGCCCAATTTATCATACAGTGCTCTTGCAGAGTGTTCCCTGGGTCGATTCTTGTGTAGGGTCTTATAGTTCATGCTCCATCTCGAGTTTGTTTATGCGGAGGTGAACAGATCACTGTCTGCTCTCTTTGTCCTCTCCCTTTCGGACCCTTTCGCACCCCTGTTTTCCCCCCTTCCGTGAGCTGCCTTTTCTTACCTACTACACGCAGTACATCTTTGCAACGTCCCCTTAAGCAGAGTCAAGAGCTTGACTATCTACATTATGTTCATACAGGGTCAGCGGGTTGTTAAACGTAACAGCCGAGTTGGTGACAAGTACTACGTAACCCACGTGAAAGTTCAACCGTGGAACTCGTATTTTTACACTTTCTATGCCGCCGTTGTAAATATCCTTCACGAGGGCGGGCACGAAGAGTTGAGAAGTACGTAAGGCGCTAGTTGAACAGCAGCGCTCCGAAACGCTTTCTTACGCTGCTTTTATGACATGCCGGGTGTGAGGCTATATTCTAGGTTTTTTGCCGTTTTTCGTTTTTTTTTTGTTGACTTTCAGCTAATCTCCGCAGTAGATCGTCGACGCCGGACAAATTAAAAAACCGAGCCATGCGGACTTGTTTTGTGTCCTTGCAGTTATTGTAGTTGCGTCTGCAATACGGCAATGTGCAGCGTATGAGCTTCAAAGCTGGGCACTCAGAAAATAATCATTCCCCGAAAAACAGAAAAACGAGGGTAAGCAAAACAAAATACACCCTCTATGCAAGTACATGTAGTCTAACTACCTTTTCTACTACTCCCGCGTAACCTCTGTTCACTTTCGTTGCTGTCATTGCTCCTTCATTGTTTTACATTTTTGTTCGCAATTGTTAAACAGGACAGGGACTACAGGCTGCTGGGGCTTACCAGTTATGCCGCAATATTCTGGATTCTGTTTGTTGGCAAGGACGGAGCGTTCCGTATTGCTAGAAAGGCTATGAAAAAAGAGGGGACGTGGGCAACAGTCGGGGCTGGTATCAAGACGGGGGTGGAAGCGGGAGCAGGATCGGGTACTGGAGCAGGACCAGGGTTGGCGCTGAGTGTGGCTTAGGGATCGTAAGGGAGAAAGTTCCGGGTAGTGTGGAGGGTTTTGGTTCCATCTGAACATTGCAGGCAGTGTCAGTGGAGTGTTGGCTGCTCGAATGCTGTAAATCTATCATTAGATATATTCTGGTACTTCTCTTCAGTTATCCAAAACAATCCGGTGGAATTCCGGGATAGGGGACGCAAATAGTGCTCGGGAATCATCATCGAGAGAGCAGTTCTTAGAACCCTGCTTGAACCCCTCGCAGAGAGACTGCATGCCATAGCGCTAAGCTTTCGGTGACACAACACGAGAGAGGAGGGTTTCGCGGAAGATTTCCCCATAAGAGACATAGGACAAGCTCATAAAGTGCCAAGTTGACGTTCACGGTTCGAACTTGTTTCCGGTTCCCGTTCGTACGATATTGTTTTTTTTTACCACGCCATGAGATATCACCTGTGCATGGTCTGCGCTAATATGCACCTCGTGACTGCCAGTATCACGCAGGGAATGCGGGAAGAGTGCGTTTAGAAATCGCCGCCGCGTGGCCCGAGACATCCTGTTCGATGTTGAAAAAGTGTTCAGACGATCGAGCTAGAGCGGCTCGAATGCACGAACGCAGTTTCAAGTGCACGGCTGCGTTTTCCCTCTTTTTTTCTGGCGCTCAAAATGCAACCGAACAACCTTGGATTTTTCACGTGCAGAAGCGACGGATTTCGAACACTCTAGCCGTCGTCCTGACTACAGAATGAACAACTGTTCTTCCACGCACGAAACTTATCTGACCTCGTGGCAGCGATTCTCAAACAGACTCGTCCCGCATCCCCTGCGTGATACGGGCCGTCTCAGGATGCAAGTTATTGCAGACCATGCACATACGTGAGGTCTCCTGGCGTGGCCCAAACCTACAACCAGGTACACCGTAGATGAATCGGGAACAAGCTGTGGACTCCATCTTGACCTTTTCGATCTCGCCCTACGTCATTTTCGGTGCTATCTTCGGCGAGGCCCCTCTCTCTGGTGTTGTGTCACCAGACGGTTGGCGCTACGGCACGTCGTCTCCCCGTGGGGGGTGTACGCAGTGTTTGAAGCTGGCCTCGAGAGGGTGTTTTTGGAGCCAATATTCGCATCCCCGATCCCGTAATTCCACCGGAATTGTTTGGAAAACTAGAGAGCGTATGTGGCGGAAATCGATTTCAAAAGGGTTCAGCCCTGGTAGTGTTTGTTTCTCAACATTGTTGGTGTTATGTTCCCTACAATAGCGTCCCAGGCAGGGCATGAGAGTATGAAGAGCGACGTCGGAGGTTCGATTCTCACCTTCACCCCCCTAAAACGTGGATAGCCCTGGTAGTGTTTGTTTCTCAACATTGTTGGTGTTATGTTCCCTACAATAGCGTCCCAGGCAGGGCATGAGAGTATGAAGAGCGACGTCGGAGGTTCGATTCTCACCTTCACCCCCCTAAAACGTGGATGATGGAACGGAATTAATATGTAATTGGTGGAGATATATTTAGTCGTCAGCATGATGGAACAGAGGAGATGGGCACAACGGGTGTAGTTTGTTGAAGTGGAAGACAGGTTCTGGCCGAAGTTGAGATATTGAGGGAGAACATCTAATACTCCACTATTGTGTGTGGACGAGGTAGGGTCCGGCATTCGGTAGGAAGTCGGCGAGTTAATAAAAAAGTGCGGGGGAACACGTGACCCGAGAGCTGCGTTTTCTTTGCGATATTTCGGGATGATAGAAATGCGAGCCGGTTGGTACTTTGAAGCTGCGCATATTCCAGGGGTCAAAAATGTGTTGGTTGGTTTCATTTTTAGGTTACCTCGCCAAGAAAATAAATCGCGAGTATCTTCCCTTTAGCCGCATGTATGTGCTCTGCCAGGAGGCGGGTTCGGGGGAGAGTGGTGGGACGACGTGTTCGAGAGGCTTGCAGTCGTTTTATCGGCGGTCGAAGTGGGTCGTTCGACAAACGCAATTTAAAAGTGTCTGGCGTTAGTTGTCCAAGCGGCATTTAGTTACTGTGCATGGCAGCGTATATTTGGACATGGAGTTGGGAGAGGGGACGGACGCGAGAGAGGTCGCGAAGGCTGTAGCGCATCTGTTGGTTTTCTGTTGGAAACAAAGCGTCGACGGTTGGAGGAAAACTGGTAACTGTGCAGCATTTTCATCGCCGTGTGAGAATAGACTTGTTGATCAAGAATTTTACCCTTCAATTCGTGAAGGCAGGCACTGCGAGGGTGGGTGCTCTGAGGGGGACATATCAACGGGTTCGGCATCAGATTCCGTGGATTTAGCTCAAAGAGGGTTTGTCATTTGTTCCAGATGTGGAGGAAGGAGGCAATATCAGGTGAATTAAGCTAGGGGTTTCATTTGTTTTTAGCCATGGACCTGGCATGTTTGCATGCTACGACGGTAAAATTCCCATACATATTTAAGTGACGAGGGGAGACGTCTCCGTGCTGGTGATATGCCACAGTTACCGGCGCCTGAATGGTGGTGGTGTGCTCATCGGGTGGAACGTTTGTTAGGAGGATCAAAAGGAGGTCATAAGAGGTGCAGAAAGGTGGTTTCTCGCAAGCAAACGGTGGTTGGTGCGAATGATAGGAATTGTGATAAGTTGGCACCATCAGTTTCACGATTAACGGGGGAGATGGACAGATTTGAGGGGAAGCTCCAATTGATGTTGCTGTATCCTATCTCAGAGATAAACTGTCCTCTTGTTACATACGCAGACAAGATTAGATGGCGAGTTTAAACTTGTACCCAGGCCAAAGTGTCAGTGAGAGACTCGTTGGCAAGGCAAGGGTTGGTACCGGGAGAGTATGCCTTGCTTTCGGGAAGAATTGGAAGTGCAAACGATCATTGAAGCTGAAGGGGTGTCGATATTGGACGTACAACGTCAGGGGGGGTGGAAAGGGCGATGATACCATTATGTACGTAAGACCGGCAAGCGAGGAGGAGGACAAGGTTTTAGAAGTTCTAGCTCTACTTCGGTCGCTACAAGAATCCATCCAGGACAGGGACTCAATGGGGAGGGGTGAAGTAAAAAAAACGTGATTGTGGTGTTTAGATTTGGCGGTGGAATGGGAGTTGAGGCACTTACAATGGCTTGGTCGGACACACATAATACACCCACTCCTTTAAGGGGGGGCTGAAGTACGGTACGTTTCACAGTATGATTTGGCGGTAAAGATCGGGCGTGGGGTATATAATACTAGGCGGGGTGTGGACAAGGTCCAGCACTTGTTAATAATATTTCCAGATGCACTAGAAAAACTAGCGAACTACTAAACAGAGGAAATCTGGGGTTAGTGGAGAGCGTTGACTCGTTGGCATGCTTCAAGAAAAGGGAGGAGCAAGAGGGTCTTAGAGTCGATAACGGGCGGAGATGCACCTCTGTTGTGCTGCCCACAAAGCACAAACATATCCCGGCAACAAAGACATTGCAAGCACGTCGGCCGCCGTTTTTTTTCGCGGGTTTTTTGTTTGTCTCGTCTAGCTCGGAACGTTTTCATCGAGATGCAGATTGACAGGGCAGGTATGTACTCCTTGGTGCACTCCCGTGAGTGTGACGAAGCGGCAGCATTTTTCGCGTTCTACGTCGGGGCGGCCCTCGTCGCTAAGGTTTGAAAATATGGTTCCAGGCGCTAGAATTTCCAGATTCCTGTATTGTAGTCGACTGTGTTTATTCCGCTGTAGAACGACCAGGGGGACAACCCCAGAAGCTAGGAGTGCGTTTCTCCCCCTTCTTATTCACCAGCAAAACAATACTTGGCTACAGTACAATAAAATGAAAATCCAAGGGCCTGGAACCACTTTTTTCAGTCTTCAGCGACAAGGTCAGCTCCGAAAGGAGACAAGAAATGTGCTGTCGCTTTGGCATACTCACGGAAGTGCACCAAGGAGCTCATACCTGCCCTGCCAACGTTCGGCTTGATGGAAACGTTAGGAGGTGTGGACGGGGCAGAAAAACGAGACGTTCTCGTGAAAAAAACAGACGTGATTCCAATGCCTTTGCTGTCGGCACTTTTGGCGATATCAGCTTTGTTTCGTGAGCAGTGCAACAAAGGCGGTTTGTTGAAGTGCGAGTTCAGAGGCTGGGATGGGTTGGGATAACATGGAAGAATGCCATATTGTTATCTACTCGTATGTTTGGATGGGCAGGGGTTAGTCATTCGGTAGGTCGGTGACTTGATACAAGACCCCGCCCACCTCCCAGGGGGCCAAAGTGCGGTAGGTTTTACCTTATCACTTGGCAGTCCATATAGGGTGTCTGTTTTTATATATGCTAGGTTAAAAGTATGAATAGCGTCCACAGCACATATTTAGAGATATTTCAGCTTCACGAGCAAAGCAATTTATGAATTCATCCAAGCAAAAAAGAAAAGAAAAGGGGATATCTCATGTTCAAGAACCTGTTCAACTCACTCAAAGGGGAAACTTCCATGAAGGGACGATCAGAGCAATGCGATCATTGAATCGTTGCGTACTGAGTCCGCTGCCCACAAAGTCGGAGGTAAAACTACTGTACCAAACTGTGTCTTTTATCGGGGTTCCTGACTTACACGAAGAAGAGTCGGGTCTGGTTTTTAGTGGGGGGGAATGTGATAGAAATCGAGTGCTTAAGGCTTGAACTTAAACTGCAGCGTTCGTCGAGCAACATTTTTAGTTTATGTTACGGTTTTGGACCGTTTTAAGAATCACGACGACATGCGTTTTCGTATCGGTAGGGGCCGCGCCATATACGGACCCTCCTCAATTTGAGTATTGCCTTGTTTTTTATTGAACCCATTATGTCCCGCGTGGTCTTCGTTTTCGACCTGTCGAACAAAGCAATCATTCTACCATCTACATAGGTGGGATGCCTCCTCCGTAATAGGAGACGCACGTCCTGCCCTTCGGGTTTCCTGGAGCGCACCTCTCGACTCGGCGTAGTCTTTGCCAAACGTGAGGTTGTAGCAAGATTAGTATCAAGTTTGTGCATCATGCAGGAATGTACGGTTCTCTGTTTAATCATATGCATACCGTAAACAGTTAGTATTCGAGTGCCTCATAGATACTCCCTGCATAGTGAGCATTACATCGCCCTGAACCTAAGCATCATGTCTTGTAGGCTTATGATCCACAACATCTACTTTTCCCTACACACCACGTAGCAAAAATACGCTCGAAATTCAAGAACAAAAAAAAAAACAATCGTTTTATGACCACTGTCATAGCCCATACAGTATAGCCCCCCTAAAAATAAAGGTAGAAGATTGAACAGAGAAAATGAAACACCTATTAGCCTATCTATGTCTACAAAACGCGAAGTCAAAAAAAAAAATGCAAAAATATTGCTTTCAAAGAACAGCTGAAAATATCGTCGTACCTCCGCTGTGGGAAAAAAAAGAAAAAAATGTTCGATTTTTTCTTTTCTTTTTTCTAAAAGAGGCGCCGCAGTTTGTTTTCCTAGTTGAAAATTGTCAACGCGTTGATAAAAGTCAGCTCGTGCGACGATCGACGCTCGATATGAACGTGGACTCGGCCCACGGCAAACCCGTTCGGTGTCGGGCAAGGACAACAGGTATTGATGACGGCCTCGAAGATATCAGGTGGATCCATGGTCGAGGAGCCTAGAGCTGGCCGGCAGCGCCTTACGGTATCTTCCCTGAAAAAAAAACAGTTTGCTGCCATTCGAGACGGATATTTTTTTTTTGTCTTTGTTTTGTGCACACAAGCGGCCAAATAGGTGTTTATCATCTGCCTGGCCAGCTCTCGCCACATGATACCGACAATTGTGCGAAGGCGGTGACCCTCGGTTCCAGATTTTACTTGTTTAACGTTTTTTCGGGTTTCTCCAAAGAGTTTGGAACTTTCGGTTTTAAGAAACGTGCCCATAGCAAGCTGCGTCAGAATATTTATGACGGATACATAGGGGATGAATACTTGATGGGAGTTTAGCGTTTCCAAGTAGTGATATGGGTCGATAAAGTATAAAAACATGAAACGCTCTTTTTTGGAGAAAGCCAAGAAGAAAACGTGTCAAGAAAAACGTATTTTTTTGTGGTGAACTCCACACGAAATCCTACCACAGGTATATAGCCTGCTTGAGGATGGCGCCCCTAAAAGAATATCAGGTTTGCCCAGATTGGTTGTTTCGTGTTGACGGGCCCATACTGTAGGTGCTCACCGAGTGCTCATCTCAGTCATTTTTGCCCGGTGACGTTAAGTCACTGGGCTTCTGTGGGCCTAAATTATTAAAATCCCCTAATCCCCTGGTTTTCAACACTATTTCGAGGTCTACTTCCAATATATTTTTGTAATCCCCTCCCCCTTTTTATTCGAGACAATAAAGGATTTGGCTCTGTAGCCCATCAACCCTCTACGCCAGCTTACGCCGGATCTAAAAAATCTGGCTCTGTACTTTGGGTCAGGGTTTAATGAGTAGGTTAAGCAGTTTCGGAGAGAAGGGATCTTTAGGGATGTTTTCACTTGAAAAATGTGTTGCGTGGTCTGCACTTCGGAATCGTCGTCCGCAACTAAGAAATTTCCTTGTTCGATGCAAACTCGGCGTAGCCGCGTTTATGGCGAGTTTTGGGCCGTTTTGGCTGCGGTTTGGGGCCAGGGTTAGGGTTAGGTTTAGGGTTAGGGTTAGGGTTAGAGTCAGGGATTGGGTTGGGTCTTCGCCCGTAACTTGATCCCAACAGGAACCAAAACACCCGAACAGCCTACCAACTTAAAGATCCCTTCTCCCAGATTGTTAAAAATCTTCGTTTAAACAGCAATTCGATATCCAACCTGGCATACTAATTTAAACTCTGGGGCGAGACGTCCTGAAGCGTCACATGCCACAAAAGTTCTGCCGACAACATTGACGACGAAGGCACAACACAGACCAGCTACGAGAGAGCGTGTGTTCAATCGCCGGGAATATTGCGGCGTGGCGCGCTAGCTCTGACGGCGAAGCGAAGGACGCAGTGCAATCACGACGCAGACAACGCACAGCGTTGGCCAGACGGTGGTATTTATACAAGCAATGCATGTCGAGTACAAGCAAAACGAAGAGCAGGCAGACTCCGTATATTCCGTGACGAAACGACGCGAGTCAGACCAAGTGGGAAAAACAATGCAGGTCGAGTACAAGACGCAAAGCGGGCAGATTGCGTGTATCAGATGGCGAAACAACGTACGTCGGGTGCATACGATGCCCGTCGTATGCTGCCGCTGCACACTGTCGATCTTCTAGCACGTTATATACATCATTATTGAGCGACAACATAGACGAGGCGCTCCACATTTACGGCGATATAGGCGGCAGGCGTGCTCGCGTCTCTTGCATCTGTCGATACTGCTGTGGCCGATTTCTCAGTCGCGACGAGATGCAATCGCGGAGCTGTGCATTGAATATACACATGGCTACTGCCGTTGACGCGCTTCTATCCTGTGAACAGGCGCGGGGCATATAAAGATAGCATGGAGGACATGGAAGACCCTGCGCGTTCACGACTCGATGGGTGGGCAGAGTTGGCCAGGCAGAGGTATGTAATCGATCACCTCGTGTAATGGGTTGCCTCGGTTAAAAGGGGCAGTGAGTGAATACCCGGGAGTTTGCCATGAGGCCAGAGAGAAGATGTTAAACCAGGTGTATCATAGAAACCACCAAAGATGAAGTGAACGAAGGGGGGCTATCCCTTCGTCCCAGGATCCCAAAAAAAAGTATGCAGATGATATTTTTACCAAAACCCATTCGGGAAATCATAAATCCCGCCCCATTTTTCCACCTACACAAATCACACGTATCCGCACGATTAGGCACATCAGCCTGGCGGAATATCTACTTATACAAATCACACGTATCCACGACCAGACACGCAGACATGTGTGCGTCTTATGAAGAGCGGTTATGACCAACAGCCTCCCTAGTCGCAGCACGCTGTCATGATAATAGTGTCTATATACCGTACTCCAAATAGGTCAACAATCATCCAACACATAAATCCTCCTGTCGTAACACTACAAGTCGTACTGCTGTGGTGCTATATTACTCCAAACACAGAAATTTAAATATATAAAAACAGCTGCCTCCCTGCTGTGAAATCCGAACAATCCTAAATCAGTGTCGAAAAACCCAAACTTAAATACCAAAAATAAAAATCAGTGTCGAAAAACCCAAACCCAAATCATCCTAAATCAGTGTCGAAAAACCCAAACTTAAATACGAAAAATAAAAATCAGTGTCGAAAAACCCAAACCCAAATCCGAAAAATAGAATTAGTGTCGGAAACCCAAACTTAAAGCCAAAAAACAAAAATCATTGCCGAAAAACCCAAATTCAAATCAGAAAACTAAAATTCAGTGTAAAAACACCCAAACTCAAATCCGAAAAATAAAAACCAGTGTCGAAAAACCCAAATTCAAACCCGGAAAATGAAAATCAGTATATCCAGCATAAATTCACCACGTGTTCATTGCCAGACTACGGTGAAACTCAAACGAGTCCCGCGGTATCACTTTGGTTACGAAATCCGCATGCTGGTAAGGGGATTGTACGTGGATGATCGATATCTCTTTCCTTCCTACCAGTTCCCTGAAGAAATGGTGCTGTACGTCAATGTGCTTAGGTGGAGTTGGTGATAGGATTCTGCGCCAGCTGCACCGCACCCTGGTTAACCTCGAACACCGGTATGAAGGTCACGCCGACATTAGGCAACATGAAACACCCAACATGCCGCAAAAACAGAACTTCCTTAACGACGTCTGCAAGCGCCACGTACTCTGCCTCCGTCGGGGAGAGTGTGACGCCTTTCTGTGTCCTAGAAAACCAAGACATACAGGCACCCCCACACATCACTAACCCCCCTGAAACTGACCTCCTGTCAGTCGCCACACTTTCGTAGTCTGCGTCAGCAAACAACTGCAAGCTCAGGCCCCCTACCGTACCTTTCTGAAAGGTAATCCCAAAGGAACTAGTCCGTCTCACATACCCTAAAATACCATGGGCTGCCCTCCAGTGGACAAACTTAGGCGCAGCGCAGTACCTAGCCACCGCTCTTGCTGCGTTTGAGATATCTGATCGAGTCTGGGTTGAAAGCCACATCTGTAAGCCTACCAACTCACGAAACGGCCAGTTCCCTGGTGCTTCGTTCTTCTCGAATTCCGCAAGCCTCGTGCTTACAGAAAGCGGAGCTCTCTTCCCAAACTTTGTCCCGTACTCGTCCGCCAACTCTTCAGCGAATGTTTGCTGGGAAATCTTCAAAACTCCCTTGTCCCAATCCCTCTCATAAAAACACCCCGAATACCACCGCAACTCTCCCGGGTTCTTGACCGGAACCATCTGGTTCAATTCCTTTCCGAACTGGTCTCACCTGGCTTTCTCCCCTACCGCAAATATGTCATCCACGTGTACCACCACAGTCATCACAACACTCCCGTCCTCAATCAAACGAAACACGCACGGATCAGCCAGGCACTGAAGAAAGCCCAACGACAGCAAACACCTAGTAAGATGCGCATGTCATTGTCTCGATGCCTGCTTCAAGCCGTACAAGCTCTTGTTCAGCCTTATTATTTTCCCAGACAACCAACCGCAACCCTGAGGTAAACGCATGTACACGTTTTCCTCGAGATCAGATTGCACGAACGCCTGTTCAAAATCAAAGTGGCACAAAAAAGTTCCAGCTCACACGCCATCGCTGTCAACAAACGGACACTGGAAACAGCAACAGTAGGCGCAAACAATTCTTCGAAATCAATATTAGCTCTCTGTTCATCCCCCCGCCCTACAGGTCTCGCCTTTGTTTTCGTGGGCCAACCGTCATCATCAGCTTTCCAATCAAAAACCCCCATTGCATTAATGTAGTTGTCCACTGATTGCTGTCCCGGCACAAAAGTCCCCGCATCCAGCAATCCGTAAAACTCCCTCCCCATCGAATCCTCCCAAAGATGGGCGTACTCCGACCGCATGGCTTCCCTGTGGCTCCGTGGGACCTTGAGGTCAGAGGCGTAGCAGTGTGACAAATCCGGGGGCTTGTAGGGCGGCTGGTCGCCGAGGGCGGCGTCGATGTCCTTCCGAGTGGCAAGCAGTGCCGCCAAGGCACACGGTATCTTCCCGGCCCCCCCGGCAGACGATGTTCGCTCTCGGTCCCCCACAGTGCGTGACGGCTGCCCGCGAACCCCATCACTCGGCGACTGCTTGCGTCGCCCGGCGTCGACGGCTCCACGCGTAGTCCACATTGCCAGCAGCTCCGTCTTGCCTATCATCGATAAGAGTCCGACGCTATGGTTCAATCCCTGGTCGCTTTTCGGAGGCTCCTCCGGCGTGGCTGAGAGCTGAACCGTCTTTGAACGGGTACGCCCTGATATCCGTTGCGGCTCCGTGTGCGGCCGTGGCAAAGCGTCGGTGAGGGGCGATGGTGAGTTCTCGGGCGGTGGTGCCGGCGGTGAGGGGGGCTGAAGTGGCGGTGGCGATGGCTGAATCGGCAGTGGAGACGGCGGTGACTGGATCGGCAGTGGCGGCGGCGGTGCCTGGAGCGCCGGTGGTGACTGCACGTAGCCGATGCTGAAGCCCTGCGTTTCCGACGCGGTGGCGTCCACTAATCCCCCCGCGCCCGCCGGTGACGGCAAAGGCAGCACGGGGGCACGGTGGACCGTCCACTCAACGTCACTGGTGTAGCGATCGCCCCCCGTCGAGGCCCTGATCACCTTTACGGCGGACGAGGGGTGGTTAGAGCCGTCATTCAGATAGTAGCACGGAACCGAGTGGACGTTGGATTTCGTGCTGCGGTCCACCCGCATCATGCCTTCCTGGAAGAACGGTACCACCTGCAGGTCCGGAGGCCGCGAGAAGAACACCTCGTACGGTGATCGCTAACCGATGTTGGCCTTGGTCGCGGAGCGGTTAAAACAGTCGGCAGCCGATTGCACAGCCTCCAGCCACAGGCGGTTACCGCTGGCGCCGATGTTGGGGATTCGTCCAAGGTCTACGCTCGGGAAAAGTCGCCGAATCTCGCGACGAGCCGCATGGCCCCCCTTCATAGCGCGAAAAATTGCACTCTCGACAACCGCGTTCTCTTTTGGCTTACCCGGGGCTGTGTGTTCGCGGCGGATCCCAACCTTGTCGCAGAATTCGATGTAGCTGCGGCTGGTGAACTCCCGACTGTTGTCCGTGCGGAAGCAGAGCGGCGGCCCCACGTGGTTCATCTCGGCGATGAACATCGATTACGCGGTGGCCTCCGATTTCTTCTTCATCCCGTACGGCCGCATCCACCTTGAGGCGCTGTCGACGAACATGATCAAGTAGACAGACCCGCCCATAGACGCCTCGTAGCGGCCGGCCAGGTCGATATGCACGGTCTCCATGGGCCTCCCCGCGCGCGATGTCGTCCCCCGCGGCCCCCCAGCTCGGACACCCTTGACCTCCAAACATCCACCACATGGCTGCAGTACTCCCGTCAAGTTGATACCGTGCTGTCAAGCCGTTTCCCTCAACAATCACTGGTTCAGGTGACCGGAGGAGAAATGAAAGTGGTTAATATCAATATTCTCGGCAGGTTTCTCAACGGTAAACGGACGCCTACCCGGAGCGAGCACAGCTGCAGCAGTCATGCCTACGTTCCTAACGTAAGAATCATTCCGATCTGACTCTGTTAGGGCTTGCGCTGCTGCAAGATTGAGGGGGTAAGGGAGACATTCCGTGTATTCAGTGTCATCGTAACCATCCATAAGTCTAACGTCCGAAAAAACGGTCATGTTTGTCTCTTGCGTGCCGGGGGCAGAGACAAGAGGCCTAATCGTTGCTACTCCGTGCTAGTTTCCTAGGGACGACACATTGGGCGGCTCCATCGGGAGCTGCGCCGATGGTACTACACTAACTTCACCTGAAGCCGTGGGCGGGAAACCGTTATCCGCAGGGACTACCCCTCCTATTCTAAAGGGGGGAAGGTGGGTGGGAACCATCATCCAAGGGCCCTGCCCCACCTACATTTTAGGGGGGTTGGGGGTTCGAGAGGGGGGCAAGAGTGAACCCAGGCACGACATGTTCAGAACGGGTAGGGGGGGCAACACCCGACAAAGCAGAAAAAGCTGTAAGTCCTATAGTTGGGGTCGGGTCCATGCAAGTCGCAAACAAACTTGACCCAGTCGCGTAACGAGGGAAAATCCGACGGTTGTCGAACAAGTGTGCGCCATCCTTGTCAAGGGTGATGGATTGTCTCGTTTGTGCATCATGGAGGGAAAACAGGTTGAATCCGATCCCCTCCGTCACGTACACATCATTTAACTTGACATTAACATCAGTTTTGGAGTGCATCTTCAGATTGAGGCTACCTACACCAAGCACTCGCATAGCTTTTCCATCACCAATCAAAACCTTCTCTTTACCACGAGGGATCTCTACCCAGTCATAAATGTTACGAGAGCTGCTGGTAATGTGGTTAGTGGCCCCGTTATCCAGAACCCAAAACTCACTACCTGCTGGGCCTATCCCACGCCCCCCGACTGTCTCACTGGGAGACTGACTAGAAAGCCCTAACCCAGCTGCTACCCCATCTAAACTAGAATCGAACTCGCCTTGTGGCACTGAACGTGCCATCAGTAGATGCAGAGCGCTCTGGGGAGATGAAGATGCTCCGGGAAAAGGCAAAGAGGAAGAGGACGAGGCATGGCCGGTGGGGTTATGATGTTATGATGTTGGTGGGACGGCGGCGGCGGCGGCGATTGATGTTGCTCGTAGGTATAGGGCGCGATCTGCTGCTGATGCGGCGCCGGCGGTGGTGGCGGTGCCTGGTACTGCTGCGAAGGTGGTGGCTGATACTGCTGGGGAGAAGATGGCTGGTTCTGCTGTTGCTCTTCCTCGTAGTAGTAGTAGTCATCGACGTCATCGTCGTAGTAGTAGCTGCCGTCGGCGGCGGCAGCGGTAGTGTCAGTACCATAGGCACCACCATAGGCGTCACCATAGGCGGCGGCGGCAGCGGCGGCGGCGGCAGCGCAGGCGGCGGCGACGGGGGCAACGTTTGCTTGGCCGTACGAGTGTGACCACGGCTGGTGCCGGCCAGGTGTTGCAGACGAGAAGTGGGGGGCCCCGCCGGGGGCGGTACGCCCGGGGATTGGTGGCGCGGGTCCGGGGGGGTGAGGGTGCCTTGGAGGGTCCGCTCGCAACGCGCAATACTGCACAATTCGATGCGAGTCGACGAGGGAAGAAAAGGCTGAAATCTTCTCGCGATAAAAATGAAGGCACGTACCGTAGCGGGAAGGGGGGAGAAGAGCCTGCTATGTGACCCCGGATCTGAGTTACGAGTTGGAAGGAGAGAGAGAAGAAGACGGGCGAAGATAATAAATGGGAGGAGAAAAAAAAAAAAAAACTGATGCACGTGCCCCAACTCGTTGCAGTTCTGGCATCGTTTGCGAGGGTCCGCCCCATGCACCGGCGGCTGATTACCAAACGGGCGGGGAAGGTCCGGTGGGTATCGGGAGTAGTCATAGCCGCGGGGGGGGGGGGGGGGGGGGGGGTCTGATGGCAAGCCCCTCCCCCTACCCCCGACCGCTTGCCCACGACCGTCCACATACCTTCCTCTGCCTCCCTTGCCGCCGGGCCCTCTTCCTCCAGGGCCCCACGACTGTGGTGGTCCACTCCAACCGCCACCACCGCGACCGCTGACGTGCTGGTGTTGCTGGTATTGCTGCTGTGGCTGCTGTTGTTGCTGCTGCTGCTGCTGCTGTAGCTGCTGCAGCTGCAGCTGCAGCTGATATTGCTGCTGCTGCGGTTGATTTTGCTGCTGCTGTCCGCCCGTAATGTTGTTTCTCCTGCTCCTGCCTCGTCCGCCGCGTCCTCCACTCCCGCCATGTTGAACACCCCCGTTGCCCCGGCCAGACCAGTCGGGAGCAACGAGGGCGTGTCCCGTCCCAGTCCTCTACTCCTCCTCCCTCGCCTTCTCAATCTCGCCATGAGCGCTGAGTACCACATCTTCAAGGACTTTGCAAGTCAACTCTGCGTACGTGAGCAAAATGCTCTTTTGCACTCCGAAGGCGGAGGAAAGATTACGGGCAAAATGTTGGTTAGCATCTACATCATCAGAGAATACTACCCCATGGAAAGCAAGCCGGCTTCTGAGGACACTACCTCTCGCAAAAGACTCGTTGGAGGTCTCGTTCTCCATCATTCTCAGGCTGTACCACGCTTGAGTCAGCCTGGCCTTCTCGGTAGCAGATTGAGGAGCATAAAAGTTCGTGAAGATTTTCCATCCCTCATTTGGGCTACCGGCTGCCAAATCAGGTTCAGTATGGGCCAGCATGTAATCTGTTTGATCAGTATCCTCCATGCTAGGCGTGACCTGGCTACCGCCTCTGCCTCAAGCTCTCTATTGATGGCCTCACTGTTTGCCCCCTTCAATCCTATTTGAATAGGAACATCCGTGCTTATTGCTTCTAGGCAACCCTCCTCCCCAAACAGTGCCATCATCTGACCCTCAAACACCATAACTCTCTGCTGTATTTCCTCCCCGTTCTTGAAAATACCATCAAACACTTTAGGACTACTGTTGCTGCTAACACGAAACGTGCCTGACGTGGGGCCTGCAGCCCATCCCTGCTGCTGGGCTGGAGCGTAGTCCTGCGGGAATTGATCTGTGGACTGGACGGTGCTGCTGCTAGGCTTGTTCTCCAGGGCTTGCTCTCGTTCTCTGTCTCTTCTTGCTTCTTCCTCGCGGTTGGCGGCACGGTCCTCTTCCTGGGCTTTGATCAGTCCTGCGGCCTAACTAGCGAAATTCGCTTCAATCGCATTCCGAGTTTCCTCGGGGAGGTCCGCGATGATCGACGGGTCCATCTTGCAACCCTTACACGAGTTATCTTTGATATATCAATTGTGCTAGGATAATCGATCACCTCGTGTAATGGGTTGCCTCGGTTAGGAGGGGCAGTGAGTGAACAACGGGGAGTTTGCCATGAGGCCAGAGAGAAGATGTTGAACCAGGTGTATATTAGAAACCAACAAAGATGAAGTGAAGGAAGGGGGGCTATCCCTTCGTCCCAGGATCCCATAAAAGTATCCAGATGATGTTTATACCAAAGCCCATTCGGGAAATCATAAATCCCGCGGCATTTTTCCAGTTACACAAATCACACGTATCCGCACGATTAGACACATCAGCCTGGCGGAATATCCACTTACACAAATCACACGTATCCACGATCAGGCACATCAGACATGTGTGCGACTTATGACGAACGGTTATGACCAACAATATGTGACTACGAAAGGTTGCAGGTCGAGTACACATAAAGCGCCGCCGTATGATGCTACCTGTACCACTGTTACGGGGGTAATATCCGGCAAAACACGGGGCGATGTTAAAGGGTAGCGTTGGGCGCATTCCTGCCGTACGCTGCTGCTGCTGCTGCTGCTGCTTCTGCTGCTGCTGCTGCTGCTGCTGCTTTTGTTGCTGCTGCTGCTTCTTGCGTCAGTCGATATACGGCGTTTTCTGCGTCGCGACTCGATGCAATCGCGGTGGTGTGCATCGAGTACACATGGTTACTATAATAATAACATTGACGCGCTTCTATCCTGTGAACAGACGGCATCTAAAACGATAGCATGGAGGACGTGGAGGACCCTGTGCGTGCACGACTCGATAGGCGGGCAGAGTCGGCCAGGCGAAGGTATTTGAATGCGAAGGGTTACAGGTCCAGTACGCATATGGGCCGCCGTATGGTGCTACTGCTGTTACGGAGGTTATTCGCGAATTCGCATGATGAAGAGGCAGCAAAGCGGGCAGAAATCGTTAATTTGATGGACGAAAGAGTGCGCGTCGAGTGCACAAGATACCAGTCGTATGCTCCTGCACACTAGCCCACGTCGTATATTCGGCTCCCAAGCAAGCCGCCCCCCTAGCTAAAATCCTCGATGCGGTCCCCTACCGTACTCGCCCCCTACATGTTTGGTCCCCTAGTTCACCGGTCAGTATGCTACGGAAGCTACCCTCTATGAAGCATGACGAACTCACGCATTGACGTATGACAGGCAGCATTGGGCATATTGACCGTCGCTCGCTGCCACTGCTCCAGGACATCCTCGCCGTTTTCCTGACCACGACGCAATGCCATCACGGCGCCATGCAACGGGTGCACATGGCCGTCGATGTTGACCTACTTCTATCCTGTGCCGCTTGTTTCGATTTCATGAACAGGCGCGGGGCATCTAATCTGACGATAGCATGGAGGACGTGGAGAACGCTGCCCATTATCGACTCAAGGAAGCGTTGGCCAGGCAGAGGTATCTGATGACGAGTCATTGCACGTCGAGTACGCACAATACCCGTCGTACGTTGCTATTAATACAGCTGTTGCGGTAGTTACCGGGCATAAAGCGAGCCGAATGCACATGGTGACGTAACAGGCGGCGTTGGGCACATTTCTGTCGTACGCTGCTGCTGCTACACACTCTTTATTATATTCCACGCGACACATACATGCCCGTGGTACCTTGCTGCTTACACGACCAATGCGGCCTGCGTCGGCTAGTCACACATGGTGCTGCCATGAGGACGACTGAACATAATTACGTGAGAGGCACGACTTGTTACAGGAAGGTGCCCCACTACCTGATCAGACCGAAAACGGTCGGACGTTCGCGTACTGACTCGGGTCTTTCTGTGGTACGATTGATCGGGCAAAAGGCGTGCGAGGGACTCCGCTATCGGTTGAGTGGAAGTGTGCAAGTAAGTGCCGTGCAGCTCCTCTGTTAATTCAAGTGAAAGCGTGCGAGTGCCGCACAGTAGGCGGAAGTGAGATGTATCTGCAGCAACGGTACACATACATGGTAGTCGTACGCTGCTGCTGATGTCTCCTGCCGCTGTACGAATCTAAGCGGAATATCCGCCTTCCCTACCCCTCCCTGTGTCTGAAAATATGAGGCTCGAACAAAGCGTCCCCCATGCGACGCACCTCCCTTGTCGAATATTAAATACTGCAGTACAGATGTATCTGCAGCAACGAAACGCATGGTCCACAGCACCTCCCTTGTCGATTATTAAATGCTTCCGTACATACATATCTATCTGCAGTAACGGTACCGTGTTACACAAACCTCCCTCACATGTCGCTTAAATAAATGTCACAGCAGCATCTCTGCGGCAACGGTACACTTGGTAGTCGTACGTAGTAGCTGGAATCTGCTGTTGCTGCTGGCATCGTCGTCTACTCCGTCGTGCCTCCACTTACGTAGAATATTGATATATTTGTCGACGTCTACTCCTTCGTCCTTTTACTTCTGTGCAATTCTTCCTGGCCAACCCTCAACTTCGCAACCGGGGCGGACTAATCGCAGAAACGCATCCGAGGGTTCCCACCGGGTCTTCATCGAAACCCGTCCAACTGGAGCTGTGGGCACGCGCTTAGATCAAGAGCTTCGCCTGGTCCATACCGAAACCACTATATCACCGAGTCGTTTTCTAAAAGATCGACCAGTCTCGTCGTGTGGGAAGTCGACAACCGCGCATAGCCTCTTACTGCAGCACACCTCAATGACCTCGTTGGCACTTACAGTGAGCATATTAAGACCAGCTGTTTAGTTTTTTTGTTGTACTTAACATCGTGTGCACCCGTTCAATCGACATATCCGACGGACAGCTCGCAAAAATATGTTTCACGTTCTCCTTTGTTTCCATCACGTCCTGTGACTACACATGTATGCTTATAGCTGAAATGTGTATCAGGAGTCGTGGAGCTCTGCGTTGCTGTATGTACTACCGTAGCGGCAATAACATAAGCCCGCTCAGCGTTCGTACATCGCTATTCAGCACGTATTTTCACGTGTTGTCTGTGTTATGCATGCATAATATCCGGTATTATATATCGGTTCGTATAATAATGAAGCAACACGTACGTGTTGTCCCACACATCTGACTTTCGCTTGAAAGGCTGTATACAGTGCGTCATTTTTTTCCCTGTATCGACACAATTTAATCTGTGTCTCCTGTGTCTGCTGACTATTTTCGCGTAAGTGGTATATGGAAGGCATGATTATCAGCGTTTGGATGTAATATTTTTGCTTTTGCGGCCCAAGCTGTCGTCTCTTGTTGTTGGAATTCTCGTGCTCTGTTGGATACTTACTCTTTCACATATTTGTCTTCATATATACCTGGTATTGCGTATTTTTTTGTTTGAACCAGCGGGCTAGTGCAAGACTACAGCTCACCCGTATTCTTCACTAAACGACGCCTGGTCATCGCCAAGTAAGTGCTATCTTCACCGCTTCAAGTACATGACGTCTACTGTCTCTGCCGCGAATCGCTGTCTTCTCAGCTTATCGTCGTGTGGCCCTACAGTGACGTTTTCCCTCACTCACTCTTGCGTCGAAAGCGTACTCCGGTGCGCTAGATACAGGGCGTTGTCTGGCCGTATGACGGTCGACTGTATGATGTGTGGTGGGCCGGCCGCGGCCGCTCTCCTTCCGGGATTCGGCGACGTCGGGGACTCCAAGCTCCTTCCTCGTCAGATTCGGACTGTTGTGCGTGCTGAGTACCGATTAGGCAACGAAGATGCTGACGGCCCTTTGGACCAATGGCACATGTTCGCTCGGCGCCAAATTGTGGGCAGTGGTTCCGCCATTTTAGTTGCTCTTCAAGAAGACATTGCCCGACTTCGTGCCCCGCTTTCATTCCTGCCCGCGGGTGGGGCCCTTGGGTGCGCTACCCGCGACCAATATCGGCGGGTGTCCTGCAAACAGCAGTTTCTCGGCGCCCACGCTGGAACTCGCCCCATCTTTGGGTTGTGGACCCTGAGTGTCGTTGCAGCACTCGGTCCGTCTTTGGGCTGTGGGCCCTGAGTGTCGACTCAGCCATCCAACACCAGGACAGCATCGCCGCAGTTGGCGACTTAACTCCCTTTCCTTCTCTCGTGCGCCACATACTTATTCGTGGCTGGTGTGAAATTGTTCCGCAAATTTCTTTTTGGGCTATCCGTACAGCGCGGCCATTTCGTCTTCCTTGTTTGTGGTTGTTGGTGAATGCCGCTATCGGTCGTGTTCGCGGCCAGCTTGCTTGTTTGTGGTATTCGCTGAATTTTGCAATCAGTCGTGTGAAGTTTCAGTACATACTGTATGGGCCGGGGGAGGCGGGGGTCCGGGCTTGGGAAGAGCGCGGGTGAGGGCGCCCGCTGCCTTTGACGTGTGGTGGCCTACGTCGGCTATCGTATCTCATGGTCCATCCGGAGCAATCTTTCCAATGAGGTTTTCGTTCATAACTTTTGAAAAGAAAATCATTTGAATGTCAACCCAGCAATAATTATTATTATTTTATTTTTCTTCCGACAATGTACAGCATGATCTTCAACTTTGATCACTCATCACTTCCCTGAAAGAGGAAAACCTCGGAAGCAAAAAAAAAACATGCACCAAGTCTACCTCACTTCTTCGCCAACTTTCGGCTTACACAGCAATAATTGTGACGCCGGCGTCGAGATAGGTCGATAGCCGTGTATTTTCTTTTTTCGAAAAGATGCAACATTCTCGGCCGAAAATACCCCTAAAATAGCGCTAAATGGCAGCATTTTTCACCGATATCGTCCCGAAGTGACCCAGCATCCCGCATTTTTTTAAGTTGTAGTTCTATCTCCTTGAATATTCATGTGATTGAAACCAAAACAAAAGCCCAACGACGTATTGACGAGACGGATCGTTTTTCGCCATCTATTTGAAAACTGTTCGGTCAGTACCTCTCAATCAAGCGAAGGGGCTGCCCTTCCAGATCTGTTTTTTTGGGCGTAGCCTCCTCATTTTTTTATTTTTTTTTCAATTTTTTTTTATACTCCCCACTCCGGAAGGCCAAGAGGCGCCGATAGCCGTAGTTGAATTTGCCTCTGTGTGAAAACTGGAACACCCATCATAGCCAAAGCGAAGAAGTATTTTATGTTTTTCAAGTGAAAGACGGAAGGAACATTTTATTTTATTTTTCACCGAACAAAAGATGCTCGAGGACAACAGGCCGTATGCCGGTATCTTCAGACGTCGGAACTACGTATCACATCCTGAGAAAAGTGCAACTTGGTGCTGGGCAATTATTGGAAAAATCGGGGGCGATTGACTATACGCGTCCAGCTTATGATAAGGGGATCCGTGACATTCATTAAGGTGTCGTGTCGGCTTCGTTGTCTGTGGTCATTGTTGGATTTATCTCGCTGCCCCCTCTGTATTTCAGAGGAGGTGGTCGGAGTCGACAGCTCATATAATGTGTTGGCGGGTTGCAGCATCATTCTGTTGAGACAGAGTAGTAGTTGAAGGCGACAGAAAAACATAATGTGGTAGGGCAGCGTCTCGTTTGATTAGTCCTGAAGCACAGCACAACTGCCTTCAAATGCAGCAGCATCAGCAGCAACCGACAGAGCTGTCGGCACTGTCATCGTTATCGCCTCATACTGCCAGATAGCTTTTCGCGGGTCAGGTCAAACCTCACGGGTCGGGCCGGATACATTGTATACCTTGCGGGATGATATCCTTAATGGGCATATATATGCTGGCCTTGCTTTACACGTGCTGCTGGATGGGGACTTGCGCCCTCGAGTATCGTGCGCGTTTGCGTCGACACCAACGTCCGGTATCCCGTGAATTATGCTGTTCCCTGCCCTCGGTTTTGCTTCCCTGTTTCTGTGAACAAAGCATCACCTGTCAGGTATGTAGGATGTTCGTGTACGTACGATTAATGCTTGCCGTTAATGACGCAGGCAATTCATGCATGACTTTCTTGTACGCCGTTAGAGCACCAAACCTTCTGCTTGTACGATAGCGTATGCCTTGTGCGTCCAGAAGTTAATGCACATACACTTTATTTAAGCATGTATTTTATGAGGGGCAATGAAACTGGCATCGATCCTCTCCTTGTATCCCCAGTAACGTCTCTATTAATAGCAAATTTTGCCTTGATCGGGAACGACGATTTCATTACGCGTACGGAATTTAACCCAGTATATTTTTACAGGTACGTGTAACTTTTATTTCGTACATGAACTGGTATGTCAGGCTTGGAATGCGCGGTTGCTCCTTGGTGCGTAGCTACATTTCATAAATGAGGCCGTCGCGTCACGCAAGACCTCGACCTTCCATGATTTACTCCCTTTTCCTTTCAGCTTGTATCCTGAATCGTGACCTATGAGGCAAGGTCTCGATGATGGCGGTTTTTTTTTCTGCCCCGGAGAGCGAGCGATGGCGGTGATTCATACCATGTACTTTGTGCGACAATATGAAGCAGTAGAGTCAATAGTCCCAACAGTGCCGATGTCACTGGGAACCGAGCTATGCTATTGCTTACTGTAGCAATCATTTTGACTCAACCTTTCATCGCAACGCTAAAATTTCTGCGCGAAACCCGTGGAACAGTCACACATGCATGAAATGCGCGTGACCGCAGACGCCTAACCCAACCGAGTACATAGACATGGGGTGTGTGTTAGGGAAATCTGGTCTCACAACTTTGGCGAGGCCTCCTGCTGGAGATGAGAGTCCAGTTTATCGCTCTGCGACTAAACCAACAGCGTGTACTCGTACGAGTTGTACAAGCGGGCATGGTGAGTACTTCTTCGATTCCAATGTACTGCTGTCCAGGTGTTGTACTGCTGTAGTTGTGCCGCAATTGTCAAATGTCGGAGCAATTTTGATGGGGTCCAAGTCATGTATACGAGCTTCCTGACGCGGGTGACTGCTGTGATACACAGAGGGATGACCTATACGTCGACGACTCCAGCGGTACTTGCACCAGAATGCAACCACGACTCTGATGTGTACCTGGCTGAGCCCAAGATTATCTGGGAAAGAAGTGGGGGAAGTCCCCCCGCATGGTCCCCTCCCGAACTCGGGGTCGATCGGGGCGGGCGTAGATGGGTCGATAGCACGCGTGGCTTTGTCTACCATAGTTCACCGTTGTCCTTGTCACTGGTTGTTCGAAACCTATGCCCTATATCTTGTATTCCGTACTTTGCACTGCCGACAGCCGTCCTGGCTGCTGCTGTGCACTGGTCTTCTGGTGGCTACTTCTCCTGCTGGTGTCTACTTTCATTTCTAGTTACTGGTGTTGTTTACATTATTATGCGTACTAGTATTGTCTACCTGGTACGACCGGAACGCATTTACCTGCTCTAGTCAGCGAATTCGTAACTTGTCCCACACGCCACTCGAACTGTTGCACAGAACGATCAGGTGATACAAATACACTGAAGGTGCCGTGTGCGAAGCACGTGTTTTTCTCGATAATTTTCATGTTCACAAGGTCAAACGTTCACCTTCGGGCCTATATAGTCGACCCCAAATCCAGTGGGTGCCGCAAGCTGAAAGCCTAAAACACAGCAGCAGGAGTGCGTTCCTTGTGCCAGCTACTCGTACCTGGTACGTAGTTGCCGGGCGAAACCAACTCCATCGATGATACCATACCAGGTAAAATAGCTTGGGAAATGGTGGTACTGTAGTGCGTATTCAGCTTATCATACGCAGGGAAAGAAAATTGGCTGGATGATATTCAATATTGGTGGTATTCGACGAAATATATCAGATTTTCTTCCCGGAAAAAAATGCCCCGCGATTGCCTGAAGGCAGTTACATTAATTTGTGTCAGCTTTTTCATTCAGAATGAATAACGCCCTTCACTATTTATCGGGTTGCACTCTGTATGTTTCAAGACTTGGTAATAGTAGAGAGCTCTCCGTTCGGAGCTAAAAACAAAGGTTAGCTTTACTTCAAGGTAGCATGGGTCTAAAGTATAGGTCTGGTGATGATGTTGTACAGCGGTAGTACCGGGTCTGCCGTGACGTCTTTCGGAAGGTCGTGCCCCGTTAGTATTCAATAACGCACTTCGTTCGTGACTAGGCACCGTTTTTAATCATGCCAGTGCGATGCCATCGCCGTACCATTTTCATGGCGTGTCGCAATGGCATTTACTTCGTCATATTAATGCCGTGGCAACACCTGGCATTGTCATGGGCCTTCATGGTGCACCATGACCCATATCACTTCCATGTCATAATATGAAATGTCATGAGGTAACGCTTATGGCGTACCGAGGCGCTCTACGATAGAGGTTCACCATCAATTTTCTGAGGTTCCCCAGTTAAGAAGATTTCTCCTTCACCCAAAAACTAACCTCAGATGAATTGAAATGAATGGTATCGCGATGAACATTCCCATGGCTCGAGTATTCTATGACTACATTTTTCGAAACACGACTGGCACTACGACGACTTGGGGTTGAGAAACGCCGTCATCCAGAAAATATTTGAGCGGAAAATGCTACCTCTACCGTAGAACGCGTCTACCATGAATAAGTCAAACAATGTGCGGGTAGATGATTGGCCTTTTAGGCTTGACAAGATACATCTAGGAAGTGGTAATTCTTCCGTCGCGCTACAATTCATCCAAGCGGTGTTTGCTTCGACGCGCCGAGCCACATCTAGGACTAACCTTACGAACCGTAGCCTTGGTCTCACCTGGTCTCTACACGGTAGGTGAACCGTAGCCTTGGTCTCCACTGGTCTCTAAACGGTAGGAATTTTTCACATCCTCTCGGCAAACGGAGAACAACCGCTTACCTGTTGTGGACGACCCTTCGGCGCGTGAGCATAATATCAGGTATTCTCTATATATTGTCACCCTAGGTCCGCCTTATTAGCCCGGTGATATACGTATCCGATGAAGCCTGGACCAAAAACAACCCAGTCACTGAGCAAACCGCCCACACGTGTTACTCGACCGTCGTACTATTCAAAGACACGAACTTGGAAAACAACGCATTCAAACGTATCGCGGCGGATGTGCATATCGATGCTCAGGCTTCGGGTCGAACGTGGTTTTTTCACGCGCCCTTTAAAATAATTAGTGTTTTCTCAAGTCCCTGCTATGTATATGTTCTACAACGGTTTGCTTTTTCGATAGAAATGTGCATCGTGTTTGGCAAAATATGTCGGGTTCGCGTTTCCCTACGTAAGAAAAATGTCGTCAACCCGTCGCCAGTTTGAGTACACGTTACAGTACTACGCATAACGTACGGTTCGCTCAACGAGCAAAAACCGTTGACTAAAACGATGATACTTGAGGTCGGGCCGCTGACACAGTCATTCATGCATCATATCGAGGTTTACCCCAAACCGAGCTTTAGCGTGTGATAAGATACCTACGCTCGATTTGTAGTGGCTGACCTAAAACATGTCGAATGGCTTTATAAGGGTGTGATACTATTGAGTGTTTTCAATAGAAGGTACCTCACAACATAATTCGAGATTGTCGTACATCCTGCAGATAGCGCAGACCGGCGTAAACATCTGCTCGTTTCATGGTGTCAGACGCTATGGTATAATTGTTTCCTAGGTTAATTCGTACCTGATACATCGTATGGGATCAACTTGAACTCTCGGATGCGGCCTGAAATCACCCGGTGGGGAAGAGAGCGCGGTGGCACACCGCGGAATTTTCTGCCTCCCACATAACCTGCACTGTCTCGAGCCTCTGTGAGCTGTCGTGATGTTTTTTGGCTGAGATATCACTCACGGGGTGAGACTCGAGTTCTCCCCCACGATACAGCACTGACCCTCTCACGAGAAGCGCTCGACCCTCGTGGCGTCCGCTCATTTTGTTCTTTCAGATTGCCAGTACCACATTATGGTTGTAGCTACAACGTGTGTCGTTTGCCGCGATGCCACATGTCTTCGCTTCTGACGAGACCTAGAATCAAGGTGAAAACACTACTTTGGGGACTATGCGGTGTAGCTTGTGCCATCCTGACAAGATCAAACCTTAACCACCCCAGATCAAAACTGATATTCGATTTTGTTTTTCCAAGTGAACCCTCACCAGAATGGTGCTTTTCACGCAAGCCAAATGCTTAGCGGTTCTCGATTTGATGGCCATTGCTGACCCGTCTTGTAGCTCGCTTGCCCTTTCGTCCCCTCAGGTCGTTTTGAAACAGGCCTCTCTCGGTTTCTCTCTTTCTTCGTTCGTGATGTTTACGGATAATTGACTTCGAGCTAGAGCTACAGGGTATTCTGGGACGATGTGAGGTTCTCCGACACTGCGAGGGTTAGTTATTTCCGTGCTCTCAAATAGGTAGCTCGCAAATATACTGATGAACTTGGCATTTATAAATATTCTGTTCCCTCTAGAATAGCAGCCTCAACCCACAAAAACAGCTCCTCCTGTGTGAAAACTTCAGCAAACTTACGTTTTCGGTCTTACATTTGTTGGATCGCATACTCTGTGGGTTGCTCAGAAACCACAACTACTTTCGCCGGTTTAACCACTCAGGTCCTCTTGCTCGTCCGTTTTGAATATCCCTTGAAGCCCCCAACCTAACTGGAGTATCGCATACACCCTATTGAGTCGGGCAACTGGAATGTAGGGGTTAAAACATAGAGTTCAAGCATGTACCCCTGACGGGCTACTCATACTGAGGAGCTCCATCAACGAAATTATATACCGTTCACAATCGTAAAACGTTCGCCGGTTTGACGCGTGCTGCGACAGTGTAGCAACAGTTCGGAGTAGAACCATTTCTGACCGCCAAGGCCTTTAAACTCGTTTACGACCTCAACCCCTTTGTGGAGACAAGCCACTCACATTCGATGTTCTACGCCCCTAACACTGGACTGAGGCCCTAGAAGCGTTCATCCAGAAACTCCACCCAATATCGTCCGCACAGCAGTTCTGTTACAAAATGTAATATCCAATGTTTACCTAGAACATCGGGTTATTCATTTACATATTTGCAAGTCGGTGATCGGGGGAGGAATCACGATCCTCAGCCGAAAGAGCCCAAGAAAGCCTTTTCGCAAGTTCATTTGTATATTAGAATAGAAGCGACATCCACGGGGTTGTGTCCTCACTATTAAGCCTTCCGTATTTCTGAAAGCCATTTCTAGGGTTAGGTGTACAGAAGGACTACGAGTAAACACCCTCGAAGAGCTGTACCTTACCAAAGCCTACCCCTTTGGGGTTAAATCTATCTCAGTCCAAGTAGCGTTTTATGACTAGAGATAGTCTCCATCCGCAACCAGGAAGCATTGCCAGTAAATAAAACGCGTTCACCCACCAGTAAGTAGAAGCATACCCTTAAGGACTGGCCACTCGTGGTAAACCGAAAGTTGGCTTCCTTGCATCATTATGCCGGTAGTGGCTTGGAATGACTTCTTAACCGAAATACCAATCTAGCGTCGCCACTCAATATAAATATTTTTATTCACCACCGCAGTAAATGATACAGCTCGAACGTTGAGCTCATGTTCCCGACATGTGAACCGTGAATCAGGGAAGGTGATCAATAACCCTCCCGTTTGACCATGTAATGAGAGGGCATGCTCATATAATAGTCGGAGCATGCCATACCTTCCACACCAAACACGTACGGCAGTGGCCTGGGTCGACACCTGCGTCATCAGCTTGGTGTTTAAGGCCGCCGGGCGGAGCAGGCATGTTTTTTGCTCGAGAGGCGTGATTAATGTTCATGATTCCACGCCAATCTGATTTGGATTGTCGAATGTCGGTTGTCCAATAAATAGGTACGGCGTCTGTTCGCAGTGTTTACGAAACCCCGTTGATGAACAATATTTGGCCGTGGACTGCACGCGGTATCGGAGGGAGATCGCGCTGCATCGCAAGCCCGCCACTTTTATTCGGCGCAGTGTTTATGTAGGCCATATATATTGAACCATGTCACCAGCAGATCGTTCCCCTGCCGCTTTGCCTCGAGGAGCTTTCGTTCTCATTAATTGCCGTGGCGGTGCAGTCAAGAAATTGGCTTCTTTGAGCAGCAAGAGTTGTTTCGCACCACTAATACCACACATCACGTCACCAGCTAGATAATTATGTCTTTCCGCCGTCGACCGACTGTTCAATTGATCAACGCTTCTGAAACACCACACGCAGGCCGGTGCTAGTTTTCGTGTTGATCACCGCTGTGGTTTTGGGGTCAGGCATCCGTGAGCACCAGGCGGTTTTATCGGACTTGGTTGCATATTTTCGTGGTTTTGTCGTACATTTTTTTTATTTGTTCATTGCTGCCACTCATCGCCCTGGAGCCGCAAAACCCTATTTTGATATCTTCCGGCGTTAATATCCGGTAGGTTTCAACTCCTTGTTTGGTAATCCCGTTGAGACACACTGACGACCTCGAACACATCAAACTATAGGTGAAACGTATAGTCAACCCAACTACGCTATTTACGCAATTCGGTTGTATCACGGGGGCGTGACTCGTTTCGTCTACGCTACAACCGCTATTTAGGAAAATATAGTTGACAGGGTAAAACAGGTTAGACCCACGGCCTTCGGTTGGTTTCCAGAATCGAGCTAACGCAATGGTGAACTTGTGTTGCACCCGACCTCAACACATCTTTCCGTTACACACCGGTTTACGCGTCACATTTGGGTTTTTCGCGTTAGAGACAGCTCATATCAACATATATATGTAACTGTTTTCAAACGTGCATTGCTTAGCTGGAAGCCTAGCGAGGCGCCCTCGAACTCCAAGGGTATCCCAGTCTTGCCACTCTATACCCAGCATTTCACAGCGTCATCTAGGCCAATTGTGGGGCGATGGAACTACTTGCAGCGGTTTATCTCGAGATTCAAGGTGTTTGAATGCAGTACGAATATCGTCAGTATCATGTAGTAGGCCTTATGATCACTGTGATGTTTGTCCCTCACAGACGAGTGATTGTAACATACAGAATAGATGGCCAACATACATCACCATTTAGTTTATAAGGAGGTTTTATATTAAGCTTTGCGTGTTGCGACTAGTTTCATACAGCTTATGTTATTGTGTTGTTGAACATGTGATGCTGATCTGTTTGTAAATGCGTGATACGGTTTTGCCGTCAGGGTGTTTCCCACCAAAGATGACGCCGCCGGCTTTCCATAGTTGCCACCTTGATTATCGACCCGGAACCATGTATGTTAGTTGAACCGATGCTAGTCGAAATATTGCAGTGTAACTAAACTACCATTCGACTGACTTCCATAGTGCTTCGACCCTTTCACCCTATTTATTAAAGGTTTTATTACTTCAACCGCAATGGCGACCACGCTCTTCTTTCGGTCATACACTGAACGAACGAGGATTCCGAGTAAGACCTTGGGGGGCTCGTTCATAAAACGCACACAATCTTCTCAACTTCAACGTCTGGTTCGATGTGAACGTCTGCCGTATTTCTCACACTGCCCGCAAAAAAGAAGCTCACCAGGCCTGCAGGGAAATCGTTACATGAAGTGCTGTGACTGCCTAGTTTGCTGCATTATCGACACGTACGTGTAACACCTTCGCTATGCCTGTCTTTCCAGGTCGCGGTCGTTGCCTCGACGCCCTTGCGGTCGCCCTAGGCCAGGCATCGGAAGGAACGTGGTACACGAGCACGCTGGAGCTACAGCTAGTGTCTTTTCAAGCCTGCGTTGCCTGTCGAGACATGCGTACATTGCGCGTGACAGTCGTGAGACGTATGCCACTTAGCCTCTGGGGAGACGAAGGCACTGTTGGCTTTCCGCTGGAAGCCACCCGAAAGCGTCAAGTACCCGCTCTGCGTGCAGCTGCCATCGCTTGGAAATTGCCTATCGGCATGCTCGTGCCTGAACTCTCGGAAGCCCCGCTTGTCAGAGAGGTGAAATGGATGCGGGTTTTCGGTGTAGACTGCCAGCACGTGAAGGCAAACTCCCCCGCGTTTACAGCGTCTCGCCGTCATAGGCCTTGGCGACCGTTGAAGCGACGGGTACATTCGCCTAGACGTGTATTCGAAGAGATGATGACAAAGCTCGACGGGAAAGGTCATGCAATCGATACAAGTTCCATCACATGTAGCATATCTTGGCCAATTGCACTTCGGCAGCTATCGCTGGGCTGTGTACCAAACGTTGCGATCGACTGGGGAGCCTTACCGAGTTCCATCGAACGGCTTGCTCTTGGAGGCTTTGTTGAGCCGATCACTTCTATCACTTGGCCTGTCTCGTTGAAACGCCTATCGCTCGGCGGAGGGTTCAACCAGTCAATCGGCCATGTGGTATGGCCCGAGGAATTGCTGAGTCTTACCTTCGGAGACGCTTTCAACCAACCAATTTCCGGTGTCGATGTTTTATTGCCCGCTTCATTGCTACAACTGACCTTGGGGGAAAGCTTTAACCAGCCTATCATTGATGTGGTATGGCCCCCTCGTTTGCCTCAACTGTTTTTTGGGAGTAATTTTAACCACCCGATAGCCGGTGTTGTATGGCCGAAGGCTTTGTTGAATCTTACTTTCGGGGGTGAGTTCAACCAACCAATCGAGGAAGTCGTTTGGCCCGCTTTGTTGCTCAGGCTCTCCTTCGGGTATAGGTTTCATCAGCCTATCAAAGACGTTGTATGGCCAGCAGCGCTACGCTGTCTGTTGTTCGGTGACAGATTTGATCAACCGATCGTCGACGTCGTTTGGCCGATAACTTTGCATACCATTGTGTTCGGAGAAGACTTCAGTCGATATTCAGACCAGGTCATGTGGCCTGCGTCATTGTGGTCGATGGCGGTTAGAGACAGAAACGGCGGAATACGTCACGGTGAACCCTGGCCTCCGTCTTCGGAACCTGTGACAATCCAGGTCAGGCGTTGCTCGGACGACGACACGTTTGATATACCACCCCGCAAAGACTCGTTTGACCATCCGAAAACAATAAGCGCGGGCGTTTGGGCATGGGTGGCGAGGGGCTAGGCTCAGACTTCTGGGTCTATTTGTATGGAGCGGTTACTACCCGGGAGTTTCTTGTTGTGTGGAGCAGTTCGTGGGTTGCGTTGGGACCTGTGGGACAGGTGTTTGTTGGAAGTCGTGATTTCACCTATCGTTCAACGGGGTTATGTGGTGTCGCGGCCTGCATTTTCATGAGGTTGATGTTTTATTTTACAGGGCGGTCGTTGATGTTACTTCCTTGCCCCCCTTAATCCGCTTTGGTTCGTGGGTTTTAAGTGACGAAGTCCATGAGTCTTCGGTGCTGCTTGATCTCAGCTCTATGTGGCGTCTGGCTACCTTCGGATATCTTCGAGGCTCGTTTGGCACAGCAAGAGGTTGTCGGATACACCCTTTCTAGCGAGCAGCTTATATGTTGCGAAAAAAGGCCTACGGATAAAGACTACGTCGGAGCAGCAGGCTATTATGTCTGTCATACACGAAAGCAGTATTGGTGTAAGACCAGCCTTAGGGGTATAGCGAGGACGTGAAACTATCCGGTTTCTAGTAACCACTTGATTGTGTTTTTGTTTTCGTTTTTTCCCTTTCATTCTTATTTTTAGGACTATGTGTATGAAATAACATTGGTACGCTCCTCGTGCTTATTTGGCCGCACGTGATACGGGATGATATATATATATATATATACCACAGCTCGTTGGTAGCGTTTTCCTTGCAGACGTGTATGATACTGCCGTGCGCATGGTTTCGTTCATATATGTTTCCTCCCATCAACATACGTTTTCGTTGCAGCCTACGTTTGCCATGGAAAGGGTTTCAGGGAAGTGAGCTCCTGTGAAAATATCACGGATCCAAACCTGTGGAATGCTGAACACGTATGGTCGCATTTGGCTGGGTCCTGACCGTTGACGCGGACGAAGTCTTGTCGAGTTACGACAACCACGAGCTGAAACGGCTACCCTCCAGTTTTTTTATCGTGGTATTTAGGGGTCAAGCAAAGAAGGAAAAATCTGGAAAACAAGGGGGCTTTCCCAAGCTTAGCGGAGGCGGCAGGTATACCCTAACGTGAGTACGATAGAACCGGGGACGTGCTCGCACGACACACTTACTTTGGATCGATCGTTTTTAGCCGTTATCCACCCGCCAAGAAACAAAAACCAAGGTCGAGGGAGCTCGTCAAGCGCTGCATAGTTTGATCTGGAGTTGACGTTGCGCAGAATGATGACCTCCCCGTCTGCGAAGGACTGCGTATCGCTTTGAGTGATAGGATAGGGATGTCTACCGAACATCTATTGGCATAAACTCTCTCCTTGGAAGCACTGGTATTCCCGTCACGGCCTCGATTCGCCCACATCCTCGGTGCCGATGGACATGCTCGTAGTGGCTGGTGGTCGGGCGCTCAGGGGTATACCAAATTGGCCACCTTGACTTTGCGTCTGTGTACCTTATCTTTTGGTTTGAGAATCAAACGGCGCTGAAATTGTACAAGAAGGGGTTCGAAGTCGTAAGGAAACAATTGCGTGATCGGGAGGGCCACTTCCTACATACAAGCTGCATGAAGTTGGCGATACAGAGAGGCAACACCCCTTGCCCCCGCACACCTGCCCGCACGACGCTCAGCCGTGCTCCAGCAAGGCATTGAGCAGTGTGGGGGAGAAGCCAACTCCTGCTAGCAGTAAGATAGAGTCTGGGGCTAGTGGTGAAAGGGTGGCTGGGTCTGCTACTCCTGGTCCTTTCGTAGTAAAGGGGACCGCCAAATTAAATACCGGCTGTGTTGCATCACGGCCGAACCAATACCGTGCCGGGAGCCACCAAAAACCAAACGCCGTGTTGCATTACCGCCCAATAAGGTACCGCCAGATTGTAGGGCTGGTCCCTGGTAGCTGTAGCAAGTGCAGTATGTACTGGCTCGGTCATATGCCAGTACACTAGACCCGAACAGTGCACTGGTGGTCGCGGCGAAGCCTCGACCTCTCCCTCTCCCCGGCTGGTGAGGGGGGCCCGCCAGAGGCGCCCCCGGAGGGCTCCGTTGGAGGGCCTTTGCCGGAGCCCCGTGTTGGGGCATTTTGGCTTCACTAGAGCTAAACAATACGTCGAGTTTTAATTAAAGTGCAATTTGGTGGCAGATTGACCAAGGAATACACTTAAAAAAAAAAAAAAAAACGAGCGAAGCGCATGATGGACAGAGGTGTGTGGAAATACATCACACTGCAGCACGCAGCCTGCGTACCGAAATGGTGGGACACGGCTTCCAAGATAGGTTTGAATACAGCGAGAAATGAATCGCTGCAGTCCCCGAAATCGCGGCCCCAAAAACGTAACTATTGACGTACATATCCATTCACGTTGTTCCAAACATTATTTTTACTCAAGATTATCCTTCGCAAATGTTCAAGCCTTGTGTTTCTCGCCCCTCGCCGTGACTGCTCTAGCCGATCCAGACTCCCTTCTCCACTGGGAGCCGACACAACCTCTTCACCAGCAGCAGAAGCAGCCGCAGCAGCAGGGGTAATGGGCCTCGACACCAAGGGCTCGGCCCCGGGTGTACCGTCAGGATCCACACAACCCAAGCCATCAATGGTTGTAGCGGCTTCGTCCATCGGGCGCACGGTCTCCCTCCCTGTCTTCCTGTCTCTCCTCTCGAGCTGTTCCGCGTGCCATCTCTGCTCTTTGCGCTTCGAGTATTTATGGATTTAAGCTGTTTACTGCGAGGAATTTTTGTAGGGCGTACGTAAATAGTCAAAGTACTGGCATCCTGGCAGCCCCTCCAGCCAGTATATATATACTGGACCTAGGCCCAGCTCTACCAGCTTGGGTAGTACCCGTAACCGCCAAAGTCGGTACTGACGAATTATGTAGTACCGGGAACCGCCACAACAAATTCCGCTGTCTTGCGTTGCCGCTGAAACAACACCGCCAGATTTGTAATACCGGGAACCGTTGATGTCGTTTCCGTCGAAGAACGAAAAACCGTGAACCTATAAAACACGTACAGCCGTATACATCGTAGCAATATCACCCCGCCTGAGTTCACCTCAAGAAGAAGTACCGCCCTTGACCTTGGAAAACCCCAGGCTTTTGTGTCTTTGAAGGGTGCTCGTTACTACTGTCGTGCCCGTCATGGTATGGTGATTATCGCGAGGTCCGGCTTCTTATGCTGTACGCGTACATATTTAATACTACTAGGGAATCAAAGGCCCTCCTGCCCCCACGGCGGTCGGGCCTGACTACAGTAGGTAATATAGGAGCTATAACAGGTGAGCAAATACAAAGGATGGACATTAATTGTGGCCCCGTGCTATGAGATCATGAAAATCACTTTTTAAGTCACTTTATGTAGGACCTCAGTAAGCGTTAAAATGATGAATTGTGAAATATGTGATTGATGTGCTTGCTCCCTCTCTGAAATCTCACTCTGCACCTTTATTAGCTGTAGCAGTACGATGCAGTACAATCTGCGCGTATTAAACAGACAAATCGGAAAAATGGGAAGGAAGCCTAAAATGAGAACCAAGCCGTATCTCCAGAACCATGTGGTGTATCAGAGAACCAAAATGATCCTGCGAAACCCCTTGGCCAGCCCTGTGAGAGGAGCTCGTCAGAACGGTCATGCTCCATCTCGTGCCTTCGGGTGGGCGCAAAAAGCGATATACGCTGGCTCTATTGTGATTTCTCTAGATGCTGGCTACCGCGGCGATGCCGAGGACTTCCAGCCTGAGCGACAGCTCATTCGAAGGCTGCTGTACAGCCCCACAAGACTGTCAACTTTTTTTCTTGGAGTTGTACACAATTGGTTTGCTTTCTAAAAAAAACGTCCGTTCCCATTTTTTGCTTCGTTCCCATTTTTCCGTTTTGTCTGTTATTACGGAAACGGCACAGCAGAGGGACCACACACGGAGTATCGACTAATTCCGTATCGAGAACAAATTGTGCAATGAATGCTGAGATTATTAGGGTGCTAGATTGTCACTCTAATCGAGATGATGAGATGTGTAACCGACGTGTCAGAGCAGATGTCAGACGATCGTGCTGGTAGGATAATGAAATGAAAACGATGTCGAACTTACTTCATCACAGACACGAGGATGATGGAGACGGCAGCAGTAGTGGTAACGAAAAATGTAAATGCCGTACAAGATGTATCTGCACGAAGAACGGCTGTAGTTATGATAGTCATCGCCGAAAGAGTTTGCCGGATTGGGTTGCCGTGATTAAAGGCCAGTCGATGCTCGTAAGTTATCAATGTGGAAAGGTGCAGATCAATATTGCACAGATGCTCCGAGTACCTTGGAGCAAAGTAACGAGTATTGGGGATAAATTTTACTTCAGGTACTTCGTGTACTCGGAGAATTTCAGGGTTCGATACTCCGGAATGCTGCTCGTACTCGGAGTATTTCAGGTATGATCTCTCTCAATACTGCTCGTACTCGGAGTATTTCAGGGTTCGATAGTCTGCAATACTGCTGTACTCCGAATTATTTTGGGGCTCATTACCCTGGAATATTCGTTGTACTAGAGGTATTTGGGGATCTTGGACTGCTCCTACATCAAGTATTCGGAGTACTTGGGCATTTCGTACTTCCAATATCAATACTCGGAGTATTTCAGGGTTTTATACTCCAAGGTACTTCGGGTTATAGAGTATTACTCTCAGTATTTTACTCGGATGATGAAGTATTCCGGGGTTCAATACTCGCGATACTCGGAGTACTCCGGGTACTACTGCTTGTGCTCGAGTATAAGTACGGCTCATGCTCCCAGCACTCGGAGGTTTTGGGCCTTCAGTACTGACTATACTCCAAGTACTCCGAGTATTTAGGCCACCAGTACTCTAGTACTCGGAGTACTCGGAGTACAAAAAAAACTCGATACTCGGAGCAAGCCTACTCGGAGCATTTGTGTTTTTTTAGAGATTGTTTTCGAATGCTAGCGTAAAAAGACAACTCATGGCGACACCAAAGAATAAACAAGAAACATGGTCCAGGATGGATTTCTGTTTTGAGAGAGGGTATTTTATACTCTAATCTCAAGACAATGATTCTGAAATTTCTTATATTTCTCTAAATCTCATCCTGGATTTCTTATCGGCCTGTTTCAAAATAGGTCAAATGTACTGTAAGTGTGTGGGTACGTCCACAGAACGCTTCCGCTTATTTGAGAGCAAGAAAGAAAGGCCTGTTTGGCATCGAGGCTCGGTTTCATATCAAGTTGACAGTATGGAGCACAGTCTACTATTATTGGCAAATATATCATACCTATGGTATTTATTGTAGCGCCCAATCCTGCAACGTTCTTATCCTTAGGCGAAAATATTTCTTTTTCATGGACCAGGTGAGTCATTAGCTTCAGTTTAATACGAGGCCGATGTCTTTGCAGAGTTTCTGACCACTAATTTCTCATTCGTGATTCAAAACAAGCCCTACCAAAACCCGTACGAGTGAATTTGTTAGCAGCGGGGGGGCTCTGTATCAAGTATACTTCTGGCACTGCCCGTGTTTTTAAGAGATTTTTGACGTCGTGAAACGTGGATCATCGTGATTCTTACTGATAGCAGGTAGGTGCCACCACTACTACTGACTGCTGTACAACTACAGCAGATTTTCTCCTGTTTCTCCGTCCCCTCGTCAGTAGGAGGGTAGGCCTGACAATATCGCTTGCAGCACATGGCCCGAACGTTGTTGTGGACAGACAGGCGAAGTCTGTCTATGACTACTCGTAGTTGGGTTTCGTTAGTTATTACGTAGGAGGTAGAAGAATAAGCTAAAAAATCAAAGCCGTCTGCCTGCTGTGGACAGGCCCAGTCTGCCTGCTGTGGAGTGCTGCGGACAGGCTAAATCTGCCTGCTGTGGATAGTTCCAGTCTGCCTGCTGTGGACTGCCTCAGTCTACCTGCTGTGGACAGGCCCACTCTGCCTGCCGTGGACAGACACAGTCTGCCTGCTGCTGGCAGTCACAGTGTGCATGCTGTGGACAGGCACAGTCTGCCTGCTGTTGGCACAGGCACAAAAGCCGTTAGGATTTTGTATTTTGAACACGGCCCAGCACAGACATGTGCCTACACACGTTGCCGCACCTTAGCTCAACGAACTGTGAACGATTTTCCCCCCTACCAGGACGAGAAAGTGTCTTGCGTGTGTGTGCGTGCACAGAGCCCGCCGGGACTGGTTTTGGTGGCGTGTGCGTCGAGCGCGGTAGTGAAAGGTGGACCAAGAAAGTGTTGAATCACACACACCAACTTTCACACACATACATACATAAAAACTCAAAACAAGGCACCCTACCCTCGTACCAGAGCCGTTATGAATGAGCTTTTTTTTGTTTGGTTAAAAGCGAAGTAAAAAAAAGCTCGCTTCGCTCGCTCGCCTTATTATGAAGAGATTTTTTTACTTGGTTAAAAACCAACTAAAAAAAGGGTCGCTTCGCTCGCTCGCCTCATTATTAATAAATAAAGGTGTATAATGAGAATAACTTACTGTCAGAATACTCTGCACTACACCTGCGACGTACCCGCGTACACACCGTCCTGATTTTCGTACTGCGACTGACTACTGTACACTCTGCAGATTTTTTCTGTCCACCACTCAACAGTTATCGTACTTACTCTATTATTAGCTGTACGAAACAGACAAATCTGAAAAATGGGAACGAAACAAAAAATGAGAACGGACGTTTTTTTTTAGAAAGCAAACCAATTGTGTACAACTCCAAGAAAAAAAGTTGACAGTCCTGTGGGGCTGTACAGCAGCCTTCGAATGAGCTGTCGCTCAGGCTGGAAGTCCTCGGCATCGCCGCGGTAGCCAGCATCTAGAGAAATCACAATAGAGCCAGAGCGTATATCGCTTTTTGCGCCCACCCGAAGGCACGAGATGGAGCATGACCGTTCTGACGAGCTCCTCTCACAGGGCTGGCCAAGGGGTTTCGCAGGATCATTTTGGTTATCTGATACACCACATGATTCTGGAGAAGATACGGCTTGGTTCTCATTTTAGGCTTCGTTCCCATTTTTCCGATTTGTCTGTTACGACTATTACGGGGGACCATAGTTAATAGGACCTATGGTATACATAAAAACCTATATATTTAACCATTTTTACTAACAATATTTGGTCCTATTAACTATGGTCCCCCGTAATAGTGGGCAGAAACAGAAGTCGATGATGGACCATGTATGGCAACACTTCCCCTTGTTATGGAATACCCTCATAAACATACGTACCGGAGGAAAATAGAATGCTCCAGCAGGACTGCTATTGACTGCTGTATTAGGCTACAACGGGCAGGGGTATTCACTGAAACCAAGTGTACAAACAAGGTATAATACGTACAACTGCAGTACGGCGTTTAGGCAGTTGGTCGTGTTTTGCTGCGTGCAGCCGCATTTAGAACAGCAACGTAACAAAATACACGCAGATCCAGGTTGAAACGCACGCCTACACACGATTGGGGCACCTTGGGCCGATCGAAATTCTGGTTTCTGATGTGTTAGCGCGTTGCTGGTTACTGCCTTGCCGTGCCCGTATGGCGGCGGCGTCTGTCAGCGGGCGGCGGAACTGATTGTTTGCATCCCACCAGAAGACACTCTTCATGTATCGACCTACTGTAGTAGAGTAAAGGGCCTTTTTTTTCGTTGTTCGTGCCGGTCAGTGGCAACCCTCCCAGACAGCAGTATATTTCGTACAAGGTAGGTCTGTCCAGGTCTGGCTGTTGACATTTTTAGTATTATATGTACTTTAGTTGTTGCGTTTGGGTGAAATTGCCGTTATTAGGGGCTGATTCTAAACATTTCCCGGTCGCAACCAATCGGAAGCAACGCAAGTCGAAGAGACTCGAAACCCCTACGAAAATATAACGGACGTAGCGACGTGGCGACGTGGCACGTAGTCACCGGAGGCGAAGAGCAGGCAAAAATACCAGGCCTACCATTTCTCAGTACCGACATGGCACCTGCGATGGGGAAGAGGTCGCTTACAACAATGGAGGGGTCTTCCGGGACTGATTCGGGCTTCGACGATCCCTCAGCGACTGAGCCGGCAGCTTGCAGTACGAGTAGCGAGCAAGGTGGGAACTATCCGCACTGTACTGCTGAGGCCGTACACGTATCCAAACCGTATTATTAGTCGCCTACAGAATATCCTAGAAACACCTGGCCTGAGACCATAGTCATGCACTGATGTGTCACAAAGGGTGGTGTCAATGTAAAAGGTGCAGGAAAGGGCGTCACGATGGCCTCCCATACAAATACTAGGCCTGTCACTGTCAATACAGCAGTGCGTTATCTTGAGATTGAGAAAAGAGGTGGAGGGTGGGAATTGAGAAGATCTACGTATCTCGTCCGGTATCTTTTAGACAACAGTTTCAACTCTTGTTTCGCTTCCCCGGTTATCGTCTACGTCGTATATGTTGGGACTCGTCACCGATACCATACCCAGCCTTTGCTGCAGGCCGCGTGACTATACTGCGACGGCTGTCGCTGTGGAACGGTGTTGTTCTCCCCAGCTTCCCTTCTGATGCCAACGATGATGGATTCTTGCAGCACGATTGCTGCTGGACTTGTTTGTTCCCCCGTACTTACTTGTAGGTCCGTCCTCAGCTATGCCTTGAATATATGTTGGGATAGTCGTGCAGAAACGTGTTTACCGAGTACCGAGCACGAAGCGGGGACTGCGTCCACTATTTCTACTGCGCGTATAGTGTCAGTACACCCCCCCCCGTGATAACTATAAAATAGTTGCATTCTTGGATGATTTCCGATTCCAGGCCATGTATCGTAGAGGGCATGTGTACATACAGCAGTATATATTCTGCAGCATCGGTTTGTCTTGTACCAGTTCCTGTTGTATACCAGGTACGTGGTATCCGTTCACGGGTTTCCCTCTGTCTAACCCCCATGCTGGTATGTATGTCCATTGCTGCGTCCATGTTTATTTCTGTCGTTCTAATAGACGCATACGCCCTTGTTCAGCGAAGTTGTATTCACATGTGTGTCCCGTGTGTCGGGCCGGGCGCGTTTGTGTAGAACTGCACGTGCATGCTACAGAAGAAGTGGATATTGTAGTTGCCCCTCAGAACACGCAGTTGGTCCTTTGAGCTTGCGTCGCTTCTTGTCACTTTGTGAATGTTCGTACTATATTCAGCGGTACACTTCGTACACACCCGTACTTAAGGTGCAAGTGGATAACTATCATCTGTCGGCAGCAATGAACTGTGGTGTCCCTTTAGTCCCAACGAAGATGTGGCCTCGCCTCTGCTGTACAAGTACACAATATGGTTATATTTATATTTTTGCCAAAATGAGGTATACCTGGCCCCTTTCCGGCCAAAATCAGTTACGATCTAAAAACAAGTACAAAACACACCCCAGGAACCCTGCTATTAGCCAGGCTGACATCGTAACTGATTTTGGTTCGAAAAGGCCAAGGTATACCTGTTTTTTTCTACTCTGTCTAGCTTTCGACTGATTTTTGACCAGCTTTGAACCAATCAGAGAGGCCATGTACGTGCACTTTTTTCTCTCTCCTTATTTATGCGTCTGCCCTCTCACTGTTGATTTTTTCTGTACTAACCCTAAACTCTGTGCTCGTACGTTGTACGTAAAAGTACGTATCTACATATATATGCATGCATGCGTACGCAAATTGTTTCACTTTTCTTCTCTGGGGTGTGCGACATGCTTCAGTTAGTTGTTTTGATGTGTACTTCTGTGTTGTTTTAGATGGTCACAGCGGTCTATCCAGCACCATGGTCTGTATCTGCACCACCCCGTGTCAAGGTGGTCTCAGGTTTGGTACGGCAAGACTAATTCGTGCCGAGCAGGCGGCTCCGGGAGGACGATCTTTGAGATTCCAAGCTGTCAAGGGGGGGAGGGGGGGGGGGCAAAACAAATACTCTTATTGGCGCCCCCGCCGTGGCAAACCAAACGAAGCCTATTGATAGTGACTCTCTGCAGGTCCAAGTGAAGCCCGTGGTATCTAAACCCTAAAGGAGACAAAGCGATTTGGATGTTGGAGGCCATGTGGCACGCTTCTTTGTTACCCGACCTTCATGAACAGAACACCGCTCGTGGCGCGCGTTTTTTACTTGGTTTTAGTGGATACCTGGTTCTGGCTCAAACGGATCAGGTATAACTGATTTTTGCATTTGCCCTTTTTTCAGTTCATTTGAAATTTGTATCGCCCAAGAACGCGCTGATACGTACCTCCGAACGCGAGATGATGCAGATGACGTAGGGCCAGCGCCTGCGAAGCTAGTCTTTTAAACGCTTTTGGAAAACAAATCCGAACTACATCGTTCACTGGGTTGCAAGCGACTGGAGCTTATCCCTGTGCCTTTTACTGCTTCGGGCCGTAGGACCGGTTTTGGCCTACTTTCAGTTTGTAGGCATCCCCCCTTCCGAGGCTCTTTTGACCGTCTATCTGATGCCAGAATTACCCTCTTCGCCGTCTATGGGGAGGGGCTTCCGAAATATTGCAAAATATATACCGGTATATGATATTATTTGAACGTGCGGTCGCATTCAATTTGACTCCGAGCGTGTTAAGGAAATTGTAGCAGCAGCAGCAGCAGCAGCAGCAGCAGCAGCAGCAGCAGCAGCAGGAAAACCAGAATGGCGAACGACGTTTTTCAAACCCAGGCACCACGCAGAATAGACCTCCCAGGATGGCCATGGGTCAACGAATGAAACCCAAATGCCGTGGAAAGTTGTTTGAATCACCGTTTTTGCCGGAATATATATATATTTTTTCGGGGGGTCTGGTAACGCCTCCGCCGAACATTTACACGGAGCTCGTTTCTTGAGGCGTCCGAAAACGAGCCAAACAAAGAATAACAGTGAAACGGGCAGTACTTCGGAAGCCGGCGGAGAGTCTTGGGGCGTACCTTTACTTCCTCCAAACAGCATGCTGTTTTCCTCGGGCGGCACTGAATCTATTCATTTCCAACAACCGATCAGCACCAGCGCAAGAGGCAAGACATATTCCATTCGGTTCATGCAAATGCTTGCTGGCGGGGGTTAAGACGCGCCCTTAGTTGTCGATGCCACTAATGCCATGAGCTCCACCGGCTCTATGCACTCCAATGTACGCGCTCCTTCTCGTTTTGGTCCTCCTGGTGGTTCTCGAATGAGACCTCAGCATCCCGGGCATAGCTCAGGTTGCCTCCCCCTGTCTGTGTAATCTTCCAATCCAGAGAGCTTTTGGAATAGGACAGGTAAATAATATATTTTCCAGGAAAATAATATATTTTCCTGTTGTTGTAGTTCACTGGTATTGTACTGTGCCGTGCTGTGCTTTTAATAGCACGCCCTTTTTCTTGAGTATCGCGTGTAAATACTACTGTTCCTATCTGATGTACGTCTGGCGGGTCGAGGGTCTTCGAGTAAAGTCTCTCTAAAACTTACAGGTTGTATCCCTCTCCGACACAGTACCACCTTCGGATTGCTAAGCGTCAACTCAAACGCCGGTGCCTTGCATGACCGAACGGCTGAAACATCCAAATATATATGCTGAAGATAACAACACTCACTTGCGCTGATCTAAATGTTAGTCCATAGCGACTGTATCATACGCGTGTTGAGGTGCATCTCACACCTCGCAAACAAACAATGACCACACGGCCAATGAGACGAAGTTATCAAGTATAGAACGTTCGACACCGGGGTATATGTCAGCCGTAGTCTTGTCTTGTGCCAAGCTAATTCGAGGGACCATAGGTGATAGGACCTATGGTATGCATAAAAACCTATCAGGTATTTATATCACCATTTTTACTAACAATGTTCGGTCCTATTAACTATGGTCCCCCGTAATAGCATAGGCAATCAGCCCATCTGATTAGTTCAGTTGGTCGGGCGTCCATATAACTGCTGTATGCCGAGGGCTGTTACGCACATTGCGACGTCAAACACATACCACGTAGTGACACGTCGTCACCCGTTCTTTCAAAGCCTACGATATATTGTTAGCCGGACAACGAGATGACTGTACTCTGTGCATTCTATGTGCATCGACTTTTGAACCAATCCATACGCGCCCGACTTACTCCCTGCCGAACTTGCAAGCAATGGTTTCTTTCTATTTATTTGCAGTATGGAACTGTCCCGGGACACTGCGGCCTGTTTGTTTGTGCCCTGCTTACCACATTCCCAAACACTCCTTGAGCCACTTCGGCCCGGAAATTAGATGCGCGTTTTACATCCACCGCTTGTTTGGCAAGCACGCCGGCGCCCCTTTATTTCAGAACACAGGTTCAGGGTCTCCTCGCTACTAATCGTGCAACGATGCAATCAATGGTGAGTATTAGAAGACGGTGCCACCGCTTCTGTTCTACGTTCAACCACGCCAAAAAAAAAATACCCATGTGCTATCGCTGACTCGCAATAACGCAACAATCAACTTAGCTTAAGGTCCGAACAATTTACCGTACAGCTCCGTATGGTTTCAATAACACCGCCTGGATTACCGTGCAGCTCACATTTCTGTACATGCGAGTAGAAGGGAAATTCCCCAAACGGCGTCCACCGTTTAGGTGGAATGGCGGTGCTACTCGGATGTTTGAACTTTACTGCCTGGCTGGTCGTCTTGATAGAGGGTGTCATTCTTAGGTTTATTACGGAGGACGTTCTCCTGGTTCTCAACTCGAACATTTCCCCCGTGAAAACCCAGGCCTTCGACAGAATAGTGTCAGGTGTTACTTGTTATAAAAGGAACGTTTATTATATGGCTATTTTTTGTTTTCATGAAAAGTCACTATGGGGTACTCAAAGGAATGCGTAACCGCATTTGGAGCAACTGCTGGAGAACGGACTGGCTAGGGGCAATAGCCTGTCCTATTCTCCTCTGAACGCCGATCGTATGCTTGAACCCCGTACCTTCGAACTAAAAAGCAGAGGTGTGTTTTGTTTTTTAATTAGTCGAACGGTGGTAAAGTTTGTTGAAAGGGCTGCTGATTGTCGCACATCTCTTCTGTGAGCCCCTGTGTAACCGAAGCCGAGCACTGTGGGTATTATTGTCGATTTCACCAAACGTTCGAGATCCCGTCAAACCTGTACCTAAATAAAGCGAAACATACAATATTTTAGTCGTAATGATCAGGAGGAAATCAACCATATTTGCTAATCGTTGTGCGGGGGAGTGGCAGACAACGCAGAGGCAGACAACTACGGTTAAAAAGCATGGGCATCCGACGCTGGAAAATTCGACGCGTTTCGCTTGCACCAGACTGTACGCGTGTCTACACTGGTCATGTCCCGGACGTATAGATAAACACGAATCCAGTGAAGCTGCGTGAACTTTCTAAATAGGAAGTGGGAGGCTTGTTTTCTGCAAAAGGTAGCGTGCGTCCTAATACGAAAGTAGAACACAAACCATACACTCGGGCCACAGTTGAGGTCGGTGATATTGCTGTGTCGCTGCCTTGGAGGTTCACGTACACCCATACGTCCCGATATTACATATTTTGCTCGCTATATATATATGCTGGTAGTAGTTTATACTGAGCTTCGCGATAGGATGGTTAGTATGTGGTGGTATTTCGGTATCCCTTTCCACGCCGTTCAATCCCGTGGTCTTTCTTAGGATTGCTGATAGACAGTGTTTTTTTCTGTTCCCAAGTCTTCGTCTACGTATAGAGTCGAAGCAAGCGTTTCAATCCGAGTACAGAACTCGAAGATTTTTCATTCACGACTCGCCATTTATTTGGAGTAGTGGGTGTAGTGAAATTGAAGTCAACGAGGAAATGGGACGGTTTTGAAGCTGCAGGTAAGTCCTCACATGTTCATCTACTAAAAACACAGACCGTCTTTCATGAAAAATGAGCAGCTCTGCTTCGAGACGGCTGAAACGCTCGAATATGATATAACGCCCGCAAAAGACAGGGTTTTTCGAACCAGGATAAAAAGCGCCGTCCGTTGTCCGCGTAGGAGGGGTGGTATCCATTGTATGAATTGTAGTTGACCGCGTCATCATGGCTGTCGAATACCCAAAAATACGCATTGCAACCCAAAAGACCAATCTTGTCTGTCCGATATATATGCTATTGTTTATCACATTTGTCTCTGCTTCGTCGAGACAGCTTGGACAACACCGTCGCCGACAAATTTGATTGTGACATGATGGGCAGCTGGACAAATATTTCGTTTTTAGAGAGGAGAAATACGTCCGCGCTATCCACCTTTGCTTTTAATTAGGGCGGCTGGCTTGACACTGCCGCTTGTCTATGTCTTTCGTGTGGCCGTTGATGAATGGTGTAGATATCTAGCGCACAACCGAGGCTATCAATATATACTCATCTGTATTTTTCAGGTTGGTTTGATTTTCCTCAGCGTCGGTTACGCACAGGCAACCGTCGTATCACGTTGTATACTTGGGGGGGATTCCGCCTTGGGGAAAGGCTTTAACATGAATTTATGATATTTCGGGCCATATCACTAAGCGATGAGGTAGTACGTGCCACGGTTTTGTGTTCGATATCCACACGCTAGACAGCAAAACAAACTCGTTCGATAAAGGTCGCGGTTATCATCCCCGTGTTGAACAGATAACACGCCGAACCGGTGAAACGACGTATACACATTTCACTAATAAAAATCACAACCCAATCGTTTGCGTCGTTCCTACTGTCCTTCCAGGAAACGGACAATGGCTGAAGGCCATCACGATCGCCCTAAGCCAGGCGTCGAAAGGAAAGTGGTACGTGAGCTCGCTGGAGCTTCAGCTGGCATCTTTTGACGTCTGTGTCGCCTGTCGGAGTGTGCGTACCATTTCCGTCACCGTCGGCAAACGCATGCCATTGAGCCTCTGGGGTGATTGTGCCCCGGGCCAAGACAACATCGAGGCAGCACAACAGCGACGACTGCCTGCCGTGCGAGCGGCGTCCGTGGAGTGGATGATGCCGTCTGCCATGCTTGTACCTGTTCTTTCGGAAGCAGCACTCGTCCGGGGAGCGGAATGGATGCAGCTGACCGGCGTGGAATGCGGCCAGGTGCTCTCGGCACCCGTCCCTTGGTCTCGCTTGTATGATGTTGCGCCGGGTAAGTTATCCGTGCTTTCACCCAGGAGCTTTTTCGAGGCCATGTTATCGTTCATCGACGGAAACAATTTCGCTCTCGAAAATATGCGCAACACGAGACAATTGTCGTGGCCTTTCTCTCTTCGTAGACTCTCGATTGGCTGCCTAAAGGACGAACCGGTTGACTGGTCGGCGTTGCCGAAGTCCCTGAGTCGGCTTGCTCTAGGAGGGTATTTCAATCAACCAGTGGTATCAGCCACGTGGCCGGTCGCGCTGATTCATTTGACGTTGGGAGGTCGCTTCAACCAGCCGATCGCTGACGTTGTTTGGCCCACTTCGTTGCGGAGACTGGTTCTAGGCGACTACTTCGACCAAGAAATCTCCAACGTGCAATGGCCCAATTCGTTACTGCAACTAGTCTTCGGGGATAGCTTCTGCTGCCCGATCGCCGATGTCGCATGGCCCGATAGTTTGCTGCATCTGACCTTCGGGGATACCTTCGATGAACCAATCGACGACGTCGTATGGCCTTCATCTTTGTTGAAGCTGGAGTTCGGGGAATGCTTCGACTATCCAATCATCGGTGTTGAGTGGCCGGCGTCCCTGAAGGTGCTGTCCTTCGGCGACAGCTTCAATCAACCGATGACTGATGTGTCATGGTCCGCATATTTAGTGCACCTCAGGGAGTTCCATCATCAACACAGGCTAACCACTGTGTGGCCAGTATCCCTACGCCGGCTGTTGTTGGGAAATTCCTTCGACCAACCGATCGCCAGCGTGATATGGCCCGCAGGTTTACGCCACCTCGCCTTCGGCGATAGCTTCGATCAACCCATCGCGGACAGCGTGTGGCCGGCGTCTCTGAACCGCCTTGAGTTTGGGGACGGATTTAATCACCCTATCAGGAAAGCATCATGGCCCCGATCTCTGCGGTCGCTTTCGTTCGGGTATGCATTCAACCAACCTATCGAGGATGTCGTGTGGCCCATCTCACTGCAATCGCTTGCTTTCGGGAACTGGTTTAACCACCCGGTAAAGTTCGCAAAGTGGCCGCGCCGTCTGCGGACACTCGCCTTCGGACGACATTTTCAACAGCCAATCCATGAGGTTGTGTGGCCAGCATCGCTCAAGTGGGTGGCGGTAGGTGAAAAATTCAACAAGCGGATGATCGCGAAAGGGCAGCATCGTCCCTCGGCACCCAGGATATGGACCCATGGCGACGACAATGGCGCAAACCCATCGAACGACCCGTTCGATTACCCACCAGAAATCGACACATTTGATGAACCGGACGTTGTATTCGTGAAGGATCTTTAGCATATACCTCTGAGCGATGCATGACATAGATCGCTCCGTAACCTTCAACAACCCATACTCCAGTGCTGATCTTCGACGCCACAGCTGTCTCGGATGTGTTTTGTTTACGGTTCGATTCGTCATGAATCTTGCCGGTGACGTAGTCGCAGCGTCCGTCGGGGGCGGGGTTGAACCGATGCGAGAGTTGGGCCGTGTGGTCAGGGGGCCTGTACTTACCTTTAGCGGGGCTAGCGGTCAAGCAGGCAGCCTTGCCTGTGGTGGCGAGGCGATCGTTTATTGCCGTGAGCTAGGTGTGGCGGAAGCGTCTCCTGAAGCTGGTTTTGGCGTCTGCGTGTTTCCGAAGGTCGCCGAGCTACATTGCGTTCCCAACAGGCTCGAAAATATGATGGTGTGTGAATGACGTCGACGATTGTTTGTTTTTGGCTACGGAGTGAGAGGCCTTCTGAAGATGGCGGTGAGTATGGTGTGGTATGGCGAAGAATGTGCCCTGGAGCAATTCGGATGGTATGGAAACTAATGTTTGTTTGATTTGGTGTCCACAGAGCGGATCATCGTGTTTCACGGTTCGTTTGTAATTAAATGAAGTTGTTATGTTCGCGCAACATTTGCCTGCGGGGCTCGTTCGATCTGCGTACACCTTCGAGCTTTCGGGCGGTGGCCCCGTGAACAGCCAGATTGGGCTCCGTATGTTATACTGTTCACGGATGGGGGGTGGTTAAATGACTGCACCCTTTACGGTTTTCGTTGTTATTTATTCTAGGGATGTATTTGGAGGGGGCGTGTATTGCTTGGTGCAACGCCGTGTCGTGTGATGAGTCGGAACGAAGTCAGCAAGGTTGCAATTGTCTGCTTTAAGTTTGATGATATGGCCCACAATACAGCGCCTTTCTTCCAGGGCGTTATGGACGTAGAGATAAACTTGAAAGCGATGTGTACTTGGACAGTACGTTGTATAGATGGGCAAAAAAAAGGCGATGTAGTGAGACACGAGAGAGGTGAGGATTACAATTTGCAAGGGGCGAGAAGTGGTTCAAGTGGAAAATGTTCTGGTTCTTGGTAGAATGTTACGTGCCTTCGTTGCGCATTTTGACTCATTTGCAGATTACGCTTAAATCGGCAATGGTTTCGTCGGAACATTGGCACGCACGTTTGGGTTGCGCAGAACGTGGGTCTAGCGTAGAGAAAACGAGTGTTCAAGAGTTTTGATTGGAAAACATATATCGCGCACCACTGCCATGTACAGCACCGTATGTAGAGTGACAAGACACTATTCACAGTTTTGTACAGGCTAGGGAGACGGAGACAGGTTTGACGCTGAGCGTATAGGGTGCGACTCCTACAGCTGGCGATATTACGGGGACGGAAAATACAGAGCAACAGGCCACATTCAACGGAGATACATTCGCGATACGCCTTTCAATCTTGAGTCTCGTACGGTATAAAATGCATATGTTTCGGTCGATTTGGAAAGGTGGAAGGTTTGCACGGTATAAATCAAATATGTTTCTGTCGATTTGGAAAGGTGGACAATCGCCGTCCTTCGCCGTTGGTTCGTGGAATGTTCGGGGGTTAAGCGAACGACGTGCCCTTCGTCGGGCGTGAATTTTTTTCCAGTTAGAACCGCACATACATGTACAGCCGGCTACTAGATCGATAGTGGTTCATCGGCAGGTATGGCTCGGCCGGGGTGAGCGTTGGGATCCGTGCTACTTTAGGGGTGCTCCTGTTTGGTTCCACACCTCTTTACTCGAGGCGCTCTTTGCCTCACTCGTATCCTGACCAAGAAACACATGAAAGTCCAACCGTTCGTATAAATCCATGGGCATATTATCCACCCAACGAGACCGTTGGGAAAATAACATCCCAGCGATTCTTCAGTCAGTGAGTTGCACACGTCATATATACTATGACCAAAAAGGGGTATCCAGATTCAGATGAGCCTCAAACCCAGTATGTTTCGAAAGGGAGGAAAGGGACGAAAGCAATCGCTAAAGGCATGAGCACAAAGGTCCGTGCATTCCGCTTCTAGCGCAAGCAAAGGCGACCGCCCACGCGTCAAGCATATCCCTGGCATCACACCCCTCGTTCACACCGGCTTACCTGCACGCACCGACCTTAGGCAAGCAACGCGGCATGAAACAAACAGAGAATGCACGAACGAAGGAGTGCCTTCTAGAATCTGCTACAACGGCCGCAGCTTGGTTCTACGGAAAAAAACATTCAACCCGGAACGTGCTGCCTCGTGTTGTACCACGCGCGTACCCCGCCTCCCCCCTCTCTCGGCTAGGACTAGACGAAAATCAATACATCATGATATTTCTGTGCTGGCACATGAAAGTGGGAGTAGCTGTGAAAATGATATCAATATTTTACCTCCACCTTCGGCATGCAGCGAAAGACCGGGCATCTCAACACCATCCCTCGTAGTGTACTTTGATACTTGAGCCCCTTTAGACTACGATCGACCTTAGGAAAGCAAGGAGCGATGCAAGGTGGACTGCCTATGTAACCATTTCGAAATATGTTGATGTCGACATTCGCGTGTTCGAAAACAAGCGAACGCACGCGCCGGAAGAAACCCCCATTGTTTGTCCCATGAAGTACATGAGTATATCCATAAAAACAAATTATAGGCTGGCGATACTATCAGTAAAACAGGTATCCCTTCCGTCACCACGAACGGCTGAATACCAGGGCCGTCACTAAAATGAAGTAATCAACTATACCACGATTATCCTGGTTGGGCAGAAATCGTCTGCAAAACCGGTATATAAGTGAGAATCAAGACCTGAAGGCACACACAACAGCTCCCGACCGGAATCCCTCGGTCAATATTGCATCTGTCACCGATGAACCAGCGACAATTGTCACGTGAAAAGTTGTGCGCGTTCATCCGCGTGTCCAGTTGACTTCGAGGACTGTCGGCTTTGTCGATCGACCTATTCAAAAGTGCAAAATATATATGTTGACGACTCCCTAGGGTTTGGGCAGAACCCCCGCGCATGCCGGATGCAAGCCCGAGCCCGTTGGGTGGCGTTTGTTCCCCGTCGAATATTGCCTGCATCTGTTGAGAAAGTGTCTTGGACACCCAAGTAGTACGCATCCAGCTACATACGAGAAAGACTTCTCCTCTTAATAGAAACAAAGGGAGGCAATCAGGCCACCCACGAGAGAGAAACGTCTACACCAACACCTGTCAACCCCCACACAGGGGAAAAGGACGAGGCTTCACTATACAAGGCCCCGTACTGGATGACCAGCACCACCATAAATATCCGAGGAAAGGAACATACGGAATATCTACCGAGAGCATACACCCCCGGCACCTTGGAAATCCATACTCTGGGTACACCAACAAACCACTCCGAAGGAATCGTCCCCAGTGCATTTTCGAACAATATGCTCGGCGAATTGGATCCCGTCTCACTATTCAATTTGGTACCCGCAGCGATATTGCCTGTATCACTGTAGTACCTGCCGTTCCATACTGTCCACCTTGTAGGGGATTAACAGCAGCCTTGGCCGTGTCTTAAAGAATGAGATTGTAATGGACCACGAGTATGCCTGAGAGCGTCATCCCGAGTATATAGCCAGCAGGCGTACTAGCTCTGACGCCTCAGAGCCTCGGACGTGTAAGGACAGTTCATGCACCCAGCAACTCGACTCGACCAAGTATTTGACACAGAGTGATATTCGTTGTACTACCAACCCTTTCACAAGACTCGCCGATATCGTACAAACTGCGAGGTCATTATGTCAGACAGACAGACAGACAGACAGACAGACAGACAGACAGACAGACAGACAGACAGACAGACAGACAGACAGACAGACAGACAGACAGACAGACAGACAGACAGACAGACAGACAGACACAAATACATCGTTTCCGAAGCATATGCAAAGTTGGCATTAACACACAACTGGCTACTGGGTGGACCCCCAAAAAGCGATCGAAAAACGTGTCCGGCCTGAAAATAAATAAATAGTTGGTACTTGTAATGTATGTACGTTGCATACGATACCAGTAAACACATTCCTTTCTTTTGGGTGGCCTGGCCACAGGTTTTCGAGTCCACCCATCAGCTAGACTTGTAGCTGGCTGAAGAATACACGGTGTCACGCGTTTCACGCCCCTGGTACTGCGTCTAATAATGTTTATATTTCGTACGCACTGTAGTTTGGAAGCAGCGCATTGTATACACAAGATGTATAATGTTTGAGAATTAATTAGCCAATACTACGTACGCATAGTTCGTCGGATCTGAAATCGGTTTCCGGCTGTAAATGCCTGACACCAAGAAAAAAAACAAAGACGCTCGGCCATCTAGAGGTCAGTATACATGTGTATGAAACACGTGTATTATACTCTCGGGGGCGAACCCAAATCGCTACACGCAAAACGTTTTCTCAAGTGTTTAAGTTATCGTAGATGGAGCCGACTTCGGGTTAATTGTGAGATGCAGGTATGAAGGGTTGTACTAAGAAGTTGGAAAATTGTTGGCGTTGCCAAACGTTTTACCAGACCACGTATACTCCGACTACAAGGAGCATGTGTCAAGGTCTACCAGGAATAATATAGAGAAAGGTCGGGTACATCTTGACATTGTTGGGTTCGACAGTACTGTACACGCTGCTTCGTTGCCAGGGATCAGTGGGAAACTCTATCTCGGAGATGATATTTGTACTCTTTACTTTTGTTTTAAAGGGTTGTTATTGCTAGAATTCCATTCCAGAGCAATAGAGGATGAACCCCCGCTTACGAGTATATATCTGTGTTGCAATTGTTTTGATCAAGACACCCTTTCTGTTCTGTTCTCTGCCCTGAGGACGGCCTCCCTATAGTTCGAAGCCCCCTGCGATTGTCTGGCTCAACGATGTCCGGACGAAACCCTTTAGCCTCCTGACAAACAGCAGCGTTGCCTTGACATACCTTGACGAACACCAATCCACTGGGTTTTAGTGAGGGATACTGGGCGCTCTACCCTTGACAGCGCACATTTTCCGTGGTCTGTCATATCTCCAGAGACCTTTATTGTGCCGTCGCCAACATCTCATACTCCCGCTCACAAGTTATAAGCGTGCTGGTGTCTTCGTGCCCCCCAAAACGCCTCTTTGAGCGCTTGCCTCGTGCTCCTCACTGAACGGATTGCACCCGGACCTCGATCAACGTGTCCGGACGGACTTCCCGTGTTGGCATTAATGCATGAGGTTCGCCGAAAAGGGTTCGTTCGACAATAAATGTTGCAAAAACGACAAAAACGAAATTCCCAAGCGCAATCATTCATATAAAGACGCAGCCCTGCCTTCTTCATATATATCCGAGCAGATTTCGCACACGCTGCGTTAATTAACCCTTCTAGAACCGCAGTCCCGATTTGGGGACAAACTACTCGAAATTTGAGTGGATTGTCCCCAAATCGAGACTGCAGTTCTAAAAGGGTTAATTAAGATATGTGACATACTGTGTGTTAGGAGTATAATTGCGCACATAAACACAAACAAACCTCTGCATCGAGCGTGCAGACGCATACCCACATATTTTGACGACCCGAATAAGTCAAGCAACGACCAATGCCTACACTAATGAGGGATGACTGAAACATGCAAATCAAGAACTTACCGACAACAGAACTACCTATAGTTGAAAGCACCATAATACGTTACTGCGCTGTGCGTCAGACGTCGGAATCTTGTGAGACATCACCTCACTGGTAGCTGCGTGAAACGATACAGACCCCACCACGTGTAGGGTGAACGATGCATTCAACTGTATACGAGTCTGGGACCACACGACGACCGTTCTACCCTTTCAACGGCTTACTACTGAACATACCACACTTACCAACTCTTTGTTGCGGATTTTTTACCCTCGGAACGGCTGAATATTAAGTGAGGTCTTCTTCCAGGCAAGAGGGTTGTGAGCTGCCACAACATTTGAAGAAGCCAGTAGGTGATATGAAGCCGTACAAAACTGGCCCTAAATGAACAGAAGGTTGTGTTGCTCATCTCAACCCTAACCCATAAACTACAGCCTGCAACTACTGTAAGTATCCAAATTTGTGAAGACTATCGAACGGGAGGCTTCAAACTGCTCCAATACTTCTGCCCACGTCCCATTGAACACACCTGTTGACGAAAGCAGAGCGGCGTAGGAAACATGTCAAAACACTGTTCATTCCGGCTCACTGTTCATTAAGTCGGCGTACTTGCCGCCAGCAGTTAATCGTTGAAACGAAGCCCATTTCAAACCACTCCTTCCCTCTGCACAGCCGAAATTCCCTCAGCGAGTAAGTCTGCACTTTTTCTCGAAATACAAATTTGCGCTCTTTAACAGAGCTGATGGTTGTGGGATCTGAGGCCTTGTCTGTGGTATTTTGCGGGAAATACATATGTGAGAATCTCGAGCATATGGGACTCATAGATAGACGCGTTCCCGCTCTCCATGCTAAACCCTCGGATAGGACTCGGATGAATCGAAGCCGTTGATGTGATCCTTCAATTTCTGGTCGAACTTGGCCCTCTCCGGAGTGCGCAATCCTCTAACTCTCTAGGCTATCCTATCATCCATCTGAGCCTACGCCTCCCGTAGGTTTCTTCCGCGCTGATGTTGTCCCTCGAGTCTTAATCGCCTTGGTTTCCGTCCGCATCCACCCTCGGGACATGCAACATACTCCTCGTACGTAACCTGTCGCGTCTTTTCGAGCCTTTGTGACGGCAATATTGCACGTACGTATGCACGTGGTGGCCGAAAGCGTTTGACTCCCTCCGAACACTTTCCCCCGCAGGCTCCTTTTCCGTCTCTAATGTGGTGCAATGTCTTTTGCTCCCTCGTGCATACAAACCACTGCCTGAGGAGTTGCATGCCACCTCGGTGAAACGACGAATGGAGGGCGTTCCCATGGTCGTGATTGCACGTCCCGTAGTCCCCCACCCTCGCACCGATAGGCTAACCCATGCGCTCATGCCAATTTTATCTACCGTGCTGATTATGGAAGGAAATTTTCATCGTCTGGGTGTGAAAACAACGCCATCGGGAGAGGCGACCTAAACAGTACTTTAGCTGCGCAGGTTGAGCGCAATTAGGGGACGAGTTGCCGACAACTTAGACATAGACGGCGCTGACTAGAACGGTGACGACATTCTGACCGTTTCTTAGAATTATGATAAGACCAGGTACGGCAGTGTCCAGTGCTCCGACCCCGGGCCCCTGCTAGTGCATACCGGTATATAGTACTCATCCCGGTTTGAGATGGTTGTCGATCATGTCCGCGACGCCACTTGGGGCGCGACCACCATTGTCCGTATAGTTAGTTATTGCCGCCCGGCTGCACAAAGGGCAAGTCATTGGTGTACATTCTGCTGCGGATTTCACAGGGTGCTCGTATATTGGATGGGGTTTCTTGCGTCCATGTTGTATGCGTACGTGTCGTACGGTGCTTCAAGCTCTCGGTAGGAACTCGACCGGGTGGATATTTGTAACCATCATCAGCTGTGCGCATTGGTGGCAAACAGAAACGTCACACCCCAACCCACCCCAAACCAACCGAATCCATCCTAATCTCACCCAAACCAACCCTCTCCTACCCGATGCAACCCGACATCGCCGAACTCAAAAACCTTGATATTTGTACCAAACTACCGGCGAACGGTGCTCTCCCCAATTTCAGAGATAGTGCGGGTGTTGGTCGTCGGTGTTCAAAGACATTCTTCGATTCATATAGGACCCCATGTCACCTCCTTGAAGCTAAGGGCCTAGCAACAATGTGGAGCTTCTATTATCGTTTGCGTGAGCTACAACATAATTTGCCCCCTTGCCTTATAACCGAGGTAGTACCAGCGTCCATCTCTCTTCGTTGGTATTCCGGGGGTATCATTCGCGCGTCAAACTTCTTCAACTCGGCAAACCTCGGTACATTTTGGTCTCTGGTTCCCTGGGTCCTATGATAAAGCCGACATATTACGCGTTCTGGAACGACCGGGATGCCTTCGCTAGAAGTGCACGTGGGTAGCAAGCTGGTGATCAAAAGAGCGTACTATTGATAAAACCTTGAGCGGAAGCCCGGATATTTTATCTATATATCGCTTGCGTTCTACCCCGGGCTTATAGTACCCCGTCCCCGAGGTTTAGCGTCGACAAAGTCTTAGTTTAATATCATTATTAGCCTACGACGCCGACCTAGTATGAGGGTTTACTTTGTATGTCTACGCCACGTACCAAGACACATCTGCTAGTACGTACAACAAGTAGTACTCCAACGGCCGTGCCAAAACGTTTGATCTCTGTCAAAACCCTTATTACGCTCAAACCGAGGCCCTCAAAGCAGTTTAGATGATACCTCGCAAACACACCGTCGTACCAACACCTGGTATAGTATACCAGGTAAACGAGGCCCTAAAGGTTCCTTGCTTGGTTGCGGCTGCCACACGCCATACACCACTATCGTCGCATGTGGCTGTGTTTTGGGGAAACAGAAGGAGAGCATATACCTGGATAGAAGGTGGCACGCGTAAGCTCTGCTTATTACAAACTGTACAGCTGTAGGGTCACCGTAGGATTTTTCGATTTACTCGATTGTATGAAGGAATCCTTTGCCTTCGTCCTTCAAGCATTACCTTTCCGTTTGCTGACCTGGGAAGCAGCTGCATTCCTATTCCTCTCTGGTGCCTCCCCCCCGCCCCTCTTTGCCTAATCGTCAGTAACCATTTCTCCCAAGAGGAAGCCCGATCGTTACAAACCTAACCCCCATTTCTCCTGCAAAATTATTACGAGTAACCCTCATCTGGTCGATTTACGCGTGGACAGCGTCGGGGTCGTGAGGCAGACTGCTAGGGGCCGAATGCCTACATATCTTTTCCAATTTCATCGCCACTGCCGTGATCGAGAGGCAACAACACGTAGAACGATTACTACGGTAGCCGGTACAGTGGCGATGAGGGTTGGTTCCGCTAGTAGCTTGCTGTAGCCGAGTTACATGTTGAGGAGCGCGGGTGACGATACCCAGCGACGAAAACAAGATGGTGGTGTGATGGTGCGGCGCGATACGTGTCGCTCCAGTCAAAAAGAGTAGGCTGATGTGCTTCAGTCGATACTGTCGTTGCGACCAAAGGACCAGCGCCTACATGACTCGGAGTGAGAGCGTAGGCTTGCTCCTCCCTCTCTCACATGTTTCGCCACCTCTGCTAGACTCCGGTTTCCATTGTATTCTAAGTTTAATTTGTCCACAACAGCGGTCCATCCGGCATAACATCAATCCGGTCTTCTGTGGATCATCATCCGTCAACGACCAGCAACGCAGTATGCCACTGCTCACCCCCACCCGTGCGACCCTCCGCCAAGGGTGTAAATACGGACGTCGTCCGGTTGTGCGGGGCTTGAGATCATCAAAGGCGACATAAATCTAAATCACGTGCTATCTAGGTGACCGCGATGAGAGACCTTGATGAGGACACCGTGCGTCCCTGGCTCCGCACAACGCCCTTGCCTCGCTTGCGACCGCGACGATTGATTCCTCGCTAAGGAACGTACATCCGGCGTGCCACTCAATAGACGGGCGTGACTTCTTGGAGGTGTTGCGTAGTACTGCCGGTCAGGGCAGCATTGCTAGTACGCCTACACCCACGAGAATGTCCTCCTCTCACTTTGCCTGTGGAGTATGCATCCGACATGGGAATCGTGAGAGCAAAGGCGGTACAAGGCAAACGTCTGGAGCACACGGGGGTAACGTCATCCAGCCCGCACGAGGGAAGTGACGATCACTGGTTTTACTGACGCGTACCTCCGAAACAAAAGGACTTTACGAATGGTCGGTGAAGCCGCTCTGTTTGCCCTCCGCATTGATGTCACAATTCTGACTCTGCGAGTACCTTTTAAAACATGAACTATTTAGCAATCATAATGGGTGGATAACCGCCTTTACATACCACAGAAGATGCACGGTGGTTTCATACCGCGTGGTTGCCGTTCAGGTCTAGTACATCCCTCGAAGCCTGCAGTGGGTGTTATAAAAAAGAAACAAAAGGCCATTCGATCGGAGTTGAAAGGTCCAACAACACTTGAACGTATGAAGTCGAGACACCGCCGCAAGGATGGAAACCTGCAGGTGCGAGACATAGATACGTATACAAGACAGACAACGATGGCACAAAGGTATATATAAAATATGAGCGTGCGGCTAAGGGCTTTGTTCAAGTGCCGAGCGATAATATAATACAAGCAATCGACCGACCCCCTCTACGGCGTCAAAGCCCATTCTGGCGGCTGATTTATATGCGCGCGGGCTCGACATTTCCCGTTCAGACGCCGAGTAACTTCTTGTTTGAGCAAACCTAGATCAATTAATCTCATTGAATCTGACCGATATGGGGGTTGGCATATCAGGTATACCCGGTCTCTTCAACAGGCCGCTTTGCAGCTTTAGGCGTAGCGGGCGGCTATGGGCCGGATTCCTGTGTACATCGTTGTCGTCTAATGCATGAGGTTGTGTACGGCGGATCCATGACGTCCTTGCGCGGTTCAGGATGGAAACCTGGCGCGAGTTATGTCGTAATAGCCGGCACGAGAGTTACATGCAGATATGCCAGTGTAATAATCGTGAAGATGTTCCTCTCGAGCAGCGTTGGTGCATACCATATGATCTACGAACTCGGGTTATGCGTTCGGAAGAGGGACGGTGAAAGGTAGTAGGGCAGAGCGGGGATAGGGGCGGGGGGCGGGGATGATAGTAAAAGGCAATCATAAACCGCTCAGACAGTATCGATGGAGAGTATGCCGAATCAATTTCGAGGGGCGTAGTATGTGAGAAGGATGTCCAGCTTATACGAAAATGGTCGTACAGAGCAGTTGTGAGCGGGATAGTGAAGCGGGCTCGTTGAGACAGGCAGGTCGTGGCGGTGACTAGGACTATGGATTCCGTACTCTTGACATCGAGGACGCTCGCCCAAATTTGCGGTACGATGTACTCATGTTTGGAGCGTATTTGTGTCGCGATCGATGAGAAATCCATAGCCCTTAACTGACGCAACGGGGTTAAAGGTGGTATTCGTGGCTGAAATGGTGACTCAAGACGATTGATTGCGCAATGACTCTGCAGTACATTTGAGGGGCTGTGTTGGATTTTCACCAAACACGCAGTTTTCTGTTTGTCACCCACTCTCAAGCTTGGGCTAATTTGTCCAGTAACTTATGGCCGTTTTGCAAACTAGAGGCTTGGCGTCGTGTTCCACAGAACGGCGGCACCCGAAATTACTTTGAACTTTAACCCTTCCCATGGCGATGGTGTGAGCGTCTTCGTTCTTATCCGTGTATGGCACGGGCGGGTGGGTGGGAACTCAAACTTGCCTGTATTCGCACCTTGGATATGTAGCTTTACCTGTAGGTTGCGGCTACGTACCAGAAAAAGTGTGTGCGCCACGGGCTACGAGTCATGCTGCCGTGAAACACCGCATTCTTCTGATTGGCTATACTTCTTACGTGCGTACAAAACACACGTTCTCTCATTCTTCCTAGAATACCCTGCTTTGCACGTTGCTTTCGAAGTTGTCATAGATTAATGCGCAACCCCCCGCCCGGAAAGGCTGGGTTGCAGAGGGGGTCATCCCCCGGGGCTGCTGTAATAACAACCCCACAGTAGCCTCCGTCTACTCGAGTCAACTCCCAACCCAACTGTTGATATAGAACTATCGACGCTAGCATCCATCGATCGAAATGGCAGTTGACTCGATTTACGGATGTTTCCCCTACGACGCCCTCCCCTCCCCACTTGCAATATCATAGGGAACGCATGTCATATCTTACACTTGTCCATGGTGTGACTTATATCTAGTAAAATTCAAAGGTGAGTTAACTGGCCTCCACTCTGTTCCATGGTCCGGCTGAATCCCACCGCTAATTCCTTCCTCGGCCATAATGCCTGCTACCCAACTGGTATCCTTTCCGTTACTGCAAAGATACGTCTTGCACGCATCGGACGCCCATACACCCTCACGCTGCAACACCTCCGGTGTCGCCCCCGCCGTCGACAAGTGAGTTGCGCCCCCAATCCTCAGCGAGTGCAAAGCGTACTCCTTCCCACGCCCGCCCGCCAACGCGACCACTTTTCGCAAAGCTATCGTCGCTTGCTGCTGTGTCTGAATGGACCATCTGCCATTACCAACGCAAAAGGCGGCAAGAGGGGCCGACAAGGGAGGAAAAGGAAAACAATACATCAATTCGATCATGAGATCGATAGCACCGCCGTCGTCGCCCACGCGCAACACCTGACCACAACGTACGCGCGTTAAAACCGGCCCTGTCGGCAGTTGGTCCCCTTTAGACCCACGAAACCTAACCTCAACGCGGTCTGATTAGACCTCTGCACCGCGGTGAGCTAAACACTCCCGCGAAAAATCGCTACGTCGGCCCGTCGCTACAATACGTTTCGTGCACACATGACCGACGCTCCGCAAACATTTCTGAAGCGCAAATAAAAAAAAATAAAAAAGGAAGCGCAGAGGGCAAGCCACAAGACGCGCCCCCCCGTCTGGGTATATATTAATTGCTCCCCCGCGATCAGCATTTTCCACGAAACAGGCCGACGAACTGTTGCTTGGTTACCAGCGTCGACATGCGAACGAGCGGCCCCTTTGAAGGCATTACCCAGAACAGGATGAGTAGTGTCTTGCTCGAACCCTCTATAAATACGATGCAAAAACGTGATCGCTGACAATGGCTCTCGATCGTTGCCGACCGCAATTTTTTGGTGGCAAAGGCTTACGCTATGTGGGTCACCCCACGGTAGGGGTTGCACGTTTTGGGTCAAACGTTTCTGACCGACTGAGTTCCCCAGGTGAGGAACCAGAAGTTGTGATGAAACAAGCACTCGTATATTCGGTTTAGGACTAGCGCATAGAAGTGCCGGTCGGGTGGCGCGAACAGTTTTCTCTCAAGTACTGTATCGGGTGAGATATCGAGCTCCTGATGTGAGGGGCTGAGGAATTTCTGGTGCACCTCTACCGCGGAATGGCTCATGTAGTCGACCAAACGCCGCACGTTAGTCATGCTGTCTCCGCAACGCTCAAGGAATACAGGCAAGCCACAACGTACCCGAACCTCTACCCTATGGGCCACAATGCCTCTGATAAGTGCGTTCAGACGAGATCGCAATGACATTTCTCATGAGTTCGAGGCCAACACCGCCGTACAAAGGGATGTGCCCGCATCCCCCATGTCCTGCTCCGGCCACGGAACAGTGGGTCGAACAGCAGGCAAAATTTACAAGGACGGGAGCACAATCCCACCGTGATATACCATCAGCGACCACGTTAAACTGCCACCAGCAGTTCTAGACGTTACTTGATACACCGTTCTCATCGTTAACGAAGTTCCTCGATCAACCAAATCGAGACCGCTCCCTGCGTCACGTTCGTATCGCCAATATACCCCAGGTTCCAGGCATAAGCCCCAGTCAGTGGTTTTGGATGCGTCCGGGACCGTAATACCTTTAGTGGGGAGCTCACTAAAATGCTACATCGAAGCCACAGGGTTCCTGCGCGCGCGTCGAACACTTCCTCAGCGAACCACCGATAAAACTCGAGGTAACCATGGAACTCGGGTTTCAGGGTGAGACGCCGCCTGGGGCTTGCTATATGGCAATCGAAATCAGCTCCGGCGGCGATGCGGGGCAGACAAACCGAAGCTAACAAACGTTTAAGGAAAACACGCCCCGGGCGTAAAGCAAAGGAAACGTGTATGAGAAATCGAACTAGCACACCTGCTTGGCAGAAGCAGATGCACGAGACGAGCGCCACTCCGCCAGGAGACTGTGCAGCGTAAGGCGCTCATGGGATGGCAACGTTACCGTCAGCGCCTCAATATCAGGGATCTATCCCAACACTTCGAGTTGCGTGTCCCAGTTATTAACTTCGTTGGCTGACAAGAGGGGTGTATCGGAAACACCACGTTCGCCCAACAAGCAAACCTGATTCGACGACAGCGATTGTACAGCACGCAAGAAACGGCGGCCGTCCGGCTATCATTTTTACTCGACGGGAATGCCATCGTCTACATAGTACCTCACAAACAGATTGCTTCCGGTGCTGCCCCCTGAATCAGGAATGTGCCCACAATATATAGCAGCTACCCGAACCCCCAACGGGGGGGGGAGTCCAACATGGGCAACGGCGGCAGCCCCTCGTTGGGAAACGTCTGCGCCTTAAAACGTACAGTGGGTGTGAGCATGCTCGAGCGCAGAAGCCCTCAGCCCCCAAAACCGAGAATTATCACGCCAACCAAACTGCAAGCGCAGACCCACGACAACGTAATCACCGAAAACGTATCCCTGCCGGTTCAAACACAACCTGCCGAAAAGTGTCTTTGATGTCCACACGGCACGAGCGGACTCGAGCGCGTGTGTCTCAAACACAACACCCATAACAGCATACTACAAAGCACATGGCCGACCTCGCACGATGGCGCGGATTCAAAGTCAGTGTTACAGTTAACGCTGGTCCGGCCGCCCTGGCGACCTCCCGGCTCCTTCGCGGGTGGCCTGTCGAATCCCCGCTTCATCACCGATGACAAGCGCCGTCGCTGCTTCGCCACCTTGCCGTAACGCTCTCGCACATCTAGGTGTTAGCACAATCGACAGGAAGAGCCCGTGTCTTCATCCCGAACCAAAGCCAACACCACCCCCGCCCCCCCCGGCGACCACCATCTGGGTCGAGCACCACAGCCCGCGACCCGCTAGCCCGCGCCGCTGCGCCACCTCGTATTCCCCCAGCTGGTACCACCGATCCACCGTCGAGCAGAGCTGCAGAAGAGGAGGAGTCGGCCGGAGTATTCGCATGCACGAGTTCGCCGCCGGTGTATCGGCATTGGCCCGGGGACGTGAACATCCTGCACAGCGCGGAGCCCTTATTTCTGGTCAGACACGTCTTGGCGGGGGCAAGGCTTTGGCTCTGTTTGAATGCCCCATCCCTGCCGTCACGTGGGACTTCAAGACCTTTGATGAGCTTCAGGATGTTAGCCACCAGACGAGGAATAGTTGCGTGTACAACTGAACGCAGGGGCAATCAGCGTGTCAAAGACGGCGTTAAATGGAGGGAGTGGGACGGCGAAAACCGGCAGCACGGATGTTAAAGAGGCGTCGACGGCTGTCAGCCAGTCCATGGACGCGTGGTCGTCGGCGACGGCAGCCGAAAGTCCAACTGTAGGAACCTCCATGAGAGTCTGGCGCAAGATGTTTAAGCGGTCGGCGACCATCAACAGGTGTTCGACAGCGCGGTCGGCACGTGATCCATACACAACCACGTCAACGTTGCTGACCGCACGAAGCTGAACCGCCAACACCGCTGAAATGATGACGCTCTCACCCACAAACGACTGCATATTCGCATACCGGGCAGCCGCGGTTCGGGCGCAGTCATCTTCAAAGCAGCCACTGTTTGCGTCACGACGTTTTCTTCCAAAGGGCCGTGTCGTCAGTTAGCTGCGATTGCAAGACGTGACTCTCTCTCGCGTCCCCGCTGTCCTGCACGGAAGGCTCAGGGTAGGCAAAGTTGTCCATCTACTGCTGAATAAGGACCTCGATGTGGGAGGTCTATGATGCACCGCGTCGACGGCATCCCGATGGGCAGCAATAGACAAAAGCACGTTGCTCAGTGTTGACTTGACGCCGAGGATCTCCGTATCTACGCCGGGAACCTCGGAGTCTACCTAGTTCTACCAATCCAGCACGTCAGCCGTCGATACTACTCCCCCTACGGCTTCGGGAAAAGATGGAGGACCAGCGGCAGCAGCCGTAGTACCAGCCGCAGCCGTAGTAGTAGCAACAGCAGCAGCATTGGCCTAACGAGCGGCCGAAGCGGCGTCGGCGGTCTGGCAAGCCTCTGCCTCGGCTCGCCCAGCACAGCGTACGTCGACCTGCGTTTGCCCAGCAGCTACAGCAGCATACACATTCCTTCCGTCCCCCTCGCTGCCTTGGCAAGGAATGCTGCGAGGCATGCCCTATCAGGTTAATAGCGAGTGGGGTAGGTCTTTCTGGCGGGTGTAAGGCCGGACTCACCCTCAAGGAGTGATACCTTCTTGCTGCTGCCTGTGGCCGCGAGGCTCAGGCGGCAGTGGAGTTGGGTCGTACGTGGTGCGTCAGGGACGGAGACTACGATTCGCGCGTCTTTTTTATGCGGCTGCGGCAGAGCAGCAATGCTCAATCGGGGTGTCCGTGCGCGGAGGCAGGCGCCACCACAGGCCACACCACGGCCCAGTCTATTGCGCCGGTAGGAGGCTGGATTCGACGACGAGGGAGGAGGGAGACTGAACATCGACGTGCGGGGAAGAGACGGATTGACCTCCCCCTGCGCAAGAATTGTTTGTTTTTCAGATCAGAACCCCAAGTGCGAGGAGCATTTTGTTATTCAGGATGAAGGAGAAAGGGTATCGACTGGAAGGGAATGGCAGCGAGTGCACGCGCAAAGGAGCGGGTGGATTGGGCCAAGGCGATGAGGCGGCCATGAAGACCGGCAGGAAGACGGTGCATGGAGACCCATGATCTGCGCGCACACTATCATCACGAGAGAAGCAGTCATAGTTTGTTTTTTCCTGGTATTGGTTTTCACGAGGCAGAATAGTATCTACCGGTACTTGTTATTAACGTCGTCACTAGTCTTTGTAGTTTAACGAGTTGTATACCCTTCATGGGGAATAACCTACGCAATTATCAGGGACGTGGTATCATAACTGTGCTGTACTTTTTTAGGTCAGACAGTCCAGGAAGAGATGGTGATCGTTGATATTCATGTGGTAGTAAGGTTCGATTGCTCCTTTTTTCACTGCATATCCGCGAGTCTTCACTCTGACAGCACTCCAGATAGCAGGCAGGTGTGTTCCTCTTTCGTTTTCACGACTACCATGCGTTTCGTACGGTGCAGACAGCACTTCAGACAGCATCCTTAGTCAGCAGCCACGAGTCGGTTAGAGGTGGAAACGGGCGTACGCTATGTTATAGTTGAGAGGATATACCCGCGGCAATGTTAGTTCAGTTTCCACATTGGTTTTAGCTCGTGTGCGCTTTCTTCGTCTCGTGTATTTTGAGGCAGCCGAATTTTCGTTCTTTTTTTGTTTGTCGGATCTTCCTAGGGCTCCAGCACCTTTGTGTGACCACGGACTCCTTCGTCAGAGAGTTGATGTGAGAACAACAACAACATTCGCCTCCGCTTGTGTTCGCGCAGCAACAAACGCAGCCAGCCCCTCTCGCGCAGCAGTAGCCGCGTTGGCCTCAGCCTCCGTTGTCTTGCTCATGTCGGACATCCTGAACTCAAACTAGACCGTATCACACCTTGGGCCTGTAGCTTGCTTGGACAACAGCACACGCCATCCTTGATCAGGTTCCCACCAAACGGTGATGATAACTAGAAATATGTACCAGGTACTAGGTTTGGGCCATGGCAGTATATGATATTGTTCTCGGTACGAAGTTGGCCTATACCTACTCCCACTGGCGTGGGCACTTAGCGCTGCAATAGAAGTCGTGTAGGATCTCAACTGGTTTGCTCCACGTCTCCCGGTATAGTCAGATGACAAAGCGTATCATGTTGGCTACAGCAAATGAAGAGTATCATCCAGACTTCCTCTCGGAGTAGCAACCTTTTCGCAGACATAGACACCGTGACCGTTGAAGGCGTCCTGTTTGTCACGAACCTCCGAGTCGAACAAAAAACCACCCTCAGCGACGTCGGCTACACCATTCGCTCGATACCCCGGTAAATGGAACCCCAAAGAACTTGAAGGAGGGGTGGCTACTCCACACCATGAATAGGTTGGTCATAGGCTTCATTGAGGTCGAGCACGCGATAGGGGCGCGGCCACACGACGTCGTTCTGGGGTTGATGGAATCTATCCACCAAGTACAGGTGCCTCAACAAGGACGACCAACGCACTGTGTGAACAGTTTGGTTAACCTAAACATGATCAAAGGTCTCGGGAGGTAAGCAGGCCACATGGCCCCCTCAGTCCGGCCATTAAAGTAGGACCACATGGTCAGCTCCTGCAGTGCGGTCGCAAGGATTCCTCCGCCGTCGATACGATGATTGACACCCATTCCGAATAACAGGCTCCGAATCACTCGAGGCAAAGTACCGCCACAATTCCGGTGGTGTGAGTAGTTCCCGAGCGTCAGCTGCTCCATCGCCTCCGGCAATGTGGTGGCATATATCGGGTGGCTGAACGTATCTCCGAACTCCCGTCCATGCGGAGATGCCGGCCAAGTGACTAAGGCGTTCGGCTAATCAACTGTTTGCCAAATACAAACGTTTCCAGAAATTGGGGGTCATCTCCCCTCTGCCATCGCTGGATTCAATATCGATTGGAACTGTAGATGCCTAAGGCCCGCCGGCCAAACGACACCTTGAAGGCATTATTAGCTAAACGCTGACCACGAACACGAGCGACTGCAAAGCGGCCGGCCAGACAACACTGTCGAGTGAAAGGTTCAACGCATTTCACCTTAGTTTCAGCAAAGAGGCAGGCCAAACGTCGCCGGTGATCGGTTGGATGAAATTAATCTCGAAGACTAGCTTTTGCAAGGATGTAGGACAAACGGCATCAATGATGGGATAGGTCCACCATATCAATTTCGCTTCGAGCAAAACGGCGGTCCAAACGATGCCGGCATTTGCCGAACGTGAGTCTAAGCAAAGGAGCTGGCAAAATGATGGAGGCAAGCCACCGGTGAAATTCACGCCCGGACGTCAGTCCGACTAAAAAGGCAGGACAAACGACACCAACAAGGGAGTGGTTACGCCCGAAGATGCGTCCGAGCAAAGAAGCATGCAAAAGGATATTCTCAACCATTCTATAAACCAGGTCGTCGAGTAGGTACTCTCGTTCATAATGTGTCGGCAAGAGCTCTCCGACTGTCGATCAGTGAAGCGAAGCCGGCCACGACGAGAGGCGTGCCATGCCGTTCAGTTCATTCCGGCATCGGAGCGGCCGGCCTACTTATCGGCTCTTCCTCAAGACCACTTCCAGTCATCAACACCCAGGTGCTGGATATAAGGCAATTAGATCCGGCGCAGCGTCTCCTCAAATCAATGTCCAGATGATAGATGTGGCGAATGGGTAGTGGTCGGCACTTACTTCGTCAATCGTATACGTGGGCTCATCCCACGAATGGTCGTTGATGACGACCGTCTTCATCCATTCGAACCCACTCAAGAGGTCCGATTCCAGTAGGTTCGACAAAAACACGTCAACTGGAACCATCCAGGTCATTCATTGTTGCCGCTTGCAGCGGGGGCAGTCGTTGCTCACTTGCGGTACAGTCGATCTGTAGCGAGGAATCATCATCGCCCCATAGTCTGGGTGGCGTCCACTGGGTGCTTCAAGTGCTCAACGTACGCACACCTCGGCAGAAGACGCAAGTAAGTGTGGAACAAAACTAGCTCTAGATCTAACGCCCTCGCGTACCACGGCCCGTGTTTAGCCCGTAGGGGGGGGGCGATCTCGAAGACAGGAAGCCAGCGTTTGATGCCTGGGAGAAACGAATTGTGAGCAAGAAAACAGAAAACAAAACAAAAGAAATAAAACCAAGTACGAACGAAGTGCACTCAGTACTGTTTAACCGTGAATGCGTAACGCCTCGGTCGAAAGAGTGACAGAGGTGGGGCAGACCCGTCGTCGAAAACGGTAACATGCTTAAACGGTACCAGGTATTTGAAACCAATCCGGAATATGTATTTCCTCGCCCAGAAACGTGGCCTAGGCCCCCAGTCTTAGTCGGATGTAGGTCACCCTTTGCTGGGCTAGCCTACCACCACACGGTGCTTCTCGATTTTGGGCAGTGTTTTGTCGGCCTGGTCGGTGATGCCCCGACGCGCTCCGACCCGGTATTGTCGAGATCCACAATCTATAGTCTATTACCAATACGGCCGTGCATTACTCCACTCTCCCCTGTCTGTACGATGCCTTCCGTATAGTACCACTGAAACAAGGACGTTCACTGGAAACCACATTCAATTAGGGATGCATATGAAAAGATATGGCCAGTCGTTGGCCCGCTTCATACCTGCAGGTGCACAGTTGAGGACAGGCTTTCCACGCGCTGTTGAAATCAGACTCGGTGTTCACAAGAGAATTCCCCGCGAACGCGAACATTTTTCGAAGCATTTGAACTGCTGTTGCGAAATATTCAAAACAAGACAACGGCCCATACGAAGAATACGAGGTAGCCTCATCTGTAAAGCGTTATAATGATATGGGGATATGTCCACCGATGCGGCAGAGTTTTCGGAGCTGCAAGCGTGTGCCATGTATGACACTGCCCCGAACCATGGACTCCGTTCTTTCAAGAACGAGCGTAAAGCAGGTCTTAATGTTTTGGGACAGAGCGGTATATCCTTTGACGCCCGCGAGATAACGATCAGAACAATGATACCTCTGTGGGGATGTTAACGGTGTGCGAGCAGCGGTAGCGCCCAGGAGCACGTGCAGAATCATGCTGCGCCCATGTCGCCTGAAAGCTCGCATTACACCTCGGAGACCAATCCCTAGCACCCACCAATCACGCAGTGGTCGTCGCTGTTACCGTCCCATTTTCCCGTATTTTTTGCCCTTCCGAGCATTAACAGGGTTGACACTGATCCCGCTCCGTCCTGATGGCAGCTGTCGTCGCGCAGGCTACCCAAGGGATGCACATGCAAGCGTGTTTGTGCTCCGCTCTTTGTCTTGAGAAGCTGTATGTATCAACCAAAAACGAGATAAAATTACGAAACGTTTACGCTCGGCCCACTGCGCAATCCCACAGCCTCGATTTGTATCCAATAGCTGGTACAGCCCAACTACTCTCTGGAGTGCCTGGGTTGAGAACACCCATCGGTCGTAGTTATCTTGGCCCACAGATACTACCGCTGTGGTCTAACCCATCGACATTGTATTGGCGTGCATTAGACAATACATACCTGTCATAGATCTTGTCACGACTGGACATAGCGTACAACAAAGGATTTTCACGAATCCGTTACAGGCATGAAAGGGGATCCCGGTACAGCTGTCGTATGCGCATGCCATGTTTATCTCCTTTTCAACCCCTCTTTGCGAGGGAAACGTAAGGTGCCATGCGCAGAGTGTACCTTTTCCCATTCAATCCAAACTATTTTCAGGGCAACCATCAACCTATTTCACTCTTCCACCCGTACAATCGTGACCGTCTAACGGGCCTCCGATCTGTTTCCTACTCGGAGCCTGTCGATGATCGGTACATTAGATCGAAACTTATGTTTAGCCATAGATCGTTGGTGTTGCTGAACAGGCCGAAAACATCATGCCCATTCTCCAAACGAACTTCAAACTTCCGCGCCCCACAGTGCAATCTCCAAACGTAAATATATGCGAGTTCCAACTTATAGAGCGCTAAAAAAAAACACAGGTAGGACCAGCAATACTACTAGTAGTGGTAGAAGAAGTAGCAGTAGTAGTAGTAGTAGTAGTAGTGGTAGCAGTAGTAGTAGTAGTAGCACCAGCTGTAGTAGCAGCAGTAGTAGTAGTAGTAGTAGTGGTAGCACTAGTAGTAGTAGGAGTAGTAGTAGTAGTAGTAGTTGTGGAAGTAGAAGTAGTAGCAGTAGTAGTAGTAGTAGTAGTAGTAGTAGCAGTGAGAGGAAGAAGGGCAGGGAGAGGAGGCAAAAGAGCAGCAGTAGTGGCACTACAAAATAGTGGTATCAGAAGCGAGAGGAGTAGGAATAGTAGCAGCAGTAGTGATAACAGTAGTAGCAGCCGTAGTACGAACAGTGGGATTACTGCAGTAGGAGTCGGAGTACTAATAGCAATATTAGTAGGAGTAGGAAGAGTAGTAGTTGCAGTAGTAGCAGCAGCAGCAGTAAGTGCAGGAACAGTAGAAGAAGCAGCACCAGTTGTAGGGGGGCCACAACAGTAGTAGTTACTATAAACGTACAGCCAATAATACGTTGTCGTATTTGAAATATTATAGCTGATGTTACAGCAACATACGGGGCGCCACGAGTAAAGTAAGCATCTGTCTGTGTGTAAGAGGACAGAATGGAAAAAAAATATCGAAACTGGTCCCCGGCGGCCAGCATGATAAATTCCTCCACCCCGCGCGGACGGAACTCCACCACATTCATGGGTACCGTCCAATCTAAAACGTGCTGTCGACTGTAGGGTGTCGGATGTTGCAGGCCGTACCTCACAGTACACAGAATGTGAAAATACGACCTGTGCGGGCTTGGTCCAAATTTTCGTAGCCCTCGCTAGAAGCTACAGGATGGGTGTTTTCGTTTTCGCCGTTCCGGCCTTGTAGCCGCTCAGAACGTTCCGTGTATTACCACTGGTAGTGTTTACCTGGTGCGTTACACCTGACCTGGACGGTGATGACGGAGCCGCATTACGATCATGTTGATTGATCTCTAAAGGTATAGACGCAGCTGGCACGGGAACGCGTGGTTGCTCCAGACAATAACACGGAACTCATCTTATATTATACATCCGAGCTGTCGAGCTGACTCGCCTCATATGGAGCTACACCTAACGAGTGGTATTGGTGGGGTACACGTTACCCCGACATCCCAATGCCCTACACCATAATCCCTGTTCAGCATGGAACTCCTCAATCTACGATGGATCTTACGGATCGTGTTCTTGAGCACGGTCAACAGAACATCCTGAGCCAACAGAATCGGTCACAGTTGATGATAGAATGCTCAGATCATGTGTCACCGCCGAGACCTACGTCCGGCAGCAGGGGACACAGACGCCCAACATGAGGCTCCGTCGAGCCAACTCAATCGTGGCGCTAGGCCATCCTCTCACCGGTCTAAATACATACTCCGACGATAAGGCCGACTCAGGAAGGCTGCCTCAGAACATGCTGGGGCCCTTCACATTTCGTGGTGGAGTGTTGATCACATAATTCTCAAATGATGTGACACCACCGAAAGCTACGTACACCTCCAGGGCAACCGGAAGGGCAAGGAGAGTCCTGGTTGATCCAGCTCAATCGTCGACCAGCGCTCGGCCATCCTCTCGCGGGGCTAAACACATACTTTGACGATAAGGGCGGCTTATCAAGTTTGCCTCATATCTCTCTGGAACCCTCCCTATTATTCGTGATAGCGTGACTTCACCTGCCTAAGCAGAAAGTGCAGCCCCCCTGTTGTACCCCACCATATATCACAAGAACCTCTGACGCCCTGAGGTCTGTGGATAGACCCACCATATACGATTAGCCATGGGTTTGCCAGGCGGCGTCCATGTGTGTGTGTTCTTCACATTAGACCGTTGTCTCTACCCGTCGACATCCAGCACAACCAGTGTCCGTGCCAATCCCTCGATCCTAGAGAGATACTAGTTCTGTAGTCACACAACCACGCCACGGAGAGAGTGCGTTGCCATCTATGCAACACTATGCCATTATACTTGATACAGCAGGCACGACATACACATCTTATAAAATAGAAAAAAACAAAACAAAACAACGAAAACTTGACAGAAAAAAAAAATAGAAGGAGAAAAAATAAACCATTCATCATATTGCAAACCCGACGGGACACACCATATCCCATGGGGTATACCGTGTCGGGTCGAGAGGTATTAAAAACTCACCGGTACCCCACCGTGTACCCCACGGAACGTGATGCCTCATAGGTTGTGCGCTGACATATTCCACGACAGAATCCAGGCTAAATTCAAGTTATGTACCGTCGACAAGATCCACTGAACCGTGAACGGTTAATGGTGAAGTGCAGCGGGGTTACCAATGTTCATAAACAGACCGATCGTCATACCGTGCTGCTACAGCGAATTTCAGTAGTATGCATTGATCGGGTTTTGCTTGTGTTGGTGCGATGTGCGACAGCAGCCGCGCGTGACAGTCGACAACGATTTGAGAATAGAAAGGAGGTATTGCAGGTTGTGTGGCAGTATCCTAGGGTTGACAATGCGGCAGAGACAAAAACATATATCGCGTCTTGCTTGTACGGTGTGTCATGGCCCGGCGTGGGTAGGCCGGCCCGGTCTTGGGTCGTTCAGGGCCGTCCAGTCTAGCTCGGCCCCTTTATTTCGCCTACTATGATGGGGCTCGGCCAGGCCTGGTACATCAGAACGCATTTGCTGTGCAATTACTCGACCCGACCCGACCCGACGCATCTGATGTTCAACTTCCCTTCGCTGGCTCGGCCTAGCTCAAATCCTGGAACTCCCGTACCTGTCGGCTCTGTCCGACCTATGAAATTGTCCACGCGGCCTATCTAGGGCGGGGTCTTTAATAGAAGGCCCGCTATTTCCGTGGGCCAGTCAATGTGTTGTCCGGTTGTGAAAAGTAAATGAATTTGCCTTGACGTGTTGATATTCCCGGTATAATTTATGTAAGTTTCTATTTGCCTCCTGGATCTCGGGGACCAGCTCCTGCTGGTCCATGACGTAACCATACCCACTACACACACACAATTCGGCTTCGCTAATGGACCGGTCAGATAGCGTCCATCTTGACTGGTGGACCAATGGCGTCCGCTGCTGCGAAGCCTGCAGGACCACCAGCAGCAGCACCACCGGCGCCGGAGGCGTCACCGGCACCTACTCCGATGCCTGGTGTTGCAGCACCCGCAGCTGAAACACATGGTATCGACTTCGAATTCACGAAGACCACGATAACCGCCAAGGATACTTTGGATTTTGGCTTCCCATTCTGAAAGATCAGCCTTCTTCCCGGTTTGACAATGTCACACCCGACCAAGAGCGCCGCCCCAACCTTGACTAAAGTCGCTCGTCTGCCTATATCGGTCTACCTAAACGAAAGGGGGTTCCGTCCGGGCACAGCAACTGCAACAAGGTCTAATGCACCCTGCGTCGCGGAGGCAGCAAGGAGTGACCTCTGGCGGTCGGCAACGTCGACAAATTTTTGTTCAGGCAGTTGTATCAGGACCGCGATCAGGAAAAAGCCTTGTTGTCGCTGCGTGGAGCAGATCGGCTGAGGCGAAGTGGGAGTGCACAGAGGAGATTTGCGACGCTTCAAGTAATACACCACACACAATGGCCGCGGTCTCGGCCAGCCTATGATCACACGGGGGTCGCTTCACCGGGAGACCCTTGCGGCCTGAACAGAGCGCACATATCATGGGCCTTGGACCGCGCCGGTGCATGCATTTTCGAAATGATGGGCCAAGCCCGAGCGTCGAATATGCTGAATGCTGACCCGTGTTATGGCCCTGCAAAATACGTTTATTTTCGTTGTCATCACGGCCCGGCCTATCCCGGCGCAGACCAATCAGGTTTTACATTACATGATTACATATATATGTCGTGAGTATTGCTTGTTTAGCGTTTCGGCCATGCTATATAATTCTTATTCCTTGAGGGTCTTCCCTGTCGTTGGTACCGGTGTCTCTGCCTGGCTTCGTGCCGCGAGCATGGGTTCCTCTCGAGCACGTACGTGTTCCCCTGCACTATCTTCGTCTTCTTGCGTCATTCGTATCGGCTCTCACTGGCATGGTTCTTTTTGATCCGGCTGGTACCTTGAGTTGGTTTCTACTCGCTTCTCTTGCTCTGTTTGTGTGTTCGTTACCTGTGCGTTGGCAGTACAAGTGGTATTCTGCTTGCCATGTTTGTTCGCGTGTATTCTGGAAAATTTGTATTTCAAGGGTTGTGGCTGCATCATATGTATCCCTGTAGGGTGCAAACTCAGGACGGACAATGGCTTGATATAGGGGTTTGTTCTTGTAGGAAACTGGTTAACTCCTTTGAAAGACCTTAATGATTAGGTCGGTTGTTTGGAACGTGTCCGATCACTGTGAGTACGTGGGCGCCACATTGTATAGTCTGCCAGGCACACATGGGCCATTGCTGCGATTGTCGGTCTTACTTGTGTGGAGTCCCCAGAGTGTTTGTGTGAAGATTAAATGCGCATTGCCAAAATTGCGGCAGGGCTGAGATCGTGTTCGCAAAACAATTGTACCGCCGCCGAAGGGAGGTACGCTCGAGCAGGTGCTGCGTGGCACGTAAGATATTAAGAAATCTTCTGTACCATACCCGATACGCATCAGTAAATATATTCGATTGCCATGGTAGGCGCTAAGCTAATATATTCGATTGCCGTGTAACAACAGTCGAAGGTTTTGCAGCGCCGCTTACCAAACGGTCACTTACTTGTTGGGTATATTATCTGCTAGGCATGTTGATGCGGTACGTATTCACAACAGCCGATAAAAAACAAATAGGGTGTTTGTTATGCAGGTAAATTGGCCGAGGGGTTGAGTCTGTGTGGGCTACGACACTCCTTCGTTTAGGAGGGTCACAGCGCATCGGGGTGAGAAGGTCGACTTCGCGTAGGACATGGCGGAATCGGGGGCATATGTCTTCCCGTGCAAACCACCAACTTCACCGACTAGGCTGGGGGTTACCCACGACCAGGTTGCTCTCGAGGTAATCGGTGCACCCCAGATGTACGTGCAGCTTGCCACCATCCTATCCGCGATAATAATAGACGTAATGCGCCGCGCTCCCACCATTGCTAGTCGATTCACAATACGACCGCGATTAACATCGGATTGGTTTTGGCGCTAAGGATGCGCCCCACACAAGACACAGCAGTAGTAGTGGAAAAATAGTGAAACGTCGGTCTGTGTGGTTTGCCTGGTTTGAAGTCGTCTGGTCGTCCTAAGGACTTGGGCACAGACGCACCAGATAAAGGGGTTGACTATCTCGAAGAATTTGCAGATCGCAGGCTGAGCACACTCGACACATGTTTGATATAAGAATCGGAAGGTGTTCCATGCAGGAGGTAAGAGACGCGTGGATCTCAATGGGTGACCTGTGCTGCATTCTTCACCACAAAAAGTTGAAATTGCCGAAGCTCTTTGTGCTACATGAACTACCAACACATCGACTCTTCTAAATTTTGTGTAGGACACTTCGTATTCTTCCGGTAGGTCCGAACCTCCTCGTGCAGCCTAACAATATCAAGGCAGAAATGAGGTCCTTTGTGCCCTTCCCCGAGTGAGACAAGAGACAGCACTTACTTATCGTGATCTGCTTACGTGCGGACCTCGTCGCTGAAATCTGAAAATGTGGTTCCAGGCAATTAAAACTTCGGTTCATCGTGCTCTTTAGTCAAGTAACTATTTTCTGCTGTAAAACAACAAATAATAGGGAGGCGGAAACTACTCACAATATATATATATATATATGCTGTACACAATTCAGCTGCTCGCGTGCTTAAGCTTACACCAGTAGAAGCATGCCAGATATACCCTGTGTTATCTCTTCTTGCTGGCCTAACGGCCAACCGGCCAACGCAGTGCTCTGGTTTTCCCATTGAAGGCTGGCTGTGTTCTACTTTGGGGGAAAGCGGAGCGAGAGACCTACGGATTGTTTTTTCAACCCTCAGGCATACGGAAAGAGCTCCTCCTGCGTCCCTTCCTTCCGCTCGTTCGACAGATACTTAGTTTCAGCCCGAGAAATCAAGATTTCGAGCGTCCGGATCCACGTTTCCAAACTCCAGCGACGAGGGTCGCCTCCAAGGACGCCACGGAAAAACTGCCGTCACTTCGGCACACTAGCTGGCTTGTACCAAGAAGCTCGTATCTGCTTTGCCAAATTTTGTCTGCATGGGAGGTTTCGGAACTAGGGCAGAGTTACATCCTACAGGAAAAACAACGAGAATAGAAGTGGTTCCAAGTCTATTGGTTGTATTCACGTGTTGTGACCGGTATAACACAGGTGGTGTGATTTCGGAGAAGAATGCACTCCTTCTCCAGTCCGACTGCTTGTTGTGAAGCGGCGGCAAAGTGATCTGCCAATCACGCAGCCGCGACGTACTTGAGGGGGGTGCTCTCAACTTGTCTTGCTGACTACTCTCCGCGTCGCCAGCGAGCGGCCAGTGCAAGTAGTGAGGCCGTCAATGGCGTCGGCCAGGTCTATTTCATCCAACGAGAGTTCCTCCACAGACAAATCGGAAAAATGGGAACGAAGCCTAAAATGAGAACCAAGCCGTATCTCCAGAACCATGTGGTGTATCAGAGAACCAAAATGATCCTGCGAAACCCCTTGGCCAGCCCTGTGAGAGGAGCTCGTCAGAACGGTCATGCTCCATCTCGTGCCTTCGGGTGGGCGCAAAAAGCGATATACGCTGGCTCTATTGTGATTTCTCCAGATGCTGGCTACCGCGGCGATGCCGAGGACTTCCAGCCTGAGCGACAGCTCATTCGAAGGCTGCTTTACAGCCCCACAGGACTGTCAACTTTTTTTCTTGGAGTTGTACACAATTGGTTTGCTTTCAAAAAAAAATGTCCGTTCTCATTTTTTGTTTCGTTCCCATTTTTCCGTTTTGTCTGTTAAATTTAAAGGTGTCCAAACCAGCACTGTTTGTTTGCTGGTCCCAGTGCGCAATAGGTGCCACCGCTTTACAAAGCCGCTCCGCTCCTGCCGCTCATTCCTAGGGTAATGCCGCTGCTTACTGTTTTCCCCGCGGAGTCTTGGTGGCGCCGGGCGGTACGTGTGTCGTGCTCCTGACCAGGTACGTATGGCTTAGCCATACCTCCATACCAAATAATGCATGACGTTTTTATTATGGTGTTTGTTCTTGTCCCACCAACTGGACATGGGGGTTCGTTTTCGTCTGTTGATAAGTCCTTGTCTATTATTGACTCTTTTTGTGACGCCCTTACGTCGTCGGTACATCAGCTTGACATCATATGACGGGTGGTTACAAAGCAAACATACCCTGGTACATTTTATCCTCGGGACTCGGCCTGCGCTCTGAGAGCATGTTCGCTTCGTGTTTCTTTCATTTAGTTTATATTATTTTTTTCCTCTCAGTATTGTTTTCCACCGTCTTCTTAGCGTGTTTCTGTTTCTGTCTGATATCTTTGCTCCAGGTGTACGCATATAACCATGGTTATAGTCCTCTGGCAATATCAGTCACACGAAACACTAAATCGAAGCCTATTATTATAGAATTACTGCATTATCAATATAACTACAGGTCTACTGGCCTGTGCGATGCCTGGTATTTATTGCCTGACAGAAAAAACAACGAGCAATGCGACTGTACTGTCAAGAAAACCGAACGAACCGCCAGGCATCGTTCGTCATGCCTGTTGTTTATGTATTGTTATATCCCATATTTTTTTTTATTTTTTTTTATCCTTCGCCCTTGAAAAACACAACAAGAGATGAATACGTACAAAGGGTGAACAGGAAGATATTTTCAATGAGATAGAACAACTAACATAAAAACACGAAAACCAATATATATATGTGGGTGTTCTTCGGTGTTCTGGACACTTGTTTTGGAAAATAAATGGACAATAATAGTCTATTGGTATTTTAAACCTTTCGGGACCGCAGTCCCTTTTTTGGGGGACAAACTAATCGAAGCTTAGGTGGTTTGCCCCCAAAACGAGACTGCCGTTCTGTTGCACAGTCGACCATATATTGTGGTCCCTATTATTTCCAGTTAATTGCAAAACATAGAGCTCTATTATTCAGACCGTTTCTGTTGAATGACCCCTACCTGGCCCTATTGTAGCACAGAAAGCCGGCAGATGGTTCCGACGGGTCGAGGAAGGGGCGGAGGCCTTCATGCGGAACTGGCATACAGATGAGAAGGAGGCATCGGCAGAACGGAATATAATAGCTGCAACTACGACCACAGCCATTGACGCCAACGCGAGTGCGCAGAATGGCAGCGAAGAGGGGGGGAGCGAAAGGGGGACGAGGGGAAATGGGGGGGGGAAGGGGGGGAAGCGGTCTGCCCAACAGACTGAAGCCTGGTTATGGTCATCATCGTCATGATGCACTCTCTTCTTTGGAACCCAAGTAACTAGCATAATGCCACCTGGGCAATTTTGCGTGTCTGTATGCTCCAGTGCCTGCCTTTCGTATTTTCATTCCCCCCCGTCCGTGATTATCGCTTTTCCGTGATTATCGCTTTTTTGTGCCTTTTTTTTCATTTTTCTTTCATTCCCGTTAGTGCCTCTTTGTGTATTTGTTAGTATGGTCCGTTTTGACTTTTTTGCGTGTTGCTATCTGCTTCTGTTTTTGTTTTTTTTTGCTTGGCTTCATTTTCTTATTTAGGTTTTTGTCTGCTATTCATAGTCTCCTTTTTGCTTCCCTGGTGCCCGCAGTGGTGGAGTGCGTAATACTATGCTTCTTTTTTGTTTTTGTCTCTGTTTTACTTGAGGTATTTCTTCCACACCAGAGTTATTGGAGCCTGTCCTGCGACCACGGACTGCATTGTATTGTGAGTTCATGTGAGAACAACAACAACAGCAACAACAGCAACAACAACAACAACATTGCCCAGAAACCTCCATTTTATGGATCTTCTCCCCTACAAATTGCCCGGCCAATTGCAATTGATAGATCGTCAGCTTAATCAATAGTCCACCCAATATTTCCAACGGACAGACGCCCCCCGAATTGGTTGTCCGGACGATTTCAATTTAAAGGCAGTCTCCCAGTCTGGGATCAATTGCCCATACAATTCCAATTTTTACTCAGGTTCCAAAATCAATTGTCCGTACAAGTTCAAGAGGCAGACTGCCTTCTTAAATAGCGTACCATGTTATTATTGCATCTACAATTGGATCGGGAACTTCCCTGTAAACGAAATCGTTTGCAAGGCCCTTTACTGCGCCATATCACGGGCAGTATAAATTCAATGGCGACTGTCTTTATCATAATATCATACCTGGTAGATATGTACACGGCCATGACATTCATCGAGCAATTAAATTCTTGCGCGGTATCTGAAAGGATTTGTGCGGGCAATTTCAACTACTTCCCAATCCCGTAAGTCAGTTGGGAAATCACATTTAATTGACAGCACCCGAAATCAGTTGTTTGGACAATTCTATTTACTATAAGCAGCATCCGATTGAAATTATTCAGACAACTCCAACCGATAGACAGCTCCCGAAGTCAATTGTCTGGACAATTCCAGCTGGTGGACAACACCCGAAATCAATTATCCGGACAATTATCATTATTGCGCCAGCACCCGTAATCAATGTGCTGGATAATTCCAATTAATTACCAGTCTCCGCAATCAGTTGTTCAGACGATTCCCGTTCCTAGACAACACTCCAAACCTATTTTCTCACACAATTTCAATGAATAGATGGTCTTCGAAATATATTGTCTGGACAATTCCAATTCATAGACAATCGCCGAAAACTTTTGTCAAGACAAATCCAATTCGCCCACAGCCTCCTGGATTTATTGTAGACAAAATTGACTATTATATTGAAAGAGGAATTGTACTGGGTGAAACAAACTTCGTATAAATGATAATCAGAAGGCATAGGACGAAAAAATCAGGTATGACGATACTTGAAACAGGCATGGCGATACCTGCCGTTTTTGAACGGTTTTCTGGTCATTCGTTACGTATGTTGTGTCCTTCTGCTGGCACTCAATGCCAAGTACCGCACAGCTTAGTACTCCTATAGCTCTACCAAGAGGCTAGAATAGTGGTCGTTTCAGTGTTTAGTGTGACTGCTGTAGACCATACAACATAGATAGATTGAGTGCAAATACTGATGATTGATCGCTCATTACGATGGCAAAAACGGCCACAACATCGTCGTATATATATATATATATATTTTTAATCCCATTCATTATCTTCGCACATCTTCTTCTTCTCTCTCTCCTTCCAACTCGTAACTCAGATCCGGGGTCACATCGCAAGCTCTTCTACCCCCTTCCCGCTACGGTACATACGCAAGTTTGGCCCTGACAGAACATTATTGCGAGTTTTTTCCTGTTATCGTGTTTATATACCCTGGTATCTCAGTTCAGCGTGATTCGTTTTCTCTAATACCCTCTGCAGTTTCATCAATTTTTGTTATTATACCGTGCACCACTGCTACTGTGTGACGTATTTTATGGACCCTTTGTTTACTTGTCATTACAAACGTCATCTAGACTTCGGGCTGTGATTTGAAGAATCGGCACGGACACTGGTTGTGCTGGATGTCGACGGGTAGAAATAACGGTTGAATGTGAAGAACACACACAGAGAGGCCCGTTCAAGTATATCCGTTGTCGGTAGACAGACAGGCACACGGACGTTTCCGTTTTCGATGCGACACAAATGAAGAAAGAGCAGTTTAGTTTGAAAGGTCTTTGGTTTCGTAAGGTTTTCTTCTTCATCGGGCTTCATGGGCATAGCCCTGACGTCTGCGAGCTTCAACTCGAAAAACGCTCTATAAGTTTGTTACACGTCGGGGGTAGTCCGTTTGGTGGCCACCTCTTCTAGACGAAGTTGAAAACCATACCAGCGCGTCGAGAAAAAAACCTGCCTCAGCAAGCAATAGTAATGACGTTTGTGCCGGAAAATCAGACGAAGTCCGCCTCCGCGGGCAGGTTCACGGCGGCTAAAACCTTCGCCGCAATATTTGTGACCTGTTCGTTGTTGTATACAGCTTACTATATATTAATACAGCAGTAGTACTGTTGGTTTGGAGAATAACTCACGACGCCGGGTATTGGATGTCACAGGTATCGATGGCCGGAAATATCTGTTGGATGTGGCAAGGACAACAACACCTTCCTGTCGTATATTTTGGTAGCCGCTGACTTCTTATCGATATGAATGTTCTTGTGTAGGTGTTGCATGCATCGAGTACTCCTCCTGTATGCGTTTTTTTTTTTTTTTCTCATCCGATTTATTATCTTCGCACATCTTCTTCTCTCTCCTTCCAACTAGTAACTCAGATCCGGGGTCACATAGCAGGCTCTTCGCCCCCCTTCCCGCTACGGTACGTGCCTTCATTCATATCGCGAGAATATTTCAGATTTTTCTTCCCTCGTCGACTCGCATCGAATTGTGCCTACCCACGCTGCATTTTTTTTTTTTTTTTTTTATCCTCCGGCGGATTGGTAAAAATAAAGCTTACCCACGCTGCAAGGCGCTCTCAACAATTGAATCCTTTTTTTTATTTTTCCAAATAAAGTCAAAGTCCGACCCACCTGGGGCTCGAACCCAGGACTCAAACAAGTAGAATTCGAGGTTAACCACTTGAACCACCGGGGCGACCGTATAGTATCAAATAATAGCTCGATCATGATCGTATCGTTTTTCTCTATGCACTACCAGCTACGTCGAGTGTTTTTTCTGCAGGTTTTAATTCCCTTTTGAAAACATTTTTTGTGTAGGCCTGTCTGTCTACCGACGACGGAGAAAAATGGACGGAACCATGTAGGTCCCGAGAATATAAATCGCGTCAATATTGAAAGCCGGTCCATACTTCTGTGACACGACATGCAGTGGTACACGGCATGAAAACAAATAGGAGAAACTGATATGGGTATTATTGTAGAAAACGAATCATGCGCGACTGAGACGTACCTGATATAAAGATATATATATTACGATAATATATACCGGTATATATACCAGGTATACAATGGTACCTGGTATATATTATATACCTGGTAAATATATATTACCCCGGTGGCTTAGTCGGTGGGTCGCGTGTCTACTCAGATCAGTTTCGTGGGGTCAACTCTCACCGCGGGAGTGCATGCCGGTCGCCCCGGTGGTTCAAGTGGTTAACCTCGAATTCTACATGTTTGAGTCCTGGGTTCGAGCCCCAGGTGGGTCGGACTTTGACTTTATTTGAAAAAATAGAAAAGGATTCAATTGTTGAGAGCGCCTTGCAGCGTGGGTAGGCACATTCGATGCCAGTCGACGAGGGAAGAAAAGGCTGAAATATTCTCGCGATAAAAAATTGAAGGCACGCACCGTAGCGGGAGAGGGGGAGAAGAGCCTGCTATGCGACCCCGGATCTGAGTTACGAGTTGGAAGGAGAGAGAGAGGAAGATGTGCGAAGATAATGAATGGGATGAGAAAAAGAATAAAAACAAAAAAAAAAGGCTCGTTGTTCGAAATTAAAGCCGATTAGCGGAAAGAACGAAAAGTTAGCTACTTTTTTAGATGAAATCGACGAAGCAGTGGGAATGCTGAACCTTATGCACGACCAAAAACGAACGCGTACGTACGTATGGTACCGGGGGGAAGTTGGGACGGCACCTGTGAACACAGCGTGTCAAGAGGAAGACCTCTGCGGGCAGAACCTTCTATTAATACGAGTTAATCTGGAGAGTAAAAGTGACGTTTGAAAAATACAAAATACAAACAAACAAAAGAAGCAAATGACAACAGAACAGGTGGCAACTCGTAACGTTCGATCACGGCCGACTTGAAGACGACGGTGGCTCTTCGTGCTATTATGTCATACCCGGTATGCAGTATTCAAGCATACTTATTATTCACCAATACATGTTGTACAGCAGTCTACAGTAGTCACACGAACCACCCTTGGGATCATGGTGGATAGGACCGAATATTGTCGGTAAAAATAGGGAAATATATAGGGTTTTGTGTCTACCGCAGGTCCTACATAATATGGCCCCCCGTGAAAGAACGAAGACTATTCTAGCCATGTTTATAGTAGAGCTTCGGGAGTCCTGTGCGCTGTTTCCCATTGACTGCCAGCAAAAAAATACAAGTAGGACGAACGCCCAGAAAACCGAACGAACCGCCAGGTATCGTCATGACTATTTTTTGTTTTATCCCTTTGATTGACTGTCTTCATCTTCCTTCCTAAAAAACGAAGGCAAAACGAATGTCCAGAAAACCACCAACGGCCAGGTAGCGTTATGCCTGTTGTTGTGATTTTTGTTCCATTATTCCATCGAACATCTTCATCTACGCCCCGCCCATGTTGTGCCAGTCTTTATTAATTTCGTTGTATCCCATTTCCTATCTCATGCTCCATCGACGATGAAGGTACGTAGTCAATAGGATAAGAACGACACAATCCAACACATGCAGAACATTACCTGGGCGTTCGGATGGTTTTCTGAACATTCGTTTTGTTCGAGTCTTTCAGGGGCGAAAATGAAGGTAGTCTATGGATACAAGTGCAAATAAAAAACTGGCATGACATGGGCGGGCGAAGATTATGAAATTCATTTGGATAGAACAAAACGAAGAAAAACGGGCAAAACAATACGTGAGTTGTGTTCGGTGCTCTGGACATTTGTGTATGCTTGTTTTGTTGAATGACAGAGATGAAGATAATCAATGGCGTCTATACATTTGAAAAATAAATATATAAAAAAAAACGCATGACTCGTACGAACTTGTCTCTTCGCTCGTTCTTCCGGGCGCTCATTTTGCTTTGTCAGCTGAGTGCCGATACCAGGTACGGCCGTACCGTACAGCAGCACTCTTGTAGCTTTACGAATACGCTCTTAATTATTTGATTAGAATCATCTGGTCGTGATTGAGTCAAGAAAAAAAAAAGTTGGTTGATTAATCATGATTATTTGAATATTTCTCGAGAAATGGAAAGCGTTGTCATGCCGGGATAATATTTGAGGCGGCTACGAAACCACGGCAGCCGACCCGAGGGCACAACAACACAACCAGCACACGCAATTACTGGTACATCAAAGTCAGGGCAGTCGTGCCTTCAGCAATCTCGGGCTTCGTCAGTTGGAGTCATGAGGAACGCCGGCAAGCGCGAAGCAGCGGCGCCGAGGCCCGCAACATGGACTCCGAGAGCCACTTACTTGTTGTTGGTTGTAGGAACTGCCTCTCGGTTGTTTTTTGCATTTGGGATCAAAACGTTATGCACTGCTTCTGCGCATCCTCCATCGGTCAAACCCCATCCCCACGGTGTGTGTACCCAATACCGGTGTACTATTACTGTGGCCCAAGCTACGTATAATAAGGCTTTCTCAAACCAGTATCAAGTAGAAGGTGCGTCCCACGCACTTTTCCACACACTAGTTTTAGTATATCCGTTAGGGCATGTTATTTTTGTAGTCAGCGAGCTAGTCTCGGCTCAAGCCGAATACAAAATTCTTCGAACCGAGGGCGCCCAAACCAAACTCCATTTCCACACTACTCCCCCCCGTCCCAAAAACACAAAAATGAGGCGGAACCCTACCCCCCCCCTCAATGAAACCAAGGGCGCCTAACCTGAATCCATAACCCACACCACTCGCCCCCTCGAAATAAACAAATGGGGCCAAAAAGAAGAACGCCGTGCGTATCGACTTACAACTTGCAACCCACTAAGACATATCACACCATCAAGATAAATCTAACGTATACCTACCACCTGGTAGAGTAGAGTGACCCCGCCGCCCCCCCCCGTCTCGAAAGAGGATGCGTGGTCAATGGTCAAATGGCCAAGGCGAGCAACAAATGAGTACGCCACCCCCCCCCCCCCCCGCCCCGCCCCCCTCGGAAAGCATCAGCAATTCGATATTGCTCAAACTATACAAGGCATTAACACCTCGATTGCTGACCCCGAAAAAAAAAAGAAGTGACTCCTACGGTCGAGTGCTCAAAATCGTCTAACACTATTATCTAGTTCAGAGTGCCCGGCAACATTCCTTCCCCCAACACGTGGTTGAAATGGCCGCCGAAGGCGAGTTCCTGGAACAAAATCGGGCCACTAGACACCGTCAGTCTCCTGTTCCAAGGCAACACTTAACGCCGCACGCACCACCGAATCAGACCACGCAATGTCCTGCACTCTGTCGTTGAACCTGTCGCCGAACACCATGTCCTCAACGTCGTCGACGGAACACATATAGGAAGCTAGAACGCGGTCGAACACCATGTCCTCAACGTCGCCGACGGAGTTCATATTGGAAGTTAAAACGCGGTTGCCCAGATGTCCTACTCAACGAAGCGCCCTCGAATCCGCGGCACGCGCGTCCCATGAGCCAGGCCGTCATGTTCGGGGTGAGCTTTGCCAACAGCCAGTCTGTATCGACGTTGCTTGTAGCTGCTTGGTGGATATGTATCACTGTTCGCCATCCATGCTGTCCGCGACAACGAACAGGTGGCCTCCATTGTTCCTGGCATGTCGGGGGAGGCTTGCCGCAGGGCCAAGGCGTTATACGAATACACCCTGAACAATAGGTGTTAGGTCAATAGGCAGTCAATGTTAGGTTCCTATTCCAATAGGAGGGCTATAGATGCTTGCGATAGGTGACCTGGTATCGATTTATACTTTTTGTGGCCTAGTGTGGCCGACAATGTAATACTATATAAAGTGGCATCTTCACTGATCTACTGTTCGGCCAATAGGCTATTGTACCTATCCATCGCATTAATAGCACATTGGTCCGAAAAATCTGTATTGATCAACAAAACCACACACTTTTGTAAAAACAATAAGGTACTGCACAATAATCTCTGAACACATTGATAAAAAAGGGTATCGATCACTACGTCTCTGAATATACTATTATTATGAGTAACATAATGGGTATCGATAGACAATTAATTGAGCATACCTCTTTTTCACCCTCCCACTGCAGGGGGGAATTGGTATCGGTACGCTGTACCCCATACTATCGGCAGACCAAAGGGCACATTCAATTATTAGGCCATATCCTCCGAGGTGCCGGGCATTGTGGCATGGTATCTTCGATAGGTTCGATGCTAAAAGACACCTACTTTCAGTTCGCGTAGAGCTAAAAAGTCCACGCTGCGTGCCCCGTGGGTTGGCGCAGCATTTCCCTAACCGGCGCTGTCTGCCGTTGTTGTTTCTGAAGAGCTTGAGGTAGATGTTCTTCGCCACAAGGTGGTGTGAGGATCGAGCCTGTAGTGTTCTAGACCGATATGTTTGCGTGTCGCGTGGGTTCTTCTTAAACCCTGGATAATACCCTTTTTAATAGGCTATCCGACCAACAACAACAGGTGGGAGATTATGGGTATCGATACTGATATCGACCCTCAATGGGTTGGTTCCGGCGTATATCGATAGGTAGGTATTGAAAGAAAAAATAGGGCCACAAATTTCTGGGCGTCCGATAGGATCCATCGGTACTTATCTCGGACACCTATATTGTTCGAAAGTGAACTTCACTAGGCTCATATATATATATATATATATATATATATATATATGGTATGAACAATACGTATTGATAAAAAAGCGATAGGATTGCGGTGAGATAGATAGATGCCTATTGGTCATTTCAGTAGCCTTGCAATATTGTCGACCGATGCCTATTTTTGCTGAATCGAATAGGTCCGCAAGGGTGACCATCCCTCCATATTGTTTTTCGTAACTCTTCAAGTAGGATTGCAAGGGTATCGATAGATACCTAGAGTGAATAAATAGGCGCGTATCGACCGACAGTTTGACGCATCCCTATCCTAGAAATATTAACCTGTTGCACATATACACATATTTTACTGAATCTGTTGGCAAAATATATACCAGGTAAATATCAAGCCCAATGTATCTATTTACTACCTGGAATTATGAGCCACATAGATAGATACTAATCGACCATGTCACATCCATCTCCATCCTAAGAACAATAGCCTACTGTAGGTACCCTATTTATCTTGACATATTAACAGTAGTCCAATAAGTAGGTATCGATCGACAAAACCTCACACCTATCCTAAGAACAACTAAAGGCTATTATTGGACAAAATTATCTGAGCATATTAATTTAATATATACGTATCGATCAATACTTCAACATATTGGGAAATCAGGGGAAATCAGTAGATATGCTTCAACAGGTAATTACACATATCTATGATAAGAGAAATAGCCGATTGTACCTATTGCTCTGAACCTATTTGGTCAAAACGAAAACCATATAACGAAAAACAAATCCATATGCACAGCTATCCTAAGAACAATACTATTAGCCTATTTGCCTATTGTATGTTGCTCTGAACATCTTGATCAAATAGATAGCTATCGAAAGACGCTTTCGCCTTCCTACTGCAGGGGGCCATAGGTATCGATATGCAATACCCCAACCTATTCACAGACCAATAGACATACTCAACAGCCTATTGTCTAGTAACTACGAAGCAAAATACCTGGTAGATGTTTTAACGAGAAATAATCAACAATAATCACCAAATTTGGCTTCATTCATTTATCATGATTATTTTTGAGATAATCAAATAGTCCCGGGAATATTAATCTAATTATGATTCAAATAATCACCGTCAAAAAGCGTGATTAACCATTTTGATTTTAGTTGATCACCAACCCTATTAATAGTGATCACTGATTCCAACAACAAAAACGGCCACGACATACGTGGTCGTTCGCAAGTTCGGCCGTAATCGACCATTGCGAGTTGCGACCTCCTGTCATGTGTTACGTCCCAGTCGCGGGAGATTCGTTTTCTACATAACATATTGCAGTTTCCTCCATTTTTTATCTATTTTGCTCATCCCATATATTATCTTCGCACAACTTCTTCTTTCTCTCCTTCCAACTCGTAACTCAGATCCGGGGTCACGTAGCAGGCTCTTCTACCCCCTTCCCGCTACGGTACGCGCCTTCTTTTTTGTCGCGAGAAGATTTCAGCCTTTTCTTCCCTCGTCGACTCGCATCGAATTGTGTCTACCCACGCTGCAAGGCGCTCTCAACAATTGAATACCTTTTACTTTTTTTTTTGCACTTGAAGTCAAACGTCCGACCCACCTGGGGCTCGAACCCAGGGCTCAAACCCAAGTAGAATTCAAGGTTAACCACATGAACCACCTGGGCGACCTTTTATACCCGTGTACCACTGCTGCTGTGTCACAACATTTATGGACCCTTGGTTAACTACTACTGTAGTAGCTATCAATATTGACGCTACTTTTACTCGTGAGAGTTCGGTCCGTTTTTCTCGGTCGCCTGTAGACAGACAGGCACACAAAGCTTGTCGAAGGGAAACAAAAAATGCAGAAAAACAGATGACATTCCCGGTACGGCATGCATAGAGCAAGACAAATCGATCAAAATGAAGCTACTAGAAATATGTGGTGCTATAGGAAGAGTACTCCATGTTTTTAAGACCCACACAAGAATATTCACATCGTCGAAAGACAGCGACGACTGTAAAAATACACGATATGGGAAGATGTTGTTGTTCTTGCCACATCCATTCCGGTTTTTTCGGCCATCGACGCCCATCCCATTCAATGCCCGTCGTGCGTATACCTTTTGAACCGAGACGGCAGTACGGTCATGAAGTATTCTAAACTGTACAACGTATAGATCAGCAAAAATGCCACACACAATGCGGCACAGGTTTTAGCCGTGGTTGACCGGCCCTCGATGGCGGACTCCTTCAGACGTTCCGGATAGAACGTGATTGGTATTGCTCAATGATGCAGGGTGTTTTCCCCTGCGCACTTACATCGGTGCCAACTTCGTGTAGAGGTGGCCACCATGGGGACTCGCGGAACCCCAACCCCCGATGTGTAAAAAAAAATAGTGGACGTATTTCAACCTGAAGAGGCGAAGAGGTCAGCGCTGCGCCAATGGAGCCCGCAGAGGAAGAAAACCTGAAATACGAGCGTCTCACGCCTAAGGTTGCGGTTTGCCCGACATTCACCATCCTAGCTGAGAGGTGTTTGGCGGTGAACCACCCGGGCACGCCTAGACCATTATCGTAGCAGTAGTGTATCGTATATCATGGTCCGCGGCTGTCGCTCGCCACTCATAACCGGGAGGCTGCCCCAACGGAAGGGTGGGCGTCGTGCTTTGAAGAGTAATAGTAGTATTAGTAGGAGAAGAAGCAGTAGCAGCAGTAGTAGGAGTAGTAGTAGTAGTAGTAGTAGTAGTAGTAGTAGTAGTAGTAGTATTAATAGTAGTATTAGTAGGGGGAGTAGCAGTAGCGGTAGTAGTAGGAGTAGTAGTAGTAGTAGTAGTAGTAGTAGTAGGGTTAGTAGTAGTAGTAGTAGTAGTAGTAGTAGTAGTAGTAGTAGTAGTAGTAGTAAAAGTAGTAGTAGTAGTAGTAGTAGTAGTAGTAGTAGTAGTAGTAGTAGTAGTAGTAGTAGTAGGGTTAGTAGTAGTAGTAGTAGTAGTAGAAGTAGTAGTAGTAGTAGTAGTAGTAGTATTAATAGTAGTAGTAGTAGTAGTAGTGGTAGCAGTAGTAGTAGTGTGCTCCACCACTTCACTTGGTCGACGGCCGGGGTCGGCTCGTCAAGACGAGCGAGAGACCGGACGAAAAAATAAGCTAAAATACCAGAAGCCATCACGAGTTATATTTTTGTATGGTCAAGGAGAACCCCCCGGATAAACGTTATGGGACGTATGGGGCCCAAAATATTATGGACGGCGTTGAGACCGGCCCATCAAGTTCCGAGATGAAGGGACGCGATCCACCCGGGCGCGTGAGATGTGAAATTCATGACCGAAACCGTGCGCGGGCCTGAAATTTGATCAAGTTCAAATTGTGACGGCACAACCAGGCCCATCACGACCGATTTACATGGGCATCGCCCTGCCCGGCCGGGACATAAAAGCACATGAAAAGCCTTGAACGGTTGGGTCTTCCGCGCGACGGACGATACCTGCTGTGTAGTCTGGTTTTTCGCCGCAGTCAAAGCGCAAGCATGAGTTAGGTTATCTTCGCCGCAACAACTGCTTTCCAAAGTAAACTCCTATGTTTGCCCACGATATGAACAACTGAGTGTGTGCCTCGTATCGCATCCAGCGACCTCGCATGTCTCCTGTTACTTTTTAACAGAACCTCCATGTCATCCAGGTCGACACGTTCCCGACGAGAATATACTTTATAGTAGCGTGAAGTAATCCTCTTGCTTGTAGATCTTGTTTCTACCACGTTGCCGGTTTCCTGTGCTCGATATATATAAAGTGGGACCCGACAAGCTCAAAACATTTCAAGTAGAACACATGCACAACTCAATGCGTAGTTTCCTGGCAACCCCATCGTCAGACAGTGCAGAACGCCCGGATACGCTGCACATAACTTTGCCCCCAGAAAAAACCCTTGTTGTGACGCAGTACGCAGCGGCACATATGCAACAGCGAGGGGATACTCATGTCCGATGTGATTGTAACTCAGCTACATGGGCATTGACGGTGGCTGTGTACTTGTTTAATGAGCGAATTATGCATTATTCCTTACCCGCCTGACCTACGCCTTCAAGAGGACAGAAGGAGCGGGTAAGGCCAATGTTTGGAATATATTGAACAATGCATCAGCTAAACAAGTCGGCCGCACCTCGCCGGCTCGCGCTGGGCAGCCGCCTGCATCTGTCGGTGCGTCAAACCCCACCTGCAAACTATTATTCTAGTCCCATTATTATGACAAGAGTGCAGTCTCCCGACGTCCATCCTAGCCACAAGAGTTTCATGTGCCACCAGCCTCTAGCCCCGTGTTTTCCACCAACTTCGGGTGTTTTCCCAATGATGCAGAGTTAAGCAGATGTTGGAAGACCAAAATCGAAAGGCGCACTTTTGTAAATACTATACTATGTCACGGGCACGCCGCGATTGGTGCATGTTGCGACGGTTACCATTCACATTCCATGTTTTTGAAACTCTCGACACGTAAGATGGCCGCAACACTAAAGCCAAAGATACATACTGGTGCAACCGCAGCAGAATGGCACATTATCCAAACGTACCAGAATGAAACATTATCCACTACCACGACGTACGTGTCCTGGTCATCGCAAAGGAGTGTACGGTAGTATACATATTTCTCATAAGGACGCGACGGCACAAGCCTATGACTATATACTCCAGGAATCATCCTGTTCTGTAGTGTGTTTGCCGTCAGCATGTTTCCGATGCGTGGGTGCAGTCGGTACTGACAGAGCTCGGGGGATATCGTGTCACCCTTTGGCTGGCTGCCCTCCTACGTTGAAATCTGTACGTCAAGGCCACAAATGTCGTATAAAATCACAATAAACATCCTCCTAGCATATATACGAAGTATATATATATACCAGGTATATTATATATGTAATATTACATGACAATATATATATACGACAGGGTTCTTCGCCTTGTCTGACCCCCCCCCCCCCTAAAAGCCAAAACGTACGTTACGGCCGAAAAACGAAACAAACTTTCACTCGCCCGGACAGGCCGACGTTGTCGCGGACATAGTCGTGACAGGGATAGGCCCCAGATTGCCCATAAGATGCGCCCCCCCGCCCCTCCCGTTGCTAACAGAGGCATTACCAAACCCATCTGAGGCCTTGACGTGCGGAAGAATTCCTGTCTCCCCTGCAGCACACTTGGTTGTGATAAGTTGTTGACTGACCGACTGTCAAACCTAAACCGGCATCCCCGGATCAATAAACGGCTTGGCGCGATCCACAACACATCTCTTGCTACATGGCTCGTCTGGTCGTGACGTAACCCTCGGCTGATATCACCCCCTTTACACTGAAATACAACTCGTATGATAAAGCTAGAAGAAATTTCGACGCGCCCATGGAGACCGATGCCATCAATACCCTCTTGTCATCGAGACGCGGTTTGAAACACTTTTGGTACCCATATTCCTAAACCACACCGTGCACAAGTAATGACCTCTGCGTAGCCCAGTCGCGAAGTTCGTCTCGAGTAGTGCATTCCATTTCCTATACCAGAGATGTAACAGATAAACGTGTACCTGGTACATGTAATGTGGGGTAGATGCGTTTTGCGAGTATCTGAAATAGATTACCTCACCAACCAGGTATATATAACATATTTGACAGTTAACCGGGAAACTTGCACAGTTTTGGATTGCGATTTTAGAAATATCGTGTGGCAAAACACTTCACAGGGTAACCACTCTCGAATACCCTTTTGCCCCCGGAAAATGACTAGTGGTAAAATACGGCCTTGAGTACTTCGACGAACCGAACTGTTGGCAATCGATAAAACCAAGATTATATACGTCGAATACGACTGTATCTTATCCAACGAGGTTTGACCTTGATCGACCTTGATCGCCGGGCATCCTTGCAGTGTATACGTTCACCCCGGACGACCACTTAGGGACGTATCGATGATCAGACTCGTAGGGTACTGTACCGCACTCGACTAGTGCTCGGTATACACGACCATGTCGTACTTTGAGAACATCGCCCTCTAGCCTACCCGAACAGGGCTAGCCCGTTTCATGTGGTCGGCCCTGTCAACGCAATCCGTGTTTGAGATAGTGCCCCATCTGAAGCCCAGAACGCTGGTCGTAGATGGCTGGGATTCACTTCTTAAGGGAGAGAAGGCTCAAGTAGATATACCAGCAAAATGCCACCATATTGCCTGGAGTCGGTTGGGTATAAGAAAGTTGGGAGGAGCAAGAGTGGACGGGAACGGGGGGCGGGGCTTGGGGTTAAAGTTTGCACGGGGGTTGGGCCGATAAACGAACAAATAAAAACCTTCAATAGCGACACAGAGGGTAGTTCGGCAGGAAGAGGTAGAAAAGTTGTGAAATAGGGCGAGGGAGGGCGGTTGCTTTTGCTCGCGCGACAAAAGACGAAAATGATTACAGAACATCAGCTTTGTGCCGAACGGGGGCGGGTGGGCGGGGACGCCGAGGGGGAGGATTCGAGCCGCAACATTTCAAAATCCTTTAGAATATTTACAGACAAGGAGCAGAAGGGGGTCGCAGCCTTATATATAAATATATATATATATATTTACACATTGAAGGAGTTGTCCCGGGTCGCCTTCTGACCCTTCCTGGTTTTTAGAGAGGATGGGCGCTTAGTATCCAACGTACAGTCGAGCAAGCAAACGCTCAACCAGGCAAACCAGAACCCTCCCCTGCCCCTATCCTCGTTGTTGGCCTCAGTTCCTAGCCGCCTTTCTCCACCGTACCTCCTGTCACTGTTTTGCCCCCCCGCTCCTCCACTCTCCCGTCTTCCCCTCCCCCCATGGTTTGCTTGTACAGTCTCCATATTTCTCACAAATTCCCCAAACCCATGTCCGCAGACCCCCACTCCTCCTCTCCCTTATTTATCATGATTTGTATCGGGCGCGGAGGAGTGGCGATGCCGAAGCCGAAGAGTCAACAGTAGCAGAGGTTTGTGTGTTTCCCCTTTAACCCTTTAAGGACCGCAGTCTCGTTTTGGGGACAATTGGGGGCGAATGACTTGGAATTTAAGGGGTGTGTCCCCAAAACGGGACTGTAGTTTTAAAAGCGATAGCCAGCCGCCCACCGTCCGCCCCGCTTTCAGCACACACCCCTGCTCCTTCACCTCAAATCGAATTCGCTCACCGAACACAGGGCGGTAGTCGAGAGGAACCACCATAAAGTTAAACAGCTTGGCCATCGTACACACCTGGTATTCATGGTTGGAAGTTCAACAAAATGTGCGCACAAAGCGAAAGTTGTAAAACCAAAATCATCAATTAGATGTGGTGAGATGAAAAAATTGCGGTTTTTGTTTGCAGATGTTCTTCGATAGAGGTTCGGCCTACGTTTCTCGAGGCTCGTCACTTAAGGAGCTCCATATATCACCCGAAAACTCACCTCACCTAAATTCAAATTGCATCCCGATGAATGGTCCCATGGGTTAGGTATACAAAAACGCAATTTTACGAAACAAAATTTGCATTCCGACGATTTTGGGTTAAGGAAACCCCGTCCTCGAGGAAAAATTGTACCATGAATGTGCTACCTCTATCGTGAAACACGCCATTGGACAACTCGACTATCGTACGGTTAAAATTAGCGAAAAATGTGTGAATGTTGTACATCGTTGCTCTACAAGTTACGTGTTATCACTGGTAGGTTACATCTTTCGTTGCCCGTCTGGGGTTTTAGATGGCGAACACGAGGACTGAATTGATCGAATAATTATGACAGCTGGAGTTGTTTGTTGTTGTTGTTCTCACATTAACTCACAATTCAATGCAGTCCGTGGTCGCAGGACAGGCTCCAATAACTCTGGAGTGGAAGAAATACCTCAAGTAAAAACAGAGGCAAAAAAAACAAAAAACAGGCATACGCACTCCACCACTGCGGACACCAGGGAAGCAAAAAGGAGACTATTAATAGCAGACAAAAACCTAAAAAAAGAAGATGAAGCTAAGCAAAACAAAAACAAAAACAAAACTAAAACAGACGCAGATAGCAAAACGCGAAAAAAACGGCAAGGCAAAACGGACCATACTAACAAAGACACTACGCAGCCTACCAGCCTGATAAGGTACGGGATGATGAATTGTTATTGCACGGCCAAGGGACGGTTTGGCGTGCATATTCCAGAAGTGTGTGTACTTGTACAGACAAAATCTGCTGTGTTGTTGTGGGGATTAACATATACCAGGTATAGTTTTCCCACGGAGGGCATTCTTCGAGTTCGAAACTATAAGAGCCTGGAGTCAGTCGATTTTTAAGTAATGAGTCCGCAAAACGGGACTGCGGTACTAAAAGGGTTAAAAAGAAATAGCATACCGGTACAATACGTGTATTATACTCGCGAACGGCTTATCATACAACTTGAAAAATTCAGTAGAAAATGGGGTATCCTAGAATAATAGGCGTATTGTGGGTATTATACGCACCTTTGAAAGCTGACAATCGACTATTTACACGGCGTGCGTCGACCCCCGTACGCACAGCAGCTACAGCAGCGATGGTATTTCCCTCCGCGTGTGCTTGCGTAGCAGAGTCACCCCACGGTAGAGGTTCCACGTTTTGGGAGAAAGGTTTGTGACCGATTGAGTCCCCCTATGTAAGGAACCTGCAGTGAGGATGAAACTTTTACTCGTGTATTTGGTTTAGGACCGGCGCATTAAAGTGCTGGTCGGGTGGTGCGAAATTAAATCTTCTGATTTTGGTATCGGGTGAGATATTAAGCTCCTAGTGTAGGAGGGTCTCAGGAACTTCTTGTGCACCCCTACCGTGGGATGGCTCAGCAGTCAAAGCAGCATGAGCCTCTCGCACAGCACCCTCTCTTCCGTTGTTGTTTCGTGTTTTTTGTACTCGCCACTATCTCAGGGGTCAAATGGTGGCAATGGAACATACTTTTTCTTTTGAGGACAGCGGTCTCGTTCTGCGGACAATTGGGGGGAAATTACTTGGAATTTGAGTGGATTGTCCCCAAAACGGGACTGGAGTCCTAACGGCGTTAACATCGTGTGTGTGTGTGTTCTTCACATTAAACGGTTCTTTCTACCCGTCGACATCCAGCACAACCAGTGTCCGTGCCGATTCTTCAATCCTAGAAGAGATACAAGTTATGTGGTCACAAAGCTACTCCACAGAGATACTACGTTGCCACGTGTGCAGTGTGCACTGCAGTGGGCAATGCAAAACCATGTCATCATACTAGATACGACAGGCACGACATACGCAATCTATGAAATAGTGAAACGAAAAGAAACAATCAAAGATAAACAAAAACAAGGTAGAAAAATCGAAAGAGAAAAAGAAGAAAAATGAAAGCAAAATCGTGGGAACGTTGGTGGACCAACATATGTGTATACCCACTTTCTTTGCCACCATGTTTCTGAGATCAAGATGAAAAAGCCACAACGTGGTACCACAACGTGCGATGCTGTCCGGACGCACTCTCAACTTCTATATAGACGTGAAAACTTAGGGAGTAAAATTGCTGTCGCTCGCAGCACAGCAGTAGGAATATGAACTTAATCCAACAGATTGCGCTTGAGAATAGAGTTGACAAATAATAATACGCTGGTCTCGGGCGACCTGTATGTACATCGTACAGGGATATTGAAAAATAACTCTGATAACTTCACACACAAGGCACCCCATGAGGTACCTGGTTTGGTTTGGACCATGACGATCGCCGGGAGAGGGAGGGAGGGCGGGACGGAAGACGGGGGGCAGCAGGCAGAGAGGAACGGGAAACGGAGAGCAGGGGACAGGAGGGAAGGTGGCAGGAAAGCCTTTGGCATACCTGTGCCGCTGACCTGTCGGAGCACAGTACTAATCTCCCGAGTCATATCTATAACCTATTGTACTTGAAAATAGAGATGACAAACATTTTTTGCGCTGGCCTCGGGCGAGCTCACATCCCGTCACCACGGTCGGGTTGCTGGAAGTCAACTATGATAACTCCATACACGGGGCACCCGAATTGGTGTGGGGTCACGGGGTACCCGAAGAGGTGTGGAGTGGGCCATGACGACTGTCTCCGCGAAGGCTTTGACCTGACGCGTGCGGCATGGGCGTAGCCGGTTCAAAATAAGTTTTTGCGTAGGTGACCATTGGGGGATCCTAATCAGACAGACGCTATCTCTGAATTCGTTCTAGCGACGACAAGTTAACTTGTGGGATTTACTTGCTCGAAACATTCAGGAACGGGATAGACAACACACGTGCAGCACTATACGACTCCTATAGTTGCACGCTACTACTATAGGGTTCGACATGATAAACGGAAACCCTACTCTAGGCCGTTCAAACCCGACTCAGGCACTTCATCTGCCACAGCCCACGCCCCGTTTTAAACGACACATCCGAACGGTTGCCCGCGTCCCGCATCCCCCATCCCCGAATCCCTAAATCCCATCCCGCGTTACACACACCCCATCTTTCAGCTTTTTTACCATATATTTAGTCTACATATTACGACCGAACTTTCCCCCCTCATCCAACCCGAAACGCGTCAACCTACATCCAACTTCGGATGTTAAACCTCGCACCCTACAACCCCTATTCCACACTTCCCTTACAATGTATCCCACATGGTCCGCTCTCCACACCTCTCATATCCCGCATGTGGTATGAAAAAGTACTATCCCAGCTCTTCAATGAAAGGTACAGTTCTCACTTCCCGGTGATTGAGAGTCTCGGAAGGATTTACTCGAGAGACAGCCACTGATGTTTTACTTGGATGCTACTACGAAGGTTCAGGTGTGTATGCACCTGGTGGGTTGTGTGTACAGAAGCGAGGAGGCGTACCTCACCTGCGGTCCGAAGCGGTACCACGGGTGTGATGGTATGCATAGTTACGAAGTAGTCGCAGGAAGTATATCACGCTCAATATGATTGTGCACGGAAAAAGGACTGCAGTCTTTCGACTACGGGGGACCATTATATCGCGACCGAATATGCTACGTACAGGTACTGCCATATAGTGTATTTCATATATGCGACTGATCCTCAATACTGCTGTATAGTCCCCGGTAGGTTTTAGTATCTAGCCCCAGACAGGGGATGAAATAACATCAAGTCAAACTGAACCGTTAAAACCAGTCCCCCAATATTACGAAATACAACTATTAATAGAGCAACAATATATACTGCTTGCTTCTGATCCTATGTTGTTTCTGCTGTCGTGCTGTGTTTGTTTGTTCCCGACCGTTGCCAACGTCGCTGCTGTTTTCGAAAGCTCGTAGCGTGGTTGATGCCACATGCTCATGCCACACAGAGAAGACGTACTGCTGCCGCTGCTGCTGGTGATGCTATGTTTAAGGCTCAGTAGTTTGGTTGGTTATTGAGGTAAAGGCGAAATCCTCTACCCTGTGCTGTGTATGCCATTGTTAGGGTCACAAGTGCTGCTGTAATCTAGTAGTAGCATGGGCCCTTGTGCCCCCAAGGTCAAAAAGTTTTCAGAGTCAACACAGGTTTCGGCGAACACAAATAGTATGATCGACGGGCATTGTGTATGAGCCAAACACAATATCAGTCTAGTTAAAAATATACTGTACCTCAAGTACAAAGTTCGACCATCGAGACGTACCAATTATTTGTCTATCACACTAATATGTACCTGGTATGCAAAATCACTCTACCCTGCAACGAAAAGTGCAACCCAACTAAACATCCGTGGAGCGTCTAGCTCAAGCTGGTTGCTCTAGGTTCTCAAACGCCGACGACCACGGCACTCGAGAGGTGGGCAGGCAGACCCCGGCAACAGAGCAACCCTCAGTAGCTTTTACACGAATGTACAGGTGACTGATTGCGATCGCTGCGGCTTTCCCGGGTGCAACAAACTGCAAGCAATGACAAGGAAGCTACGAGAAGCTCAGGTGGGGGTGTTTCAGCTGTCAGCTGACGGGTTGCTGACATGTCCGTCGTACGTGTTCTGTCGCATGCTGTCAATGGTCACGGGCTAGGTGTCGTGGCATGGTTCCTCTCCTGTCATCTGTCGCTAAACGCTACCCAGCTCAGGTTAGTCGTCTTGCGTACGCCGCCCCATGACAACGTCTGTCGCCCAAAGATGAACGTGCAAGCTAGTCGTATCACGAAACGCTAGTCCGGTCGCATCAACCGCTTGGTACAAAAGCTTACTTGCACTAATATACGAGTATGAATATATGTATATATGTTCATGTACAGTATGTATACAATATAGTAGCTTCACCCACTCGGCTACAAATCCACTTGACTAAGTAGACCTGTGGGTAGGTCTACACAACCCACCAAAACACCCCCCCTCCCAATATGATCCCACATCCCTTACCATGTCCTAAAACCCATCACGCACCCCTCCTAGACCACATACCCTATCCCACCCGACACTCCAAATCTCACCCTGCATCTCTTCACCCATATGATACCGTATGCCAAACATATCGCACCTTCCAGTTGGTAATGAGTGCCCCGACAAACAGGGCTTTCGTCTGACTCACAGACCGCTCCAACCCGAACCCTTGCAGATACCTCAAACAGAGCAGCGTTAGCGCTAAGTAAGGAGGAGTCAGAACGAACCGATCCATGGCGAGCTTGAAGGCAATGTCACGGGCTCCCCCGGGAGATTCATCTACGTTGCGACGCCTGACATGGAAGAGGACAGTAAGGCGTGGGGTTCGGAGAAGCGCTAAGCGTCAGGTTGACCTAGGGGCGTAGTAAATATCACGGTGTAGGCCTGACCAGAGGGGGTCCCAGTGTTGGTGGGCTTGATAGGTTTGGCCTCAAGACTACTGCCACTGGGGGTGGGTGGGGGGTCCGGGGTGTGAGGGAGGGTGAGGGCTCGGGAAGGCGTTTTGTGTGAGTAGGGGTCGGCGCACGTGTTGTAGCGGGGAGAGACGTCAGTGCGGGGCCTCATTGAACAATTTGCGTGGCGGCGTGGGTAGTGGGTGTGGGCTTGGGGGTCGGGGTCGAGGGTGGCGGTGGGATCTAGTGGTAACGGGTAGGGGTGAACGCTTCCAGGAACAGAGGAGCGGACAATGTGTACCCCTAACCCTAAAGCTAACCCTGGAATTAAAGCATGTGTCTTTCTGTGTATGCGTTGATACGTTCAAACTCGTTTCCGTTCAAACGAAGGTGGGCAACGTCAGCCATCGAGATGGGGTCACATCATTCAACACTACGTCGAATTGACCTTGCGACTCGCCCACAACATAAACAATGTACACTAGATACAAGATCCTCTCCTTCCCCCACTCACCCCCCCTTCGGAGAACGGCAACGGTGAGTGGGGTATGTATGGGAAGAAACAGTTCTGACTAACGGTCCCCTTGAAATGAAGGAGGTCTCGCTCCTACTCAACTTATCTCACAAGGTGCCCTTATACTAAAAGTGTATACGGTTTCTTTGTCGTAGGTCAGGTTGGGCGTGCGACGTTTTTCGCAGTCAAAACAATCCGTTTCAGATACTGGGCTCCTTAGGCTACCAACCCGATACATGGTATGCAGGGCCTCTAACGTAACGCGAATCGTCAACACATCACCAATACTCTACATATATCCCGCCCGGCGCCTCCCTCTACGATAGTTACACCATGTATCAGACACCTCCCCCCCTTCACTCACCTCGCAGCCACCCTCTCAAGCCCTTTATACCACCAGTGAAACACTGGGCCGGTTACAACAAGCCCGTAAATAGCGAATGCTGTTACCCTCCGCAGGAGCCCGGGCGAGCCGGCCGCAAACCCCACTCCAACACGCGCCCCGGCTCTCCACCCAAGGCCCAACCCAGTTAAAGGCTTCCCAACCATAGCCGACGACGGCGTTATGAGAGGGGCGACCGTGGAGTGGGAGGGAGAGTAGGCTCTTATGGCCGACCCTAGCAGCTGCCCGCAAGAGGAGATGATGGCAGCGGTGATAGACTTTGTGAGGAGCGGTCTGGTGGGAAAAGCGGGTGGTGGGGTAAAGGTTTGGGGGGGCGTTTAGGGGGCGATGGGGGTAAGGTGCCAATGGGAGTCGCGGGGGGGGGGGGGCTTCGTAGGGCGGGAAGAGCGTGCGGGATAGGGAGGGTCGCGGTATTGGAACTACTCCATGGTAGTAGTAGGTGGCGCCTTATTTCCTGAGGCATTCGCATGAAAGCTCAAAATTATCACCGCGGACCCAGTTCCTGACAGACTGTCTGTTTCTGCAACCCGACAAACGTTTGTGTGCGCTGGCCCTAACCCAGACATACCGCCCTGACAAAAGCATGATAGGCACCGGTATACACTTGGTTGTTCACTTGAGGAGCTGAACGGGTCAGAAACTATATATTGCCTCAAGATGACAACAAGTACAGCAGCCCCAACCGTGGGGTGCATCATTGGCGGTGATGAGGAGGAGCCCAACGATGGCCGTATGGATGGGGATGCTGAGAAATATTGTGGCGAGGTCCATCGTGGTGGTAAACGATGGTGTTGGTGATGATGATGGTAATGGTGGTTAGGAGGAGAATGGAGGCATTGGTGGCGACGCAGATATTATTGATGACGAGGAACGCGGAGATGAAGATAGATAGTCATCATGGTTCCGATGAAACCATATATATCAAGAAACCAGAGAACACCATATGTAGATAGACATTTATATATCCGTGGGTCAAACATTTCCGTGACGAGTGCGCCATCCTGCGAGCAGGTAAACTGTACCAAAACGGTTGAAATCACGCAGACAACGCATAGAAAAGGTTACGAAGGAACAAGAGGTTATTCAAACCGTAGGAGTATGATGGGTTGGAATAGCATTTTGTTGAGCAGGTATTCGACTGTGCGCGTGTACATGAGAGTGAAGAGAAAGACATTTTTACGGGGGACTATATGGTACGCACAAAAACCTACATATTCACGTATTTTTAGTATCAATATTTGATCCTATTTAGTTTTTTTTTTTTCTCATCCCATTTATTATCTTGGCACATCTTCTCTCTCTCCTTCCAACTCGTAACTCAGATCCGGGGTCACATTATAGTATGTCCCCGCGTCAGTAGTTCTGGAGGGGAATAACAAGCAAGATTACGTTACAGCAGTAATAGAGTTGTAGCCGAAGAGATCACCGTGTTGGTAGTACTGGAATACGTTAACGAAAATACCTATACGAAGAACAATTGATGAGGACGTGTACCGAGCAGTACTTGACGAACCAAGCGCGAACTGGTGGCGACCAAGATAACTTTCCTGTACGGGTTTTTCGGACATTCAGCAGACATCGTACACATTACCTCTCCGTCATGGAACGCTGGTACTTGACCCAGAGTGACTGGCATTCCCCCCCCCCAGCTCCAGCAAAATCGGCCCCTGCTCCTCCTCGTCCGTTGCATGCAGCGTCTTTAGCACCCCACCCTCTCCTGCTCGCCCCCGTCGCCTCCCCTCCCGTGCTTCTTCTGACCCACCCCCATCTTCCCCGTTCTAACCACTCTTCTTGCCCGTCGATGTTTATTGCCGTGTCCCCGTCAGCAAAGGTCAATATGGCTTCAGGTTCCGATGACAAGCCCTGTCCCCCCGAAATAAAATTGGGAAGCCCCACAAAAAAATGGCAAGATCGGAGTGTAGTCGTGACGATGGTGGATGATTTGACGATTCACTTCTTTTTTGCATCGGGAGGCGTAGGAAATATGTTGCAAGAAGCATAAGTTTGAAAACCGATTTTCCCCATACCGTCGCGCGATAACTGGCGTGATACACTGCAGCAAACAGGCGGCATAAAAAGCTGCAAACCCATATAAGTGCTGTTTATTTCGCCTGCTGTTCTGGCGTCTTCCGATTCATTGCCAACACTCATTTCGTCGACCGACACAACACAAGGTCAAACACATGAGAAAAAAAAGATTTCATGAAGTACACAAAGCACAACACGCCTGTGCATTTACCGTACTGGCTACTGTAGTTACACCAGTAGTGTTTCGAGCGAGCAACATAGCTTCTTCTTGATCAAGACAACACGTCCCTGTATCCATATAAGCGGGTAAGGTATACGACAGGCGAAACAAAGATGTTGCGTCATGTTCTTGATGGACCTAACTTGTCTCTACACCTGCGTACAAGTGACTGCTGTTCTGTGCAACTTACGTCGAAAACGTTGGCCCCGTGTGGAACGGTTATTAATATTAATAGGCAGGAGTAAATGTCACCAGCTAATCAACAGTCGAATTAAACTATTGCTGTTCCCCCGACCTTTCTACTGATCAACCTGTTGAGGTTTCGCTATTCTTACGGGGATTGTAGACTGAATGATACCCTGGCGACAGTGCGAACGCAGCCACCCAGGGTTATGGCCAAAAATCCGTGGATTGGAGCAAAACATACCTTTGATGGCTACCGGTTGTGCGTGGGTGTACAGCCGCTAAACGATATCTTCAATTGTAGCAGTTAGCCACCAGAAACCAGATACAGGCACTTTTTGTTACCTTCGCCACAGAGAACAAACACGGCTCCAAACGCTGACAAAAGGTACACCCCGGGGTAACCGCCACCTACCAACTTGAACAAATAGGTGATTTCCCACCCGTAGGTTTGTTCACTACAGGATAGGTAACTGGGACACTCACAGGTGTTCTCCGCGGAAATTTTCATTTTTCTAATGATGGATAATGGACAGGATGGTAGGTATTTACCTCGAGTTGTCTGGGCTTGCCACCGTTGCGTGTTGCCCCTGGCGGAAAGCATTGGTCCGGGTTCTGGAGGGACGATCCACGCCGGGCGGTGCTGCTTGCGTATTCTGGTGTCTCTTGCTCTTGTCCGGAGGGCCCTCGCACTCGCCGACGAAGGGTAAGAACGCCATTATTTTGAGCGCAGGAGGGGTGGTCAAATCCTCTCCAGGCATTAATAATGCCGCGGGTGTCTTTAAGTGTCTGGGCACTATAAAAGGGCACCCGACTTCTGCGGTCCGACCCGCGTTCATACCTGAACATTTGCAGGACTGAAAATTGGTTAGAGAAAAGGACAAGGACACCGACCGAGAAGAAATCCTTCTGAGCACGAGTGGCCGGTTGATGCTTTGAAGGGTACAAAGCCATGGTATTTTACGTGTAAATTATGCCTGGTTGGCACACTGCGTATGCCGAACGGCCGAGGGGAAGGAAGCCTCGTGTGGTTTCAATAGTTGGGGGGGTAAGAGGACAAAAGGACTCTGCTCGCTTCTTGTACGGACAATACGAAATAACGAATATGATAAAAAAAGGTAGATTCAGGCGCACGGTATGAGTACGGGTTGCACGTTTGCCTTCTGAGGCAATATCGTCTGACCGAGTGTGCAGCGTCGGTCATTTAAGGGATTAAACTGCGGTCCCGAGCCACGAAAGTGTACGCAACTATTCGCACACCGGTGGTGATGCATTAGCTAGTCTATTTGTTATTAGAACGAAAAAAAAGTTTGTGGGGTTGCAAAAAAAGGAACTTTTTTTAGGGCCACATTTCGAGTGGTATGCTGAACCCCTCTTGTGAGGAGCTAGTACAAAAAAGAACCACGTCTGCAGTGGCATTGCGCAGTAGGATTTCAACTGGTTGCCTGGAACACACGGTTATGCCCTCTTGGAAAAAAGTACCCGCGTTGTCGCTCACGTATGCCTGGTTCTACCTATTGCGGGGGGACATGGTAATCAGGACTAAAGTCTTCAGTAAAATACCTGAATGCAAAGCCCTGCCCGCTACGCTCGCTCAGGAAGGAAAAGTACATTTTTATTATGCGAAGCGGCCAGAGGTCCATTAGTGAATACTGTCTTCTTATTGCAGTTGCAAAGTGGCGACTTGATAATGCCAAGTGTCTCGCCGCCATGCTTCGGTAGGAAACATCTCGGACGCCAAATAGGCTTCGCGTCGCGGCCGGTTCACCCCGCCACACTCGCTCACATGCCGTACGTACGCACACCCCGTGTAGAGCAATTATGTTGTTCTTGTAATACCAGTAAGCTGTATATACAAGAGAAAGCACAGCACGGCACTGTACAGCAGCACCGCCAAAACAATGGAAAACAAAAACTGAAAATTCCGGCAAGAAAAAATAAATCCCCGTCCCTTCAAATAAAAAACAAACCTCCCAGATTGGAACACCTTGCACCGGTCAAAAATGAAAACAATTCGAACAGTCAGAGCTTCTCTCTCAACCTCATACGCCGGCCGTCCCCTTCGCGACCACCTCGCCACCGATTTGGTCGGGTTAAACCTTTCCTCCTTCTCTGCCATAGTGAGCCCCGTCGCCCGCCTCGCGTGAAGCCTTGTGCTCACCGTGGTTCTCGTTCGCCAGCTCGACAATGTTGGTGCTCAGACTGCGTAAATCTATCTGTGAACTTCACCCCGGTCGCAAAAATAAGCACCGTCTGACCCTTACCTTTGCAATGCCGAATGAACCTTAGGGGCATGTACATACTCAATGGAATCATGCACATGGAGGCCAGACAGAGCCATTTCATGCTTCCCTCGTGTCTCGAAGCACACACGACGCCTAGGCACAAAACGGCGACCGCACTCGTTTCAATCCCCGCTTTACCCGCCCGCCCCCGCTGACACCCGCGGCGGCGCCGGTCTCGCCCGTGGTGCCGTGCTCAGAGTACACACGCACGAGAAAAAAAAAATGGAAACAGGAAAAAAAAAAAACAGAAAGTGCCAGGACAAATGGAGAAAACAGAGAAGCGCTGAAAAGGTCCGGCAAGAAATAAAAGGACGCCATTCCCAAGTGGGAGCTCTGCCAGGCCAGGGATGTTGTACCAACTGATGACGCTCAGACAGTGAGGCATCCGTAAGTAGCTTGATACACCTGTGTTTATATACGATTTTTCCTGGTTACTGTGGTCCCCCGAAACACCATTACTAATAGATTTAGTATATTAACCATTTCTGGGGGGTGAAAGGCCTGAAAAGAGGGAAGACTTGGCGCTCGCTACATATGTAACCGCTGTCCCGTACACATGTACCTGGTTCGACGCGTTTCAAGTGTTTTCGAGGGTTTTCATTCTCCTACATTACTAAATCAATGGCTTTCACACGCATGTCAAAGTAAACGGTGTTAACACTAGCCCACCCTGGTGATTCGTGAAACCAGATATATATATATGAATGACTGGGGAAAACTCGGTTTCCACGATCTACAGCACGACATTGCGCGAAGGTGTGCCTCCTCGCACTCCATAATATTTTCCTCGCGATGATTGCAAAGCCTCCGGGAGGAATGCTAAAGTCGGGGCAGGTAAACAAACCCATCACTTCAACCCCAAAATGTATATTCCGCTTGTTGATGATCCCGTTTCTAGGTACCGGAAACCAATATACCGTATTGCAATATGTGTTCAGTGTAGTACCAGGTGCCTGGTATGATACAATGTAATATGCACCAGGTGCTTGGTGGGACATCTGCGGTTAACAGCTCGTCCCCAAAGAAGCTCTAATCAGCGTTACAGGGGAACATAGAAATCACGACCAAATCCGGTCATGCCTCCACGTTATGACGGAGGACCATAGCAATCAAGAACCACTATCTCCACAACACATACACATACGAATTAAACCAGATTTTCAGGATCCAGGGTCGGTGTCACTTCCTAGCGCTTCGGTTCGTACCAGGCGATGGGTACAACGGACACAAGCACGCTGGATTTTAGAGTCAGCAGCTGAGCGCACAGGCGACGATGCACAGTCCGACTAGCCGGTAGCGGGCAGATTTAGCGTAAAGTCCCTGGGACGACGTACGCACGGCACGACGGACCCGTACCCGATATGTATACTTCGCCACCAATGTCATGATTTGCCCGCATTCTGTCGCCACGGACACAGCTGATGGATCTTGACGGCTGTGAGAGCAAACACACGTACGTACATTCGTAATGCTACTTACTGCTGCGAGTACCTGTGCTGCTGTGGGTGTCTTCTCTATTTTATAACGCAAACTCGGGTTCTCTTTGAAACACGACACACGGACAGATGAAAACATTTTATTACGGGGGACCATAGTAAAAAGGACGAAGTATTGAGAGAAAAAATATGAACATATACAGGTTATTGTGTGTACCGTAGGTCCTATTAACTATTGCCCGCCGCAATAAAACTTCTGTATGTTTCAGGAAATCCAGTCTTGAGTACGTGAGAAAGGAGAATACCTGGTACATAATAAAAGCCCTGCTCTTGACTGCCTGCGGCTGCTGTAGCAGCTGCTGTTGCTCTGCTGCTGATGTACTGGCGTGTTTGTACCCCTGCTCCCTGCTTTCCAGTATTTTTCATGATTTTTTTTCCAGTGTGTTCGGTATTTTCGCGTCCACTCCAAGAAAACTTTCATCGTTCGTTTCAAAACTCGATCTTGGGACAGCGCAAGATCATCACTGGAAGGGGGCAGGTCCTGCTTACACGGAGGGGACAGGTGTTGCTCTGTTCCGTGTTGTGCTACTGCTTCCGCGGCTGCTGCTACGTTTTGTTGCTGGGGATTTCGCTGCGCACACGCCCATTCCATCTCTTTGGAGGCCTCTGCCGTGTCGAATCTGTATTTTGTGTGCTATTTTGTGCTGTCTTTTTATTATGTACCTGGTATCTATATAATATATATGTATTATATATATATACTCGTATATACCTGGTATATATTTAATATAACCTGGTACGACATAACATGCGTTGGCTTGATTATTATTTGTCGCTAATGTTTTGCCGTGCTACAGTAGCCAGAACAATAGTTGTTTTTACTTGGTTTGTTTGAGGCTTTCATCACCGTGCCCTAATCTATTACGGGGGACCATAGTTAATAGGACCTACGGTACACACAAAAACCTATATATTGACGTATTTTTACTAACAATATTTGGTCCTATTTACCATGATCCCCCGTAATAGTGACTATTGTTGCTCTCCGCAGCAAAGATGTCGGGAGGCAGCACTTTTTTCACCCTCTTCAAAAGGCTGGAACTTTGTCTTGACATGCCTTAACTGACTGGGACACCGAAGTACAACAACGTGTTAGAGTGTGGAATTCATGGGCCGTGGATAAGTGTCCTGACACGCGATTTGCTCCTGTATAATATACGTACACGCGCCAGCTCCAATCTAGCGATTGCGTTTTGTTATTAGAGTGCTTTAATCGTAGTTTTCTGTTGTTACTGGCGCATTTCTGCACGGCTGCTCTGCTGTCGTTGCGGTGCCCTGCCTACAACAACGCCGTCGGTGACGCATTGAAAGAGCGGGAGCCGTGGAGAAAATCGGCGAGCGTGGAAAGCGCCCTCCCGGGGGCGGCCCGCTCTCTCCTCGGGAGCTGGGAAGGATGCCCCTGACGCTGGATTATAAATCAATCTACTCTAATTTGATTCCAATAGCTTCCATACAATTTGAAGGTAGTTTTATTTACCTTTAAATCGAAACATTAGTTTCAAAATGTCGAACAAAGGTACAGAATTGTATCCCCAAAACAGGCGTCGGATTATAGAAATCCTCCCACCATAGGGAGATAGCCTCCCCTACGCAAGAGCTAAGATGAAAAAATTCCAAAAAATCGCAATCGCGAAACAGTACGCATGAAATATACAGCCTATTAATTTGAGTCTTGTCGTGCACGACGTAGGTCCGCGGTGGGGCGCTTCACTGACAAACGCAGGAAGAGTCAATTCAATCCCACCTGAATGCATTCCAAAAATATGGGCGGTCAGTAAATATTACCTTGGCACATTTATATGTACAATATACAAGGCCCGCTATGCTCTCTCAAGAAGGAAAAATACCCCAATTTACTATCCAAAGCGGACAGAGGTCCATGATTGAATAAAGTTTTTTTCATGATCGGTCGTACAATGGTTGAAAGCTGGCGACTTGATAATGCCAAGAGTCCCGCCGCCATGTTATAGGGAGGGAAGAAAAGGCTGAAATCTTCTCGCGATAAAAATGAAGGCACGTACCGTAGCGGGAACGGGGGAGAAGAGCCTGCTATTTGACCCCGGATCTGAGTTACGAGTAGGAAGGAGAGAGAGAAGAAGATGTGCGAAGATAATGAATGGGATGAGAACAAAAAAAAAAAAAAATAGGAGAAGAAGCTCGGACGCCATATACGCTTCGCTTCGCGGCCGGTTGCCAGACGTACGTGGCCCTCTACGCTCGCTCACATGCCGTACGTACGTACATACCCGAGGTAGGGTAATCATTTTCCTTTGTTGACATGCTTGCTGTATGCACTGCTGTACGACACACAGCCTTGTCCTCTTTGACATGGAAAGAGACAGCACAGCACCGCACAGCCGCAACGGAAAAACACTAAATATGAAACCGAACAGATTGGAAATAAATAAATCCTCGTACCCTCATGAAATATTTGTCTTGTCTGTTGGAACACCTTGCACCGGCCACTAAATACAAAAAATATAGAAGAAACGAACAGCTGAGCTTCCCTGTCAGCCTCGCGCGCCGCCCGCCCCTTTCCCGACCACCTCGCCACCGATTCGGTCCGGGTAGAGCTTCCTTACTCTCTGCCGCAGTGAGCCCCGTCGCCCGACTCGCGTCTAGCCCGGTGTTCACTGCTCCGGCCGTCGCTCTCCAACTCGACAATTTTGTTAATTCAGACTGGGTACCCCCCTCTATGATTTTCAGCCCGGTCTAAAACAAATGCACCTCTTGAGTGTTACCTTGCAACATCGAACGACCCTTATATCTCGTACGTAATCTATCTCTAATCACAAATGGAGGATAAACAGAGCCCGTTCATGCATCCCGTGTGTCTCTTGGTACATGCGACGCCTAGGCGAGAAAGCGGTGACCGTGCTCCTTGCAACCCCCCCTCTACTCGCCAGCACTCGCTGACACCCTCGACGGCGCCAGGCTCTCCCGCGATGCCGTGCTCAGAGTACACGCACGCACACGAAATGAAAGAAGAAAAAAAGAAGAAAGGACCGAGAAAACAAAGAACCGCTTGAAATGTCCGGCAAGCAAAAAAAATATGCGGTTTCGAAGTGGGAGCTATGAGAGGCCGCGGATCGAGCAGTTAAGGGATTTAGATCTAAGTAAGTGGTTTTATTACTGCATGTTTATTTTTCCGTTTAGGTTACAGCAATCATTGTATGGGTATGAGTAGTCCGTAGTTCACCGTGCGGCAGTTCCTTGGGCAGAGCATTGTAGGAAGGTGGGTCTGTTGGTGGGTGTCTCGATGATTTCGTGGCTGGGAGTATAGGTGGTTCGGCCGGTCAATTCGTAGGTGAATTAATGCCTTCTTCGTGCATATGGGTAGTCACCCTGTTATTTTTTCAAAAATAATTGTTGTATATTTCGCTTGCCACCCGACAATGTTCGGTAGGTTTAGCAATCTGAGGGGTTGGATCTTTAGGCGTGTTATTGACTTGAAAAATTCGTTTCGCGGTCTGCACATCGGAATTGCCGTCCGCAATCGAGAAATTTCCTGGTTCTATACAATCCCGGCGCAGCCGCGTTTATGGCCAGTTTTGCCCCGTTGTGGGGTCAGGGTTAGGGGCAGAGTCAGGGGTCGGGTTGGGTCTTCGCCCGTTCTTTTATCCCAACCGGAACCAAAATACCCGAACAGCCCTCCAACCTAGAGATCCTATCTTCCAGATTGTTATGGGACCTCATGAGCAGGATTGGCTTCAGGGTTGATCACTCCAAACATTCCTGAAAGAACCCCCTCGAAAAACAAGAAACCTCCTATGCACAAGGTATATTAATAGCTACTTTGAATGTCTACTCTCTTTGCTTTGTATACGATACTCCATTTGCTCTCTTCCTTCACATGTTTAATTGTGATGTCTACTATTGTATCAAGGAGCCCGATTTAGCGTACCACTGCAGTTTATAGAAATATATAATGTAAACCGTGCTATTTTCCCCGAACCTAGAACAAAATTTAAATACATATATACAAGGCGCTTCGCTCCGCGGGCGACCTACGCCGCCCGCTACGCTCGCTCAGGAAGGTAAAAAGTATATCAAATTATGCGAAGCGAGCAGAGGTCCACGATTGAGTTTAGTGTTTTCAAGGATCGTAATTGCAAACCGGCGACTTGATAATGCCAAGAGTCCCGCTGCCATGCTTCAGGAAAAAGCAGCTCCGACGTCAGCTTGGATTCCACATATACGCTACGCGTCGCGGATGTCGTACGTACTTACATACACCCCAGGTAGGGTACTACTGTCTGTACTTATTTTCTTCTTTCGATATGCTCTATGTCTGTGCCGTATGTACGAAGAAAGCGAAAGCACAGCACGGCACAGCAGCAAAAACAATGAGAATGAAACCGAAAACTCGGAAAGGAAAGAAAATCCCCGTCCCCTCTCGTGTAATATTTTTCTGCCTGATTGAAACACCTTACGCCAGAGTCGAAAAGAAGAAAAGAAAAAAATCAAAGAGAAGAGCTTCTCTCTCAGCCTCGTACGCCGCCCACCCCTCTCGCGATCACCTCGCTACCGATTCGGTCCGGGTAAAGCTTTTTATCACTCTCTGCCACAATCAGCCCCGTCGCCCGCCCCGCGTGAAGCCCGGTGCTCACCGTGGCCGTCGTTCGTCAGCTCGATAACGTTGGTGCTCAAACTGCACACCTCCCTCTTTCAACTTTAGCGTGGCCGCAAAAATAAGCACCGCTTGAGTATTATCTTGCCCTCCCGAACGAACTTTATAAACTAGTACATACTCTATCAATAATCATAAATCGAAGCCAGACAAAGCCCGTTCATGCATCCCTCGTGTCTCGAGGCACACGCGACGCCTAGGCACGAAAGCGGCGACCGCGCTACATGCAACCCCCCCTCTACCCGCCAGCACCCGCTGGCACCCGCGACGGTGCCGAGTCCTCCCGCGATGTCGTGCTCGGAGTACACGCACGCACACGAAACGAAAGAAGAAAAAGGAAGAAATGACCAAGAAAACAAAGAACTGCTGGAAAGGTCCGGAAAGTAATCAAAGGAGGCGGTTTGGAAGTGGGAGCTCTGAGAGGTCAGGGATACACCAACCGAGCACGCTCAGGGGTTGTAATCTAAGTATGTAGTTCTATATATACGGAGTAGAGAAATACAACACAAGTGTTCAGTCAGATCGATCTGAGCCGTATTTTCCTGCCTTCACAGTCGTTCTAGTCATAACACGACTCCAAAAAAAAGATTTGGACTACTTTTCCGGGCTTGACCGTGTCTACATCAAACCACATCCGCCTTTCTTTCGGTCCACGAAGTTCCGGTCGAGAACTGTATCAACCCTCCCCGGACCCGAACCCAATTGAGGGTGACATCTGGCGTGACCCCAACCTTGGCTGCAACCTTGACCGAAAATTAATGGGTAAGAACGCGAGTAATTGAGGGCTTGAATTTACTCTCGAAATCGCGGCCGCCAAACAACTCTTAAAATATTCCCAAAACATTTACGATTGTTGTTGCTGGCACTGCTGCCTTCCCCCTCGTACCCAGTCCGTGCTGTAACCAATGCCAACCCCTTGCGAAAACTCAACCCTCCCGCCGTGCCCAATAGTACCAGAGGCGTTCGACGATAGAAGCTCACCCCAATTTTTCTGAGGGTCCTCATTTGAGGAGCTCCATACCTCACCCCAAACCTGACGTCAGCAAAAAATGCAAAATAGCATCCCGATGAATAGTCCCATGAATCAAGTGACACCTACGTCATTGTTATAAACAAGATTAGCTTCCGACGGTTTTGGGTTGAAGAGCCCCATCATTCATGATGTATTTCTGCGGAAATGTGCTACCTTTATCGTAGAACGCACCACCAGGTACCTGGTATTACCCCAGTTACGTTGTTCTTCCGTTCGAAGCGTTCAAACATTCCTCTTACGTCACCCGCACATCGGTCACATTGTTAAACCTGCCGAGATAGTATTTCCGTTTCTTCCACAACTACATCTCCGTTCAGTTAGGTGTCTAAAGGCTCGTATATACCCCAAACTTTATGATATACCTTCAATAGTGTTTGGAGGGTTAGCCCAAGCCAGCCAAGCGAAGTCGTAGTAACGCAGTACGAGAAACGCGACTCCAACCAGCCCGCAGGAAAGCCCAGTATTCAAGTTTTTTTCTGAGAATATTGGTTGCTGATCACTATTCTCCGCCCGAACAATAGAATTCGTTTGACTTGTTTTGGGCCCGTAGCTGAATTCCAATCGTGAGGGCAAACCACCTAGGATGAGAGACATAATGAGGTTCCGGTACAGCATGGTGCAGTAGTAGTATACATCAAGGTCATAATGACCGAGACGAGAGGAAAAAAATGTTCAGGCCCGAAAGACCTTCACGCGCCGAAAACATACGTTTTCTCCAAACGTACAAACACAATAAAGTGCGGTGTCTGTTTCGACATATGCGCGAGCATATGCCAGCAAATTAAATGACAATATGCGGTTGAACGCGCGCATCCCGAACCCCGAACAGGCGTGTCTCGGGATCAGGACCTAATGTATTTTGTTTCAACTAGTGGTCCGAGTGTTTCTTGCACGCCGCGCAACAGGCAGAAGGCGCGCTAGCTTAGGGTTAGGGTTAGGCACCCCGCGCAGGGTCCCCCGGCTAGTGCCACCGGAGGGAAACAAATGCGATCCATGCCCGAATATATACCCGAAAACCAAAGAACAGGGTGCGTTTATACGCCTTCGAACCTCGAAAAGGCGTGTATTGCGATCAGAACCTAAGGGACGAGTGGAGTGGAGAGGAGTTGAGTGATCGAGGTAGGCCCGATCATCTGGTAGAACGCCCATGCTACGGGCAGATAGATTCTACAGGCTGTTGTACTGGCTGAGGCAGTGCGTTCGATATCAACATGTATCGATACTGCGGTGGTAGGCTAATGTACGGCTGTTGTACTAACGGATAATCCGTCCTACAGCAACATTCCTGGAATGCTCTATTAATAGTAACGATATAATAACATTCTCAGCATTTCTACCTATCTATGGCGATGCAGAGGATATCCAATACCAGCTATAACGTACTACCGGTAAGGGAGACTCGTAATCTCTCCGCCTATTGCATTGACCCGACTACCCAAACAAAGATAATTGATTATTTCGTATATGTGCTTGTTGACTGCACATCACACTGGATGCGTAAGGATCTCAACGTCCATATGCTAACAGACCATCGGCGGCTGTTGCGGAAATCGGTTATTTTGAACAACATGTTGCGCCAGCGCAACAGCTAATTATATCCTGCTACGCAGTATGAACCTGAGTATGTAGAATATGTACTGTACACGTTGAAACAATGCGCACCGATGAACCACGACCTAATCTAATGCCAATTTTCATCCTGAATATTTGGTCGGCCCTTGTAGAGCCGCAGTCCCGTCTTGCGTAAACTGATCTCAAATTGAGTAGTTTGTTCCCAACACGGAACTATGGCCTTAAAAGGGTCACTAGGCGTGTATCCGACGTACAGCAAGGGAGGCTGTGGGTAGAGCCACTATAACGTACAGACGCGATGTTCACCAACTTGCAGACGATGAAGATGGGCGTGGTTTCCCGAATATCCCGTAATGAGGGGTTCGGGTTGGCAAAGCCTGGTATGGATCAATAAATAAATCACATTTTTGCGAGGCCCGGGACGAAAACGGTAAATGATTGAACCCCAGGCAAATGCAAGCACGTGATTGTCTAGCCTGCGACCCGACTGCGAGGGGGACCAATGTCCACCTGACGAATCAGATTCCTCCCGCCAGAACACAGCCCACATATTTGATAGGGTAGTTTGTCGTCGCATACCTGGCGCCCTATGATGTTGCGCTTGGACCACAAGGAAAGACCGTGTTTCTCCACGACTCTCCACCGACGCTAATTTCTGCAAGTTGTGAGATACGCTCTTTTTTTTTATTTCCGCAGACCAGAACTGAGTCCTTGTTACAGCGGTAACTCCGACGCGTCAAAAAGGGTTTAGCAATTGGTACGACGTAGTGTAGGGGAATGAATACCCGTGATACGTGGCTCATGAACAAAATGAAGCTCAGCATTCCCAATCGTTTTCGTCTTCGGTACGATACCCGTGGATGTTACGGCGTTACACCCGTGACCACTCGTTTGGGTCTATTGTTAGCTGCTTCGAATTCTCCGTATATGTAAGTGTCGGAGCAATGTCGCGGTGCGGGTGATCCTTGTAGGGCTGATGCCTGTTGCTCTGAGCTTCTCGTCCGAGAAGCTCAGCGTTCGAGCGGAGCAATTAATAGCTTCGAACGATTATTATTCGCTCCAGTATAGCATACGGGCCTTCGCTGCAACAGTGACATACTAAAACTAAATATAATATTCACGAATACAAGTGGGAGGAACAAACTACGTAGCAGGGATAGCTGCTCGTTTGACGAACTGGGCCGCTCGAACAAGGATGAGCCCAACCGTGCGACGCCTTCTACCGTGAGACGAGGCATGGATTCGTTGGCGACAGAAAACGGGCCAAACTAACGGTCGATGCGACTAAGCACAACTAAGCCCTATACGGTAAACCTAAGTATGCATCATACCCTATTCTTTGTAGCAGAGTCGTTCCTGCTCACCCACTTGCGCCTAAAGCTTGGGGAGAAACGAAGGGGAGCTGTTGATTCCGCGCTCTCTGATGAGCGAGCAACCCTTTCTTGAAACCTGCACAGACAACGGTATAGCAGTGTAGGCGGTATCACGAGATCAAATTCGGGAAAATCATAGTTGGCTCGACCTCTGAAAACGTATATTCAGTAGAGTATTCCGGTATACCGGGAGTATTTTTCATGGCTCGACCTACTTTCCCGCCGACCCCCTTTTTAAGAACCACCACTCTTCTGATTTCACTCCAATGCCCTTGCCACGGATCATATATACTGGGGCGGGTAGTGCAGGATCAAGCTGCAGCCTCGAGTCCATTGTGGGGCCACTGCTGTGGGGTGGAGTCGTCATGGCTCAAGATCGAATCCTGCGTCTTGGTTTTGACTTTCTATGAATCAGCACTCAGCAGGCCACAATTTCTGCTGCACCAGCCCGTAGCAGATGGACCGGGTGATCTTCACCGCCGATCCTGGGCGATAAACGTATTTGATTTGTCATGGCCTGAAGAACTCCTTGACTTGTCCGAACGACTTGCAGTCAGTCGGCTGGAGAAGGACCAGGGCGGCCTGGTCAGACCCGATTGTACGTCAGGTGGAAAAATCCGTATCACAAGCCCTACGAGGGAATATAACAATTTCAGGTCAGTCATACGTAAGGACACTGATGACACGTGTGCCTCCTATTGTTGCTATGGTGTCATAGGGCAAGACTACACCACAGGAGGTCAACCTGCCGACTAAACGTGAAACCGTGCGTGTACCTGCCACAAACGGGTATCCGCCAAGGTTTGGAGCCCGGACCCTGCCCTATCCGCCGGAAAATGGCATTGTGACGACCGGGTACCCGGGTTTCCGGGTACCTGTTTAGTTCCATTTTTTCGCCATATTTCAGAGCCACGAACAACGAAGTTTGAGTGGAACATAGTGGGCAATACTGTGATACGACAAAAAGACGAGTTCGAACAGGTTGGATTGTTGATTTTATGCACACGCCACCTTAGCTTGCGATATTCTGCTACTCCATTGCGCGGGCGTGGTGTGATGGACTTGAACGAGCGAAACAAGTGAAAATACATACCGTGGGGGGGCGATAGTTGGTGGTCTCCCGCTTGGAAGATTGCTGTGGAATTCTTTCGACCCACTACGCACCGGACGTGGGGAGTAACAAAATTACACCCTAGCAATTGACGGTGTTATGCTGAAACATTTCAATCCGCTGTATCATAGAAATGCAGAACTCCCGCGGACAACTCTGATGCTAAGTTCCACACGGTTGTACCATATCAATGCGAACTGCCGAACATAGCATATCGACAACCGAGCGTCGTTTTCTCGCTGGATGCCGGGAAGGATCCCCCAGCGACCTGCTCGCCACTGCTGTTTGCCGGACAAAAAGTGACCTGTGCTTTCTTGCTCGCGGAAATGGCTCCTTGGGCTTGGGCCGGCGCACTGGCAGTAGCTGCGCCAGCATCTCCCGAACCCCTGTGATTGGCCTTCGGATTTTCTCGCCCGATTGATACCTCTTGGGCTCATCGATATCCTCCTTCTCAGATTATCTACCGCTCTCACCATCAAGGCCAGGGCCCAAAGAGTATTTGCTGTCGTCGCTGCTGCTGTCGGCATCGCTTTCGAGGGTGCTTTGGACAGGTGCCGTTGATCCTTGGGCGGTATTCTCAGCAAGATCGTTCGCCGCCAGCAGTTCAGTTTCCTGAGAGGCGGTGCCAACATGGCTCGCTTTCTGGCTCGTAGTGCTCGGCTGGTGCCGCGTGATGACACTGACGAGGGCTGTGTGCGTCCCATTCAGCGTTGAAATGTAGCGATGTTGATGTTTTGTGTGGTAGGCCTGTGCGAGTGTGTGTTTTGAAAGGCCGTCCTAACGTTTTTTTCGGGCATAATAAGCCGAACCTCCCAAGTACCCGCGGGCACCCGAAACCTCGCGGGTACCCGGGTACATGGTTCTCGACGATGCAATGACCCGCAGGCCCCGAAAACCCGCGGGTAATGAGCGCGGACCCTACCCGCTGAACGGGCAGGACCCGTCTGGGTATACGTGCTGGGCACGCGGGCAATGGAAATCAGAGTCCTACCTCTCTCCACTCACCCAGCCCATGCTTCGTATGTGCCAATATGTGATATCATCGCAACCGCTGTTCTTTACTGCTGGGTTTCAGCAGGCCTCCAGCAGGATTGGAATTTATTCGCCGCGACGTTATTTCCAGGGGCCGAAAGGCAAAGCCAGGGGCAATTGAGGACCCTAATCTGAGGGGGGGAGCGACGCGACCGAGGGATTATTCCCATTCTTCTTGATTAGCGCTAGGTTGGGTTGGGCCAGGAGGAGACGCTGTAATTTGTTCCAGAGAGAAGTCCCCGACCTTGCGTATTAAACAAAGAATATACTTTAGTAGGTAGTAGGTGCGTGTGTGTATGTTGACACTGTTGTCCGCCGTTACCGTACGTGGCTAACCCAGCGCCGTCTTGGACACCGACCTGGTCTATGTAGGCTTTGGAATAGCGCACCTTTTATCTGCTACACGTGTCCATTGCCGTCCTATGTTCGGTGAGAGACTAAGCAATGCGACCCCGCAGTTGAACCCCCCAGAACGGAGCTGCCGACGATGCTACCCAGGTGGTACCAGGTAGCAAACAGCAGCCGGTATGAAGGTATAGCTGCCGATTTTGCGCTTGGAGAACTCCACCAGCCCGGGTTTCTTCCGGGTCAACACAAGAGAGCCTCGGCCACAAAAACAAACCTAGTCTATGCTCCGGATTGGTCAAGCTCAACACATACAACATACATCTCCGAAAGAAGAATTGCAACCGCAGTAGGTTAATGCAATTCGAAGAAGGATTAGTTGGGAGCATTTTCGACCCTCACCGTTTCCACCGCTGTTGTCGCCGAAGAAAGAACTCCGTCTGTGCGCTGATCAAACGGGGATTGGGGGGAGGTATTATCACCTGTTGTAGTTATATGGCGACCTAAAGACGCTTGGCACACCGGTAGGGACGCACATAGGGTCGAACCCGCCATATTCTTGGTATAGGTATTGCTCTGCCGTTACTATAAGTAGTCTAGTGACTTATCTACCTGGTATGACATACCACACGAGTAAGGTAGTACCTGTACGGGGAGTGGTCACCCTTTGGAGACGTCTTAAAAACATACACAGGCTCAGCAGGCTCCCACAGGCGCATCACAGCACCGGCCCGATCAGCTGAAAATACAGTACTCGGCACTATTTTTGCCACCGCAGCAACGTTTTGTTGAGGTTGCACGCCATCCAGATATAGAACAGGTATGTCGGCGCCCGGAGGCCAGTCGGAAGGGCACGCTGAATTGAGGGGACGCTGGCAAGCTCCGGATGTTTTAGTGGGGCGTTTGCGACGACGACCCGCATCTCGTGGTTGTAGAAACGTTGACACAAATTTGTTGATAATCCTGAGCTTTTGTGCCCATTTGTTCACTACATTATATTGAGCCCAATTCCATACTACCCGTCAAGGAAACACAGTTTTGCGCCCAGCAGCATCTTTGACGACTACACCACAAGATATACATAGTCCTCCTGGAGAACGTAAATATTATCGTGGAGATGATTTCGCTATCGATGATGTGCCCATTATGCTATGCTCCCTTGGGTGCAATATGATAGGTTACCTTATTTTTTAGTTTTTTGTGCTACTCCCTCTCCACCTCGAGTGCACCAAAACGCCTTGCGAGTCGTTTCTCGCTGCTTACGACAACTGCCTGGCGCAGCGGACGCTCAGATCCCATCATGAGCATGCCGCAGTTTGGCGGGCTAGAGTTGCCTGTGAGGAGCTGTAGCTGTCCACAAATGAAACGCAAACGTTGAGTTGGGGTGTTGTTTTTCGTTTTAATTGTGTCCACCCTAAACATTTGACCAAGTTTGACCACTGGAGCATCACTACTGTAGTCGGTGTAGGCCTCAGTTGAGAACCCGCGGGTGGAACCAATCAAGACTTCACGATAGGCTGCTGTGGTGTATTTTTAACAGCTCACCGTGGCTCTCCGGAAAGCACGAGCCAGAGCCGCACGACGACGCGGCCCGTCCGCTTCGCAGTCCTGCAATGACATCCGTTAGGGTCCGTCCCTAGAGGTTGGCTAAGCAAATGGTCTTTCGTCTCGAGCTCCTTGTCCGAGTGACAACTATATACCAGTACACATTGTGTTCAGGGGTCGTTAGACAGTTGCGGGTAGCGTTAGCTCGCGGGAAGCACCTGTATATCCGCAGGTGTTTCAAAGCCCGAAATCCGTGCCGTATGGTGCCGCACCGCACCGCACCGCACCGCACCCCACCACCAGAGTCTCGCAACAATGAACATCTTAGTAAGGTGAGCAATGCCCTAAGGTCTATATAAAACAAGGCAATTTTCCCCGGCGCGGGTACGGCGCTGGGAGGTTCTCACGGAGTAGTACCACCACTCCGTGCGATTGGATTCCGTTACGCGCCGCACGTTGATTCAACATTCGCACCGCATCGCACCATACCGCATCGCATCACACCGCACCGCATCGCACCGTACGGTTGTCGTACTTGAAGCAGAATTCCGCACACGCACCGCACCGAAGTATAATGCATACATAATAAACACACCGGGGTTCGGTGCTACACCGGCATGGAAACCCTTGTAATTTCCACTGGTACAAGTAGTGCGCAACGTACCCTTGATCGATTAAACACTAGAAATAAAAAATGCGGAGCCCCTTGTTAGTTCGGTTGAAGTAGCCTGGTGAGACACCACAACGTAAGCAGTGACCCCAAACGAATACACACTTCAACGGAAACATGCCCGCCACATGAACACGTCTCCTCATACCCTTCTACGAATGTATACCCGGGAAGAGATGGCGATAGTTGATATTCGTGTGGTAGTAAGGTTCGATTACTCCTTTTTTCACTGCATATCCGCGAGTCTTCACTCTGACAGCACTCCAGATAGCAGGAAGGTGTGTTCCTCATTCGTTTTCACGACTACCGTGCGTTTTGTACGGTGCAGGCAGCACTTCAGACAGCACCGGCTGTACTCAGCAGCCACGAGTTGGTTAGTGGTGGGAACGGGGGTACTCTATGTTATATATAGTTGAGAGGATGAACCCGCGGCCATGTTAGTTCAGTTTGCACATTGGTTTTAGCTCGTGTGCGCTTTCTTCGTCTCGTGTATTTTGAGGCAGCCGAATTTTCGTTTTTTTATAGTTTTTCGGATCTTCCTAGGGCTCCAGCACCTTTGTGTGACCACGGACTCCTTCGTCAGATAGTTAATGTGAGAACAACAACAACCTCCACTATTTACAAGCACGTTTCCAAACAACTGGTGCGGTTCGGCAGCCCGAAGGCGCCTACTTGTTCTTTTCACGTACTACAGTTCACTAGTGAAGTTGGGCTCCCGCAATATGCAGAGTTGGTTTACCATCATGCCGGCTGCCCTCTGCCATATGTCTGGGATCGCTCGGAACAGATGGGATGAGTGGTTATCGATGTGGCAGAGTGCGTGGTGTGTGTGGTCTTCTCTTTAAACACTTCATTCTCCCCGTCCTCATCCAGCACACCAGTGTCCATATTGATTCTTCAATCCTTGAGCTTGCAAGTTAGGTAGAGACAAAAATAAGCCACAGATATATTATATACCAGGTACCAGATATAGAACTACATACTTAGATCACAACCCCTGAGCGTGCTCGGTTCGTGCATCCCTGGCCTCTCAGAGCTCCCACTTCCAAACCGCCTCCTTTCATTACTTGCCGGACCCTACCAGCAGTTCTTTATTTTCTCGGTCCTTTCTTCCTTTCTTCTTCTTTCGTTTCGTGTGCGTGCGTGTTCTCCGACCACGGCATCGCGGGAGGACCCGGCACCGTCGCGGGTGCCAGCGGGTGCTGGCGGGTAGAGGGGGGGTTGCAAGGAGCGCGTTCGCCGCTTTCGTGCCTAGGCGTCGCGTGTGCCTCGAGACACGAGGGATGCATGAACGGGCTTTGTCTGGCTTCGATTTATGATTGTTGATAAGAGTATGTACGAATTTAAAAAGGTCGTTCAGGAGGGCAAGATACTATTCAAGCGGTGCTTATTTTTGCGACCACGCTGAAGTTGAAAGAAGAAGGTGTGCAGTTTGAACACCAACGTTATCGAGCTGGCGAACGACGGCGACGGTGAGCACCGGGCTTCACGCGGGGCGGACGACGGGGCTGATTGTGGCAGAGAGTGATACAAGCTTTACCCCGACCGAATCGGTAGCGAGGTGGTCGCGAGAGGGGCGGGCGGCGTACGAGGCTGAGAGAGAAGCTCTTCTGTGCGATTTTTCTCTTTTCTTCTTTTCGACCGGGTGCAAAGTGCTCCAATCAGGCAGCTTTTCATTACTACTTGCCGGACCTTTCCAGCAGTTCTTGGTTTTCTCCATTTCTCTTGGCACGTTCTTTCTTCCTTTCTTCGTCTTTCGTTTCGTGTGCGTGCGTGTACTCCGAGTACGGCACGGCTGGTCAGCCCGGCGCTGTCGCGGGTGCCAGCGTGCTGGCGGGTAGAAGGGGGGTTGCAAGGAGCGCGGTTGCCGCTTTCGTGCCTAGGCGTCGCGTGTGCCTCGAGACACGAGGGATGCATGAACGGGCTTTGTCTGGCTTCGATTTATGATTGTTGATAAGAGTATGTACGAGTTTATAAAGGTCGGTCAGGAGGGCAAGATACTATTCAAGCGGTGCGAATTTTTGCGACCACGCTAAAGTTGAAAGAAGAAGGTGTGCAGTTTGAACACCAACGTTTTCTAGCTGGCGAACGACGGCCACGGTGAGCACCGGGCTTCACGCGAGGCGAGCGACGGGGCTGATTGTGGCAGAGAGTGATAAAATCTTTACCCGGACCGAATCGGTAGCGAGGTGGTCGCGAGAGGGGCAGACGGCGTACGAGGCTGAGAGAGAAGCCCTTCTGTGCGGTTTTTTTATTTTCTTCTTTTTTTACCGGGTGCAAGGAGTTCCAATTGAGGCAGAAAATTATTACACGAGAGGGGACGCGGATTTTTTTTCCTTTCCGAGTTTTCGGTTTCATTTTCATTTGTTTTGCTGCTGTGCCGTGCTGTGCTTTCGCCTTCTTCCTACATACGAGTACAGACATAAGAGTATATCGAAAGAAGAAAATACGTACAGACAGCAGTATCTTACCTGGGGTATGTACGTACGTACGACATCCGCGAAGCGAAGCGCATGTGTGGCATTCGAGCTGGAGTCGGAGCTGTTTTTTCCTGAAGCATGGCGGCGGGACTCTTGGCATTATCAAGTCGCCGGTTTGCAATTACGACCTAAACTCAATCAATCGTGGACCTCTGTCACTTGGCATAAATTGATGTACTTTTTTCCATCCAGAGCGAGCGTAGCGGGCGGCGTAGCTCGCCCGCGGAGCGAAGCGCCTTATATAGAACTACATACATCACAACCCCTGAGCGTGCTCGGTTGGTACATCCCTGGCCTCTCAGAGCTCCCACTTCCAAACCGCCTCCTGTCATTACTTGACGGACCTTTCCAGCAGTTTTTTGTTTTCTCCATTTCTTTTGGCACTCTCGGTCATTTCTTCCTTTTTTCTTCTTTCGTTTCATGTGCGTGCGTGTACTCCAAGTACGGCACGGCGGGAAAGCCCGGCACCGTCGCGGGTGTCAGTGGGTGCTGGCGGGTAGAAGGGGGGTTGCAAGGAGCGCGGTTGCCGCTTTCGTGCCTAGGCGTCGCGTGTGCCTCGAGACACGAGGGATGCATGAACGGGCTTTGTCTGGCTTCCGTTTGTGATTTTTTATAGAGTATGTACGAGGGATAAAGGTCGTTAGGGATGGCAAGATAATGTTCAAGCGGTGCTTATTTTTGCGACCACGCTGAAGTTGAAAGAGGGAGCTGGGCAGTTTGAACACCAACGTTATCGAGCTGGCGAACGACGGCCACGGTGAGCACCGGGCTTCACGCGAGGCGAGCGACGGGGCTGATTGTGGCAGAGAGTGATAAAATCTTTACCCGGACCGAATGGGTGCCAAGGTGGTCGCGAGAGAGGCGGGCGGCTTACGAGGCTGAGAGAGAAGCTCTTCGGTGTGATTTCTTTCTTTTCTTATTTTCGACCGGGTGGGAAGTGTTCCAATCAGGCAGAACATTATTGCACCATAGGGGATGGGTTTTTTTTTTCTTTCCGAATTTTCGGTTTAATTTTCATTGTTTTTGCTTCTGTGCCGTGCTGTGTTTTCGCTTTCTTCGTACATACGAGTACAGACATACCTGGTAGAGCATATCAAAATAAGAAAATAAGTACAGCAGTAGTACCCTACCTGGGGTATGTACGTACGTACGACATCCGCGACGCGAAGCGTATTAGGTGGCGTCCGAGCTGAGGTCGGAGCTGTTTTTTCCTGAAGCATGGCGGCGGGACTCTTGGCATTATCAAGTCGCCGGTTTGCAAGTACGATCCTTCCAAAAGTTAAATTCAATCGTGGACCTCTGTTCGCTTCGCTTAATTTTATGTACTTTTCTCCTTCCTAAGCGAGCGTAGCGGGCGCCGTAGGCCGCCCGCGGAGCGAAGCGCCTTGTATTATATATTGTTATGCAGTGTCTTTTGCACAATAAACCGTTGTTTCTACCCGTCGACACTCAGCACAACCAGTGTCCGTGCCGGTTCTTTGATCCTACAGAGATTTAGAAGTTATGTGGTCACGAAACCACACCACAGAGATGCAACTGTACGTTGTTTCGTATGCAGTAAGCACAGTAGTAGACAATGCGATGCTATTAATATGTCATCATACTGGGTGTGATAGTCACGACATCCACATTATATGAAAAAGAAAAAACGAAATGAAACAAAATACAACATTAACGAACCAAACCGAAGCAGAGTGGACAACTGGCCACGTCATCTTGGTGGACATGACAGCTACGACACACATATTCTACTAATTACAGATAACAAAAGAGAACAACAAAAAAGAACGAAGAATCTAATATATGATGACAAAAATTAAAGAGAAATGAACAAGAGCAATCTGTCGTGCCTCTCCCCGGAAGATGTAGCACTCACTTACAAAAAGAGTAGCTAAAAACACAGCACCACCGCATACCTCACAGAGAGTAAGTAGTACATGCAAATAAAATAAGACAGAAAACCAAGGGACATCCAGGCCAGCCGAAAAACAAAGAACCCTCCAAGTAGCCGCAGCCTCTCCCTACTAGGCAGTCTGGTACCTTGCCACCCTGTATACGGTTTGCATCCTGCGTTCGTCAACTAGGCCCCCGGATAGGATGCGTCGGACAGCACGAAACAAGAAGAGTAGGCTCGTCATCCACCCACACCCCCCGACTCCGTTTTTAAGGGCCAGAAGAATGAGAGGAAACGTAAACGTTCAGAACTCATGGAGGGTGAAGCACGAAACAAAGAATATGCCAAACAAAGACCCCGTTCGAACCAGCTGCAACAACAGTGGGCGGCACCAGTAGCATGGGCATCTTTTAGTTACAGTAATAGTCGCTTGGTGCCTTTCTACACGCCATCTCCTTCCTACGTTTCTTCCATCGCGGTTTCCTCTCTACCCCTCGTGGTGTCTCCTTTCCCCGCATTTCGGCTGTTGGGTATTCTTTCACTCCTCTTCATGCCCCACCTGCTCCCATTCCACTGAAAACCACCTACGGCGGATCCGCGGCGCTGTCTACCCACCTGCTCCCATTCCACTGAGTACCACCTCACCATTAAGCGTTCGGCTGCTTCAAGGGCCCCACGGTACCACAGCACGGTCTCAACTCCAAACACCGGGAGTGATTGTCTGGTTGACTATTCGATGTCTCGGAGCTCTCTAAGATCTTCGACAGTATATTCTTTGTAAAGTCTTGAAACCATCGTCCCGAACATTACCCGACTGGGTAGTCGCTCCTTGCTTCGCCGTGTCACGTCCCACCCGATGAAGAGCCGCCGTTTAAGTACGGTCGTTTCGATACCCCGCAACGTGTCATTTTGAGGGCCTCCACGTACGAGAGGATGAGGTCAGCGCAAAGTCGGCGTTGGAAACCCTCGAATCGCAACAAGTTATTGTTGTTGAGGCGGTCGAGGCTTGGTAAAGTGTTCGGCGCTGAGGGTCCCCGCCACACCCCCGGAACAGCAGAACCTCACTCACCGAATGCGGACGTCCGCGTTCGAGCTTTCAGGATAAGCTGGATGGTCGTCCGATCATACATCTCCGGGCCGAACCGTTTGAGGCATGCCCACATGAGACGCACCCGTCTGTCGATTTCGAGCGAGAAGTCCGCGTTTCTGTTGATATTGACACCTCGGTACGAAATGGGCCGTCGGTTACTATTTCTGGCCTGCTGCTATGATGCCGAGCGGTGGTGCGAGGGTTGTGTAGTCAGGTGTTTGTGGGAGCATTGTCTCCAAGTCTTGTTTTCCGATACCGTGATGCGTGATGCTTCAAAGACTGTCATCAGGATAGTCACCATTTTCCCAAGCCTCTCAAGCGACTTGGAGGCAATTCATGCCTCAACGGCGTACAACATGCGCCACACACTGCCCCTCGCACGCATGCCAACGGATGCTGATCGTCTGTTCCGACTACTAAGTCATCAAAGATTCGAACCAAATCCCCGACGTTTGTTTCGTCTTTGATGGAGCGCAACAGTACCACGTGTAACGCAAAAGCGAAAAAGACGATGAACAGTAACGGTGATAGCACGTAGCCTTGTCGTGGCCCCTGCGTTACCTCAAACCGATCCGAGTGCTCGCCGCCATTCGTACGAACGCGAGGCAGCATGCCGTCTTCAAAATTGCGGATAGGTGTAAGCAGCTTAAGTGGTACTGGTACGGCAGAGCGCGTGAGTACCTTCCACGCCAGTGTTTGGTTGAAAGAGTCGTACGCATTCTGCAGATCCATGAAACACGCGTACAGGGGTTTCTTTTTCTGCCACCCGAGCTTATGCAACCGGCGCACGACGAACATATCAATCGTTGATTCTGCGGGGGGGAAGATGCACTGGTCCCCCGGGAGTAATCCCTCGGTGTGGCAGTTCTTGCCAAGGCGGTACGAGTCGCCTTGACACCTTGCCTGCGTGGGCAACAAACGAGACGCCTCCGTTCTTACGTAGTGCAATCAGTTCCATCATTGGTTTTGTAGAGGACCTTGATGACCGCATCTTTGCATCGCAGATAGACGCCACCTGTTGCCCGAACATTGACAGGATGTTGTAAACGCACTGGCGATTGTGGGGTGGTTGGCTAATACCTGGTAATAAGGAAACAGCCCGGTATCTCCTTTCCGATTGGACATGCCATCTGCTTTCAAAATTTGGCATGCCCTTGAGTACCCACGTCATCTTGTCCGTAGATGGTTCATGGTCGAGCGACATATTCAGCGGTCGCGGCGGCAAGAGGTCGATGGTCGTGCGATCGAGTTTCAGCGCGTTCGTGTTCAGGAGTTGGTGGCAGAACCGCGCCGATCGTTGACGAATTCGCACCTTATTCCGCAACAGCGTGTCATCCTCGACCTTTGTAGACTGCTCGTTTCTCGCTTCATTACCGTACAACCCCACAGTGTAAGACTTGGCATAGATGCATAGTCGAAGACCTTAGGGAGTTCCGAGCCACCGAAGGGTCAACGGAAGTTGCCCCCTTGGTGTTTGGAGTTGAGACCGCGTTGTGGCCCACTGCAGCCAAAAAGGTGGGGAAGTGGTACCGGGGGATCCTTGAAGCAGCCGAACGGTTCATGGTGAGGTGGCACGAGGCTGAGGCTGAGATGAGTAGACAGCGCCGCGCATCCGCCGTGGATGGTGCCCAAGGGAACGGGGGGGGAGGGGGCAACAGGAGAAGTGGCATAAAGCCCGACCGAGGGAATGCGGAGAGGGGGGGGAACAGGAGGGGTAGAAGGGAAACGGCGGTAGACGAAAGTAGGAAGGAGATGGCAGACAGGGTAGCAAGGCACCAAGTCGACTAGGAAGTAGAATATGACCATACTACTAGTGCTACCAACTGGTGCAGCTGGCTCGAACGTGGTCTTCCCTTGTCTTCTCTTTTAGTTATGTTTTTTTTTTTCTTTCTTGCGCTGACTCTCCGTGATTTTCATTTCATTTTTTCTCTTCCTCTTCCTTTTCTGATTGATAAGCCGTACTCAAGGAGCCGTGTGGCGTGGTTGGAAGACGAACCTGCTCTGCTCGGCTCGTACTGTCTGACGCCAAGGGGCTGGGCATAGTTGACGAACGCAGGGCGGAGACGGCAGTCTGGGTAGCAAGGTACAAGGCGGATTAGCAGGGAGAACCTGGCTATACTACTCGTACCACAAGCTGCTGCCGCCACCTGGAAGGTGCTTTGGGCTTTGGTCTGCCTGTTATTTCCCCTTTGTTATTTTTCCTTGTTACTTTCTCCTTCGTTCTTTGTCTTACTCTGTTCACAAGCAGTGGTGTTTTTTGTTATTTCTTCTTTTTTCCAGCTCGTTCTTTTTCAAGTGTTGGCCACCTCGCCTGCGGGGGGGGGGGCACGACAGATTGTTTCTCTTAGATTTTGCTTTCATTTTTCTTCTTTTTTTTTTTTGATTTGTCTACCTTGTTTTTGTTTTCTCTTTGATTGTTTCTTTTCGTTTCACTATTTCATAGATTGCGTATGTCGTGCCTGTCGTATCTAGTATGATGACATGGCTTTGCATTGCCCACTGCAGTTCACACTGCACACGTGGCAACGTAGTATCTCTGTGGCGTAGCTTTGTGACCACAGAACTTGTATATCTTCTAGGATTGAAGAATCGGCACGGACACTGGTTGTGCTGGATGTCGACGGGTAGAAAGAACGGTTTTATGTGAAGAACACACACACACACACCGTAATTTGCAGGTGCTTATGAACTCCATTCATACCATGGTTAGTTCAACAGCATTCGGCTTCGGCCAAGTACTCTTTGAAATACGCACGCTGTCCTGCGGCAATCACCTGCAGCAGGTTCGCACACGCAGATTTCAGTGTCTTTCTACTCCCTTCTATCCCGGGGGTGGGCACTCAAGAATTGTCGTGCTGCGTGCTTCTCTCTCGTTGTCCATGTGAATGCGAATGTGGCCAAGGTTTCGGCAGGATCACACCCTCTGTGTTTTCGGTGGTTGCGACGAGGGGGTGGTACTTCTTTGAAGGCCTGCAACAATAATAGCCGTCGTGAAAGACTCAAACTATGCCAGACGTATTTCGGGGCTGCATAAGATGGTTGACAGTGGAAGCGACCCTCGCGACTAATCCATGGGGAAGGTTATTGTCGGGCATAAAAAGCTGCCTGTCGAGCTCCCGGTGTTTTCGTGTTTCTTTGTTGGGGGCAACGTCAGCATTGAGTTGGACTAAAGCGTGTCTACCATTTAGATGCTGTTTGTGGACGCGAGGCTCAGCCATGGCAGTTGAGTGGGGTCGTACGTGGTACGTCAGGCACGGACACCTACGATTCGATCGTCGTTTTGAAGGCAGCAGCGGCAGAGCAGCAAATACCTACTCGGGATATTCGTGTCCGCGGAGTCATAAGCCACCACGGGCCATACTACAGGGTCGTCCCCGTGGTTCAAGTGGTTAACCTCGAATTCTACTTGTTTGAGTCCTGGGTTCGAGCCCCAGGTGGGTCCGACTTTGACTTTATTTGCAAAAATAAAAATAAAAAAGGATTCAATTGTTGAGAGCGCCTTGCAGCGTGGGTAGACACAATTCGATGCGAGTCGACGAAGGAAGAAAAGGCTGAAATCTTCTCGCGATAAAAACGAAGGCACCTATCGTAGCGGGAAGGGGGGAGAAGAGCCTGCTATGTGACCCCGGATCTGAGTTACGAGTTGGAAGGAGAGGGAGAAGAAGATGTGCGAAGATAATGAATGGGATGAGAAAAAATAAATAAATAAAAATACTGCGGCACAGTGCCACTGAGCGGGCAGAACGCTCTACTCGACGACGAAGGAGGTGGACCGAGCGCCGACGAGCGCGGAAGAGCGGGATTGAACCCACCATGCAGTATATTCTAGTGTATTTCGGATCAGAACCGCGAGTTCAGGGAGCATCTTGTTTGTGGGGTGGGGGAGAAGGGGGGGCGACTGGAAGGGAATGACAACGCGAGCACGCGATCAGGAGCGACTTAATTGGACTAGGGAGTTGATGCGGCCTTTGAGAATGTCAGTAGGACGGCAAGCGAAGACCCACGACCGGCGCGCACACCTTCACGAGAGCAGCAGTCATCGTTTGTTTCTGTTTTGTTTCGGGAGGCAGTAGAATGTACCTGGTACGTGTTATTTACATCACTGGTATTTGTAGTGTAAGCGAGTTGTATACCCTTTGATGGGGAATGACTCCCACAGTAGGTATTAGGGGCGTACTCTAATATTATTAGCTGTGCTGCACTTTGTGTAAGAGCGGCCGGGAAGACGTGGCGATCGTTCAAATATATATCGTGGTTCAAGGTTTGACTGCTCGTTTTTCCATGCATTTCCATGCCTGTCCGCGAGTCGTCGCTCTGACAGCACCCCAGACGGCTGCGGTGTTCCTTTTTATGTTCACGACTACAGTACCGTGCGTTTCGTACGGTGCAGGTAGCACTCCAGAAAGCAACCGCTGTACTCAGTAGCCAGGAGTTTGTTATTTGTGGGATGGGGGAAACCTCAGAACCTGTACCAAGGTACGCCGTAGTTGAGTGGATACTCCCGGCCATGTTAGTTCAGTGTGCCCATTTTTTTTTTTTTTTGTTTTGCTCATCCCATTTATTATCTTCGCACATCTTCTTCTCTCTCTCCTCCCAACTCGTAACTCAGATCCGGGGTCACATAGCAGGCTCTTCTCCCCCCTTCTCGCTACGGTACGTGCCTTCATTTTTATCGCGAATAGATTTCAGCCTTTTCTTCCCTCGTCGACTCGCATCGAGTTGTGCCTACCCACGCTGCAACGCGCTCTCAACAATTGAATCCTTTTTTTTTTTTTTTTTGCAAATAAAGTCAAATGTCTGACCCACCTGGGGCTGGAACCCAGGACTCAAACACAAGTATTAATAGAATTCGAGGTTAACCACTTGAACCACCGGGGCGACCGGCACATTGGTTTCGTTTTATGTGCGCGCCTTCTTCGTCTGGTACTTTTCAGGAAGGGTCGTGCTTCCCAGCAGATATTTTTTATCAATAGGTTTTCAAATTTTACTATTAATAGGGCGTCACCACCTTGGTTTGTGTGACCGCGGACTCCTTGCTTCAACAGTTCATTTGACAACAACAATAACGATAACAACAATAAAAACAACGACAATTTAATATCCACAATGTTGTCATCTGAGTCGGCTTTAACTAGGGGCGGAGGCTGTGGGACGACTTTTGCATCATGTACTCTAGGCCGATGAGATTGACGGGTTAGGATGGAGTCGATCCGCTCATTGGTCATTCGGGCTGGTGCTGTGATGTGAATGCGATACTCCACCCGTGCTATAAAAAAGCGTGCCGGTGGAATCTCACTTGCAATTGATGGTGAACGGCCGCATCCGTCTCCCGTTATCGTTGCGAAAATCACCTCCTTCTACGCCATGCCAATCACTCCATCATTTCATTATTACCGCACCCTTATGTGAAGAACACACACACACACTCTGCCCAGTTCGGGCGATGGTATCCACCATAATAGCAAACAGACACTCTTTCACTCGGCATCTGTTCCCCGCAGTCCTCCTTTTTCTGCCAGATACTACGTTTCCATTCGGCGTCCTTGGCACAATCAGTGGAGCTTACGCGACGACGAGCATAACGGGGAGTGTCGGTTGCCGCTATAGGGCCGTTATTACTGACTGGCACATACAGGCACGACTAGGGGACCCTTACTGCGTGTATTAGGTAGTTTTCATGAGAAAACGAGTAAACGGACTTCGAGTGCTCGCACTTGCTCTATATACTGCTGTCGTGAAGGTCACTCTGAAAAGTAAAATACGGCGTAAGCCTTACCAGGTATGACAGAAAAAAAAAAACTTGGGTGGAGACAAGCATGAAGGGTATAGGAAGGCAACGATCGATGCGAACGACCTGTCACAAGGATAGGGCAACAAACAGACGGACAGCTCGCTCACTACGTTGGATCCGGTTCGCACACTGACCAGCTTCAGCCTTGACGATCAAGAAGACCACGGACATCGCCAGCATGGCCCGAGGAAAATAATCGCAGCCAGTTTTGATCACCATCTTGTACCACGGAAGAAGGTAGGTGAAGTTCCAGAGGGATAACCTGGATGAACCAACTCCGAAGACTTGGAACAGAGCGTGACCAAGCCAACCTGAAAGAGCCAGGGCTTTCAAGAGGGAAATGGATACCTGGTAATGGTTTTGTTGGTTCTCCTGCCTATTGCTGCTGCTGTTGATGGTGCAGACTGTGATGATGCGGGTCTGGATGCTGCTCCTGCTGCTGAGCGAGGAAAACGAACCAAAAGAAAGTTCTCGAAATGTATTCGGAGGGCCCCTGCAGGCAACCTTCTTGGGTGCATCAGCTCCAGCGTGTCGAACCGCTCGTGCACGGAATAATATTGCCTGATGGCACTGGTGTTCGACGAAAATGAGGTCTGTCTGTTGTCGCAGGATGAGCCCGCATATCACCTCCGGAATAACAAATATTTCATGAGAAAAATACGTCTACATTTCACACTGTGCGATGTCCGTGGAACCACAACCTACGAGGTACGAGTAGAAGAGAGTTCAATTTTATCGCAGAACTTGTTTTGCAGGCGCTTTCCATACTTTTTTCGCGCAATTTCTTTTTTTTCCGGATTTTCCCGTTTTTTGTTCTAAATATGTTCAAGTATAACTTTCTCGATATCGTTCGTGTGTTGCTTCCGAAGAATTTCTCAAGGCGTGATAGAACGCCTCTTTGTTTTGGTACATGTATCTGACCAATCATTCCCCAAGCATTCGAAATGCTGGAATAAAAAACTTAGATACTTTAATCAGCCTGAATCGGGCAGCAAGTAAAATAGGGCAATATCTTGATTTCGGAGCCGAAATCCGAAAAATCAAATTTTATTATTCAATGGTACTCGATCGACGTCGGCGTAGGTTTTGAATATTATTCGCTAATTTTGTTTTTTTCACTGAAAAAGGGGAAAAAATGATTTTTTGCAGGATTTGCCTGTGTCAGCACCGACAATACTTTGAGACTCGACGACTTATCTCCCCGAGTATTGACCAGATTTTTGTTTTGTGTATGTATTTCCCCTGAAACGCAGATAATGAAACCATTGACGAAGGACTATTTAGAGCCGATCATTTCAGTTTTTTTTCGTTTATTTGGGACAAAGATATACCCTCTTCAGAGTGTTTCTGTCTGATCACCCGTGATGGCCGTCCGCGTGCATTCCTTAAAAAATAAATTGTTTTATTAAATGTCCGGAATGATAAGTCCTTTGTTCTCAAAGTCCTAGGCGCCGACACACGAAAATGCCCGAAACCATCTTTATGGTGACTGTTTCAAAAATCCTGAAGAAAAAAAAAAGTGTATGAAGATCCGACGCCGACGTCGATCGAGTACCAGTGACATATATAAAGCATAAATTTTCAATTGACTGTCGATCATCGGCACCATAAAACCCGATATTTGACTTATTATTATCGGTCGAGCAAATTATTCGTTCCACGCGACCATCTCGAGACCATGTCACAAGCAAAATGTACCAGGTATTCCGAAGTAGACATAATATACGGTATTAATAGAGTAGATACCGGCAGACGTGGTGTATAGGTTTCCTTCGTAAACGGAGATTTATTCTTTCGGGAATGTTTGGATTGATCAACGCGAAAGCTGATGCTTCACATTATCAAATGGAAGCCTGAAAAAACCTTGAGGCACGTCAAACACCTAATAAAAGAAATAACTCGTCGGGAACGCACCCCTTCTATTCCAGGAAATAGGATGAGGGCCACACTGTGACCGAGTAGCATGGTGCCACCTGGGCAACTTGGCGTGCCTGTATGCTCCAGTGCCTACCTTTCGTATTTTCTTTCCCCCCCGCCCGTGTTTGCCCTTTTTTGTCCCATATATTCTTTATTTTTCGTCTTTCTTTCTGTCGCGTTTGTACCTCTTTGTGTCTCTGTTTGTTTGTATGTTCGGTTTTGCTTTTTTGCTTTTTGCTATCTGCTTTTGTCGGGGTTTTTGGGGGGTTTAGCTTCGCTTCATGTTCGTTTTTTAGTGGTTCGTCTGCTAGTCTCTTTTTGCTTCCCTGGTGTCCTTAGTGGTGGAATGCCAATCAATCAATGCTTCTTTTTTTGTTTTTGCCTGTGTTTTACTACCGAGGTATTTCTTCCACTCCAGAGGTTTTGGAGCCTGTTCTGCGACCACGGACTGCATAGTGTTGTGGCGACGAGTTAATGTGAGAAAAACAACAACAACAGCAACAACACCAGCAACAACATAGTACTCGTTGCCGAATAAGAACTCTACTGCAACCGTAACCCAAAGTGATAACCTGTAACCCTCATACTGAGGTAAAGACGATGAGATACATCCAATCGACCATTATTTCTCTGTAGTTAGCATCGCCGGATTTTGTAAAATTATGAAATACGTCAGCTGTGAGTGCGATAATCAATGAGACAACAACGAGAGCCGACACCTACCTGCGGCCCACGCACGGCTTGCGGCTTACATTCGGTTTTGTATACACAGCCAATGAATATTTTAATTTGTCTATATTTGTGTCCACTGGATGAACTCCTCGGATACCTGTGGTTGCGTGCTGCATACTGCATACCTACCTCTGGTATGCGTACGAATATTTGACACTGTAACATACAGCAGAATATGCACCCCAAGAAAAAGCACACACCTATATATACGACTACAGCAGTACCTGTTGTTGTAGTAGTCACTACAGCAGTACCTGTTGTAGTAATCTGATCGAGCCAGTGAGAACATTTTCGTGACACCCTCTCCCCGTTTCGCCTCGTACCTGGTACTGGTATCATATACCTGACGGGATTTAGTGTAGCGCTCACCGCTAGACACATTAGCCGAAAATTCTTGTGGCCCCTCGGAAGGTTAGTATTTTGTGTTAACCGGAAGGGTTTTTTGTTATTTCCTACCGGTATTCGCGAGCCTGTAAGAATGTGTATGTCGTGCCTGTCGTATCTAGTATAATGATCATGGCATTGCATTGCCCACTCCTGTGCTTACTGCATACCTGGTACGTGGCAACGTAGTACCTCTGGCTTAATTTTGTGATCACAGAAGTTGTATCTCTTTGTAATAATAGGATTGAAGAGTCGACACGGACACTGGCTGTGCTGGATGTCGACGGGTAGAATGAACGGTTCAACGTGAAGAACACACACATAACAATGATAATACTACCTTGTGCTAGGAATGGTGGGGAACTGCAATACCTCAACAGGTCGTTCCATCCAATCTACTACCGTGCAGTAGTCGCATTTGATAGTTTTGTTGCGGGAAAAACGTTGTTTTTCCTTACGCCAGTTATTATGCAGTCAAAAACATTGATCGAGAAAGTCTGTTTGTGTTCGGAGACGAAAAGTGGCTTTCTTATGCAGTTGAGAAGACGCCCTTTCAATCAAAGATATTTCGATCATTTTCCCCAACCGGACCAGACATTAGGACCGCAGTCCCGTTGTGGGGACAAACCAGTCAAATTTCAAGTATTTTGTCCCCAATACGGGACTGCGGTTCTAAAGGGGTTAACCGGAGTTGAGAAAACTGAGATAACACCCCAGTCCGATTCATGCATCGAAAAAGTTAGGAAGCCCCGCCGGATATTCGTACGAGTCTTACACGCCCACAGAAAACAATTAAATAATATTGACCTCGGTTTCACTTAAAATATTTCGTACTGGAAATAGAGGTAAATATTTTCCTTCCGTCTTGCCATAGGTCCTATTTTCAAGTGTTGGCCACCTCGCCTGCGGGGGGGGGGGCACGACAGATTGTTTCTCTTAGATTTTGCTTTCATTTTTCTTCTTTTTCTCTTTCGATTTGTCTACCTTGTTTTTGTTTTCTCTTTGATTGTTTATTTTCGTTTCACTATTTCATAGATTGCGTATGTCGTGCCCGTCGTATCTAGTATGATGACATGGATTGCCCACTCCAGTGTGTGTGTGTGTGTTCTTCACATTAAACCGTTCTTTCTACCCGTCGACATCCAGCACAACCAGTGTCCGTGCCGATTCTTCAATCCTAGAAGAGATACAAGTTCTGTGGTCACAAAGCTACGCCACAGAGATACTACGTTGCCACGTGTGCAGTGTGAACTGCAGTGGGCAATGCAAAGCCAGCTGCTGGATTGTGGTGACCTTTCTCACCCCACGAGCATACCGGCGAAGCAGTTTCGAACCGACTTCCGCCTGCTCTCGTACCATTCTTGCTGGAGCTGGTCGATATACTGGAAGTCCCTCCCTTACGTCAAACGTCACCAACAAAAACGCAAAGACTGTTTTGTACTGTTCGATCCGACGAACGACAACAAGGGTAGCAAATTTATAATCCAATCGGAACAAAAAGGAACAAAAAGCGATCGGAAACCGTCTTTTTCTATCTACGTTCGTTTCCGCCTGCATAATAATCGCTTTTGTTTTCTGCGGAAGAACTTAAGGGCTCCCTCAGAGTGAGAGACGAGATCGTACACGAAAGGCTTTCAGGATGGTACACCGCCAGTACGTTTTTCGTAGAGTTTGATTTGCGTCTGATTGGTCGAGAAGCGAATCGTCATCAATCAGGCATTTTGACATTTGATTCGAATAAAACGAATTAAACGAACTCGACAAGAAACATTTTCGGAATGCTTCTCCTCTTCTTCGTGTTTTTCGATTCTGGAAGAAAGTGTGTGCAACTCGACGACGCATGCTCCGGAAACCGAAGCGAGTCACCCAAACTTGAGCCGTGTTGTCGACTTTTTCACCGGTCGGTGCTGATATCCGCCATTCCCGAGAGACAGGTCTACCGGAGCAGACGCAGCGCGAGGTCCGACGGCCCCTTGCACAAAGTAGACCACCTCCTGCGCCTAAAAACAAATCAAGCCCGTCCCAACCCAGGTCTTCATCCCCCCTTAGATCGCAAACCACACGAGCACCCACCAGGTCACGACTTCGCTCAGAAGTTCGATCGCTGTATCCCTGTCGCTGCTGCCTGCATGAGGCCTGGGGGCTACGCCAGCCAACCAAGACGTCCGAAGGACGACAGACTCTCCAGCGGGGCCGGCATGAACAATCTGCCTGTGACCGCGGAGACTCGGGGAGGACGCGGGCCGTCGCTTGTCTCGTTGGTTGGCCTCTGCTGTTCGTTAACCCTTGCACGGTTTTCGATTTTCTTCTCCACGCCATTCTTCGATAGGACTTGAAGGCAATTTTTTCACGAAATTGCATTCAAATCAAATCAAATTATTTATTCCCTATTCGATTATTCTAAAAAGGTTCGACCCTTATAACCCCCCGGAGGGACCGTTTTTTTTTTTTCAACATGTATTTTCTGTTTTCGTTTGATTTTATTTGCACAGCCTTCATACAGCAGTAAACATGATTTGTGTGGCAATAATTTGGTACTGAAGAGACGTACAGTGCGTACTCACGCTCGTGTGCGGTCGTCGTTTCCCCTACAGCAGTATAGCCCAAAGGAAAGAGCCCGAAAAGAACACAAAGCCCACTTTCTGTAGAACGGTAAGACGAATGTGTGAAGAAACACCGCTCAGTCAATCCTTCCTAACCGCTTGTATGCACAAGGTTGTTTGCAAATGACGCCCTTTTCTAGAACCGCAGTCGTCCCGGTTTGGGGACAAACCACACAAAAGTTAAGTATAGTTCGTCCCCAACACGCGACTGTGGTTATAAAGGGGTTGAGAATCTCAGGCTTGCCCAGATATTATCCGGTGTTCCGTCATGGCGGTCCTACACACCACTCGAAAACATGGGATATAATGCCAGGTATATACGATACTAATTTACCTGATTGATCTTGGTACGTGCAGAGTCCTTCTTCTGTCTCTGCTGCTTGATGGACCACTGTCCCGTGGTGTGATTTTAGGGGCATACACGTCCGACATGTATAAAATTTCAGCGTAATATTCCCGTCCTACACCCAAGCTAGACGTGCCGTTATTTATTACATGGTGTCCAGGAGGTACTGCGCTGTTGTTCCGACAGTGATGTAAAAGACGAACACAGACAGACGCAGGTAGGCAGGCGAGCTGTCATTGACCCAGGCGCGGTCAGCGGTTCGTTTGGCCGATGAATTGTCGCTGGTGAGGTATACACAGGTATGAGTAAGTGCGGAAGATACGTGGTATCTGTGGACCTACCGGGTTTCCACTATTATTATGGCATCCCTGAGCAATCGTATACCTCTGCAAAAATGAAGAAACCATTTGTATTTCCCCAAGCTTGGCTGCCTCATACTCCTGTATGTGCCCACTACTGGTGCCGGCGAAAGAAAAAAACACACTAGACACTCCATGCGACTTATCATTCCGCGGAGTCACGCCCACCATGGTGTACACGTGTGCGTGTTCTTTACATTAAACCGTGTATCGTACCCGTCGACATTCAGCACAACTAGTGTCCCTATGCCGATTCTTCAATCCAATTAACTGAAGAGATACAAGTTATGTGGTGACAAAGCTACGCCACAGAAATACTACGTTGCCACGTACCGGCAAAGATGTCAGGAGACAGCTCTTATACCCCTAGACAGACAGCGTCTAGCAAATGCCTAGGCAGCTAGACTAGACAGCAAAAAACCGGGGGCACGACAAAAAATCCCCGGTTTTCGGAAAACGCCTGACCATATTTTTTGTAAATGCTGGAAATGTAATTTTCTTTTCGTGCCATTTTTTTCGCGGCAATATTTTTTCACGCAAAAAAACGCGTTCAGATCTGCATCATATACGAGGCGTATCGTGTATTAGTTGCGCTACGTGCAGCTGCCGCACAGGGAAGCACATAGAATATATAAATGATATCTCTGTCTATATATAGGATATATACCAGCGTACCAGCGTACGTATGGGGACATTGCCAGGAGACAAAGATGGCGATTGAATATGAAACAGAGTGCAGTTTTCAAGATAAATCAACAGAAGAAATAAGGGGTTCCATGCAGATGTTGAGGCGTTTTTCTGCCGGGGATAGGGAAAATATGTCTAGACGGGTTTGCCTAGACAGACAGCCTAGACAGACAGACAGCTACATAGAACATGTATCCTGACATATTTACGTACCTGGTACGAGGTAATGTTATCATACTCGATACGACAGGCACGACATATACATTCTATGAAACAGGGACACGAAAGGAAGAAAAGACAAAACAAACACCAAGAGAAAAAAAATCGAGAGAGAAGGAGAAAAGGAAAGAAAAAAACAAGAAAGCAAACAGGTAGTCGTGTGCCCCCTCCGCAGAGGATGTCTCAGACACTTGAAAAAAACAAGCTGGAAAAAAAATAAACAAAAAAACATGTCACAACTACTTGTAAACAGAGTAAGACAATTAACCAAGAGAAAGTAACAGGCAAACCAAAGCTCGAATCAGTTTGTCCCAGGTAGCGGCAGAAGTTTGTGGCATGGTACAGACAGAACAATTCTTCCGAACGGGGTAAAGTTTTTTTTTTCCATAACCACCATTCGAGGGTTGACATATGAAACAAAGTGCTCAAGAATCGAGCTGCCGAGACGATTCTAAAACCGGTCTTGAGTAAAAATGATATACCACGTATACACGAACAATAATAGCCATCTTTCGAAACATACCTAAACCCTTACCGGGAAATTGCCCTGAACAGTGAGAAAAACAAATCAAGAAGGTCCAACTAGAGAGAAAAATAGATATGACGCCTATATAAAACGCATACCTGATTGGTCGAAGAGACACACATGGATACATACAGGAGTACGTCAAAAAATGTAGTATATATCCAAAATAATGCATCTGTCCATACCCGATAATATACATGTCATGTACACTTAGTACTACTAATATGAAGATTCGTGAAAAGGTTTTTCTCGGCCCCCCACAGGTGTTTATTTTGATGACAAAAAAAAAATCCCGCGGTCCAGGTACAATTCATCCGAATCGGAGGAGTTTTTCTACTCCCATCGTGCCAGTTATGCGCCAACCTTTCCACAGCGGGAGCCGGGGAAATATTTCCCCCCCCCTATATATCGCTCCAGAATACATGAAAATAATTTCGCATCCAAGGAATTTTGCCCCTGGACAAGACACGTTCTAAACGGGTGTCCAAAAAAATAATCTGCCGTGTCGGCCTTTTTAATCTTCACAACGTTTTGTCCGCCAAGCGAATTTCTCCGACGCAACGACGAAGACCTAAATATCTGACAAGATAGTTCGATCCGTCCGAAACAGACCTTTCTGACAATGTATTTTTAGTGTGTTGTCAAAATTGGCGACCACAACAAACAATAAAAATATGTGAACGTCGATTTTCTGGGGAAAATGTTCCTGCTGGACAATACCAGGTAGGCTGCTAGTCCACCTGGTACTTACTACGTAACCCCGACTGCCGTCTCTGTCCTGCGTTCGTCAACTATGCCGAGCCCCTTGGCGTCAGACAACACGAAACAAGCAAAGCAGCCTCGTCATCCACCCACACCACACAGCTCTTTCAATAAGGGTTATCAATCAAAGAAACAAAAAAGAAAAATATATGTATCACAGAGAATCAGCACGAAAAGAAGAGAAGACAGTGGAAGACCACGAACCAACAAGCTGCACTAGTTGGTCGCACTATTAATAGGAGTATTATAGTCATGCCCTACTTCCTAGTCGGCCTGGCGCCTTGCTACCCTGTCTGCCATCTCCTTCCGATTTTCGTTCACCGCAGTTTCCCTTGTACTCCTCCTGTCGCCCCCCCCGTCTCCGCAATTCCTTGGTCAGGTCGTCTGCCACTCCTCCTCCTGATGCCCCCCCTCCCCATTACCTTGGACACGACCCACGGCGGATGCGCGGTGCTGCCTACTCAGCCCAGCCTCAGTATTTTGGTACCTCGCCATGAACCGCTCGGCTGCCTCGAGGATCCCCCGGTACCACCTACCCGCGTTTTCTGCTGGAGTGGACCACAGCGCGGTCTCAACTCCAAACTCCAAGGGGGCAAGTTCTGTTGACCCCTCGGGGGCTCGAAACTCTGTAAAGTCTTCGACCATGCATGTATGACAAGTCATAACAATTTTCCCTGGTCTCCGATCCTCCACCAGCAATCGTCCCGAACCTTACCCGACTGGGCAATCGGTCTTTGCTTCGCCGTGGCACGCCCCCCGCAAACGAAAAGCCGCCGCTTACGAATGGTCGTTTAGATGCTCTCGCAACGTGTCATCTTGAGGGCCTTGGGGTACGAGAGCGTGGCCTGGTCAGTATGAAGTCGGCGCTGGAAGCCAATGACTTGCTACAGGACCTGGTGGTGAGCCGTTCGAAGCTTGGCAAGGTGTTCTGCGCTGAGGGTCCACCGGACACACTCGTACAGCAGGGTCTCAATCACCTAGGATTTCAGCATTCGGACTTTAAGGCTAAGGGGGACGGTTGTCCTTTCATACAACTCTGGGCCGCATTGTTTGAGGCTTGCGCGCATGAGACGCACCCGTCGGTCGATTTCGAGTGATAGGTCCGCGTTTTCGTGGGGATTGCCTCCTAAGTACACGAGCTGGGACGTCTGCTAGTGTACACCCTTCACCGCGAGCGTTTACCACAGCCTCACAAGTGTGTTTTCTCCTCGTGTCACTTCATCAACTCGAAGCACCTCCTCTTAATGCGAGCGAGTCCCTGCTCCGATCGTGTTAAACGCAGTCTCTTCGTGCGCGATTATCGAATGAGGACAAAAGCACGCTATGTTTTTTTCCTTCCTGGTACTTGTAACAGCGCCAACGTTGGCCGCTTAAGAACTCCTAAAAAGTACCACATTCCTTCCCAGCATCTTGTCCCCGAAACAACGATTGCAGAGCTGTGAGAGGGTCGAGCCTGTACATATGAACGCGGAGGAAGTAATCTCTCTTCTTGCAAATAGCATGCCCCTATTACGGGGGACCATAGTTAATAGGACCTATCGTATACATAAAAACCTATATATTTAACCATTTTTACTGACAATATTTGGTCCTATTAACTATGGTCCCCCGTAATAGTATACCTCCCTCATTGTGCAGAGTTCAACCGCTGTTCAAACTATTTGCCGAATAAGTTTGGTATTCACCGAAACTCCGCCAGTAGTGTAAAACAAAGTGTACACTACGAATATATAATCACCGAAACTCCGCCAGTAGTGTAAAACAAAAAGTATATTACTAATATAAAATAGGTACGCATAGTATTCTGGGCATAGCGAGCATTAATAACAACACTTGTATATGATTACTATTAGGGCCAAGGCGATGATGCGGCCGTGAAGAGCGGCAGGAAGACGGTGCACGGAGACCCATGATCTGCGCGCACACTATCATCACGAGAGAAGCAGTCATTGTAAGTTTTTTCATGGTATAGCTTTTCACGAGGCAGAATAGTATCTACCGGTACTTGTATAAATGTCGTCACTGGACTTTGTAGTTTGACGAGTTGTATACCCTTCATGGGGAATAACCTACGCAATTATCAGAGACGTGGTATCATGACTGTGCTGCACCTTTTTTGTGTCAGACAGTCCAGGAAGAGATGGCGATCGTTGATATTCGTGTGGTAGTAAGATTCGATTGCTCCTTTTTTCACTGCATATCCGCGAGTCTTCACTCTGGCAGCACTCCAGATAGCAGGCAGGTGTGTTCCTCTTTCGTTTTCACGACTACCGTGCGTTTCGTACGGTGCAGGCAGCACTTCAGACAGCATCCGCTGTAGTCAGCAGCCACGAGTTGGTTAGTGGTGGGAACGGGGGTACTCTATGTTATTTTTAGTTGAGAGGATAAACCCGCGGCCATGTTAGTTCAGTTTTGCACATTGGTTTTATCTTGTGTGCGCTTTTTTCGTCTCGTGTATTTTGAGGCAGCCGAATTATCGTTTTTTATTGTTTTTCGGATCTTCCTAGGGCTCCAGCACCTTTGTGTGACCACGGACTCCTTCGTCAGAGAGTTAATGTGAGAACAACAACAACATAATTACTATTAATACTAACTGTGGTGATATTGCTTGTGGATTTATTGGGCCTGAACGTCTCCTCTCTTTCGCCCTTCACACCTACCATACCTCAAAACATACCAGGTAAGATCTTGTGGGCTATTGAACGAGGAGCCGGCGAGAATCCCCGATAGCTTCACACGCATTGAGCAGTAACGTATTTGTACTCACGGCAAAGCAAGGAGCAGTTACCCAGTCGGGTGATGTTCGGGAGGACGGCTGGTGTGGAGAACCCGAAACCTGGCGAAACCTAACCCTCACCCTAACCTCGGTGCCATGGATATTCGGCTGCCGTGGGGGTTGTCATGACATGCCACCAGGTTGCCATGGCGTACCGTGGCAATTGCCGTCGGGGTTGCCATATATATATATGGTGCTACCCATGGCATATACGACGGCACCCCCCGCGGCTGCATGAAATCCTATGGCACGCCATGGGATGCCGTCGTGATACCATCGTATGCCATGGGTGGTGCCATGGCCATGCCACGAAAAAGTCGAGTAGGGTAGAACCCTGGACCAGGCCGACGGTTTAAGACTTGGCGTAAGAGATGCACAGTCGAAGGCCTTAGAGAGATACGGGTCATCGAAGGATCCACGAAACTTCCCCCCATGGTGTTCGGAGTTTTGACCACGCTGTGGTCCACTGCTCCGCAAAAAAGGCGAGGAAGTGGTACCGGGGGGTCCTGGATGGAGCCGATCGGTTGATGGTAAGGTGGCACAAGAATCAGGCTGAGCTCAGGCTCATTCTTTTCCGAGAGCCTTGTTTTGCCATAATTTTCAAAGTTTGGTAGTAACTAACTGAAGATACAACTCTGTCCAGGAATATCAGCTACATCAGGATATCCATATACATTACCTACATATTATGTCACGTTTTGCATTATAATTATATTACGCCGCTTATTGGCAAAGAGGCGTTAAGTATCGGTTTCATACTATCAATACAAAGAGAGGACGAAAAAAAGGATGAATTGTCAGGGAATGAGCGGATACCATCCCCGACTTTGTCTTGGACATAAATGTAAGCTAAATATCAATATATTTGTATCACGTTTGGACCCATACCAGGTATCACGACGCCGGAGATAAACGAAAGGCATGATTACACATTCATATCATGATAAGGGGACATAAAAGAGGTCCCCGAGGTGTGCCCAAGGGGATACCCCGATAACATGCCCGGGTTTCCGCGCGAGCGGATAACATGGCAAATACGCGTCAGCTTTTTCATTTTCTCCCTTTTTTTTCCCTAAGGCCTTGCCACAACAGTACCGCCACAGCACTACGTAGGCAAAAATAACAGCTGTAGTAGTAGTACACTCATATATCAGCATCACAAACAAGGGAACGAAAACAAACGTCCCCGGGGTATACCGATGATCGGAGTCCAGGTTGTTTCTTTTTTCTGTTTGGTTCCCTGCGCCACGGGCACCAGCACCAGCACCAACCAGCACCAGCACCAGCAGAGCTCACGATCTGCAGCAGCAGTAGAACTGCTCGCTTCTCACTGCGACCTGTGCGCCTCGTTTGTGGGCGTGTAAAAGGTCCAACTTCAATCGATTGTCCGGGGTGCACAACCTAGAGTTGGACTTTTTTTTTCGTTTTGGTTCGGGAAGAAACTTCCGGATCCAGTCCCAAGCCATGAAATCGAAGAAACCGATGTGCCTTGCCATGACACTATCGGATGCCAGACGATCTCCGTGTGCCTCGCGGATGTCGATAGGCGTGAGGTAGACACGTTGGTCTATATTGTCGTCTTTGAGCTTCCCAGTTGCTCTAATAGCTCGTGGCGGACACAGTTCAAAACTAAAAAATATGCGTATTACGACCCTGAAGCGGACGAAATAACCCCCAACGCCCATTTTATTGGTGGCAAATTTTCCTGGACAGAGTGGTATGTATCAATCAACACACGGAGGCGTTCTTGTCACTATTCGTGAAGTCCTCCAGAAGCAAAAAAAAAACAAGTTCTTCAAATTTCCCGTACATGTATATATGGAAAACAAAACCAGGACAGTATCGAAGATTGAAACATTTTGGGCGAAAACTATGTGGAAACTAGAGGGAAAAAGCTCACCGAGGAGAATGACCCACAGTAGGCAGCGCCGCGCACCCACCGTGGGCATAGTGTCCTAGGGAAAAGAGGCAGGGGGGGCAAGTAACAGGAGGGGTGGAAGAAAACATGATGAAGGGAATGCGGGGAGGTGGGGGAACAGGACCAGTCGAACGGAAAGTGCCCTGGACGAAAGTAAGTAGGAAATAGATAGATGGCTGGGCAAACAGATGGAGTAACGAGGCACCACGCCGACTAGGAAGCAGAACATGCCTACAGCTGTGTGCTACTCGTGCCGCCAACTGGTGGGGCAGCTGGTTCGAACCTGTTGTTTTTTTGTCTTCTCTTTTTTGTTAGTCTTGCGATTGATCCTCTGTAGTTTTCATTTTATTCCAGTGTTTTACTTTCTTTTTTTCTTTTGTTTAGACTTATTATGAGAGATGTTGTGTGGCGTAGGAGGATGATGCGCCTCCTTTGCTTCATTCATATTGTCTGACGCTAAGGGGCGGGGCATAGTTAAAGACGAACGCAAGACGGGGATGACAGACAGGGTGGTAGCAAGGTAGCAGGCGGATTACAATAGTAAGCACAGCAGTAGAAAGGGCAATGCCATCTCATCACACTAAATATGTGAAAGGTACGACATTCACATTATATGTAAGAAAGAAAACGAGCTATTATTACAGAAAAAAGAGCTGTCGAGCTCAGACATCTGAAAACACGAGCTAAAGGAAAAACAAGACGTACGTACCAATATACCAGTACGTATGTATGCGAATCGTATATGGTTGCACTTACCGCTTTGAAAAAACCCGTGTGCGAATCTTTCAAGGTTAGGTTCTGTAGGGTTTGTGGATTTAGAGTTAGGGTATGGGTGTCTTACAGAACTTAGAGAAGGTCCCGGTAGGGTATAAAAACCTTATAGAACTCACAGAAGTTCCGGGTATTGTGGCCCAGGTGTACACAAATCACGGAAATTCCGGTCGCGTATAACAACGTTGTACCGGTACCCCGGGTAATGTGAAACCGGGCGTACAGAACACGCAGAACTTCCGGGTGCGGGTATGAAGGTCGTACAGAACTCACCGAAGTTCCCGGGTATGATGGCAAGAGCGTATAGAACCCACGGAAGTTCCAGGTACGTATAAAAAAAAAATTACCGGTGCCCCGAGTATTGTGGCTCGGTCGCACAGAACATACTGAAGTTCCGGGTACGGGTATGAAGGTCGCACATATATACTCACAGAAGTTCCGGGTACGAGTATATATGTTATACAAAACTTACATAAGTTCTCTGTAGGGTATTGCCCGGGTAAATACGACGGGGATATGGTTCTGTAGGTACCGTAAAGAATCAAACCTTCGAATATACTTGGTTAGATTTTAAAGGTTAGGTTCTGTACGCAGAACCATACTCCCGGTGTATTTACCCGGGAAAACCCTACAGAGAACTTCTGTAAGTTCTGTACGACCTAAATTTCCTACAGAGAACTTCCGTAAGTTATGTACGCCCTGTTTCACAATACCCGGGGTACCGGTACAAAGTATTTCTACCCGCCCGGCACTTCTGTGAGTTCTGTACGCCCGGGTCACAATACCAGGAACTTCTGTGAGTTCTGTATGGGTTTTATACCCGTACCCGGGACTTCTGAAAGTTCTGTAAGACATCCATACCCGTATCCGTAACTTCTGTAAGTAAGTTCTGAAAGACCTTCGGCACAATACCCGGGGTAATAATGGTATACCCTCGGCACAATACCTGGGGTGTCGGTACAGACTGGGATGACGTTGAGGAGCAGATATGTCGGGAGACAAGACTGTTCCAATCCTTGACAAACAACAGCTTTGCCTTGACATGCCGTGAATGACACCAAACTACTACCAGGTAGGTTTTAGTCTGGAACACTTCGGCCCTCCACCCTTGGCAACTGTAGTGCATGTTTCGCCCTGCTTGGCATGTCTCCCGACATCTTTGTCGAGGAGCAATATTATTGATTATGACGTCCTGTCTAATCAGTGACCCACACCAAAAACGAGAAAACGAAATTACAGCTCGTATATATATACGTCATATATATGCATGTATATTAATAGTATATACCTGGTACCTGGTTTGATGCGTATAGATAATGGAAAAAAATAGAAGAAATTCTTAGCGAGTACAACATTATTACGCACGTACGTACGTACAGGTTTCGGTTTTTCACTCGTACACTATTATATTAATTTTTACCCTGGTATAAAATAGTAGTGGGATGTACGGGGCCAGTACTCATTTCACGCATGCATGGCGGTAGTCGGGGGGGGGGGGGGTGGTTCAACGCCGATTTAAAGTTCAATTTGTTTTCGTCTATAATACCAAAACTCTGAAGTAACTCATCCTGAAACACCGACGGTTGAGAGCGAAATCAGTGTTTGCGGTAACCTCCTCGTTCTAAAACGGAGTCGCATGGACACATGGTGGGTTGAGACGGTGATCCTCTTCAAGGCCAACTTCGAGCACATCCCCGATTACCGGGCCATATCCATGATCGCTGCGAAGGATATTCGGGCATGTCTCCCGGCGCGACTCACCGGGAGGGACTCTGTTTTGGTGGCGGCTGAAGCCGCCTTTGACGTGTGCTGAACAATCCTGCCGCATCAACCACTGAAGACACGGGCATAGACGAGGGCTGGCGAAGTCTGGGTGCGGGGGGGCTGCTGTTCTTGCTGCAGCTGCACTGTTGTAGATTAGTACTAGCCTGATATTATTTGACTACCTAGATGGTGGGACTCAACACCGCTCGCTGTGCGTAATATTTGATTTTGAAAGATTAATAATAGTACCAGGTCGGTATTAAATAGTTGTAATACCGTAGCGGGAAGGGGGGAGAAGAGCCTGCTATGTGACCCCGGATCTGAGTTACGAGTTGGAAGGAGAGAGAGGAGAAGATGTGCGAAGATAATAAATGGGAATGAGCAAAAAAAAAAAAAAAATCGGCATGGCTTCATTTTTGGTTGTTTTTTAATCGGTTTTGGAAGGACTTTCGGGCTTTCCATTTCAATAGTGTAAGTACTTGCAGTAGTATCATTGATAATTATATTACAAGGCCTTGTTTTTGTCGAACGGCATACAAGTACCTTGATTTGGGAGGTAAACTTATGACCGCGGAAGTCGTCCCCATAAAGATGGAACGGTCCTCACCGTGAAAATATATGAAAGACAGCTATTAGAACAGAAGTGAGCTACCCGGTTACTACGTGCATGGTTTATACGCGTTATTACCGGTACAACAGTGTGTCGTCGTTTTTGAAGTTTTTCAATTTGCTTGTATTTGTTGGACAAGTCATTTCGAATTTGTTCTCGCCCCCTTGACGTGGGTATTTCCCAGGGTTTTACCTGGAGCTTCGGTAGGTTCTGTACGCCCGTGCCACAATTGAAAACTTCTGTGAGTTATGTACGCCGGGGCCACAATCGGAGCCTCTGTTAGTGCTGACGCCATTATTTCCACAATGAATACCCGGAACTTCTGTGAGTTTTGTACGCCCGTGTCCCAATACCCGGAACTTCTGTGACTTCTTTCTGTACGACCTTTATACCAGTAGCCGGAACTTCTGCAAGTTCTGTGCGACCGAGCCACAATACCTGGGGTACCGGTACACCACTTTTATAACTGCCTGGAACTTCTGTGAGTTCTGTACGCCCGTGCTACCATACCCGGAACTTCTGTGAGTTTTGTAAGGGATTTATACCCTATATAACCAGGAACCTCTGTAAATTCTATAAGACACCGATACCCTAACCCGAAATCCTCAAACCCTACAGAGCCTAACAGACCCAATGTCATCACTGGTGCCCATGCCCTTGCCTTCCCTCCCACATCACATTTGACGTGGTCGAGATCACGGGTTCGAACCTCACTTCGAACTTTTCTTTTACAGAAACGCTTGCGCGTGCACACCTAAAAAACACATCTCCCTGGTTCCCCAGGTAATGAAACGAAGCGGGTAGGTCAGCGTACGGGCGTATACGGTTCCAACGCCGCAAAGATCCCGCCGTTCAGAGGGGGGGAGAGTGTTATAAGGATTACCTTGGGCTGGGTAATCGATCGGTCTTCTACCCCTATAGCTCAGTAGGTAACACCTTCACACCAAGGAAATCTTCTATGTCTGCACGTCGCGTTTTGGGAATTCCGTATGATAATATTTTACCGGTTTACCTATCTATGTACCTGGTACTATTTATGGCCACCTGGATTATTCTGTAATTGATTCTGACTCGAATTTGCCAGGGTATATGTGACTCTGTCTACTCGGTCTATAGCTTTCAAAGGATTTTGCCCAATTTGGAACAAATCAGACAGGTAAGATACGGACTATGAATATATTTAGTAAATATTTTGAATTTTGGTATAACTACGTACGCTCTCTCTGTACTTCTAGGGTAGTTCGTACGTAATTATTTATTGTTACGTAGGTCTAGGAGGCCCCCCTCAGCCCGAATGTCCGAATGCTGAAGGCCGAGGTGATGGAGACTCTGTTGTACGGGTGTGTTACGTGGACCCTCAGAGCGGGACACTTTGTCAAGCTTCGAACGACTCGCCACTTATCACCAAGTCCCACTGCGAGTCATTGGCTTCCAGCGCCGACTTCGTATGGACCATGCCACCCTCTCGTACGCGAAGGCTGTCAAGATGACACCTTGCGAGAGCATCGAAACGACCAATTGTAAACGGTGCCTCTTCTTTACGGGGGGCGTGGCACGGCAAAGCGTAGAGCGACGAGCCAGTCGGGTAATGTTCGGGACGATGGCTGGTGGGGAGAACCCAAGACCAGGTGGACAGATGAAAACTTGGCATAGATGCACAGACCAACAACTCAGGGAGTTCCGAGCCACCGACGGGTCAACGGACCTACCCCCTTGGTGTTTGGCGTTGAGACCTCGCTGTGGTCCACTGCAGCCGCAACAAAGGCGGGGAAGTGGTGCCGGAGGATCCCTGAAAATGATAAACGGTTCGTGGTGGGGTGGCACGAGGCTGAGGCTGAGCTGAGTAGGCAACGCCGTTCATCCGCCGTGGGCAGTGTCCATGGGAATGGGATGGGGCGGGGGCAACAGGAGGAGTGGCAGAAAACACGACTAAGGGAAGGCGGAGTGAGGGGGGGGGGGCAGACAGTGGTAGAAGGGAAACTGCGGTAGACGAAAGTCGGAAGGAGATGGCAGACAGGGTGGCCAGGCACCAGGCCGACTCGGAAGTAGGGCATGACTACAGTACTAATGGTGCCACCAACTGGTTCAGCTGGTCCGAACGCGGTCTTCCTATGCATAGGCTTCTTCTTGTGTCTTTTCATTCTTGCGCTGATCGTCTGTTATTTTCATCTTTTACTTATTTCTCTCTTCTTTTCCTCGATTGATAAGCCTTACTTGCGTGGCGTGGGTGGATGCCGAGGCTGATATGCTTGTTTAGTTTAGTCTGGAGTCAAGGCGTTGGGCATAGCTGACGAACGCAGGACCGAGACGGCAGCCAGGATAGCAAGGTACGAAGCGGACTAGCAGGGAGAACCTGGCTATGCTACCCGTATCACAACCTGCACCCGCTACCTGGAGGGTGTGTGTGCTTTGGTTTGCCTGTTTTTTCCCCTTGTTTCTTACCCTGTTTACAAGTAATGACGTTCTTCTTCTCGTCTTTTCTTCCAGTTCGTTCTTTTCAAGTGTTTCCACATCCCCTGCGGGGGGGGGCGACAGTTTGTTTCTAATATATACCTGGTATATATATATATGTATATATATATCGGTTTCGATTTGTCTTCTTTGTTTTTGGTTTTTCTTGATTAATTCCTTTCGTTTCTCTATTTCATAGAATGTGTAAGTCGTGCATGTTGTGTCCAGCATTATGACGTGGCTTTGCATTGCCCACTGCTATTCCATACTTCCGTTCCCCTCGCTACCTCGGCAAGGAATGCTGCGAGGCATGCCCTATCAGGCTAATAGCGAGTGGGGTAGGTCTTTCTGGCGGGTGTAAGGCCGGACTCACCCTCAAGGAGTGATACCTTCTTGCTGCTGCCTGTGGCCGTGAGGCTGAGGCGGCAGTAGAGTTGGGTCGTACGTGGTGCGTCAGGCACGGAGACCTACGATTCGCGCGTCTTTTTTAGGTAGCTGCGGCAGAGCAGCGATGCTCAATCGGGGTGTCCGTGCGCGGAGGCAGGCGCCACCACAGGCGACACTACGGCACAGTCTATTGCGCTGGTAGGAGGCTGGATTCGACGACGAGGGAGAAGGGAGACTGAGCGTCGACGTGCGGGGAAGAGACGGATTGACCTCCCCCTGCGCGAGAATTTTTATTTTTCACATCAGAACCGCAAGTGCGAGGAGTATTTTGTTTTTCAGGATGACGGAGAAAGGAAATCGACTGAAAGAGAATGGCAACGAGTGCACGCGCAAAGGAGCGGGTGGATTGGGCAAGGCGATGAGGCGGCCATGAAGAGCGGCAGGAAGACGGTGCACGGAGACCCATGATCTGCGCGCACACCATCATCACGAGAGAAGCGGTCATAGTTTGTTTTTTCCTGGTATTGTTTTTCACGAGGCAGAATAGTATCTACCGGTACTTGTTATTAACGTCGTCACTGGTCTTTGTAGTTTAACGAGTTGTATACCCTTCATGGGGAATAACCTACGCAATTATCAGGGACGTGGTATCATAACTGTGCTGCACCTTTTTGTGTCTGACAATCCAGGAAGAGATAGCGATCGTTGATATTCGTGTGGTAGTAAAGTTCGATTGCTCCTTTTCTCACTGCATATCCGCGAGTCTTCACTCTGACAGCACTCCAGATAGCAGGCAGGTGTGTTCTTCTTTCGTTTTCACGACTACCGTGCGTTTCGTACGGTGCAGGCAGCACTTCAGACAACATCCGCTGTAGTCAGCAGCCACGAGTTGGTTAGTGGTGGGAACGGGGGTACTCTATGTTATAGTTGAGAGGATATACCCGTGGCCATGTTAGTTCAGTTTGCACATTGGTTTTAGCTCGTGTGCGCTTTCGTTGTCTCGTGTATTTTGAGGCAGCCGAATTTTCGTTTTTTATTTCGTTTTTCGGATCTTCCTAGGGCTCCAGCACCTTTTGTGTCACCACGGACTCCTCCGTCAGAGAGTTAATGTGATAACAACAACAACAACAACTGCTTACCAGGTATATCTTGTTGTTTGTTGTTGTTGTTCTCACATTAACTCTCTGACGAAGGAGTCCGTGGTCACACAAAGGTGCTGGAGCCCTAAGAAGATCCGAAAAACCTAAAAAAAATCGAAAATTCGGCTGCCTCAAAATACACGAGACGAAAAAAGCGCACACAAGATAAAACCAAAGTGCCAAACTGAACTAACATGGCCGCGGGTATATCCTCTCAACTCTAACATAGAAGAGTACCCCCGTTTCCACCACTAACCAACTCGTGGCTGCTGACTACAGCGGATGCTGTCCGAAGTGCTGCCTGCACCGTACGAAACGCACGGTAGTCGTAATAACGAAAGAGGAACACACCTGCCTGCTATCTGGGGTGCTGTCAGAGTGAAGACTCGCGGATATGCAGTCAAAAAAGGAGCAATCGAACCTTACTACCACACGAATATCAACGATCGCCATAATCTCTTCCTGGACTGTCTGACACAAAAAAGTGCAGCACAGTTATGATACCACGTCCCTGATAATTGCGTAGGTTATTCCCCATGAAGGGTATACAACTCGTTAAACTACAAAGACCAGCAGTGACGACGTTTATAACAAGTATACCGGTAGATACTATTCTGCCTCGTGAAAAACAATACCAGGAAAAAACAAACTATGACTGCTTCTCTCGTCATGATAGTGTGCGCGCAGATCATGGGTCTCCATGCACCGTCTTTTCCTGCCGCTCTTCATGGCCGCCTCATCGCCTTGGCCCAATCCACCCGCTCCTTTGCGCGTGCACTCGTTGCCATTCCCTTCCAGTCGTTTCCCTTTCTCCGTCATCCTGAAAAACAAAATGCTCCTCGCACTTGCGGTTCTGATCTGGAAAATAAAAATTCTCGCGCAGGGGGAGGTCAATCCGTCTCTTCCCCGCACGTCGACGCTCAGTCTCCCTCCTCTCTCGTCGTCGAATCCAGCCTCCTACCGGCGCAATAGACTGTGCCGTAGTGTGGCCTGTGGTGGCGCCTGCCTCCGCGCACGGACACCCCGATTGAGCATTGCTGCTCTGCCGTAGCTGCCTAAAAAAGACGCGCGAATCGTAGGTCTCCGTGCCTGACGCACCACGTACGACCCAGCTCTACTGCCGCCTGAGCCTCGCGGCCACAGGCAGCAGCGAGAAGGTATCACTCCTTGAGGGTGAGTCCGGCCTTACACCCGCCAGAAAGACCTACCCCACTCGCTACTAGCCGGCTAGGGCATGCCTCGCAGCATTCCTTGCCGAGGCAGCGAGGGGAACGGATATCTATATCTGTGGCGTAGTTTTGTGATCACGTGACACCACATAACTTGTACCTGGTACCAGGGTATTTCTCAGTAGGATTGAAGAATCGGCACGGACACACTCTTTTTTTTTCTTTCTCTTTTTTCTCATCCCATTTATTATCTTCGCACATCTTCTTCTCTCTCTCCTTCCAACTCGTAACTCAGATCCGGGGTCACATAGCAGGCTCTTCTACGCCCTTCCCGCTACGGTACGTGCCTTTATTTTGGTTGTGCTGGATGTCGACGGGTAGAAAGAACGGTTTAGTGTGAGGAACACATACCCGTACGGTGGTTAAACCTTTTCTCTTTCGGCGTGTGTGTTCTCTTCACATTAGAGCCTTCTTTCTACCCGTTGACATCCAGCACAACCAGTGTCCGTGCCGATTCTTCAATCCTATTACGAGGGACCATAGTAAATAGGACCAAATATTGTTGATAAAAATTGAAAAATATTTGGAGTTTTATGGGTACCGTAGGTCTCACTTAATATGTTCCCCCGTATTTGAAGAGATACAAGTTATGTGGTCACAAAGCTACGCCACAGAGATACTTTTGTTTTTTTTTTTGTTTTTTCCATCCCATTCATTATCTTCGCACATCTTCTTCTCTCTCTCCTTCCAACTCGTAACTCAGATCCGGGGTCACATAGCAGGCTCTTCTCCCCCCTTCCCGCTACGGTACGTGCCTTCATTTTTATCGCGAGAAGATTTCAGCCTTTTCTTCCCTCGTCGACTCGCATCGAATTGTGCCTACCCACGCTGCAAGGCGCTCTCAACAATTGAATCCCTTTTTTTATTTTTGCAAATAAAGTCAAAGTCCGACCCTCCTAGGGCTCGAACCCAGGACTCAAACAAGTAGAATTCGAGGTTAACCACTTGAACCACCGGGGCGACCGGTCTACGTCGCCACGTATGCAGTAAGTACAGTAGCAGTGGGCAACGCCATGCCATGTCATTAAAACTAGGTACGACGGGCACGGTATACAAATTCTAAGAAAACCAGGGAAACGAAAGGAAACAAAGAAACGTTATTTGCTAAAATCAGTTATACCTGAATAATTTTCGGTCAAACTCAGGTACACTCTAAAACCGAGTACAAAACACACCCCAGGAGCCCTGCTATTGACCACGCTAACAGTCGAACTTATTTTGGCACGAAAAGGCCAAGGTGTGTGTGTGTGTTCTTGACATTAAACCGTTCTTTCTACCCGTCGACATCCAGCACAACCAGTGTCCGTGCCGATTCTTCAATCCTAGAAGAGATACAAGTTATGTGGTCACAAAGCTACGCCACAGATATACTACGTTGCCACGTGTGCAGTGTGAACTGCAGTGGGCAATGCAAATCCATGTCATCATACTAGATACGACAGGCACGACATACGCAATCTATGAGATAGTGAAACGAAAAGAAACAATCAAAGAGAAAACAAAAACAAGGTAGACAAGTCGAAAAAGAAAAAGAAGAAAAATGAAAGCAAAATCTAGGAGAAACAATCTGTCGTGCCCCCCCCCCCGCAGGCGAGGTGGCCAACACTTGAAAAAGAACGAGCTGGAAAAAAGAAGAAATAACAAAAAATACCACTGCTTGTGAACAAAGTAAGACAAAGAACCAAGGAGAAAGTAACAAGGAAAAATAACACACTTGTCTTATTCTCCTCTGTTTGGGTTTCAACAGAGTTTGGCCAACTTTGAACCAATCAGAGAGACCATACGTACACTAGCTTGTTTCTCTCCGTATGCGTCTGCCCACCCTCGGTTGAAATTGTTCTCTATTAACGTATAAACTCTGTACTCGTACGTTATACCTGGTACGTGTATTACATATGCATGCATGCCTACGTTGGTTTCACTTGGTTTCTTCATTGGGGTGTGCGACGTGCTTCAGATATTTAATAGTTGTTGTGATGTGTCCTGCTGTCCCGCTGTGTGTTCTTTTCTACCTGGTATGTATGGTCACAGCGGTTTATACATGGTCGTTGTCCGCACTCTGTACCACCTCGCGTCGAGGTGGTCTCAGGTTTGGTACGGCAAGATAATTTCGTGCCGAGCAGGCAGTTCCGCAAGGACGGTCTAGAAGATTTAGAGCTGCCAACGGGGGGGGGGGGGGCAGAGTAAATACTCTTCTTGTTGGCGCCCCCGCCGTGGCAAAACAAACGACAAGAAGCCTATTAATAGTGACTCTCTGCAGGTCCGAGTGGAGCCAGTGGTACACTCTGACGAGAACTAAACGATCCAGATTTTGGAGGCCATGTTGCACGCTTCTTTTTTTACCCGACTTTCATGGACACAACACCGCTCGTGGCGCGCGTTTTTCACTTGGTTTGAATGTTTACCTGATTTTGGCTCAAACGGATGAGGAGGTATTATTATAATTGACTTTTGTTTGTTGTTTGTTTTTTTTGTTTTTCATCCCATTCATTATCTTCGCACATCTTCTTCTCTCTCTCCTTCCAACTCGTAACTCAGATCCGGGGTCACATAGCAGGCTCTTCTCCCCCCTTCCCGCTACGGTACGTGCCTTCATTTTTTATCGCGAGAAGATTTCAGCATTTTCTTCCCTCGTCGACTCGCATCGAATTGTGCCTACCCACGCTGCAAGGCGCTCACTTTGGCATTCGCCCAATAAAGAAGCAAAAACTAGACAAATCGAAAGAGAAAGTGAAAAAAAACAAAGAACAAAGAAACGAAAAAGAAGAAACAAACTGTCGTGCCCCCCCCGCCGCTGGCGATGGGGCAAACACTTGAAAATAATGAGCTGGGGAAAAATACAAAAACGAGAAACACCACTACTTGTAAACAGAGCAGGACAAAGAACAAGGAGGAAAAACACCAAGGGAAAGTATCGGGCAGACTAAAGCACAAAGCACCCTCCAGGTGGAAGCACTTAGTGGTACGAGTAGCATAGCTAGGTTCTCCCTGTTTAGTCCGTCAGGTTCTCCCTGTTTAGTCCGTCTGGTACCTTGTTACCCTGACTGCCGTGTCCGTCCTGCGTTCGTCAACAATGCGCAGTCCTTTGGCGTCAGACAATACGAGAAACAAGCAGAACAAGCTCGTTTTCCACCTCCGCCATACGACTCCTTCAATACCGCTTATCAATAAAAATATGAAAATCACGGGGAATCAGCGAAAGAAAGAAATAAACAAAACAAAAGAAGCTAATGCAAAGGAAGACCACGTGCGAACCAGCGGCACCGGTTGGTCGAACGACGAGCAGTATAGTCATGTTCTACTTCCTAGTCGGCCTGGTTCCTTGCTACTCTGTCTCCTTCCTACTTTCGTCTACCTCAGTTACCCATCTACTCCTCCTGTTCCCCTCCCTCTCCGCATTCCCTTGGTCGGGTTTTCTGCGATTCCTCCTGCCCCGCCCCCCCCCCCCCCCCCGCCCCCATCCTCTAGGACACCACCCACGGCGGATGCGCGGCGCTGTCTACCCAGCTCAGCCTCAGCCTCATGCGACCCCTGCATGAACCGCTTATCTGCTTCAGGGATCCTCCGGTACCACTTCCCCGCCTTTTTGGCTGGAGTGGACCACAACGCGGTCTCAACTCCAAACACCAAGGGGGCAACTTCCGTTGACCCTTCGGTGGCTCGGAACTCCCGAAGGTATTCGACTATGTATCTATGCCAAGTCTTGAACTGTCTGCTTGGTCCCGGGTTCTCCCCGCCGGCCATCGTCCCGAACAGTACCCGACTGGGTAATCGCTCCTTGCTTTGCCGTGCCAAGCCCCCCGCAAAGAAGAGCCGCCGTTTACGATTGGTCGTTTCGATGCTCTCACAACGCGTCATCTTGATGGCCTTCGCGTACAGAAGGGTAGCATGGTAAGTACGACGTCGGCGCTGGAAGCCAATGACTCGCAAGACGACTTGGTGAGCCGTTCGAAGCTTGACAAAGTTATCCGCTCTGAGGATCACGTCACAGACACCCGTACAGCAGGGTCTCACTCACCTCGGTCTTCAGCATTCGGTCGTGTGTAGTACGACAAAGATTTTAGGAGGCCGTCTTTGTTTTCACTCCTTGTGAGACAGCAACTTTGCCTCTACATGCCTCGACTGACACCAAACTACAGGGTTTGGTGTAAAGCACTCAGCCGTACATTATTGACAGCGCGTGTTTTACCTCGCTGATCATGCCTCCTGATTTCTTTTTGGCGTACGATGTACTCCAGTTGTTATGATGTGTGCTCTGTACTCCGTTGTTTTTTATGGCCTATACCCTAATGAAACCAAAACATATACCAGGTAGGTCATACAAAACACGCTACGTATGTCCATCGGCAGTTCTGTCCTTCTGATTTTCATCGACCACCGCTCGTGGCGCGCAGTTCTTGCTCGGTTTTAATATGCAACTGGTTTCAGCCCAAACGTGGCCAGGTGTACCTGATTTTGTCCACAGCCCTTTTTTAATCATGACTTTTACTCGTGGGAGATATTACCCACGTTACCTTGTCTGTGTGTGTGTTCTTCACATTAAACCGTTCTTTCTACCCGTCGACATCCAGCACAACCAGTGTCCGTGCCGATTCTTCAATCCTAGAAGAGATACAAGTTCTGTGGTCACAAAGCTAAGCCACAGAAATACTACGTTGCCACGTGTGCAGTATGCACTGCAGGGGCAATGCAAAGTCATGTCATCATACTAGATACGACAGGCACGACATACGCAATCTATTTAATAGTGAAACCAAAAGAGACAATCAAAGAGAAAACAAAAACAAGGTAGACAAATCAAAAGAGCAAAAGAAAAAAATGAAAGCAAAATCTAGGAGAAACAATCTGTCGTGCCCCCCCCCCCCGCAGGCGAGGTGGCCGACACTTGAAAAAGAACGAGCTGGAAAAAAGAAACAAAAAGAAAAAAAAATAGAAAAAACACCACTGCTTGTGAACAGAGTAAGACAAAGAACCAGGTAAAAAAGTAACAAGGAAAATGCGATGTTCTGGACAAGTCGTCGTACCTGATATCGTCCATTCGCCCCCCGGTACGTTCCTTCATTTTTAGCGCAAATAGGGTTCGGCATCCCCCTTCCTCGTCTAAATTCATCCATTGTTGATAACACTCACGTTGTCGCTTTTTTCTCCGCGCATCATTTTTTATTCAAACGCTCGCAAGAAAACGTCCTTTACGCGTATTACGTATGTGATGTACTCGGTGACACCTGAACCCACGAGATTCAACCTATTTAATAGTGGGTACGCAACTCCCAACCCGGCCAACGGGGACGCCATACCCCTACGTACGCCAACCTGCCCCAGATGTGGTCACGAGTAAACACGCAGTGCTTTGAGAATCTTCGTTATGATGTGTGTGTGTTCTTCACATCGAACCGTTCTCGCTGTCCTTTGACTCTCGGCCCAACGTGTGCTTCCCGTGTGCGGATTCAGCAATCCTACGAGCACGGAGGTACAAGCTCTTTGGTAAAAAAAAATTCGGCACAGAGGTACGTCGCCGCGTGTGCAAGTGTGCAGGGAGTACCGTGAGGGTAGACAAGGCAACGCCGTGTCGCCATACTGGGTACGAACATACGACAAGCACGACACAAACGAATGTTATAAAATAGAGAAACTAAAGATAACCCGAAAACAAGAAAATCAAAGAAGACGAATCGACAGGGAAGAAGAAATAAAAGGTATAGAAAAAAACGATAGTGCCCCTCCTCAGGGGATGTGCCTGACACTTTATTTGAACCAGACGAGCAAAAGGAAAAAGGAAAAAAAGAGATATTACGGGGGACCATAGTTAACAAGACCTATGGTATACATAAAAAACTATATATTTGACCATTTTTACCAACAATATTTGGTCCTATTAACTATGGTCCCCCGTAATAGTTGTAAACAGACCGAGACCAGGAACAAGGGAAGAAAATGGGAACGTCCCGGAAGCCTACTATTAATATTAAAATTGAATAATTTGTCTGCAAGTAGCAGTGCCTGTGTTTATTTAGCTCGTTCTTTCCGAGAGTCTGCCGCATCCCCTGCGGGGAGGCACGACGCTTTCTCCCATTTGCGTTTCTTTTCATTCCGATTTTTTTTCGATGTTTTCTTTCGTTTTGGTTTGTTGTATACAATGTGTAAGCCATGCCCGTCATATTTAGTGTAGTGACATGGCATTGCACTGTCTACTGCTTTACCTACCTTATACCACATATTACTTTTCGTAACAACGTGGCATACGGTGGATTTTTTAGTACGTCGTATCCGGTGGATTTTTCAGTAGGCGGTCCGTGTCCATGCTATTAATAAGGTAATTTCGTGGGATCAAGTATCACCGATTTCTGGAGTGCAAGTATCACCGAGTGCATAAGGCCTTTTTATTGCATAAAACATTTTAAGCGGAAAGCGTTAGGTAGCTACATTCGATGAAAATCGACGAGGAGTGGGAATGAATGCTGAACCCTATACGCGAAACAAATGAAGCCACGTACCAGGGAGGAGAGGGGACGTGTGTGACCACGGCTTGTCCAGAAGAAGACCACTGAGGGTAAAAAATTCATGCGCGTTTACCGTTTCCGGACGGCTGTCCCGTTTTGGGGAAAAACTACTTGGGATTTGAGTGATTTGTCTCGGAAACGGGACTGCAGCATTGCTGAAGGTGTTGAGATAGAAAGCGAAGGTGGTGATTAAACAAAACAAAACAAAAATCCTGTGGCATCGTTTTGTGACCACCTAACTTGAATTTCTTCAGGTTAGAAGAATCGGCAAAGACACCGGTTGCGCTGAATGTCGACGGGTAGAAAGAAAGTTTTACTACTACTGTGAAGAACACACACACATACCTGCATACAGGTCAGTTTTAGTCAACGTCTTGGCTGGGTTGGGTTGAGTTCCCGACGAAGCCCACCCTCCCCTTGTGTACTCCTAATGTATGCATTTGAGGAATAGCAGTAGAGTAAAAATGAACTGCTGTGTAAGGGTCGATACTTTGTTTCCCCGATATTTCATTAATCTTGAAATTCGGCATTTTACCAAATCCAGCGAGGGTTGAATCTTGCCCAAAACGAACGTCGTTCAGTTGGCTCGCGAAAAACCTGTCCGCCCGGCACAGAACTGTCACTCCAGTAGATAAACTCGCCGAACCCACCCGCGGGATGGTCCCACTCTGACAGGTCATCGACCTGACTCGTAGAAAGGTGTCGGTGCCTAGGGGAGTGAAATCCATCATCAACTCGTCACGCTTACAAACGCGACAAATACTCAGCTTTTACTCTCACCGAGCTCGGTCGGTCGACCACCTCGGTGCGATCACCTTGTCAACTCGCCCCTGAGAGCCTAGAAAGCTGATGCGTCTTCTACGTTCGGCCATGACGTGCGAATGGCCTTAAGGAACGACCCTGTTCAGCCCTGTGCGCTCGCGAGTGGTGGCACAGCTCGAACGGTGTGTCTACCCGGTCCTCTACAGCCTTGTGCCAAAATTTCCTGAAAAATACTTGAAAACTTCAAGACGCCATTTTTCGTGGTCGGAGTTTTTGGGCCTTTCCCATAAAAAATCGGGAGCACATCGACATCTCGGGAGAATACTGAACAAAAACGAACACTCCTCGTTAAGGGTCGACTGTTTTCAACTATATTTTCAGTACGCTCACGAATATTCGGCATTTTTCGGTATTTTCCAATACTGAAATTTCGGAAAAAATACTGAATTTTCTAATATAACCAAGCAGTGATTTTTATCGAGCATCGACATCGCTCCTGTGTCCGTTACAAGTTAGACCTTTGCCAATGAATGGGAAAGCGAAGTATCAATAAAAAAAATGAAGTTCAAAGATACCCTCCAGAACAATTTAGAACACGCTTCCTATGGGCAGGTTTAGAAAACAATATATATCTTAACTTATGGAGAAGCCTAAAAAAAGCAAATCTGGCGCCGATGTTGGGCCAACATCGGCTTGAGAAAAATTCAGGCCGATCTTTGGTTCGAAGCGGCGAGATTCCGACTCCTCGACAGACATCGATCAACAAAACGAGATATTGCGTCATGAATTTTGAATAGAGTGCCCTCGTTAGGGGCTCCGACCTACCCTACAGCAGTCACCGTCTTCACACCATGGCCGGTGTCATGTGGCGGGAGCTGACAAGGCGTATGATAAAAAAAACATTTGGCCGCTGGTTGCACAAAACAGAAAGCAAAATATCTCCATCCGTCTAGAATAGCAAAAAAAAAAAAGATCTTCAGGTTTGGGAGGATACCGTACGACGCCGCGCCGGCAAGTTCTCGCCCCCTAGACCATGGATCCACCTGATATCTACGAGACCGTCATTCTATATATTAGTCGGCCTTGCCAGATACCGAGCGCGTTGGCCGTGGGCTGAGTCTATGTCGAGATCGAGCGTCGAACGTCGCTCGACCTGGTTTCTATGAACGTGTTGACAACTTGCAACCGGAAAAAATAAATTGCGCCGTCTGCAGCCGTTGGGGGGAAAAAAAAATCAAACATTCTCTTTTTTTCCCACAGCGGCGGTACGAGGAAATTTTCGGCTGTTCTTTGGAGACAATATATTTGAAAAAAAAGTTTCGAAGTTTGCATTTCCATTGGCATATATATATACCCCTGGCATATATTTATATATATATATATATTATATATATATGTCTTACAAGTTCGTACTGTATAAATATATATATATATATGTCTTACAAGCTCGTACTGCTTCGCTATTATCGTCCCAGTGGACGACGTCGGTGCGGACTGGTCACTGCAGAGCTAGGCGCACCTGGTTTGGTTCTTTTTCTCCCGTCCCCGATTCATGTTTACCCTGTGTGCAGCACCATCATGATGAGAGGATTTCTATTTTTGAGTTCCGGCAGTGGCCCCCCGCAGTCTCGAATACTATATACAGTATAATACACATCAAGTCCCGGAGGGACGGTTTTTTGTTGTATTCAATGTAAAGCCGATGCTCGCAGGTAGGGCGACGAACTCGCGTAGAAGTCGCGGTGGAGAGGTCCTCAGGCGAGGGTCCCTTCCTTGTAGCCGTCGTTATGGCCGACATGAGCAGAGAGCAGGGTATCTTTCTCGTATTTATTTCGCAAGGCATTGCACACCCGAGAGGATCATGTTTACTACTAATAATGTAGAGTAACACCGCATGGGCACCACAAGGACCGTACCTGATCGGGTCGATTATGGAGGTCCTCTTAGTCAGCTTGATGAGGGGAGAGGTCAACACAGTTCATGCTGCGGAACTCTTAATACCCGATATCTTGGCCGGTGAGAGCTTTCCTTCAGTGTTGGGGATTGGGATTGAATTGCCCTGAAAATATCGAAATATTTTGGAAAATCTCGATATATATTGAGTTGGCGGTTTTGACGGCCAATCTTTAAATCTAGATTGAGGATCGAAGATTTGGTTGATTCAATCTTTCCATCTCAATATTTTGGACTTCGCAGAAATAACGCCTTACTATATCACTGGAAACCCCTTGAAAACGTGTAGGGAATGTAGACTAGACCTTTTACGTAGCAAAAGCTACCTAGGCCGGATCTTATGCATTTTGTTTTTCGGTGATTATATGACTGTTTACGGAGGCTTCGGGGTATCTGGTCCCATATCTGATCAGATTTGTATCCAATTCATGTCTTATGGGGCCTGGTTGGTGGGAAAAATGTTCCTCCGAAACTTTATTACTCCTGAAATTCCATGAATTGTTTTGTTTTGGCAGCCTTTCTTGATCAACTCTGAAAGTAAGTGATAAAATTTGGCTTTGCACAAGACCTCGGTGGCATCATACAATTTTGTTTAGGTTACAATTTTGTTTAGGTTATGAACTGGGTTCATGACGGGTCACGACGCTACATGCTTGGTTACTCTTGTACACAGCTGGGCTCCAACATTTGTGCATCGGCCACCACGAAGAGGAAGGGCATCAGTACCTTATCCACCATCGGGTCCCTTGCGGCCGCCCAACTGCATCTATCTATCTGCTCTACGCAAAACAACTTTGGAAATGAATAGGACGAGACTACAGCAGCAGTATCAAAACAATCAAACAGTATTTTTCTTTACTGCGACCGCCGCACACAGCTCATCATGCTCCGCGAAAGCGAGGGCTCCTTGCTGGTCCAGCGACTAGCAAACCCCTTACGCAGCTCCTCAGGGGGTTCCACATTCCGCTGCTCCCTTCGAGGAGCTGGTAGTGAAGGTTGATCGCCCAACCCGGCGTGAGCGACTCTCAATTCGTGTCGTGGTCCACGTGGAGTTCAAAATGTCGGTTGTGTTCTGTTTTTTTAGTTCTCCCATGAAATAAACCCAAAATCACGATATATATGACGGCACATGGCGCACCGACCTGGTGTGGCTTTTTGCCGTAGGAAAATCCGACTTCCTGCCTTTTTCAATCACTCAAAAATAAATGCGTAAGACCAAGCCTTAGAAACTCGATTTCCACTACATTCTCTCACAGTAAACCTGATTTATTTCTTCTTGCGAGTAAGTCAGGAACCCCGATGCAGACTCGGAGTATCCAAGTTTTACCTCCGACTTTTCGGTACCGGACTCAGTATATACATAGATCGCATTGCTCTCATCGTTCCTTCCTGGTTGTTTTTTAAGTGAGTGAGTTGTACAGGTTCTTGAACAGAACATACATGAGATATTCCCTTTTTTTTCCTCTTTTTTCAGGGGATGAAGGCGCGAATCGAACCACGGACCTCGCTCTTCTTCATAATCTCACACCCTGCCTGCGACGCCAATGTAGGGAGTGTAGACTAAAAACGGTACGGAACAAAAGCTGCTCGATTTTATGGCTTATAAACTCGATTTCCACCACAAACGCACCTATCTCTTCGCCTATCTATCTATCTCCTATGCCCTACACCCACAGAAACCAGCAGTGCCCAGGCACACTCAATGATCATGCAGATGTATGGATACCTGGTACCAGGTATATGTTTATTTTGCTCCCTAGCTGTGACGATTTTTGCTTGGTGTCGTGTTTCATGTGTCCGGGATGTGGGGAGTATAGTGGGATAGTGAGAGGTCAGTATACAATAATACCAAGTCGCATGGGGTACCAGCAGCAAATTATTGATACTGAATAAAAATTTGATATTTATTTGCACCAACCAGATATTATGCTAGAAGCTGCGCCGTGGGTGGTGTTCTGGTACGTGTGTGCCTTGCGCTCTTGGGCTCCCGCGGGGTGCCTATTTTATACCGTACTGATGACTGATAACTTGTTATCAAAGTTTGTTTGATGTCTGCTGATGCTTGTTCAGATGAAATGCTACACCCTGCTGTACACCTTTCCGTGAAATACTGAGGATGGATGCATAAAATATTGCGACTCGTGCATACTGTAGTAGTTAGTGGTAATATAGTATATTTTTGCCGAATTGGGATCTGGTGCATTTTGAGCATACAGCGGCATACATGTCGCAGAATACTCCAGGAACCACGAGTGTAAAACATCAAAATACCTTCAAGTTCAGGGCACTGAAGGTCAAGATGGAGATCGAGATTGAGATTGCCTCTCATCGCCAAGATTGCGAAAATATCAAGATTGCCCTTTTTCGGGCAACCTTTTTCAAGAATTGATCGGCACTGTTTTCGGAGGCAATCCCCAATACAGGCTTTCATGCATGACGGTGAGAGGTGTCCTTACTCGTTTGCGACATTGCCCCCCCGCTATATTCGCCTTTGTGGCGTTATCTGGAGGGTGATTTGTCTAGGAACAACGTCACGGACTATCGGACCGACCTGGACACAACAACTGTTGTCATGCTTGCATACACTCCGTAGTAGTAGTAGTATGTAACTGCTGTCATGTTGAGTAAATACGAGTGTTGAGTACCACCCGGGAGATGCATACATGACTAGGGTTGCATGCTGCTGACAGCGTATGAATGCTGGAGTTAGTGTGGGGGTTCCAAATATTGTTCTCAACGAAGTAGTTCCGTGTGGCCACACGTACGTCCTGTGCACCCCTCGTGGGTGCTGTTCTGACACACCACAAGGCAGTCGATATTTTCGAAAACGGCTAATAAAAAAAAAGTCCACATCATGTAAAAAAAATCCACATCATGTCATCAACCATGTACTCCGTTTTTTCATGGAGGGGGTACTCGCGTTTTCTCGCACAAATTCTAAAATAGTGTATGGTTGTGGAGGATGGGCGTGATGTGTCACGTCGGTGAACGTTCCATTAGTTGGGCACAACAGCGTATTGAACTGTTCCTTGCCTCGGACATTCTCACCAGAATGCCGGTTAGAGTGAGTTGCCCTTAGGTTGTGCCAGACACACACGTACGTGTGTGTATGTACTGCGAGCATCTAATCTGATGTTGTTGCTGCTGCTCTCGTCACCGTTGTCAACTTTCTCTGCCTACAGTTGGGTCGACTGTGCTTACCATTTTGTGATTGTATACCAGGGTGTGTATGTATCGCCGAGCATCTGATAACTTGCTTTTGGCTGTCTCAATATTGTGCTCGGCTATCGCCTACTTGACGCTTCCGTTCCCCGAGAGAAGAGACGGGAGACGCAGGTGGTTGGGTTGTCGCGATTTGCAGACCTTTTCGGGTTCTGTGTGCGGCGATCATTTCGTGGCTTTTGGGGAATCTCGTCGGCACGGTACTCGATGTTGAATTCAAGGCTGTACCCTCGGAGTCGTACCCGTTATTTCTTGATTTGAGTTTTTTTCTGCAAGACCCAAATTTGTTACATATTTCTACCCTGTCTACCTGGTACGAAATACCTGGTAAGACTCAATTTTAGGTCAAGCCTCGCCTGGATGGTCCATTTTTGGTAAGGGTATTGGTTTCCTTTGGAATAGATCCGCAAGCGTCTCGAATTCACGAGTTGGCGGTGTTCCCGTCGATGGTAGGACTTTATGTGCGCGAGGTTTACGGACTCTTCCCGGGTGTTGGGTGATAATCGTACTTGATATACCACAGGTGATAAATGTGAGTAGACGCTATAGGGACCTCGCCACGGTATCAGCAGCTTTTGGTTGGGACAATCCGAGTCCTGGTATACATGGGGTACGGTTTAACTCCTTTAGAACCGCAGTCCCGTTTAGGGGACAAACTACTTGAAATTTGAGTGGTTTGTCCCCACATATGGGACTGCGGTTCTAAAGGGGTTAAGTATGCTATTTTTGTCCGGCCTGTTTGTCTGCACGCTTGGTTAGGTTTCGGCGTGGCAGATGAAAAGCGGTTTGCAAATTGTCCAGGGCGTGTTGTACAAAATTGTTCGGTATCTATCTGCTGTTTTTGCGACGTGGGGAACACCGGCGATGGTGTCGACAGCTAATCGAGCTTGTCTTCCGAACAGCAAAAAATTGTAGTGTCGTGCATCTCTGGGCTAAAACTCTAGTGTTACGTGCTAGCTCGTAAAACGGCAAGAAGAGAGAGGCCCAATAATTTGTTTGATCGCTCTATGCATTGCCAGCGTGTTGTGCATGGTAGAGTGTGCGCGTTCTGGTGCTGAATTTCCTCGAGGCGGGTGCGGCGTCGTTGGGTTCTTTGGGTATTCGAGTATCTGTGGCAACTGGCATATCGCCTTGTTTACAAATAAATACGGGTGCTTGGTCACTGTGCGAGGTCTCTGGTGGGCCGAATATATATATATATGAAGACTGTTCGCTCGATTGTGGTGCGGGCTACGGCTGTGTTGGCCGCCATATGACGTACCGGTAACAGCACTGTGCGAACCAATTAATTAAGTGGTCCATCATCGAGAGAGCGTTTTTAAATTCGATCCCTGCGGCTGAACTTGGTACCGGTTTGTACTCTACCACGTCTACCGATATGGTTTAGAAACGGCCGCTCGACAGGTACAGTGGCCTGTCTGAGGCTTTGGTCGATAATAATCTGTGTTTCGTCGTCGACAAGCTTGGCATTTATACCACCGATTCAATAATTACCACGTCGCTGCTTACGATTATTGACCTCCACTATTTCTGGCAGATGTTGTCGTACGTTGGTCTGAATGCCAACCGATATGCTTCGAAATGGCCGCTCGACAGGTGTGTGGCCTGTCAGGAGCTTTGGTCGATGGTGTTCTTTCTTTTTCAAGCTTGGCATGTATCGCACCGATCTATTAATAGCACGTCTCGGCTTACGATTGGCCACCACTATTTCGGGCAGATTTTGTCGTAAGTTGATCTGAAGTCCACCTGAACGTACGTGGTGGTGGTAGGCGTGCGGAGTTAACCCAACGAGAAATTTCAGCACTACTAATTCGTCACGAAGTGTACTTCGTTTTCGGACGTGTTCCGGGATGTGCGATTTGAATAACAGTCCCCGTCTTGTACTGGATAGTAAGGTATTGTCGTTTTTGTTTCCTTCTGGGGTGGTAATCGTGCGCTTGCGTTCTTATTGCAATCTACGTGCATCCCATACTCCACTGCTTGTGCTGAGCGGAATTTTTCTTGATAAACTGACATGAAACGCTCGTCGCCCCCACCAAAACTGATTTATCGATAATAAAAAGATTTTTGTCGCTGCCAGTAGCTAGCTGTGTACTGGTTCCAAGTTATCCAGTTTGTCGGCAAAAATATGAGATTATGGTCTGGGGGGCAGCGCGGTGTGCAACGTGGGGTGGTCTGGTGCATTCCGACAGTTTGGTGCGAGAGACGGCTCAGCTATTGCTAGTTCTTGCTGGTGCTCAAACGAGAACACTCGGGACAAGAGTGTGCAGAACTACGTGTAGTTCACCTGGTTTGTGTCCCACTATAAAGTCATAAGACTGCGGTGAGATAGCCCGGTGAGTTAACATGTTCGATGTATCCTGCATTGAATAGAGGTGCCTTAGTGCCCCATGATCTGTTACACAAACGAAATGTCGGCCGCACAGATACGGCCTCTCCAGTGTTGTATCGCACTACAACCGTATAACATTCCTCTAGTGCCGCAGAGTAGGTGGCACTGGCTGTCATCAAGGCGGTGACGGAAGCATGCAATGATCACTAGGTTTTACCTTCCTGTTGTTGTTGGGCAAGGAATGCCCCCGCGCCTGCTTCAGAGGCGTCGACGTGCATCACAACCTATTTATTTTAGAAAATCCTGGCGCTCTGTGGCACCGGTTATTGGGTGAGTATTGCTTTCACTTTACCGTAGGCTTGATCTTGCTCTGGACCCTACCGTTTAGCAACCTCTTTCTTAGCGCGGACTATCAGCGGAGCATAGATTCCGGCGATATTAATTGTAAACTTCCTGACAAAGTTCACAATGCATGACTAGTACTGATCTCAGTTGTTTGATAGTCGTTGGTGTCGGCAAGCAAGTCGGATACAGCTCTTATAATATGCGGTCCTCACCGAGTCGAATTTCATGTGTGTACGTGTCCAAAGCGTTAACCATCTCGGGGGCTAAACTGTGCCTTTGGTGGTTCCAGAGTGAGGCCGGCTGTTTGTACTGCTTGGAATATGTTTCCAGTGGTTGGAAGTGGCCTCCCCAAGACTAAGTGGTTGAACAACATGCATATATATACAGCAGTAGTAGTCGTCCATGTGCCTGCCTTTCGTGTTTTCTTTCCCCCCCGCCCGTGATTATCGCTTTTTTGTCCCTTCTTTTTTTTCATTGTGCTTTCATTACCGTTTGTACCTCTTTGTGTCTTTGTTAGTATGGTCCGTTTTGCCTTTTTTTTGCGTTTTGCTATCTGCGTCTGTTTTTGTTTTGTTTTGTTTTTTTTGCTTAGCTTCATTTTCTTTTTTAGGTTTTTTGTCTGCTATTAATAGTCTCCTTTTTGCTTCCCTGGTGTCCGCAGAGGTGGAGCGCGTATGCTTGTTTTTTGTTTTTGCCTCTGTTTTTACTTGAGGTATTTCCAGATTTAGTATTGGAGCCTGTCCTGCGACCACGGACTGCATTGAATTGTGAGTTAATTAATGTGAGAACAACAATAACAACAACAACAACAACAACAACCAAAGAGACCAACTGCTCTTCGGACCAAAATGTGCGAAAGCAATAATAATAATAGATACATTATGCGCGAGAAGAGGAAGAAGAGCGCGTTTTCGTTTGCAATACTGAATGGCAGCCGTTTAAAGACCCATCTTTTTCCCGTTCTGCGTGACGGAAGCACTTTTGTTTTGTTCGCTGGCAGTACCTGCGTTTTGAGCGATGTATACGTATAACTTCCGTTCCCCTCGCTGCCTCGGCAAGGAATGCTGCGAGGCATGCCCTATCAGGCTAATAATAGCGAGTGGGGTAGGTCTTTCTGGCGGGTGTAAGGCCGGACTCACCCTCAAGGAGTGATACCTTCTTGCTGCTGCCTGTGGCCGCGAGGCTCAGGCGGCAGTAGAGTTGGGTCGTACGTGGTGCGTCAGGCACGGAGACCTACGATTCGCGCGTCTTTTTAGGCAGCTGCGGCAGAGCAGCAATGCTCAATCGGGGTGTCCGTGCGCGGAGGCAGGCGCCACCACAGGCCACACTACGGCACAGTCTATTGCGCCGGTAGGAGGCTGGATTCGACGACGAGGGAGAAGGGAGACTCAGCGTCGACGTGCGGGGAAGAGACGGATTGACCTCCCCCTGCGCGAGAATTTTTATTTCCCAGATCAGAACCGCAAGTGCGAGGAGCATTTTGTTTTTCAGGATGACGGAGAAAGGGAAACGACTGGAAGGGAATGACAACGAGTGCGGGCAAAGGAGCGGGTGGATTGGGCCAAGGCGATGAGGCGGCCATAAAGAGCGGCAGCAAGACGGTGCACGGAGACCAATGATCTGTGCGCACACTATCATCACGAGAGAAGCACTATCATCACGAGAGAAGCAGTCATAGTTTGTTGTTTCCTGGTATTGTTTTTCACGAGGCTGAATAGTATCTACTGGTACTCGTCACTGGTCTTTGTAGTTTAACGAGTTGTATACCCTTCATGGGGAATAACCTACGCAATTACCAGGGACGTGGTATCATAACTGTGCTACACCTTTTCGTGTCAGACAGTCCAGGAAGAGATGGCGATCGTTGATATTCGTGTGGTAGTAAGGTTCGATTGCTCCTTTTTTCACTGCATATCCGCGAGTCTTCACTCTGACAGCACTCTAGATAGCAGGCAGGTGTGTTCCTCTTTCGTTTTCACGACTACCGTGCGTTTCGTACGGTGCAGGCAGGACTTCAGACAGCATCCGCTGTAGTCAGCAGCCACGAGTTGGTTAGTGGTGGGAACGGGGGTACTCTTCTATATTATAGTTGAGAGGATATACCCGCGGCCATGTTAGTTCAGTTTTGCACATTGGTTTTATCTTGTGTGCGCTTTTTCCGTCTCGTGTATTTTGAGGCAGCCGAATTTTCGTTTTTTTTGTTTTTCGGATCTTCCTAGGGCTCCAGCACCTTTGTGTGACCACGGACTCCTTCGTCAGAGAGTTAATGTGAGAACAACAACAACAACAACAACAACAACAACAACAACAACAACAACAACAACAATATACTATATAGAACGTGCTCCTCCGACCGCGTCAATGTGACTCCAAACATTTTTTTGGCATCGGCCATGACTTTCAGACCAGACTTTTATGGGTTTTATACCAGGTACCTGTCTACGCAGAAACGTGGGGTGCCGTCTGATTTTGCTACGACGGTGACTGCAGACCCCCACGGACTACGGCGTTGTTCAATAAATCTATTTTCTTCCATCTGGTTTACCAGGTATGCACTTACTTACCGATGGTCTCCTGGACGCCTGGATTCGCACGATTAGGGGCTCGAACGACGGGACGTGTCCCGGGTTCAAGTGGAAATTGTGCTTTGGCTATTATTGCACACTTCTTACCGAGCTCGCGGGGTGACAAAGAAAATAGGCTTCGGTATTTCGTGCATAAATCTAACACCTACTCGCATTCGTCAAGTAAGTGAGAACGTGGTCTTATTAAACGCGTTAGTAAGTATCATCCACGCACTTCGTGGCGTGTGGGTTCAGTTGTCTTGAAGTTGGTTTGGACGGCACTATTTACCATCTTGGTGGGGACCGCCGAGTTTGGCACGATGCTTCCCTGTACCGTATTTCGCTTCCAGTATACGTATTGGTGGGACGAGTTGGCGATTTGTATAGGTGCCGACTTATCAGCAGCGGCCCACTGACAAACGGTACGGGCTACTATCACGTATCAAGTGTTGAAAAGCATCAAGTACTTAAAGTCTTCAGGCGATTCAATATCTTAAAGCGTTACGATTCTGCGGTTCAATGAGTGCCGCCGTGCTTTTCGTCCGTTCTTGTGCTGATACGACCTGGACGGCCGATTCATTCTGTGGGGGGACGTTGTGGGACAGAGCATTAGATTTTCAAAAATCCTGGCACGAGTTCTACGTTAGTACCAACTGCCACTACGGAGCACTGGGCTTCTGCTGCAGTGTTCTCGGGGCGTACGGTCAAGTTTGTCCTACGGTGATATGCTTTGATCTTGACTTTATAACTTTTTAATCTAAAAAAATTGCTCTGTGCTCCAGTCGAGTGCTGCGCCAAACGTGCCCATGATGGTGCTGTCCCGCAGGATAATATCATGTCAGGCCCTGAAAAGGGCGGTACGAGCGCCTTAACGGGAAGAGTCATACCAGGTATCTCCAAAATTCAACCCAAAACGAACGCACCCTAATGTTTTGAGAAGCGAACCATCAGCACTACTGAGGTTGATCGCTCCCGATGGCACCGCAAAAATTTCAGTTCTTCTAGATGTTGGGTGCGTCTGTACGAAATTTACATATATTATGCATGGTACGCCCGACGACGTGTCTATATGGTGACGTCTTGCGCCAGGTTGTTATTTGAGTACGTTTACCAAACTGGGAGAAGGGATCCTTGGGGATATTTTCGACTTGAAAAATGTGTAGCGAGGCCTGCACTTTAGTCTTCGGAATCGTCGTCCGCAACTACTGAGCAATTTCCTGGTTCGATGCAATCGCGGCGCAGCCGCGTTTATGGCGAGTTTTGGCCCGTTTTGGCTCCGGGTTTGAGGTCAGGGTGAGGGTACAGGGGCCAGGGGGTGGGTTGGGTCTTCGCCCGTACCTTGATCCCAACAGGAATCAAATCACCTGAACACCCTACCAACCTAAAGATCCCTTCTTCCAGATTGTTAAAGGTCCTCAGTTATTTACTCTGTCTGGCGTCTGGTCGTACGCGCCTTGACCTCGACTTACTTGAGAGTGATGGATAATCGGGGATACGCGCCCAATGCGGGCGCGTGGAAGCCTTTGAAGTGCGTTTCCTTGTTCGCGATGCGCGATGATGAAGTATGATGTTGACTATTTCCATTCAGATGTCGGGACTCGGCAAAAACCTACAAGAATTGAGGGGCCATGAAAGGTGAAGACGTATCTTCTCGACGTTGACGACTCTTCTCGACCTCGCTGTTGGTTTCTACTGCTCACCCTATTCGTTGTACTACCGACCTACTGCTGCTGTAGTTGAAGATCGCCGCCGAACGGTCGCTTCTGCTGCAGTGTTCGACTGGGTGTCTACATGCACTCGTCCTGCACGCTTACTCGCCAGAGGGGGTGTTGCTCGCTGCTTGTTTGGCAACTTTTCTTCCTCTCCTCTTTTTGCCAAAGATACCGACGTTTGTTACGGTTGCGTTAGCTGGTTTCCGCAACCGTTTGTACCACACGCTCAGTAAGTCTAGCATCGTCACTCCAGCGTCCTAGCTGATAGACGGGTCTTGTTGAAAACTTGGCATATGGAATGGCAACTCTAAATTTCCATAAAATTGCCAACGAAGCGCTTGGCTTGGGGAATGAACATCCACAACAAAAGTAGGCAAAACATTTGCTAAAATTGGCAAATCCAAATTTCCAAAATCTTACCAATTTGGCAAGTTTTTTTACAAAAACGTGTCAACGACCCCCAGCTGCCTCGTCGCAACCTACCGAGTAGCAGAGGGAGGGTAATCGACTGAATTCTAGTCAATGGTTGCGTCAGAAGCACCCTGGGGTGCACGCAAGGGGATGCGTGATCGAACGCTAGACATGAGCTCAGGAACGTCCTCTTGAGGAGATCCGACGAGAGAGTACCAGAGGGGAAGAGAATGTCAGACTTTGACATCGGGATTCTCACGTGTTTTACGGACGTCGAGGTGGGGATCGTAGTCGTGGCATCATTCTTTGCAGCAATGGTCAAGATCGTTATGGTTGCATCGTTGGTTGCGGCAGTGATCGTAATCGCCATCGACAAGCTACGGGGAGCTACAGGGGCTGTCGTCGTGGCTATCTGTGCTGCTTCGCCTGGTGGATTGGCTCTGCTAGTGCTGTCTGGGCTACTCGGTGTGCGGATGGGGGTGGTCGCGGGCGCAGATTGAGAGCGAACAAAAACAGGTTCGTTCGCGGTTCGTGGGGTCTGCGCGGGGCACGGGTTGAAAGAGTTCGCCTCTCTCACCTGATCCACTTGATGTTGACTTACCCCAACTTGCGCTCCACCAGGTAGACACACCATCTGCAGTACCTATGGCGCCGGGGTGGTGCCCTCCAGCATGCACCGTGAGAGGTGCGCTGCTGTCGTGATCGTTCCTGGATCAGTCGCCCGTAGCGATCTCTGCGGTGACGTTGCTGCCTCCTGTTGTTTCGCCCTATAGCGCGATTTGTTTAGAGAGACGCGCTGCGATGCATGGTTCACGTTTTTCACGGTCACTATTTATTTGTCAAGCAATGGTGGTCACCAATGTAAAGCCGATGCTCGCAGCGAGAGGGGTGAAGGCGCGGAGACGTCACCATGAAGGTTGTCACGAAGCGAGGACCCTTTGTAGCTGTCGTTTCAGCCGACGTGAGCCGAGCGGAGTTCTTTCTCGTATTTAGCAAGGAGTTTGCCAGACCCAAGAGGGTCAAGGATATTAAAGTACGTAACGCCGCAGAGGGTCACAAGGACCGCACCTGATCGGGTCGACTCCGGAGCTCAGCTTGGGGGGGTATAGGCTGCGGACCTCTGTCAAACCCGGTGTCTAGTTCGGGGTGGGATCTTTCATGCATGCCTTTGAGAGGTGTCCTTCCTTGTAAGCGTGTTCCGAGGTCTACGACCGATACGTACGTTTTACCCTGTCGGTGACAGTAATGTTCTTCTTTATGTACAGTCAAAAACACGGCAGTAGTATGATTTTTGTGGCAGTACTGAGACACTGGAGAGGCGTGTTACAAACTCGTACTCGTACTGCGTAGTATAAAGGCGTCGTTTCCCGTACAGTACTTGAGTGCCTGTTAGTGTTGTTGTTTGTTGTTACTGTCTTCACATTAACTCATCGCCACAATACAATGCAGCCCGTGGTCGCAGGACAGGCTCCATTGACTCTGTAGTGGAAGAAGTACCTCGGTAAAAATAAAGCACGCAAATTAGAGTACACATGATACCAGTATCTGACAAACATTAATAGGGAGGTCCGCGCACGTACGTATCAGGTACATGCGGTACGCTGTACGAGTCGCAACAGAAACCGAGAAGAACACATGCTACCCAGAAAAAGTAGACGGGATGAAAAATAACGACTCGACCTCGACAAATCCAAAATAAAATCGGAAAAAATCTCAAATCCAAAGGGGAAGAGAGAGAAAAAAATGTTCGAGTCAGGCAACGAAGCAATAGAAAGCAAGGAATCAAGAAGGGAAACACACAAGAGAAGGCGCATTTTATGGCAGACTGCAGGCTCGCACGCTACGCGAGAGATGAAGAACAGAGATTCTGATAAGAACAAAAATACAAACATACGTACTCCGCCACTATGAACACTAGGGAAGCAAAAGGAGACTAGAAGACAAAAAAAGAAAAGGAAGACGAAGCTAAGCAAAAAACAAAAGCAAATAGCTTAAAAGCAAAACGGAAGATACAAACAGAGACACAAAGAGGTACAAACGGGAACGAAGGAAGGATGAAAAGAAGGGACAGAAAGCGAAAAAAACGGGCGAGGGGGAAAGATATACGAACGGCAGGAACTGGTGTCTACAGATAGATACGCAAAGTTGCCCGGGTGGCACCATGCTAGTTACTAGGATCCCAAAGAAAGGAGCGCATCATGACGATGATGGTTGTTGTTGTTGTTGTTGTTGTTGCTGTTGTTGTTCTCACATTAACTTATCACCACAATACAACGCAGCAGTCCGTGGTCGCAGGGGGGGCTCCAATAACTTTGGAGTGTGTGGAAGGAATACCTCGGTAAAACAATACAACAACAAACAAAAAGTAGTACACACGATAACTGAAGAACATCTATATACTTCAGACAAATACATGAAAAAAGGAGGTCCGCGCGCGTACGTATCAGATGCATGCGGTACGCTGTACAAGTCGCCACAGAAACCGGGAAGACCACATACTACCCAGAAACAATAGGCTTGATGAAAAAACACAACTCGACGTTGAAAAATCGAAACCAAAAATCGAAAAAAACACACACATCCAAGAGGCAAGAGAGAGGAAAAAGTTCAAGTCAGGCAAGGAAGCAATAAAAAGCAAGAAATCAAGAAAGTACACACAAGAGAATGCGCAATTTTTCGCAGATTTCAGGCTCGCACGCCTCGCGAGGGGTTTGAAACAGAGGCAAAAACAATAAAACAAGCATAGTATACGCACTCCACCACAAAGGACACCAGGGAAGCAAAAAAGAGACTACTAACAGCAGACCAAAAACATAAAAAGAACATGAAGATTTAAGCGAAGCAAAAAAACAAAAGAAGATAGCAAAAAAGAAAAAAAGAAAAACGGAAGATACAAACAGAGACACAAAGAGGTACAAAAGGGAAAGAAAGAAAGATAAAAAAGAAGGGACAGGGACAAACACGGGCGGGGGCGAACTAAAATACGAAAGACAGGCACTGGAGCATACAGACACGCAAAGTTGCTCAGGTGGCACCATGCTAGTTATTTGAATTCCAAAGAAGGGGTTGCACCATAACGATGATGGCCATACCCAGGCTTCAGTCTTTTGGGCACACCGCTTCCCCCCCCGTCCCCCCATTCCCCCTCGTGCCCCTTTCGCCCCCCCCTCTTCCCTGCCATTTCGCGCACGCGCGTTGGCGTCAACGGTTGTGGTCGTGGGTGCAGCTATCCTATGCCGTTCTGCCGATACCTCCTTCTCATCATCCTTATGTAATTTCCGCATGAAGGCCTCCGCCCCTTCTTCCACCCCTCGAAACCACCTGCCGGTTTTCTGTGCTGCCTCGCGCCACCTTTCGAGGTTGATGCCGAACTCCTTGAGGTCCTCCTCAAGGTACCTCATCCAGTCCCACTCCTGTCCTTCGGAGTAACCCTTACCCCCAACCATCGCCCCAAACATTACCCGCTTCGGCAGACGCTCCTCTCCCGTGCGTGACACAAAGCCCGCAAACACGAGCTTACGTCTGCGTACCGTCGTCTCACCGCTCTTAGAGTTTGGCCTTAGAAGCGCACTAGCATAGGATAGAATTTGGTCTTCGCGCTTTCGTTTTTTCCAGCCGATGCATCGGAGGAGCATCTTGTGTTGGACCTTCCGTAACCTACAGTAATCAGGCTTGCTCGGGCTGCAAGTAACGCAGCCGTAGAGCAACGTTTCGATCACCTCGGCTCTCAGCATCCCCACCTTCAGGCGTAGGCGTACGCCCGGGTGGTCATAGAGTTCAATCTTGTACTGCCCGAAGCACGCCCATGCCCTCTGGAGTCGACGCGTTACCTCGACTCTTCTGCTCGTCCAATCTGCGCTGATAGCCCCGCTCAAATGCACAAACTCGGTCGTTTGTTCGTACACTTCGCCAGCTGCGGTGACGGTGAACGGCACGTTCCCCCCTCTTTCTTTTGCAGACACAATATCTCCTTCTTGACGTATACGATATCAGGTATAGGTACAACTTAACTAGTTTTACAGTTTTTAAGATCGATAGCTCTTAGCAAACAGACCACCAACTGATAGACAGCTCTTCGCCAAAAAAGGCTCTTCCTTTTTGCAAACAGCCTACACACTCCTTTTTCTGCAAAACAAAACAGCCAACTGACAACCAACCGATCGATGTTAGACCAGCTCTTCGCACACAGCCCTCCGAAGCGGCCCAATCGAGCCCACCACTGACGACGGAGGCACTACAGACTTTCCTGAAGTTTTTAATTGTTTGATCCGTTTTTTTCACCTCCGCTCCCGCTTCGATCTCGACTACTTACACCGGAGGTGGTTCGGCTCGCCGCCCGGCACCCAAAAAAGGCGTCTCGCCTTCGAAGAACGGCGTAGTAGGTGCAGCCGTCGGCGGCCAAGCTGCTGCTGTCGATGGCGAACCTGCTGCTACTGGGGCCCAAGGAGCTGCAACCCCAGCCTCTCCCTTCTCCACGCCCCCTGAGCTCACGTCCCCCTCGTCGAGAGGTACGTGGTCCTCACCCTCCAGCAAAGGGGCAGCAGCCACGAAGACCGACCTGGTGCCCGCTGATATCTGCGACCGGTGCACGGGCCAGCACCCACGAGGCGTTCTACGATATAGGTTCATCCTAATTTTTCTGAGGCACCTCGCTAGAGGAGCTCCAAATAATCCACCCGAAAACTCTCTCAGCAAAAATCAAGTTGCACATCTCGAGAATATTTCCATGGCCCAAGTATAATATATATACTAAAACGTCATTTTTGTTTAACAAGATTGCCATTGCAAAGGATTGTGGGTTATTGGGCCCCGTCACTCAGAAAATATATATGGCGGAAATGTGCTACCTCTATTATCGTAGAACGCGTCCTATACACGTGGTCGGAGGAACGTGGCCTTCGCGAGCTGCAAGGGGCTTATCCTGTACTGGGCAGTCGAATGTGAGTTCGGTGCTCCCCCCATGAAGCAAGGAACTCTATCATACTCCCTCAAGGCTACTGACGGTGGTGTCTGTCCTAGGACCGTTGTTGCATCCTTTTTGTTTCCACCACATGTTTTTTCGGGTATAAACCGAAAATCAGGTATTCAATACCTGGCCTCTGTTTTGCTCGTCCAATATGAGTTACATACGATAAACAAGAAAAAACACACCTCGGGAGCCCTGCTATTGGCCAGGTTGGTTGGCATCGTATCTGATTTTGACTCGAAAACTCCAAGGTATACGTGACTTTGTTTACACTGTCTCGCTTTCAACTGACTTCGCCCAAATTTGAAGTAATCTGAAAGACCATAGGTATACTCTTTATTCTCTCCGTAAGTATGTGTCTGCGCTCCCTCGGTTGAAATTCTTCTGTATTCACGTGTAACCTCTGTTGTGCTCGAACGTCGTACCTGGTACGTGAGTACGTATTTACTGTACATACATACATACCTACATACATACATACCTACATACATACATACATACATACATACATACATACATACATACATACATACATACATACATACATACATACATACATACATACATACATACATACATACATACATACATACATACATACATACATAGAACTACATACTTAGATCACAACCCCTGAGCGTGCTCGGTTGGTGCATCCCTGGCCTCTCAGAGCTCCCACTTCGAAACCGCCTCCTTTCATTATATGCCGGACCTTTCCAGCAGTTCTTTGTTTTCTCGGTCCTTTCTTCCATTTTTCTTCTTTCGTTTCGTGTGCGTGCGTGTTCTCCGAGCACGGTATCGCGGGAGGACCCGGCACCGTCGCGGGTGTCAGCGGGTGCTGGCGGGTAGAGGGGGGGTTGCAAGGAGCGCGGTCGCTGCTTTCGTGCCTAGGCGTCGCGTGTGCCTCGAGACATGAGGGATGCATGAACGGGCTTTGTCTGGCTTCGATTGATTATTGTTGATAGAGTATGTACGAGTTGTGAAGGTCGTTCGGGAGGGCAAGATAATATTCAAGCGGTGCTTATTTTTGCGACCACGATGAAGTTGAAAGAAGAAGGTGTGCAGTTTGAACACCAACGTTATCGAGCTGGCGAACGACGGCCACGGTGAGCACCGGGCTTCACGCGAGGTGGGCGACGGGGCTGATTGTGGCAGAGAGTGATAAAAGCTTTCCCCGGAGCGAATCGGTAGCGAGGTGGTCGCGAGAGGGGCGGGCGGCGTACGAGGCTGAGAGAGAAGCTAATGTGCGATTTTTTTCTTTTCTTCTTTTCGACCGGGTGTAAGGTGTTCCACATGGCTGAAAAATATTACACGAGAGGGGACGGGGATTTTTTTTCCTTTCCGAGTTTTCGGTTTCATTTTCATTGTTTTCGCTGCTGTGCCGTGCTGTGCTTTCGCTTTCTTCGTACATACCGTAGTACAGACATAGAGCATATCGGAAGAAGAAAATAAGTACAGACAGTAGTACCCTACCTGGGGTATGTGCGTACGTACGACATCCGCGACGCGAAGCGTATCTGTGCCATCCAAGCTGACTTCGGAGCTCTTTTCTCCTGAAGCATGGCGGTGGGACTCTTGGCATTATCAAGTCGCCGGTTTGCAATTACGATCCTTGCAAAAACTAAACTCAATCGTGGACCTCTGTTCGCTTCGCATAATTTTATGTACTTTTTTCCTTCCTGAGCGAAGCGCCTTGTACATACATAGAACTACATACGTCGATCACAACCCCTGAGCGTGCTCGGTTGGTGCATCCCTAGCCTCTCAGAGCTCCCACTTCGAAACCGCCTCCTTTCATTACTTGCCGGACCTTTCCAGCAGTTCTTTGTTTTCTCGGTCCTTTCTTTCTTTTTTCTTCTTTCGTTTCGTGTGCGTGCGTGTTCTCCTAGCACGGCATCGCGGGAGGACCCGGCACCGTCGCGGGTGTCAGCGGGTGCTGGCGGGTAGAGGGGGGGTTGCAAGGAGCGCGGTCGCCGCTTTCGTGCCTAGGCGTCGCGTGTACCTCGACAGGAGGGATGCATGAACGGGCTTTGTCTGGCGTGGATTTTTGATTGTTGATAGAGTATGTACGAGTTATGAAGGTCGTTCGGGAGGGCAAGATAATGTTCAAGCGGTGCTTATTTTTGCGACCACGATGAAGTTGAAAGAGGGACGTGTGCAGTTTGAACACCAACGTTATCGAGCTGGCGAACGACGGCCACGGTGAGCACCGGGCTTCACGCGAGGCGGGCGACGGGGCTGATTGTGGCAGAGAGAGATAAAAGCTTTACCCGGAGCGAATCGGTAGCGAGGTGGTCGCGAGAGGGGCGGGCGGCGTACGAGGCTGAGAGAGAAGCTCATCTGTACGATTTTTTCTCTTCTTCTTTTCGACCGGGTGTAAGGTGTTCCAATCAGGCAGAAAAATATTACACGAGAGGGGACGGGGATATTTTTTCCTTTCCGAGTTTTCGGTTTCATTTTCATTGTCTTTGCTGCTGTGCCGTGCTGTGCTTTCGCTTTCTTCGTACATACAATACACAGACATAGAGCATATATATCGGAAGAAGAAAATAAGTACAGACAGTAGTACCTTACCTCGGGTGTATGTACTTACGTACGACATTCGCGACGCGAAGCGTATATATGGCATTCAAGCTGACGTCGGAGCTGTTTTTTCCTGAAGCATGGCGGCAGGACACTTGGCATTAATTATCAAGTCGCCGGTTTGCAGTTACGATCCTTGAAAAAACTAAACTCAATTGTGGACCCCTGTTCGCTTCGTCTAATTTTATGTACTTTTTTCCTTCCTGAGCGAGCGTAGCGGGCGGCGGAGGACGCCCTCGGAGCGAAGCGCCTTGTACATACATACATACATGCATACATACATACATACATACATACATACATACATACATACATACATACATACATACATACATACATACATACATACATACATACATACATACATACATACATACATACATACATACATACATACATACATACATACATACATACATACATACATACATACATACATACATACATACATACATACATACATACATACATACATACATACATACATACATACATACATACATACATACATACATACATACATACATACATACATACATACATACATACATACATACATACATACATACATACATACATACATACATACATACATACATACATACATACATACATACATACATACATACATACATACATACATACATACATACATACATACATACATACATACATACATACATACATACATACATACATACATACATACATACATACATACATACATACATACATACATACATACATACATACATACACACATACATACATACCAATATATATACATAAGCTGGTTTCACTTGTTCTTCTGTGGGATGTGCGATGTGCTTCAGCTAGTTGTTGTGATGTGTCCTCCGTTGTTTTCAATGGTCACAGCTGTCTTTACAGCACCATGGGCACACGACGTTTCGTCTGCACCACCCCGCGTCGAGGTCGTCTCAGGTTCGATACGGCAAGATAATTTCGTGCCCAGCAGGCGGTTCCGCGAGGACGGTCTTGATTCTGTCAACGGGGGGGGGGCGCCAGAGTAAATCCTCTGGGCGCTCCCCCCGTGGCGAAACAAACGCCGCCTACGGAATTACTCTCTACAGGCCCAAGTGGAGCCGGTGGTACATGTACCTTAAAGAAAACAAAACGGTGACACGCTTAATGTGCGTTGGGCGCAGTGTTATTTTTAATGGGGTTTCATGAGAAAAACACCGCTCGTGGCGCGTTCCCTCTTGTGCAGATGACTTTACCACCTGACCGTCCCGGGTCCCACAGTTTGTCCATTGCCTCCACGTTTCCGTCAGCCTCTTGACCCAACGTTGTAGATCCCGTTGGACTTCTCTTTCGAGCTTCGCGGCGTCCTTCCGCTAACGCATCGCTTTTCGCCTTCGTGTGACTCCGGGCCCATACGTGTCGTCCGGTTCCTTGCGTTTAGCTTATATTCTCCTTCCGGATAGCCGCTTATATATCGAGTGAGGCGTCGAAGTCTCGGTACGAAGTGCGGGGGCGATCGATCACCTTTTTGTTTTGCTGAATAGCTGCAGTTTCGATATTTCTCCCCGATTTGGGGTTGACACAGGCAATGACCTAGTCATTGACGTATGATATACATCTAAGACTATTCAGGGAGGGCTACGTGCTGGAGTAGCAGATCCACCGTATAAAATCGTCCAAAGCCGTGTACGAATCTTATAGGGTAGACCGTTGGGAATATACCCGTATCCGAATCTCATAAGGATGTACGTAGCGGTTTGGGGATATAGGCGTATGCGAATCGTATATATATGGTGTTGCACGTAGTATATATTCCAGCATGCGAATCTGATATGTTTCCACGCAGCGCTTTGACGTCCTTTTGTTACGGGAACGTGCCGGTAGCCAGTGCCTGAAGAGACGTCAGTTGTGGTCAACGTCTGGCCTGAAGTGTGTCCCCAACGAGGACCGCCCTCGCTCACTCGAGGTATCTCCCATCCTACTCACTTAATGATAAATAATGAGTAGATCATGAACTACAAGCAGTGTTCCCTCTCCAGCATCGGCATCCCTGTGTCTCTGACCAGCTTATATATCTGCACTACCTTGACATGAACAACGTTCAGTTATGAGTTCACACGTCATTGAACGCATCGTACATATAGAAGGTGGCTCGCCCTATAGCGTCTTGTTGGGTGCCGGCATTGTTTGAAGTTTTGAGCTGCCAAACTTGCTTGAGGCTTAGAGTGGCTACAGCACGTATGTGTTACCGTGTGACCCACCGTTGGGGTTTTTGCCTCGCAACTTAAGTCTTGACGCCTAGCTCCACAGCATATTTTCGGGAGCATCTGCGGTGCAGCGAAGCTGTGGATCGCAATATACTTTAGTCTTAATGGAAAGTCCGGTGGTGATTTGTTGTTTTCTCGCTGTATGTTTCGCTACTGCCTTGTGCGCCAAAGTAACATGCGCTACTGGAGGAACGCCAAGCACTGAGAAACCTGCAAACTATTAATACGAACTTCCAGGAAAAATCTACTCACGGACATGGCTATCAAAAAAACAAAAATCGTCTGTCAGGGGGATGGCGGGGGCCGCTTGCTCGGCCGACCTCTTGGGAATGGCCCTACCAAACGCCGTGTTTGCCGTGCGCAGCGCATGGCATGCTTCGCCGTTCCGCCTCGCTTCAGAGTGCTCGTTTAAACGTCGTTGCCGCTCTCCGAGTCTTGGAAACCACGCGCGACTTGGCGCATACCACCGAGATGTGCGCGGCCCACATGGTCGGGGGCGGTCGCTTCTCCGGTACATGTTTCGGAATGACGCACCCATCGCGCTCGGCATATTGCACGGAGGGTTTCTACAGTTCAATAGCAGCAAGTGAAGGTGGTGCCGTGTGACCACGGTGGGTGCGGGCTGTCTATTTAGGACTGGTGCTGCTCTGGTAGGGCGCTTGCTTTTGAGTCCTTGAGTTTCAGCCGGTGACAGCGAGTGGCCACCTCACTTGTTTCTTGCTGGCCGTATCTCTTTTAACGTTTCTCCACCGCGATATTCAGCGCTCTGGGATTAATCGTCACTCTGGGAATTTTCACCGCACTGAGCACATTCCCCGCCCTGGGATTGATTACCTGCTACTCTACAAGTACAACAATAAATGGTTTTGGGTACAGTTTTGAGAGAGGTACAGAACCGCGTGACCCAGCGGCATAGACGCCGTGCGAAGTGAAAAGGTTGAACGGAGGAACCCTGGTGTTTGTGGAGAGGTATTGTGTGGATAATAGGGTCCAGCACTATTCTTATCTACTATAATTCCTGGTTTATGAGCAAATAAGTGGGAAAATGTTGTGCACTACCCCCGTACCTTGGCACTAGTCAAAGGTGAGTGTCAGATGCGCCAGAAACTAGCGACCAACTGTCTAAAAAGGTGATACTCCCGCTGTAGTACGTACATAATATCAGGGTACATAGATGGGGCATATCGCCCTCTATAGGCACAGCAGTGCATGCATCAGGCGGCTCGACTTGTATGCGCTCCCTCGCGCCATGTTGTTGTCGGGTCAACATGTAATGTGTGGGACCACTGCCAGTCCCGTTTGAGGCGCAATCCGCTGAAAGTCTAGTAGTCTGCCCCCTTAACGGGATTTTCAATCTTCAAACAGGGAGGAGGCAGTGTGGCCTACAGAGGGACCACGATTGCTATACACCGGTCAGAATGTGTGTTCCAGGTACAGTATATAGAGTTAAGGTGTTGGCGGGGAAACATGACCAGAAACAAATTCCACCACTCACTCCCGATACCTCCCATATATTTCATGTTTCCTGTTTTTTCACCTTCTATTTCGAAGCGTATATATATGCTAGGCCTACATGTACCTGGTATACCATAAACACACCAGGTTGTTGCCAGAATACAGGTGCATAGAGCAGCGTCTACACACGTGCGTAGAGCAGCGTGTGCAGGCGTCTGAGATAAACAAGAAACACATTGATTGAATGAAACACAACTTACTTTTTACCCCCGTCTGATATTAGAGGGGGGGGAGGGTGCTTGTGCGGTATATGGGATTCAAAATCCGCTTGATTTGAGCCCTTACACCCCACTACAACCTAAAAAAAAGCACGGTGTGGGACTTCCGTAAAAAACTGAGAACGCATGCGTTGAGTCCGTGATCTCGTAACGGCTACTTCACAGACGCCTAGTCCCGAGGGGGTATGGCTAGTGCATGCTGGATTGACATATGTTTCGCTTTTTTTAGAAAAGGAAGCGGGACATACATACATGTGGTTCTTCTGTTGTTTTCTGCCCCCCAAAAGCGAGCTGCTGGCTGCACACAAATGCAGTTTATTTATTTTACGATTTAGTTCAATGATTTGGGGGTCCTCCTGATTCGAGCCTTCCTGTGTTGGGTGGCGAAGCAAAAAACAAGCATTTATTTGATTTGTGACTATCGGATGGTATCTGTATCTAAATACCGGTTCGGTACCGAAGCGGTTTAATTCATTTTCTTGGTTTTTGTGGAGTTTAGTGCATGAAGTTATGCCTTGGGCCAGTGCACGGTTGTTTCATCCGCACCATCCCGAGCAAATAATGTGCTCATAATAAGGCTGGGGTACAGATGGAGCGGGTACGAGGAAGGCCAATTGTTCCGCCACCGCGTTCACGCCACTCGGGTGAGTTGCTCCGGACCTTACTCAAAATTAGAAGCATCATAACATTCATTGTGGTCGCAGAGTGCTAACACATAATCTCATATACGAGATAGATGCGGACAGCAGTATCGCAAAAAAAAACCTAAAGAGCGTAGCAAAGGAACATGGTTGTCACTCCCCTGAGTGGCTCTAATCGGCTGAAACTGAAAAAATTGAACTCTAGTCTCATTTTGGGCACAAACCACTCAGATTCTAGGCTATAGTTTGTCCCCAAAACGGGGCTGCGGCCCTAAAAGCGTTGCAGGCATCCCCCATACCGTAACAACACCTGTCGGAAACTTCACTGGTTGCTCCGTGTTGAGCGGTCAATCGTGACACGCATTACCTACTGTATGCTCGTACGAGTACCATGGCAGTACACTGTTTTCGCCGCCATCGGACAATCTGTGATATATATGCAGGAGGCCATACAAAAAAAAACCGTAGTACGCGCTATCGCAGTACTACACACCGCTTCCATAGATAGATGAGCTTCGACGAAATCCTCGGTCTCACGGCTGTCGTTTTTTTCTATTTCTGTATCTAAAATGCTTATCAGGTACCAGGTACCTGGTACATATTCGGATTATTGTTGATATAATAACAGAGTATTGTACGGCAAGACAATACATACAAGGCTGCGCATGTATGCTGTCGCCGGCACTCGCAGGGGGTGATGGGGTTGAGGTCCTGAGAGGTTTTATATACTTCTGAAGAATTATATCTTGACAATAATTGTTGTCGTGGGTGTTCAGGGGCAAATACATACGTATATTGCCAAGTAAGTGTCGGAAAAGTCGGCGGCGCACAACCATGCTCCGGCGAGAGAAAATACAAACTGCCATGCAAAAACAACTTCCGGTATTATAACACGATACAATCCTACTGTTTGTTGTAGCGTCGGGTACCTATGTATGCACCAGGATATAAAAAGCTCTTGCGCTGTTGCGCTCGCGTAACATTTAGGTCCGAATGACCGTTTTTCGCAACAACAGCCGCGGTGGGCTTGGTTGCGCGCAGCGCGTTACGAGAATTCGGGCGCGCATCTTCTTGGGCCACATGCCCCAAATCATGTCGCGGGCGTTTTTGTTGCCTGTAGCCGAAAATAAATGGAACCCCTTTATTTCAAATTCGCCTCTGGCGCCAAAACAAATGAGCCACCTTCATTAATTCGCCGCAGGCGTTTTTTTTTTTGCCCTTTTTCTAGAGTAGAAGAAGAAAAAAGGTTATGATCCCGATACACGACTTTTCGAGATTCGGGAAGCGTTTAAACGCAACTTGTTACTTGGTTTCCGGGCATGTGTTTTCTAATATTTCGCAATTTCCGGACCACTAATTACATCCCTGGTATGCACATACGTATACCGGTAGGGTCAGGAACGGACATACATGCCTGCTGCGTTTGTTGTAGTACAAATTCGTTTTTTTTTCGGGTCATGTCAGTTGACGTATGTACCAGCTCGTGGGTGATGTGTACGCCTAGACTCCATTGCGCATGGCCGGTCAATACGCAGTCCATGTTGAGGAAAACACAAGTTCACGGTGGGGCGACTAAAAAGAGAACTTCAATAAAAGAGAAGACGACAAGGTAGTGTTGTCACCCCATATCACAATGTTGATTGATTGGCTCGCTCAGTAGATTAAAGATGATGGTGAGCAAAAAAAGTAGAAGTGAGATTGCAGGCGAGCGGTGCGCGTGTGCGCTCACAACTCAAAAATCCGACGGACGGCCCTTATAATTCCTTCAGAACACGGAACATAACAGGGAAGAACCCTAGGGGACAGCTAAAAAACAACAGGGGAGACTCCTATTACGGGGGACCAAAGTAAATAGGACCTATGGTAAATACAAAAACCTACCAGTATATATTTCCGTACTTTTACTCACAATATTTGGTCCAATTTACTATGGCCCCCCGTAATAGTTCCCCTATACCGACCTATATGTCTATGGATACATGCTTATGACCCAGTGTGGCCTATGCTGTTCCTTCAGCCATAGCTAAAATACTATGCTACCCTAACGAAAGGATACTGAAGACATATTCTCCATGATTTACCAGTACGCACACAGTGCATGTGCTGCTGTAGACACTGTAGACACTCAATATATCGTCTCCGTGCTTACCAGAACGTACAAACTATCAGTGCTGCTGTATACATCGACGATACGAGTACGCTATGCTCCCAGAAAGTACTCGTTATAAGTACGAGTGCACACAGGGGTGGGAGACCTGCTGCTGATTGATGCGTTTCAGTGCTGGATCGCATGAGGAACGTCCTACACAACAGATCACTACTCCTAGGTGGGTACTGCCTACGTACTGTTGTACAAACGACGCCGTACCCAGAACCATGACATATGTGTTGTTAAGCAGCGACTAGAGGATACTGACTGCTGCTGTTGTCATCCCTAATACGACCCCTCGATGGGTAAACGCGTAGAATGGATTCGGATTTTGATTTCAGACTCGGTGAACATGCATTCGTTACTTCTTCGTTACATGCCATGCTTCCAAATATTACGCATATCAACGTGATAGCTCTTGCGGGGAAAGTATTCGACATGTGCTATATCTAATTCATTCTGCTACAACACCCGGGGGGTTATTTACACAAAACAAGACAATGAAAAATATCCTGCCCTGCTCCTGAACGCGCTTTCGCACGTCTCATGCAATTTCAATCTAGCAGTACCCATTCCCAGAATTATCAGGTGTGAAGTACATTCTAGTTACTTAAACGACAAAGGAGTGTGAAAGGTTCGGAAGTAGTCTCAACAGTGCATTATTTTATCGTTCCTGAACAAGAATGGGAGTGAACAAACTCTGAACGTTGCTGTCGCCCACGAAACAAACAAAGAAACTGTTTACTTAAAGAGATCGCCCATCGTGTGTGTTCATATCCCGTTAGGACTCATCCAGGTGGTGCGTTCTCCTGCCATGCATCCTGACGTTCGGGAGATGACGCAGTCGAATTTTCAATTCAATCACTCAATCGAAACTACCAATGGGCGTTGTTACAGTACACCACTACTCGAGACTGGCTATCATATATCGTAATCTTGCACAACACCGGCCACTACTGCACCGTAGGGAAGCTGGACGGAAAACGCTATCAATCAACGCAAGAACCAAAATCCAGAGGTCATTTCGTTGACCAAGAGATTTAAGTAATGTCGGTCCCGTTTAAATTAAACATGCGACACTCTACAGCTTCGGTAAGGGAGACAATACGGTTCACGTTTTCAGTGGTTTGGCCCTGTTGGTGTAGACGCCGATGGCCGTCGGACGCGCTTGATCCGTTTTCCTTTGCCTAGGATAAGAGGCCCAACTCATACAGAAAACTTATATAAGTAGGATTAGTTCTTTCCCCTCAAAACGGGTTGTCGTCTCAGCTCCTCCTCGACTCATTTATCAGGCAGTAGCGTGTCTGCATTTTGGTCTCGATGTCGATGGGCTCTCCGTCTAGCAAAACGATGAAGATTGAAGTTGGCTTTTGGTTGTACCCGAGGGCCGAAGCCGCCAGTGGCTCTTGGTCGTCATGTCATAATTCTGCAGATTTTGTTCCGGGGTCTGCCCGCGGTTGTGCGTTCGCTATCGTGAGCGTGAGGATCTCTTTCAGCTAACGGTTGGCTGCTGTGATTTCTGTCTCGGGCTCGGCTCGTGTTGAGGCACGAATCGCACACACCCCTCGAGCAACTGGCACGATATCTCGAGAAGCACGCGGAGATGCCTCCGCTGATTCTTTGGTAACGCCAGATATTGATCCAGCTCATGGTCCGGTAATCCCAGGAGATGTTATTGCAGTGATCCCAGACGTTGATGCTTAAAAGATCCCAGACGCTAATGCTCCGATGACCCTAGATATTCATTATCCAATGATCCCGGGTGGTGCTGTTCCGAGTAGTGGATGGTGTTTGTGGTATGCGGTAGCTTGATACAGGTCTACGGATATTGGGGGTTTCATGTATTGTGGTTTTCGTATTATGTGTCGGGGCATTATTTAGTATGCCTCGTGGATGGAGGGATGTAGCTGCTCCTCCGGGAGCAGTCGCTGATGTTAATGATACGGCCCAGGCTTTGATGATAATTATACTACCTGTCTATATGTGAGTGGTTCAGTCGGTGGCAATCTTGGTGCGGCTTACCTCCTGTGTGTGGTTTATGTGGTGGGGTCACTGACAGAACGGTATTGATCCAACCTGGTGTGTGTTGTGTTTGGCTTATTGTAAAACTAGTACTTTATTTGCTATTCTTCAACGATCATGGTGTAGACCACGCGTGTATCACGTGCACGCGCCCGACAGCTCCTGTGATCAAACACGATATCGTGACTCCGGGCCCGGAGGACGCTGAAGGGTTATACTGTGTTAGAGGAGAGCACCTACTGGTGGAAGGGCGCCTGTGGGGGTATGGCGCAAATGGAGGAGCTGCTTGGTATGGAGGCGCAGCAGGAACGACGGTATGGAGGTGACGCGCGGTTGCAGCACCAGCAGTATGACTTTGGTGGACAACAGCAGCAACGGTGGGGTGGAGGCCAGAGTTGTCAGCAACAACATCATCAGCGGCAGTATGGAGGCCGAGGGCAGCAACAGCCTCGGCCTAAGCAGCAGCACCTTTGTGGGCAAGAGCAGCAACGCTGGGGTGGAGACCGAAGTTATCAGCAACAGCATCATCGGCGGCAGTATGGAGGCCGAGGGCAGCAACAGCCTCAGTCTCAACAGCAGCAACGCTGGGGTGGAGGCCAGAGTTATCATCAGCAGCAGTAGGAGCAGCAACAGCAACGGCGGCAGCCACATGCTGCTTCGGAGTGGTGCACTGGGGCGGCTGGTAACACCGATCGCGTGTGGTATCAGCCTGAGTCCCCTCCGCCTGCAGCAGCGTCGATGTACGGGTCCTACATGTGCGCACGGTGTGGCACCCGAGGGCATAGGGATGTGATTTGCCGTGTACCCAACAGTGTGTGCGACGACTTCATCTTTCATGGTCGCATGGCCAGGCAGTGAATCACTGCCTAGCCTGCTGTCGTCTACGCGCCGAACTACTACATTACGCCGCAGGCTGGAACGCCGGCGCCCCAGCAGCCATGGGGGGAGCCGACAGCGACAAGTTCGGCAACGAGCTACTCAACCGATGTGGTGTGGAGTTGTCGACGCGAGCCTCCACCGAACGAGCTCTGTGATGCTGAAGAGCCGCGTGTAACGTCTGTGCTGCAGCAGGAATACCCTAAGGTGGTGGGCCTTGGTGTTGCCGTGTCCGAGGTGGTGGAGCTTGGTGCAGCTTTGTCCGACGTGGTGGATCTCGGTGATGCTAAGCCTGAGGGGGTGGAGCTTGGTGTTGCCGTGTCCAAGGTGGTGGAGCTTGGTCTTGCTGTGTCCGAGGTGGAGCTTGGTGTTGCTGTGTCCGAAGTGCTGGAGCTCGGAGATGCTGAGCCTGAGGTCGTGAAGCTTGGTGTTGCTGTGTCCGACATGAGAAACTCCGGTCAGAAGGGGGGGTCAACGTACCCCTTCGACCGGGAAAAGCTCATATGGGCGAGGCTGGCACCGAGTGGCTGGGAATACGGATCTTGCTCGGTTTGGGGGGGGTATGGTGGCGGATGGGGAGACGCGGATTACGAGGGGGCGGGGACTAGCAGCGGCAGCAGCAACGGTAAGCGAGATTTCCCGTTCGATCCTGGGAAACAGGAATGTAATATTTTTCCAGTGTCGCCCACTTTAGTTTTGGTGGACCCCATCTTCTTTGTTTGTCCTTTTTGTTTGTCCTTTTATGTGCTTTCTTTGTGTTTGCCTGGTATGTTCTCAAATGAAGTGTGGAATATTGAGGGAGGTGTGGTGTACCTGGTACCTGGTATGTCGTTTATGACTAAACCATTTTCACCGCAGCTACTGTCTACGTACCCGTATATTAAGCAGAGGGTATGAGGGAACCGTACCACGTCTGCTACCTGATTCCATACTGCTGTGTCTACCCAGGCAGCGAGTTGTACTGCAAAACGGACGTACCTGCGTTGCCAATTTCCCACTTGAATATGAGGAAGACCAACTATGAATATAAATCGGTACTGATGTTGTCTTGTCAATATTGTTTTGAGTGAAATCGTGAGGGGGGGTGTGATGGCATGATTCTCCTCGTAGACATAGTGCATAAGGATGTGACTCGTTATCTAACGAGTAACCTCGGTTTCGGGCACGAACCGGATTGATTTCTCACTCTGACCCACCCGATACTGCCCACTGCACCCTGCAGCTTTGCGAGATGTAGTCCATGTCGCGACAACTTGGAGCCGCGGCGGAAGACAAGCGTCGCATCCGTACTGTAGGGAGCAGGAGACGGAGCTTAGGAGGTGGGGTTGTGGGGGGTTTGGACGTGAGTTTGTTCCTTTTTATTTCATGGTTAAGGTATTTTGGAGTCGCAATGAGGTCGCAACTTCTTATGATGAGGGCTTTGTCGTCTACCGAGCAGGGGGGGCATAGTATCTGTACTCGGTAACACGACGAAGCCTTTCGATCGCAGAGAGTGGAGTTCAGTTAGAGTGTCATAGTAGCTGTACTCGGTAACACGACGAAGACTTTCTATCGCAGATGGTGCAGTTCAGTTGGAGTGAGCTCATAAGTGGATGCGGACCATGCACGCAAGGGTACTAACCGGAGGTCTGTCTCTGGTGGAGTGATTTTGTGTGCAGATGTCTGTTCGTCGCTTTCCTCTACTGGATGTAGATGTCTAAGGCATGTGTTTAACGGGGAGTCTGATATCTACACGTACGGTCGGCAGAGCAGCATGGCGATTTTCCCATCAAACCGTTGCCCGCTGAGATGTTCCGTTTTGGGCTTGACTTTGAGATGAATTTGTGGTGATTTCTTTCGTTTATTTCTTGGTTTCGGATATTTTGGGGTTTTGGGTGATGAGAACGGAGAAGAGTGATTTTTAGGGAATTAATTGGAGAAAGTATTGGGATGTACTCATGCGTTGAGTAATGTAAACACGCCAATAGGGTATGCCGATGGTCCTGATGAATCGTGCCGTACCCGTTGGCTATTGATTAAGTATGCACAACGTACAGGGGACCCAAAATTACTAGTATCCATAGTACTTATCAGGTATAAATTTAGATGCAGTATGTTGTTGACTTTTGCATACTCCCGGAGTGAGCACCTACTAATAGCAGGGGGGCTATTATAGTTCGATTTGAGATGTATGTCCTACATCAGAGACGTTCTGTTGTTCTGCCCTTCCAGACTGCAAAACAAGGGGGCCGATGCTATCGGGCGGTACGATATCTATGTGAAGGCGGTTTTATTGATTTTGTTTGAAGGTTTTACCAACATAGTTACGTTTGATGGATTTTTCCCTTCTCATAGTTACTGTCTTGATATAGTTTAGGAGGTCTCTACTGGAATCGAGATTGAGAGATTTGGTATCGGGATTGCCGTTTTACATTGGCGATTCTGAAGGGTGGATTTTGGGATTGCCGTCTTACCTGGGCAACGATAAAGTATGGAATTTGCGGCTGCCGTTTTACCTGGCAATTGGTGATAAGATATTCGAGACCTATCGTATCGAGCACCGAATAAGGAAGCTGTTTGTGGTATGCGGTAGCTTGATACAGGTCTATGGATATTGAGGGTTTCATGTATTGTGGGGTTTCGTATTATGTATCGGGGCATTATTTTGTATGCCTCGTGGATGGAGGGAAGGAGCTGCTCCTCCGGGAGCAGTCGCTGATGTTCATGATACGGCCCAGGCTTTGATGTTAATGATACTGCCGGTCTATAATATGTGAGTGGTGCAGCTGGTGACAATCTTGGTGCGGCTTACCTCCTGTGTGTGGTTTATGTGGTGGGGTCACTGACAGAACAGTATTGATCCAACCTGGTGTGTGTTGTGTTTGGCTTATTGTAAAACTAGTACTTTGTTTGCTATTCCTCAACGATCATGGTGCAGACCACGCGTGTATCACGTGCACGCGTCCGACAGCTCCTGTGATCAAACAGATGGTATATTATTGTTTCGTCGGGTATTTTGATCTCCCAGCTTTCCTCCCTCGACGTCCGAATTCGGTCTCTATTGGTGTAGACGAATAACATACGCGTGGCCGGGGGGTACGCACACGATCCCCTCTCGGCACGCGTGCTGTCGAAGGTCTCGTTGACGTGTAGATTGGGTGTTGTAACACTGGCGGTCTCGTGTTGTGGTGCACCCGGTGTGACTCCAGCTGATATGGAAGAATTGACCTTGGGCGAAGCAGCAGATGCATCCACGGGTGATATTGAATATGAAGTTCCTGATGTTGATGACAACACTCCAGCGTCTTGCGGCATTGTTCCAATCTATGAAGATGGCGTTCTAGTCTCTGTTGAACAGTCTTTCGTTCCTGGTTTTGATTTTCCGGCCCATGGTGAGAATACTCCAACTCCCGTCGATGACGCCTCGGATGTTGTTGTCGATGACTTGCCCTCTTCCAGAAGGTTGCTTGCGTATTGCTGCGGTCTACCTTGGACATGTATTCGTTGGCGCTCCACCTCTGCAGCAGCATCCTCCTCAGGCATACTATCTTGGATTTGCGCTCGTTGGTGTTCGGTCTCGGCGAAAGTCGCCTCCTCAGGCATGTTCATACCGCTCCCTAGCATGCACCTGTTCTTGGCCGCAGGCAATTGGTTATCACGCTTGGATATCCCGTTTTGTTGGGGCGTTGCTAGTTCCGTTCCTATCGCGCCTTCCAGGGGATGAAGAAATACTTCGTACGAGTACAGACCCTTGTTCTCAAGGCGTTTGTTGAGGAGGAACGAAGTGCTGCGGTTGTATTGTAAGTGGGAGGTCCTTGAATTGACAGAATACAACGTGTTTCATTCAAAATGTTAGGTACACTCATGGTGGAGATTCGAAAAAGAATACGCTGTCCAGCCTGGTAGATTGTATATCCCTAGGTAGTCTCAGTTTCCGCCGTGAACATCTTCTCGTTACCGTCGATGGCGGTCATCTTCGGCTCCTCGATCTCCTTGAAATCAGTCGTGTTGTCCTACTGTCTGAGCATTGCGAGCCGCTGTCCGCAATTACCGCCAACCTGTGAGCGATGGGGTGAAAACCCCGTCCGCTGTTGCCTGTCTACAGTCCCGTAAACGCGAACATATTGTCGAAATCGGACGGACTCTCGGGGCGTGGAGGAGAGGTGATGTCACTCACGCTCAGACCATCAGCGGCGATGTGAGCGTCGTCCTTCTTCGGCGGGCGCGATACCCTCATCGTGTAACATTCAGCGTCGTCGTGAGAGGTAGTCTTGTGCACCGAACACCATCTCTCCTCAGCTGCACGTTTGGATCCTGCCTTGAATATGGAAGATTCCTTGTTCTTCCGCCTGTCTTGGGCTCCAGTAGATATGCTATTTTGACGGTTATTGTTATTTTTGTGGACCGGTTCTTGAAACGCTTGCTGACCATCTCCGCTGGTATCATTCGGGTGTTCGTGCTTGACTACGAGGAGAGATGCTGGCTTCTCTGTGAGAATCTAGATATTTTCGTAGAGGTATTCGTTCGCCCTGTAGTAGTCAGCATTTGCTTTGTCGAGCGAATCTTGAGCTATCGTATCGGTCGTTTCTTCGCTTATCCGAGGCTCTCCTCTTCTCAGGCTTGCAATACCTCGGCGCCCGACGCAGAAGACGACCACCAATCTCTTATACCGATAACAAATCGCCTCGCTTGCGGCCATCGAACTTCGTCAATCATTTCATAGCATTGCCGAGGTTGCCGCCGTTGTTGAAATATGAGTCCTCCATGATGATGGGTAGTACTTGTCCAGGAGGTATTGTATGATACAACACCAGTAATAGTACCGTATATGTGTCTAACTCTTGGAGCAGATGCCGCCCGATTCTCGGGTGTGCCGAGGCTTGCAAATGTTCCCTGCTTACGATACGGCAGTGCTGTGCGTACCAGGTATCTGATATATGCTATAATACAGCAGTACTACTGTACGAGCAGATTACGACAGTGGTACCGTACGATTTACAGCAGTGCAGCAGTGGATACAGCAGACGACAGTACTAGTTCGAGATCAGCAAGGTACAGGTGATACAGCAGTACCCTCTGCGAGAATGTAGCTTCCCGTGCGGAGGCGGACTTTGTTGAGGCGTTTTGGAAATCGAAGAAGCTGGCAGAATCGTGAGATCAGGTGAAATCAGACGACAGTCGAAAGCATCTGGTCACTAGAGCTGCTTTGGCTTAGACGGCAGCTGCGGCAACAACGAGAGCTCGTAGCAAATCTCTAGCGTAGTGTGCCCAGGCAATTGATTGACTTTTTGGGCATGGCCGATCAGCCTTCCCTCTCAGTGGGAGTTCATCACGCCCTGCTAGATATGGTGGGAGATGATGCCGCCCCTCTAGGCATGGGGGGTGAGCGAGGAGAATGAGCTGGCCTGCCTGGCTCCGGAGCACCGGATGGAGGCATCGGCCAGAGCGCAGCCGCGGGCGTCGGCCCGGGCCTTCCCCCAGCACTAGTCACTCTTGCTAAGATGGCTGTGCTGCATCAGTTGTTGGCGAGCATCCAAGCGATCGCGGCTCGGATCTTATGCTTTGAAAACATCCAGACCCACCCGCAGCAGCGGGAGCAACATCGGCAGCAGCAGCAGCAGTAGCAGCAGCAGCCGCTGCAACGTCAGCCTCATCAGGTTGACCAACATCTCGGGGGCACTATCACTCGGGGCCTGTTGGCCCCGTGGGCTGGCGGCCCCATGGGAGGTCCGCCACTACCAGCGCCGCACGACGCTAACCACCAGGCGGCGATCTCCGCAATCGGAAAAGCGACCGCCAAGCAGGAGGCAGATCTATGGCACGCACTGCAAGGTCCCAAGTTCTTCATCACGCGCGGGGGGTTCAACATGCAGGAGGTCATAACCCGCCCTCTCCTGCCTCTCGCGCTCGACGAGGTGGCGTACGTTTCAGCAACTGTGCCAAAGCAGCTCAGGGCGTTGTCCGAATTCGCCGTGAAAACTGTATACCCTCCTCAGCCAACCCGGCAGGAGCCGGTGGGTATGCCAGCAGAGGTGCCGTTCGACAAGTTTGTTTCAGCGTTTTCGGTGACCCTAGAATACGATGTTTAGGGAGCGCAAGCGGTGTGCAAGAACCGGGTTCGGACCTTGCGAGAGGAGCTGGTGCAAATACAAAAGGCGGTCGAGGTCTACCTCCGGCGCCACTACATAGTATGCTTGTAGCACAAGGGTAAGATTCGCGAAATGTTTCTCACAGCCATGAAGGGCGGTCTGAAGGTGAGGAAGATCGATCTCGCTAAGCAGGGGGGCGTCCTGCACCGGAAGCACCAATACGCGGCTCCCCCGTCCGTCACAGGCTTCCCCCAAACCACTCTGGCTTTCACGCGGCGGAGGGGGCTGGCGGAGGAAGGCATGGGGTCCAGCCTGACGTAGCGTCAGATGTTCGGGAATCAGGCGCCTGAAAAAGCAGTCCCTAAGAGGGAGGGAGCTCCCAGCAACGGAGGGCAGCGGACCGTCCACATGCAACGCCGGGCAGGCGACGAAGATGGAGGCGGGTCCACGTTCAAGGCGCGTATGCTGGAGCGGAAGACTCCGCCGGGGGCGTGCGATTTGCGATTTCGCTTGCGCAGCGACGTGAGCCAGCAGGTAAACCGTGCGTTCTCCCACCTCCTAGCCGCCGGCACAGCGCTGTCGGTCGCAGTGTAGCAGCAACAGCTGCACGCACTGCCACCGCCACTGCCGACGACGACCTACGCTGCGGCACCTTCACCGCAGTATCAGACGTCCGCCACAGTCGGGAGGAGGGCGGCAGGAGGAGGGGTGGGAGCCTCCTCGCTGCCGAGCGTCGCACGCGTTAGAATAAAGGATGCGCCCGGCGTCCGGGGCGGGGCTTTCGTCGGTGGCGGAGCGGGCCGGGGGACCAGCGGCAACTGACAATACGGGCTCTGCCGTCTGGCGGGGCCTACCGAAGGGGGGGCAGAGGCGAGAGAAGAATGGGCAATCTTCGCAGACGCCAGGAGATCAATTGGAATTCTCCACGCACCCACTTTCGGGTCGGTGTCGCCGGCCCTGTTTCACGATGAGAGTCGGGTACCGAGAAACAAAAGCAGTTAATCAAGGAGCAGATCGTGAGGGAAAGCGCCCCGTCAAGAGCCCGTACGACAAGAAGAGAATGTGATTCACGTGGGAACATAGTGCGGCAGGAAGCAGCCAGACCACTCGTCCCACCCACGCTCGCATGTCCGACACACCCAGCCTCCCGCCCGCCGCCACACTACGCACGCACGTGGATCCCTACTGTCAGAACAATCTCTTCATCCAGACTCGCATGAACCACCCTCCGTCCCCTATGCCCCTCGCTTTGTCATGCACGCACGAGGACCCCTATGGTTTGGGTACGCAGGAGGGAGAGTTGAGAATGCCTTCAGCTCAGACACCATGGTCCTTTCGCGTTTCCAAATACGGCAAGATATTTCAACTCTTGAATGAGGTTGCTAGCCTCGCGACGAGAGTACATCAGCGATCATCCAGAAGAAAGGAGTACTTCATAGAAGGGGCTTTCAGACTGGGCAGAGGGCCAGATTACCCCACTTCTTTGCGGATCGAGACGGTATCGAGGTTGCGGAAGGTTCAGTACAGCAGGCTTGGTGTGAGCACAGGGTCATATCACCCCCCTCCGACCGAACCCGAGACAGTATCGGCGACGCCGAAAGCCCACACTACAGCGCAGAACGGCATGAGCAGAGAGCCCCATTGCCCCACCTTCATCCGAATTGATACATTATCGATAGCGCAGAAAGCTCAAATCAGCAGGGCCGTCCGTCCACCAATACGGTACACAGAAATCCTCACAGCAGCACAGACGTCACAACATCTAGCTTGGCAGAGAGAACAAGGGTACGACCAGCCCCCGTTGCAGCAGTCAGATGAACCCACGCTCGTTTCGGTCGACGTGCGGGAGAGTATCGGATCAGCACGTTCACGGCTTCCTGATCGGCAGTCACGCAGTCGGAAACGATAGGAAAACATGGTAAAACAATGGCACGCATAAAAAACAAAATCGGGAAAAAACGATCTTGACGCCCGAGAAAGAGAAGATCTTCTGTATACGATTGCCGACATTTGCACAACCATAATGCGAAATAAGCGATGTGTCGTGGGAGACGTAGCTCGAGCACCGAGGGGATCTCTGATTGCACCACCGATAGACCCCGTACACATACAACGATACTCGGGAGGCTTGATAGAGTTCGGGGCAGTCGACGAGCTAGTCACGAAAGTCACAGGAGGGGTACCTGTGCAAGCAACAGTGACGGGCATCGATCTCGAGCGCGCATTACAGAACGGAAATCACCCCATTGTCAACTAGCATTTTCCAGCAGTCTGGCGAACAATCGCCGAAAATATGTATGACGTCCTAAATGCTTAGTGAAACAAAAACAGCTGCGCACGAAATCCCCAATCTAAGAGTGTCCCCGTTGGCGGCCGTAGTCACACCCAAGGTCAGGATTACAAATGATCAATCGTTTGAGGAGCAGAGCCCGGGAATGAAACGTGGGTTCAACGGATATACTGACCCTGACCCTGCCCCTCAATGCATGTGCGTACCCCCGCTGCCCAAGTTACTTGACGAACTCGTGACACTGAAAACGAAGTTCCCGGTACAGAGGATATCGATGCGCGAGGCCGATGTGTCGGGCGCCTTCATGAAGGTGCGGGTCGACCCCGACCAAGCTCACAACATTTGCTACACTGTAGGAGACCTGGTCGTAATTGATTTTCGATTAACCTTCGGATGGCCGGGATCGCCGGGTGGCTGGGGCGTCATGTCGGCCGCCGCGGAACACGCGCACTGCAACGTTACCCTGAATTCGCTCCAGCTATCAGACGAAGGAAAATACATAATGGCCCATGTTGAGGGGGTAGGTCGATGGGAAGAGGGTACACCCACGCCGATTCCGCTGGACACTTAAATCAGAGCGCACAGCGGGTGAGAACTTTCCGACCCAGTTGTCGCAACCGTGTGCGCAGATGACTATCTCCTAATCAGGATGCCACATTCAGGCAACGAGAAGACCGCCTTCGTCGCAGCGGCCTCCCTTGCCTCAGATCATGTGCGCTTGTTTCGACCGGGGGGAGAGGGAGTATCGCCCATTTTAGCCCCGAAGAATAGTACGGACTGGGGCTCCACGATTAACGCGTTGGGGTTCACTATCAACTCGCACACAATGAGAACCTCGTTCCCGCGAGAAAATGTCAACGATACCCTGGTATAAAACAGCTGCTGCTTGACCAGTGGCCCTTTAACAGATAGCGAGTGACTGCGAGGGAAGCTCCTAGCGTAGCGGGGTAGTTGTGAAGCCTCACGTACGTAGTGCGAGCGGGAAAGTATTTCGTATGGAGGCTGTTACGACTGACCGGATTACAGGACGGAAACGATATTACGGGGGGGGGGGGGCATAGAAAATAGGGCATATGGTACACACAAAAAACTATATATCCACCTGTTTTTACTAACAATGTATGGTCCTATTTACTCAGATCCCCCCCAACAGAAAAAAGGCAGAACCGCATGGAAGGGCTTGGCAGAGAGTTCCACTCCCCTTTTGGAAGTGGGCGATAGATCATGAGCTACTACTAGAGGAAGAAGCGCTTAGGGCGCTCTGCTACACGGCGATATAACGATCCGCCAAAAGGCATTACCAGGGTATCTGTCCGACGCTTTATGCGGTGGGAGAAATCTGCGTGGAGAAAAAGGTACTTTGGAGATACGGCTTGTCGACATAATTAACTGCGGAACTTGAAAGAAAAGCAGTCATCCGAGAGACCCGTACCATCACAATCAACCTTGTAGAATTGTTGGGAATGATTGTGAACGCGTGGATTATGCTTGAATTGGTAGGAGACAGACCAGACGCCGCACGTGACCCAATTTTGATTCGAGGCGAAAACACGGCGGCTGTATCGTGGGCGTTAAGAAGCGGCGGGGCCACAGACAAAAAGGCCTGCGAACTCATGAGAATGCTGGGGCGCCTAGAACAAGCAGGATAGATCGGGGCCGTCAGAGTTCAGCATAGTCTGGTTCGTTGACCACAGCAGGGGTTTCCATATGCGATATAATGGGGAACTAGAACGGAACCTATGACGGAGTGGTCGTTCGTATCATGCTTTGGGATGTATTGAATTCTGCCGAATGTTGCACGATATAAATCTGCATGGGAAAATTTAATGCAGAATTCTTGAGCTATAACAAAGTGTAACCTCCAGTAGAGAGGTGGAGTTTGTGGAGGCGTTTGGGAATTCAAAGAAGCTGGCAAACTCCTGAGATGAGGCGAGATCAGGCGACAGCCGAAAGCGTCTACAGCAGTAGTATCTACGAGAGCTGCTTGGGCTTAGACAGCAAATCTCGAAAGAGTGCCGAGATATTTGATCTACTTTTCCGCCGGCCCGCCGTGTCGCTCAGGAGAGGAGGGAATCAGGTTGCAACATACCATTGTGATTGTTTTATATTGGTTGTGAGAGGTAGATAGCCTCGCTGAGATTGACGCGTACTAGGTACCAGGTATGTACTGTAATACAGAGGTAAGTCTGTACGAACAGAATACGGCAGTGGTACCGTAAGACTTGCACCAGTTTCAGAGAAGAATGCGTGTAGCAGCACCAAATTGCATAGCACCGAATGCCGAGACACACATGAGGATCGTAACGTAGGTGGCCATACATTTGCTCGCAACCATGGCACAATAGCAACGACAGTCGAACAAGAGCCAAGCCGACACAGGACCCCTGCTACGAGAAGGGTGTCGCACGATACGGCCAAACATATATGTCATTACTTACCAGGCTCCCTCACGCGAAATCGGGGTGATGCTATTAGTGTTTTTTATTCTTTTTTCGTGATATACCTAGGCTACGGGGCTGTCGACGCAGATTTGGTTCCTGTACAGATACTTGACGTCAGGGACACAGAGGGGACATAAGAAATAATTTACCAGGTACCAGGTAACGTGTAAATACCCAGATGTACGAAGGAACGAATGCATGTGCAAGTAAGTAGCCACACGACGTACAGTTGGTCATTTTTTGAACCCGAGATCGATACAGAACGTGAAAGAGCTTTGATATGATACTCGCAGCCTGATGGGACACCTCGCTATGTGTCGCTTTAAGTGCAGTTGCCGCCGGTGGAAAGAGCAAATCGAGAGGTGTGATGGTATTACCAGTAGATAGGTTTTGTGCTTGGGGGGGTGCTTGTCACCACCTTTCTACCACCACTTCCACCAACACCGGTAGACGCGGGGTACGATTTGAAGATGATTGTGGGTGAACACCGTCTTAAGACTCATGCTAGCGTTTACCGCTAAAGAGTCGCACCAGACAGTGTTCGTGTTGGGGGGTGGTGTACACGTCAGTGCCCTCGAACGACTTGCTCACTCCGGACCAGAGAAGGACCTTGCGCAGTGCCGGTAGGTTGAAGCACACGAACTATGCGAGATGGAACTATATACCAAAGGAGGAAGCCAAAGTAGAAAGAGGACTCGTCATGAACTACGCATAGCCCATGGTAAATTCATATTCAATGTTCACCTCCACATTCGCGAGGAATATTCACTCTTAATGCAGGGCCTTTTGAGGTCATCGCCTGAAGGAAGGCATACAATACAACCAAATATGATATCCGCAAAAAAGACGAGAGACATGTCGACAAACGTCAGAGAGGCAGGTGGATGCTAACTTTCCCGGGAACGTTTGTAAAAGGCAAGGTCGGCATCTTCTGGCGATGCTAACTGAACGGTGGCGGCATCGACACAGTCCTCTGCGCAAATCCAGACGTCTGGCAACGGTATCTGAAATGTTGCAATATCGACACAGCCCAGCAAGCAAGCAATTTTGGATATCAATCGGTGAGTCGTTGCAATAGTTAAGACACAGGTAAGCACGCAGCTTTATGGAGAGGGGCAAAATGGGTATTTGCCGCAGTGTCTAAGCAGTGTCGCCACGCACAGTCATACGAAGGACTGACTGGCAGGACTGTCTGTAGTCTCAGTGAAAGATGAGGTGGTGTGGTAGGACGATGGTAGCTTGAAGTGGATCTTGCCTTTCTTTGTCCGAAAGGCTAAACGTGTAAGTGTTTGTCTATGTGTAGACGGAATCGTTCGAGAAGGGCTCCCTACCTCAGATGCTGGTAAGGCAGGAAGCGACGCCTATCTTTGACAAGTGAGCACGGGCTCCGAGCGTGCTATATAGATGCGGCACCGGCTGTTGCGAGTGGTGGAGAATAACCGAGGGTCAGGACCGCCGCTCTTCTCAGCACCGTCCAAGATCAGCACTGGGGGCAGAAGGGGCCCTGCATCATCGGGCCGACAGCGATGTGCGAAGAACGGGATAGGAAGAACGCCCGAACGAAGGTCAGCGCCGCCGCCATCACCGTCCAAGGGCAACACCGCGGAAACGAGGAGCGCTGCAACATCGGGTCGGCGACGATAGAAGGAATAAGAAGACCGATGAACTTTCGAGCGCCGGGAATGGAGTTTTCCTCAACACCGCCCAAGGGCGACACCCCGGAAAGGAGGGGCGCTTCAATATCGAGCCCACGGCGAGGTGCGGCGGAGGTGAAAGGCGCATGCGCCGCTGCGGTCTACGATCGTGATCTCCGCTAGGCACCGACGCTGAGATACTCCGTGTGGAGGAGGCGCTACCGCGGCGGGCAGCCGAGAAAGAACGGAAAATCGGTAAATTGCTGTGGAACTCCCTTGCTGACATGCGGTGGGCAAGGGGCGTGATACGGCGGCGGGGAGCCGAGGAAGAAAGGAGGGTATGTTAATCACCGTAATCCCTGCTTGGAACCGACACTCACATGCGCCGGGCTGGGGAGATATTGCAGTGACGGGGTGTGCGGATGACCACAGTAGCACCTGACGGCAGGAAGCCGGCTGTGAGCCAATCAATATGCGTCGGGGGGTGGTTATAAACGCCTGACCGACGACGGGTGACCGCGAGGGAAGGCGCGCACGCTGTGGACGGGCTTGTACCGGGGTGCCCCCAATGTGCCGAGAATAGATTAGGGTCGGGCAGTGAAGATGATACAGCGAAGGGCGCCGGGGTGAATGGTTTAAAGTGTTACAGCTGTCGCGACCAGCTCTATGAGAAGGATGGTAAATCGCGCGGCAACTGTTCTGATAAGTACCACCCGTCGGGTCTAGCTGTGGTCTATTTGTATGGGCAGAAGGTAAGCCTTCATCGGTCCTTCTGGACGCATCTTATAAAGGCAGGGAGGACCCCCGGTGTCGGAGCGCCTTCGATCCCAGCTAAAGCGCCAGTAACGAGGTTGCGGAAACACCCAGTATTGACTACGTGCGGGGACAACTCGTGCGCCGGGTGGTGCGCCGCTCGACCTTGCCATGAGGCGCGGGAGCAAAAGAAGATATGGTGCTGCGAAGTATGAATTAACAGTTGAGTTAGAACTCGTTGTGGACTGAACAGACCTGGATTGAGTGAGAGCCGTACTCGCGAAGCCAATACGGCGCGATGGGCTGACCGACGAGGAAAAAACCGCCGTCGGGTTAGGGTATTGGGTTGGCGAAGAATGGCAGAATTTCGATACCCAACGCGGAACGCAATAAACAGCAGCAGCAACAACAACAGTAGAACAGCAGCAGCAGTAGCCTCAACAGCAGCAGCAGCAGCAGCAATGTTGTCACCCGTACCAATAACAGCAACAGGGGAAGCAGCTACCTTATCACCAGTACCACCAGCAGTAGTACGACCAGCAACAGCAATTCAGCGACCCCTACTAACCGCAACACCACTACCAGCAGCGATGGCAGCGCTACTATCACGGACACCAGCAGCAGTACCAAACCTACCACCACCACCACCAGCAGCAGCAGCAGCAGCAGTAGCAGTAGCAACAACGGCATCATGTCAGTTACTCACAACACGTAGAAGTTAGAGCAGATGGGGGGGGAGCACCAGCCCAGAAGAGCAACACCCCACTATCAAGCGCAACATTCTTGATAAGGTTTCATCGAGCGACCTATCGGGCGCAGGGTGTGCCATTGATTTATTCACGTTCTTGACGCCGTCTGTAGAAGACCGAGAACCGATTGAGGACCTCGTCATGAAGGCAAAACGTGAATGGGTACCAAGGAAAGTATGGAAAAAGAGCCCGCAGCGGCAACCGCAGGGGTTTTGTTATTGCAGCAGCCAAAGCAGGTGGTCAGTGCTCCCGACAGGAAACAGAAGGAGCAGGAGGTGAACGTGGATGAGGAGTGCATGCAGGAAGGAGTTTCACAGGTGAGCGATAAGGACCTGGTGGGGCGTGAAGAGGCTCTGGTTGGGCGTGAGTTGCAGGTGGGAAATGATGCGAACCAGGACGAGCATGGACAGGAGGCGATGGGCGGACATCTACAGCAGAAGAAGCCGCGACAGCATCCACTTCAGGAAGAACCACCAGCTTCGGCTTCCCCCGCGCCGTGGCCGCCGCCATTGCCAGCTGAGCGCGACGCCGAGGAACTTTGGGAGGACAAGGGTTTGAGCCACCTGGAGTTGACGGTGGGAAAGGTGCCCGATGTTTGACTGGTGGGAGGCACTACCCAGCCGCAGTAGCAGCAACAACGACAGGAGGCGCTACCAGCTTCGACTTCTCCCGCGACATGGGCCCCCCATTGCCAGCCGAGCTCGAGGGCGAGCAACGTCTGAGCGGATTTATTTTCCTTCATTAGCTTCGGCGGCTGGGGGATGGAGGCGGGACGTTGACATCTTACGCGGCCGACGGGGACGCGGGTACCCGAGGAGGACCAGGTCACCGCCTACAAGTTACAGCAAGGAAATTATTCTTCGTGTTTCTCCCATTAAATGGTTATTATTGTTTTGGAGTGTTCGTTGTTGTTGTTGAAACGTACACGAGAACCTCCAGTCATTGCTATTAATAGTCTCACGTTTAGTAGTAGACTAATGCATCGATTGCACCACGTGCAAATAAGTAGTGCCGCTCTGTTTGGATCAAGCTGGATGCAGAAAAAATATGTTGGCGATTGGCAAATAGATAGAGAATTATGAACTTCGGCGTCACGGTTTGCGTACCTGGCTATTAATATGCTAGTACGAGTATAACCCGTCATCGATTGATTTGATTGATATGTTTCCTGCCGTCCACTCTTTTAGTACTGCAGTCCCGTTTTGGGGACAAAGTGCTTGGAATTTGAATGGTTTGTCCCCAAAACAGGACTGCGGTTCCAAAATGGGTTGATGTTGTGACTGGCAAAATGATTTTTGTGAATTGGCGTCTCTGCGTAAATAAATATGACATGCATGCGTGTATACATATTCATTTTCATTTGCGGCATTATTCGTTTTTTTTTTGTGTGTACCTGATACAAAGTACGTACGCACTGCGTCTGGATGGATTGCTCGTAGCTTTTTTCCGGTGGAAGTTTAGTACGTGTAAAACTTGTTTTTTATCTATACCGCTTTTGCAGTAGGTATTAACTGTAAACAAGAGCTTGCACGCTGATTCGAATGAAGGGAGGAAGGACACCCGCAATATATTTTTACGTAGTACCAGGTATAGGATAGTAAAATTAATATTCTCCATACTCCCGCTGTTGTACCCTGGTGTACTCGAAATATTTAACAGAGATCTTGCAACTGTTATACTGGATCAGCAAAAACGAAGTGTGTGGTGCTCTCACGTACCCGTAGGGTATCTGCCCCCTGCCCCACGCTTTCGTTGTGTGCAATCCTTTGGGAGCGACAGCCCTAACAACCAGGCCGACAAGATGACCTGACCCGCGGCCGGAGATCAGATGGAGAACAAAGGTCGCGGCGAAGGTATCCGTCTCAGGTTCGTAAAAGGGGAGGGGGATACGATGCACGCGTGTACGTATTTATACGTATGTACGTGCTTGGAGTACAGACCCATGAAATTGTCTCGCTTTTGCTTACTATACGGAGTATCGTACGTAGCTAGACTGTGTGCCCCCCCCTCCTCCCCACGCGTGCGTACATGTACGCTATGCGACAAAATATATACATATATATACAAGTTCTCCCTTTGGAGTGGCATGAGTGTAGGGTGTAAGAACACTCTTGTCGAAATACATATTCGGTTACTAACGGGTAGGTTTGAGCTATTCCATCAAATGCAGTTATTGTGTTCTGCAATTGGGGCAATAGCTCAAGTGTACCTGCTGCTAACAACCACAATATATATTTGGATAAGGAGCATAGGAGTGCAATATGCAGATGAGGGTGACGCAAGAGAGCAGTTCTAATGACCGAAAAAACAGGTACGGAGTAGTATTTATGTAGTGCAGTTGTTGTGAGACATGAAGGCGACCTGAGCGTGATATGCAACTACGACAGTAAGCATTTCTACAACGGAACAACGGACGAAAACCTTTGGCGAACGACAAAACCAACTACGGCAGTAATTCTCCTCGAGGAAAAACGTCGTCAACGAAGCGTAGCAGTGGGCCCAGGGCCGGCGTGAAACGGGAAAAACTCGAAGCGACGGGAGCAGTGGTAGAGACTTCCTCGCAAACGCGGATGTCACTACTAATAACGGAAGCAACACCCGGACAAACACCCGAGGTAGATCGAAAAAAACAGGATCCTTCGCTAAAGCGAAGGTCCACAGCACCCGAAGAGGATGCAGGAAAATCAGTCAGACCTTGGCACACGCCAAGGCACTAGCTTGATGAAAATGATTCAACACCCGACACTCTTCTTGGATGAAGGGAAGCCCACAACAAAAAATAAAGCAGTCCGCTCCCCACGCTTGAACTAAGAGCACCCGCTGGCAGACTGTTCAAAATGTTGAAATATTATGGGTGCAGGCGCACGCCGGAACAAAACACCCGCGAACACCTCTAAATTCAGACCCCAAGCGTAGACCAAAGGCAGATCAACTGTGTGTGGTGCTCGACCGCAAGACCATGACAGACACGAGAACAGACTGTTAAAGTACGAAGATCTATTCCGAGTTCGAACCGAGCAGATCGACCGGCACAGCCTTGGATATGGCGGAGCTCTTCTCCGATTCCATCCGAGCCTTTGCCCCGAACTTCGCCTGGCATTTGTCGTGAACTTGCCCGACCTGGGCGATGAAGAGCTTCCTCGAGCGCTTGGAACACGAAAAGTGCAGGGGGGTCTTGCAAAGGCCGATCAAGATGTTGTTGTCCTTGATGGTTCCTTTGCAGTAGACGCAATCCTTCCCGACCTGGAAAAAAAGAGCATACATGACAAACCGACAACACAGAAGAGACATGTAAGACGTGTTTAACGCAATGATTTCAGTTGGTATGAGGTTAGTTGGAGAAGACTTGGAAGGCCCTTTGAAAACAACGCGTTGGCGTGCGCTGTAGAGACAGGAAGCATGGAAGGTAAACAGGAATGGGATGGGATCAATGATGTTGGCAAACACTTACGTCGTTGTTCGTGGCAGAGACAACAACGGCAGAGTTGGAAGGGCAGCCCGAGACGACGTCCTTAAGACAGTTCCAAAAATGGGCATTGACGTGTGCTGTACAGGGAGGAAGAATACAAGGTAAATAGGAATGGGCGGGAAGGAACGACAACAACAACAACGGCAATGGCGGCGGCAAGCGTAAGTGGCAGCAGTTGTAGAGGCGGTACTGGTATCATAAGAAAATAGGCGCAGTAGACTTCCATAAGCAAAAAAAAAAAAAAAAAAAAACGAAAAGGGCAACAGCAGCATAATATCATGGGAGCGTGTTATTAATAGGGTACTCTACGTCTGTCTGTTATCATGTCTAAAAACAACAACAGCAGCGGCGGTAGAGAACTGTCTCGGTGTGGAAAGAAACGCAGGCTGTAAACAACAACGGCAACTGTTCGGAAAAAAAAGCAAAACCTTGGTTATATTGTGCAAATAAACAACAACGGCAGAAGCAGCGGCAGCTGCAGTGCATAAACAAATGGCAGTACGCGTACTATACCCCTCTCTTGGTGTGAGCTCGCGTCATTAACAAAGTGATAAAAACATCTTGGTTATAGTGTGCAAACAAATCGTGAATTTTGTGTATTTTTTCTTGGGTTTTGTGCTAAAGGTCGGCTACGTGCGGGAACAACAACAACGCCAACACCAACAGCATAAACAACAGCAGCAGCAGCAGCAGCAGCAGCGGCGGCGGTAGACACCTGTCTTGGTGTATAAAGGAACGCAGGTTGTAAATCACAACGGCAGCACCAGCGGCACCAACAGCGCATAAACAAATGGCAGTACGCGTTCTATACCCCTGTCTCGAAGTGGAGGCAGAGCTCGTATCAGAAAAGAAGGCAAAATATATCGGTTATAGTGTGCAAAACAATTCTATCAATTAGTACGTTATTTTTCATCTTGGTTTTAGCTCTGAAGCTTGACTACGCGCGGGAACAGCAACAACGCCAACAACAACAGCATAAATAACAGCGGCAGCAGCGGCGGTAGACACCTACCCCGGTGTGGAAAGGAACGCAGGCTGTACATAACGGCAGCAGCAGCGGCAGCCGTAGCGCATACGCGTACGATACCCCCATCTCGTTGTGAGCTCGTATCATAAAAATAAGGCATAAGCATCTTGGTTATATAAATATCGACAACAAAAGCAGCATCATGGACGGTAGGCGCGCGGGGCTACGGCAGCAGGAAAAGGACCAGCAGCCGCAGCAGCAGCAGCAATGGCCTGCGCCACCAACTCGTGTTCCCGCGTGCGGGAACAGCAAGACCGCCATTACTATTAGCGTAAACAGCAACAGCAGCAGCTGCAGCAGCGGTAGACACCTGCCCCGTTGTAGAAAGGAACGCAGGCTGTACATAACAACGACAGCAGCAGGGACAGCCGTAGCGCATACGCGAACTATACCCCTCTCTCGGTGTGAGCTCGTATCATAAACAAAAAAACATGAACTTCTTGGTTGTTGTGGCCAAACATATATCATGAAAGTATCATGATTTTCTTCCTGTGTTCCGTGCTGAGGGTCGACAACGTGCGGGAACAGCAACAACAACAGCACAACAGCATAAATAACAGCAGCAGCTGCGGCGGTAGACACTGACTCCAAGCTGCCTACAACAGTAATACCGCGAACGACGACTACATAAACAACTAAAGCAGCATCAGGGACGGTAGGTGCGCGGGGTTACAGCAGCAGGAAAAGGAGCAGAAGCAGCAGCTGCAGCAATGGCCTGCGCCACCAAGTCGTGTTCTCGCGTGCGGGAACAGCAACAACGCCAACACCAACAGCATAAACAACCACAGAAGCAGCTGCAGCAGCGGTAGAAACCTGCCCCGTTGTGGAAAGAAACGCACGCTGTGCATAGCATCGGCAGCAGCAGCGGCAGCCGTAACGCATACGCGTACTAAACCCCTATCTTGGTGTGAGCTCGTACCATAAAAAAGGCATAAAGATCTTGGTTGTAGTGGGCAAACATATCTTGAATTTATCATGTTTTTTTCCCTGTCTTTAGCACTGAGGGTCGACAACGTGCGGGAAATACAACAACAGCACAGCAGCATAAATGACAGCAGCATCAGCGGCGGCGGTAGACACTGACTCTCAAAGCTGCCTCAAACAGCAACAAAGCGAACGACGACTACATAAACAACAAAATCAGCATCAGGGACGGTAGGCGCGCGGGGTTGTAGCAGCAGAAAAAGGAGCAGCAGCAGCTGCAGCAGCCATGGGCTGTGCCACCAAGTCGTGTTCTCGCGTGCGGGAACAGCAACAACGCCAACGCCAACGCCAACGCCAACGCCAACAACAACAACAACAATAACAACAACAACAACAACAACAACAACAACAACAACAACAACAACAACAACAACAACAACAACAACATCAACAACGACGGCGGTAGACACCTACTATAGCAACAACGCGAACGAGGACTATATATACAAACAAAGCAGCATCAGGCGCGGTAGACGCGCGGGATTACAGTAGCAGGGAAAGAAGCAGCAGCAGCAGCAGCAACAGCGGGGTGCGCCGCCAAGTCGTGTTCTCGTATTTACAAACAAAAATTGCAAGTGTGGAAAAAACTCAGCAACAGCAGCCGCGACGGTAGACATACGGAGCAAACAACAATAACAACAGCAACAGAGAAGCACAGAAAACAGCTCACCGCCACCTCCTGGCTCGAGCGTGAAGGACACGGTGCCGACGTCGATAGGCCTGGCGCAGAATTCAGAGTGTTTCGACCACTTCAAGATTATCCCCCTGCCGGGGCAGGTGTCGCGCTCGCAAGTCGCAAAATCGACCTTGCCTCCAAAGCTCTGTCTCCACAGCTGGCAGATGCGGCTGTTGCTCTGTATAGCGGGATTGGTAACTGACATAGACGGGGGGGTTCTCTTCGAAACGGTATTTCATGATCCGTCATAAGAGGGCGAGGCAGAGGAGCCTCGGGGAGTTTTCGTAGGTGTTTTGATGGCAGCACTAGCTGCGCACCGACATGTGCTGTCCACTCTGTAGAAGCAGCACCACCAGGAGCAAGCGATGCCGTCTGCCAGGCAGGAGCAGCACTACTAGCAGGAGGAGCACCAGCAGAAGCAACGCCAGCAAAAGCAGCACCAGCAGGAGCGGCACCAGCAGGAACTCCACGAGTAGAAGCAACACCAGCAGGAGGCCCAACGGTCATACGAAGAGGCAGCACCAGCATGACGCGCGTCGAATGCTGTCTACATGTATGTGTCCACGCGTGCAAAAATTCCAATGCCAGGCAGGAGCAGCACTACTATTAATAGCAGGAGGAGCACCAGCAGAAGCAGCACCAGCAAAAGCAGCACGAGCAGAAGCAACACCAGCAGGAGACCCAGCGGGCATACGAAGAGGCAGCACCAGCGTGCCGCGCGTCGTATGCTGTCTACATGTATGTGTCCACGCACGCAAAACATTCCAATGACCCGCGTCCTATGCCGTCTCATAGCCGGTCTCTTCACGCCAAAGCAACTGAGATCAACGTTTCATTGGCCAGAAAACTGGCAGCCCTGTTGAATCTGTTTCGTAAAAACAAATATGAAGCCCCTCTACTCGCGAATGGTTCAAAGCTCTGGCGAATCAGGGTTGACAATCTTGCGAAAGTCTACCGAAACGCCCTCACAGCGACCGTCCAGAGCAACCGAGTTTATACTTGTATTTATATGTGATCTGCATTTGGTCTACGCCTGGGGACTGAATTTAGAGGTGTTCGCGGGCGTTTCGTTGCAGCGTGCGCCTGGGTCTATTTTATTTCAAGGCTTCCAGCAAACATTCGTTGCGCGTGGACTTGCACGTCTGCCAGCGGGTGCATTTAGGTCAAGCGTGGGGGGCGGACTAGTTCAGTAGATTTCGGTGGGGTTTCCTTTCACCCAAGAAGAGTGTCGGGTGTTGCATTGCCTTCATCAAGCTAGTGCCTTGGCGTGTGCCAAGGTCTGACTGATTTTCCTGCACCCTCTCTGGGTGCTGTGGACCTTCGCTTAGTGGAGGATCCTGTTTTTTTCGATCTACCTTGGGTGTTTACGTGGGTGTTGCTTCCGTTATTAGTTGTGACGTTCGCGTTTGTAAGGATATTTCCTCTACTACTACTCCCATCACTTCGATTTTTTTGTTTCTCACGCCGGCCCTGGGCCCACTGCTACGTTTCGTTGGAGGCGTTTTTCCTCGAGGAATGACTGTCGTCGTTGGTTTTTGTCGTTCGCCAAAGTTTTCTGTTCGTTGTAGAACCATTAGGTGACGCAGGACGTGTGTCTACTGTAGCTCCGGTTTGTTGAAGAAGTAAGTGCTTACTGTCGTAGTTGCATGTCACGCTCATGTCGCCTCCATGTCTCATGTCAATCGTGCTACATTAATACTACCTGTTTCTTCGGTCATTATAATTGCTCTCTTGAGTCACCCTCATCTGCAGGTTCCACTCCTTTTTTCCTTATCTCCAAATACGTATTTATTTGGTTGTCAACAGGTACGTCTGAGCTATTGCCCCTTTTGCAACACATACCTTGAATAGCTCAAACCTAACCATGAATAACCCACTACATAATTCGACAAGATTCTTACACGCTACGCTCATGTCACTCCGAAGGGAGAACTTGTATATAGATATACAAAAACAAATGCTTCGATATTTTCATTTTGTTTGATGAGTTGGATTTTTTTTGTTTTTTTTATGGGTTCATTGGGTTGTCTTCGGACACCCCCCTCCCCCTCCCCCGCCCGCCGCGAAGCAATGATATTCTGGATTATGTTTTTTTTTTGCTTGGTGGGGCATATATTATTCAAGTGTGAAACCGGATGATTTATAGTTGGCCGATCTAGTTGGAAGCTACTGAAACGGTTTTTTTTGTAGCCCTCCCCCCCCGCCCCCCATAGAGTCCTTTGTTAGTACGGAGCTGAAATTTTTCATGTTACTGCATAAAGTACGGCCACGTACTATACGTTAGAAGGAGCTATAAGATCGAGGTGCTCCTGCCCCTGTGCGTGTACCTATGCATTTTATACTACTGCTATATTTTTTTGTGATATTATGTGTTTAAATATGCTTGCTGTATAACGTAGCCTATGTAACAACGCGAAGCGCCCCTATGGCGTAAGTCGAGGAGATAAACCAAAATACTCGTACAATACACCAAACACAACACATAACCGCATTCAGGAGGTATGCCGAACCAAGATTATCACCGGCGGCACCACTCACGCATAGACAGGCAGTATCATTATCATCAAAGCCTGGGCCGTATCATTAAAATCAGCGACTGTTCCCGGAGGAGCAGCTCCACCCCTCAAGCCACGAGGCATATTAAATAACGCCTCGAAGCACAATGCGAAACCCCACAATATATGAAACCCCCAATATCCGCAGACCTGGATCGACCTACCGCATACCACAAACAGCCCCCCTATTCGGTGCGCGATACGATAGGTCCCGAATATCTTATCACCAATTCCCAGGTAAAACGGCAAGTAGTCCCAAGTTCCATACCAATCATTGCCAAGGTAAAATGACAACCCCAAATCCCACCCTTCAGAATTGCCAATGCAAAAACGCAATCCCAATTCCAATTGTGTCCACCTCAATCCAAATACCGAATCGGTCCATTTCAATTTCAGTAGACAGTAGCGACGGAAAAGGGAAAATCCAAAAAACGTAAGTATATTGGTAAAACCTTTCAACATAATCAATGACACCGTCTTCACATAAATATAGTACCGCCCGATAGCATCGGCCCCCCTGTTGTGTACTCCGGAAGAGCACAACAACAGAACGTCTCTGATGTAGGGCATCTCAAATCGAACTATAAAAACCCCCCTGCTATTATTAGGTGTTCACTCCGGGAGTATACGAAAGGCAATAACATACTGCGTCTGAATATAAATTTCTATGGATACTAGTAATTTTTGGTTCCCCTGGACGTTGAGCTTACTTAACCAATAGACAACGGGTACGGCACGATTCATCAAGACCATCGGCATACCCGATTGGCGTGTTAACATTACTCAACGCATGAGTACGTCCCAAACACATTCTCAATTCCACTAACACATACTGACGTCGTACGTCAATTCTTCGACTGTCTCCCAGAAACATTCCATGCATATCAAAACTCCTACTCGTATATCACAAAACCAAATGCCCCTAATCCCCGGAAAAACAAATCAGTAAATTAAATCACCACACGATTGTCACGAAGTCAAGCCAATAGCGAAACGTCGCAGCAGGCAACGGCTCGATGAGAAAATCGGTATGCTGCTCTGCCGACCATACGTGTTGATCTCAGACTCCCCGTTAGACGCATGCCTTCGACATCTACATCCAGTAGAGGGAACCGATGAACAGACATCCGCGCACAAAATCACTCCACCAGAGAGAGACCGGTCAGTACCCTTGCGTACATGGTCGGCATACCCTTATGTTGTCACTCCAACTGAACTCCACTATCTGCGGTAAAACGTCTTCGTCGTGCTACTGAGTACAGCTACTATGCCCTCCCTGCTTGGTAGACGACAAAGCACTCATCATAAAATGTTGCGATGTTATTATGACTCCAAACTACCTCTACCGTAAATGAAAAAAAAAGACACTCAAGTCCAAACCCCACACAACTCCACCTCCCAGCCTCCGTTCCCTGCTCCCTAAAATACGGATGCCACGCTTGTCTTCCACCGCGTCTCCATGCTGCCGCGACATGGACTACATCTCGCAACGCCGCAGGGTGCATTGGGCAGTATCGGGTGGGTAGCTTCAACGTCAGAAACCAAGCCAATTCGTGCCAGAAACCAAGGTTACTCGTTAGATAACGAGTCACATCATTAAGCTCTATGTCTACTAGTAGAATCAAGGCATCAAACCTCCCCTCATGATTTCACTCAAACCAATAGTCACAAGACAACCTCAGGACCTATTTTCATTCATAGTTGGTCTTCCTCATATTCAAGTGGGTCATGGGCGACGCAGGTACGCCCATTTTGCCATTACAACTTGCGGCCTGGATAGACACAGCAGTATGGAATCAGGTAGCAGGCGTGGTGCGGGACCCCCATATCGTCTGGTTAGTATTCGAGTACGTGGACAGCACCTGCGGTGGAAAAGCTTCTGTCATATAAGACATATACCAGGTACCAGGTGCACCACACCTTTCGTAATACTGCACACTTCATACAAGAACATACCAGCCAAACACAAAGAAAGCACAGAACAAAGGACACCCAAACAGATCCAGTCCACCAACACTGAAGTGGGCGGCACTGGAAAAAAAGAACATGCCTGTTTCCCAGGGTCGAAAGGGAAATTTCGCTTCCCGCTCCCGCTGCTGCTGCTAGTCCCCCTCCCCTCGACCTGTTTCCCAGGGTCAAACGGGACATTTCGATCCCCGCTGCTGCTGCTGCTGTTGGTCCCCGCCCCCTCGTGCTCCTCGTCTCCCCTTCAGCCACCATCCCCCCAAACCGCGCCAGGTCCACCCTCCCGGCCACTCGGTGCCAGCCTCGCCCCAAATCAGTTTTGCCCGGTCGAAGGGGTACGTTGACCTCTCCTTCTGACCCGAGCGCGCCCGCTGCAACGACCGGGTCACGGCCGATTCCACGTCCACCCTCTTGCTGCTACTGCTGCTCCACGTGTAAACGAAACGCGCAAACCCGTCGTTGCCGATCTTCACCTCGTCCTGTGTGCGCACCGCGGACACAGCCACACCAAGCTCCACCACCTCAGGCTCAGCATATCCAAGGCCCACCACCTCGGACACAGAAACACCAAGATTCGCGATTTCAGGTTCAGCTCACCGAGCTCCCCAGCACTTCGGACACAGCCACACCAAGCTCCACTACCTCAGGCTCAGCATATCCAAGGCCCACCACCTCGGACACAGAAACACCAAGATTCACGACCTCAGGTTCAGCATCATCGAGCTCCCCAGCACTTCGGACACAGCAACACCAAGCTTCACGATCTCAGACACAGCAACACCAAGCTCCACCTCGGATACAGCAACACCAAGGAGAACGCCTTCGAATTCACCAAGGTCCACCACCTCAGGTCTAGTTTCACCGAGCTCCGCCACGTCGGACACAGTGATACCAAGGTCCACCACCTCAGGGTAGTCCTGCTGCAGCACAGACGTTACACGCGGCTCTCCAGCATCACCGAGCTCGTCCGGTGGAGGCTCGCGTCGGTAAATCCACACCACGGCGGTAGAGTAGCTCGTCGCCGACCTCGTTGATGTCGGCTCCACTTACAGCTGCTGGGGCGCCGGCGTTCCAGTCGGCGGCGTACTGTAGTAGTTCGGCGCGTAGACGGCAGTGGGCTGGGCAGTCCCACACTGCCTGGCCATGCGACCATATAAAATGAAGTCGTCGCACACACTGTTGCGTGCACCGCAAAATCACGTCCCTATGACCTCGGGCGCCACACCGTGCTCAAATGTAGAAACCGTGCATTGTCGCTCCCGAAGGTGGGGGGGACTTAGGCTGGTACCACACGCGATCGGTGTTGCCAGCCGCACCAGTGCACCACTCCCGTGAAACATGTGGCCGCCGCTGCTGCTGCTGCTGCTGCTGCTGAAGCTGAGGCTGAGGTTGTGGCCGCCCTCCGCCTCCATTCTGCGGCTGATGCTGCTGCTGATGCTGGTGCTGCCCTGTGCCTCCTAAATGCCGCTGATGCTGTTACCCACCAAAGTCATGCTGCCGATGATGCAACCGCGCGTCACCTCCATACCGTCGTTCCTGCTGCATGGGAGGTCTGCTCCTCCCAGCGGCACCCCCCTGAGCCACTGCCTCAGCGGGCATCCTTAACGCTCTCTCCGTTCCCACCGTCGCGTCTCGTTCGGCCACCGTCGCGTCTCGCTCAGCCAGATTAGTCGTCACCTCCGCAAGTTGTTGCCGAAGCAGCTCGATCTCCTCGGCCAAACCAGCAACCCTTCAGCAATCTCCGGGCCCGGAAACCCAACGACTATCGTGTTGAAAATATGCTTGCTGTATAACGTGGCCTATGTAACAGCGCGGCGTGCCCCTATGGCGTAGGTCGAGAAGAGCAAATAAAATACTCGCACCATAAACCAAACACAACACACACCAGGTTGGGTCAATACCGTTCTGTCAGAGACCCCGCCACATAAACTACACACAGGAGGTAAGCTGCCCCAAGATTGTCACCGGCTGCACCACTCACACATAGACCGGCAGTATCATTATCATCAGAACCCGGGTCGTATGATTAACATCAGCGACTGTTCCCGGAGGAGCGGCTCCACCTCTCCAGTCACGAGGCATGGGTAGCGGTGGACGGAACTCGCGTGTCAAGTTTAAAAAAAGGACTCCGGAAACGCTAAGTAGTCATCCCCGTAACTCCGCACCTTCCGACCCCACACAAAAACACCGTTTGATACCATTGTTGTAGTTGGGCCAGACGGCGTTCAAATGTGAATGATGCGTACGAACGTATGAGTTGTGGCTTGCATCGCAGTCATACTTTGGCCGCGCTCGAGGTAGCGGTGAACGGAACTCGCGAGTCACGTTTAAAGAAACAACTCCGGAGAGGCTAAGTAGTCATCCCCGTACATCCGCGCCTTCCAACCCCACACAAAACCACCGTTTGATACCAAAGATCTCTGAACAACATGTTCACACTCGAGACGGAGACTGGCCCGGCCACGCAATGTGACTAAGCACGACACGAAGGCGAAGCCGCATCTCAGTAACATTGTGGAATCTAGGCTGCAGCGCTAGATTCGAGCATCAGCGGCAGAGCAGCCTAACAACATCAACACAGAGTCGAACTCGAAACAATTTGTACCCACGGGGACATGATACCCGTGTGCAGTAAAAACTGTAGACCGTTGGCATCGTGTACGTAAACCATCGATCTTCTGTCTCCGCCTTTAACGTTGGATTCGACAAAGCCACCCCGGCACGAGCAGCACAGCAGTTGCCTGGCAATGCCAACACGGCCGCCAGTCTGCTGTTAAAATCCGCAGTAGTAGCATCGATCTTCTCTCACGCTTGCATTCCTGCATACCAGGTATATGCAGGCTACAACAGCAGTAACATGATTTCATACCCGTGATTAAGATCGGCCCTTACCACAATAATACGCGTAATACATGTAGATCCGAGAATCACAGCAGCACCGAAGCCGCCAATATCGGAGGTACTCAAAAGACTTGTAAATATTGATATACAATCTTGTTCAGCACATGCCATATGGCTTTCTGCGGCTGGCACAGCAAGCGGTCCCAAGGCCCTCGTACAGTTGCCCGGACGTTCCGTTTTGGCTGAACCAGATACAACAGCAGTAGTAACATTATTACCTGTCATGCCTCGTATACTCCTGGTACCATACTACTGTGTAGTGGTACGACCGTAACGGTGCCAGCAGGACCGATACTATACCCACCCACCCACCCACCCATTCATAACCCACACACACCCACCAAGTCACCCGCGCTGTACAGTAGTACAGCAGCGCGAACACGTTCCGAACCCACCCACCCACGAAGGCAACCACGATGTACAGTAGTAGTAGTGTAGTCCAGCAGTACGTAGATGTTCCCCACCCACCCACCAACCCCACCCGCGTTACTCGAAAAGTGTGTGCGTGTCAGCGTGCGATAATTATCTCGTGGGTTGTGTATAGTTGTTTTTTTTATCTTAAAGGCCATACAATTAAGACGGAAAACAGTCAACACTAAAACCTCACAAAAACAAAAACTCGAAATGCGGGGCTCGAACGACCGACTTGGGAATCCAGAGTTGAGAGTTCCGTATCTAAGCCAAAATCTCCCGGCGGGGCGAAGATATTCCAAAGTCCCGGGGGCGGAGGGGGGGGCGAGGAGGTATTTTTTTTTTCTCGAAAAAAGCCTTCCGTACAAAATTTAAATGGGAACCCAAACAGGGGCCACACCGTTTGAACATCGCGGGCAGAAGTCCGTAGTCACGGCAGTTGAGTGTTGGGAGATTCTTGAACCTTACGCCAGCTAAGTACGAATTGGGAATTTGCATTGAACTTGAGTTTTTGGATTCGGGATGAGTTGTTTTGGCGTTTTTTAAGCAGGGAAGCAACCGTTTTACCTGGTATAGGTTTTGGTTTTTCTGTGTTTGAATTGATAGCACTACTACTTGTATTGCCACGAGCACCTATCTATGTGTTCGATAATTATTGTAGGCCTACAGTACGGCATTGACACTATGATCACGACAGTGCGCTGCAAATTTGGAGGCTGTAAGTGAAGACATACAGTAGCAGTGGCTCATAGTCGCGTAAATGTTTGATGCAAGATGATTGACTGATTGGTGTGATTTGTTAACGTAGCTGCTGCAAATCGTCCTACGGGAATATACGGTGGGCTTCATGATTTTCCCGAATGGGTTGCAAAACGATATACTTCGATGATTTTCCACGGTCACGTCGAAGAAGGGGGATGAGAGGCCCCTTGACCCCACTATTCTAGTGTACTACTCTACAACGACAAATAAATAATAACAACACCGCGCCTCGTGGCCAGGCCGACTGGTGCACCACTGGGCGCACAAGATGTCCCCTCATGCCTGACGCTTGAAAACAACGAGCTGAAGAAACAGCACCAATACATGCTACGTGCATGCAGTACAAACAAAAAAATATCAACCAAGGGGAATGACAGTCAAGTTGAAGAATAAAGCACCCTCCAGGTAGCCCGCAGTAGTTTGTGGTACGAATAGCATACCGGTAGCTAGATTTTCTCCCTCCTAGCCGGTCTGGTACTTTCTACCCTGTCTACCCTGTCTACCCTGTCTACCCTGTCTACCGTCTCCGTCCTGCGTTTGTCAAATATGCCCACCCCCGGAGAGGATGCGTCAGACAATGCCAAACAAGCAAAGCAGGCTCGTCATCCACCCACGCCACAAACCTCTATTCGTAAGGACAAAACAAAATGAAAGATTTATTACGGGGTACCATAGTTAATACGACCTACGGTATACATAAAAACCCATATATTAGCCTGTTTTTACTAACAATATTTCTTCTTATTTACTATGGCCCCCCTGTAATAGTAATAATAATGTAAAGAAATCATGGAGGATCGAGCGCAAAATGAAAAATTAAGGCAAAACGGAAGACCACGTTCGCACCAGCTGCAGCAGAGTTGACGGCACGAACGAGTAGGATATACATGTTCTATTCACTGGTCGGCCTGGTGCCTCGCTGCCCCTATCTCCCGTCTCCTTCCTCTATGTACGTTCACCTACCGCGGTTTGCCCTGTACTCCTCCTGCTTCCCCCTCTCCCCGCGTTCATATATATTCCCTGTGGTTGTGGGCTTCCTTTTACTACTTCTTTCTCTTGATTGCCCCCCCTCTCCCCATTCCCTCGGGCACCACCTATCTATGCGGCGGTACCCCTGTCTCGGTAGTATACCAGGTATAGTATACCAGGTATAGTATATAGTATATAGTATTTAGTATTTAGCCAAGTCGCGTACCCTTCTTGCACTTACTTGTCTGTTATACGTGCGGCGACGGAAGAAACCAAAAAAACAAAAAAAGACAACGCACCCACCCGCCGACTTTTGAACCCCGCGGCTCAACCGCCGGCTATACTACATAATATTTATTAATAGTATGGATATCAGTCTACGACCACATTGATTGACATGTCAGTATACTATTTTGTGTTCGAATATTGGTGTGCAAACGATCGATCTCTCTCGCGATAACTCCTTACTATCTATATAGAATACATCCATCCACGCATTTTTTTTGGGACAGAAGAGTGGTAACTAAAGTCTGGCTACGTGTGGTACACGTGTAGACAACCGATGACCCCAAAATCAACCTTGATGTTCCAGCACGAACAAGGTTTCTTGGTACAAAGTGTTAGCTATTATTCGTATCATTAGTGTGGGGAAGTAGTCACGACATCCGCGGAGGCGTGTCCGTCGTATTTTTAAACTTCGCATACCATCACTTTTTTAGCCTACAATCTTGTTCCCGTAGTGTTCCTTGGCTTGAAATGGTTGGAGGAGGTCCGGATTATAATCAAAACGTGATCCCGACATTTTAGATATATAATGCTGCACCCAATCACGATTGCTGTGGTGGCCTCCGACAACAACTCTTCCGTATTGTTGTGTCGAGGTTGATTTTTTATTTCTCTGCCGCTCTCCGCAGCACCTGCACGCCCGTTCCTGCATCACCATCAGCATCATGATTCAGCGGCAACAACATCATCAGTGGCAGCAGCAGCAACAGCAACAACAGCAACAGCAATATTAACAAGAAATAAAGCTCAACCGCTGGCGGCCTAGACTCCTTCATAACCCAGACCCTCTGTACCCGTATACACACAAGCCACAATCTACCCCAGTAGTAGTAGTAGTAGTAGTGCCTGTAGTGATTTGTCGTTCCCTTTTTTTGGAACTTGACGGGCGTTTTGGGGGGGGGGGGGGGGGTGCTTGGAATCAGTGTGGGTTAACTTTTGCAGTGTTATTACGGCAAGGTGCAGATGGAGAAAGGCAGCGGTTCTTGGTTTCGGTCAGCATTGGCAATGGGCGCCGTCTTCTCAATCGCGAACGCCGAAGCAGGTCAGTGAGTGCAACGTCGTGATCCATTTGTTCAGGTCCGAGTTCTGCCCGCCTCTCTCTCTCTCTCTCTCTCTCTCTCTCTCTCTCTCTCTCTCTCTCTCTCTCTCTCTCTCTCTCTCTCTCTCATTTCCTTTTTTTTTGTCGTTGCTATAATATATGACCGTCGGCACAGACAGGCTCTCTGCCCTCAACGTGTAAAAATAAGTGTTTCTGATCTTCGCGAGCATGTCTTATATTGTTATTACTCTGCTTGCCATCCCAAAGCAGGGTACAGCATGAGCTTCGACGTTGATATGTATGTGCAGCATGAGCTTCAACGTTGACCGCTCAAACCATTCCTGAAATAAGAAATAAATGCCTTCTAGATATTATTATTATAGATTTTGACAGCGTTGTAGTTAGTACTCAGAAGTTTGTTTCCTTACTTTTCCTGTGTTACTCTCTCGTGCGATTGTTGTACGAGCATCCATCCATAATATTATATTAACATTAATAGTCGCATTAAATAGTGCGTACCCATAGCGACAGTGGACGTGTACAAGCTTGAGAACCACACCCACCCACGATTTTGAGAGGAAATTAGAGCAGTACAGATGGTAGCAGTAATGTTGCATAACACCCGCAGTCAAGAGTTAGTTTCTCCAGTTGTATCGCGTGTTTTTTTACAACTAACTCTGTCCTTAACCCTTTTAGGACCGCAGTCTCGTTTTGGGGACACTTGGGGGCAAATGGATTGGAATTTGTTTGGGTGGTGTCCCCAAAACGGGACTGGAGTTCTAAAGGGGTTAAATGCAAGTACATTAATGTAAACACCTATAGGTCCTTAAATTCGCGGCCAGAGCCGGGCGTACGTATATCGTCTACAGCAGGTCCTAACCTGCCGCTTTGAGGTGTTGTGCAAGGTCTGTACAGTACAGATAGATGAAAAATGTCAAGGAAACACGTCCTTTTTTAGCAGGTCACACAGATCACCGATCTCTCACCCGGAAAAAAGAGCCATCCTGCTGTATGTAGTAGTAGCCCTGTCCCTGAGATACACAGGAGAAGGGCCTTCCTACACTGCACTATATTATTCGAGTAAAATGGTACCAGGTACTTACTTAAAGTTCTAGGGGATGAAGTGGTAGCTTGTGCGTATTTATTTGGCGATAAATAAATGCCAAAGTGGGGCTCCCACTTTAGTGCGGCCCCTCCGCAGACTACTATTATACCTGCACAAAAATGAGATCCCGAGATATCCCGACTTAGTGCGGTCCCACACTAAGTAAGTGGGGATGGATGTATGTATAAAAATTTCGCTGGAGTTCTGTAATTAATTTGCGATCACGGTTCTCGCGGATACCTTGTATGTAGCACAGCAGCGGCGGTACAACAAACAGCAAGCGAGAAAAATATATATGTCACACGAGCCCTGTAGGGACGAATATAGACGAGGACCGAATACGTTTTGTTTTCGCGGATTTCGGGAGTTTTGGTGGTTCACCCAAGTCAGTTCGCGACTACTTGTTTCTCCCGTTGATCTGCGAGCAGCTGTTTGCGAGCGTGATGAAGAGCATACACATACTCGTAGTCTGGAGTTATACACAACAAGCACTACCTAATGGAGCATACCAGCATGCCCTTGCCCATGGACTTTAACTGTAAAACACAGGCAGGCGGCAGTCGTAGTAGTGTTACAGCACTACCCGGGCAGCTAATTAATACCTGGTACTAAACAGGAAAGCCGGCTCAGGCTGGGTGTCATATCTGAGAATTTGTGTGTTCTACACTACTATAACTTTAGTGTGACAACTTCGCGATTCCTTGTTTCCCCGTATATATCGCGGCCTTCCTTTTATTATGGTTCGTTCTCTCATTATTATTAATAGTTAGGTGTTCTGTGCTGTGCAGCAGTGAACTGAGTAAAGTGCAATATCATAAATACGTTAATATCCCCGGCCAAAACATGCCTGATTTTTTTCAAGCTCGCTCGGGGGACACGGGTGACAGCGTCGACAGCGTGTTTCGACGGTCTGGCTGTGGAGCAGTTGCCAGCTAAGTAACGGTTGAGGCTGAGACGTGTCATATTTTTATTACGGGGGACCATAGTAAATAGGACCTATGGTGTACATAAAAACCTATATATTTAACCATTACTGCTAACATTATTTGGTCCTATTTACTATGGTCCCCCGTAATAGTCTTACAGGGGAACATAGAAAAGAGGACCAAATATTGTTAGGACAAAAACAACATACATACGGTATATACCATGGTCCAGGTAAAGTATTTTGTGTGCACCGTAGGTCCTGTTTAATATGGTCGCCCGATATACTTTTTAGAGATTAAATTTTTGTTTGGATTTAGTATCGTCATACACGAAAAAAGGTGGACCGCAATGTAAGTATACGTTTTTCAACAGTTCAGGTCTGATTGATAGCACCTTTCATGTTTTGAGCCATTGGGTTATTTTATTCTATTAATACTTGTGTACAGCAGTATAATTACCCATTTTTTGTGGGTGGTATGACTGTATTACAGCATACCAGGTACCAGGTATGACGCAAGATACCACCCTCCTCGTGGGTGCGTACAGGCTGGTCCAGCACAAAAACGTTTTATTTTTATTTATCCTCCAGCGGATTGATAAAAATAAAATTAACCCTTTTTTTAGGACCCCAGTCCCGGTTTGGGGGCGAAATTACCTATAATTTGAGTGTTTTATCCCCACTTACTTATAATAATATGGGACTGCGGTTCTAAGATGGATAAGCTCGCCACACTTCCACGTTCCCGTTTCGTGTGCCAATTTAACATACAGCTCCCGTTGCAACATCCCTAAAACATGTATTCATTCGATCGGTGGTTTTGAGTAATTTTCGAAGATTTTGACCCCACATTTATTTGGCAATCCTATTACTGAGCCTACAGTGCACGTGCAGACCCCCTAATTTTTTAATCTGAGTTGATTTCGTCAAGAAAGACCATATCGAATAAATCTCTTCACACAGGTAATAATAATAATGTAGATATTTCCCTACTAAGCCCACACCAGGTACGAAACGGGGGAAAATATGTACAGTGGATGACGCTGATTCTCGGTGTGAGCATTCCTTGAGGCATGGGGAAATGATCGATACCCTCGCCATCGCCTGATTCGTTGCCTACCAAAGGATACCATGGTATACAGGTGAGGTAGTGTTTTTATGATCCGCAAGACAAAGTCGAGATGTTCCTTTTAATAATATGAGGGACACAGAATCACGATTTCCCAGCCCAGTTTTTCGTTTTTTTAATCTGAAACTTCGACACGTAACTTTTGTTCGTATAACACATATATATATATTGACGGTGGTACGTTTTTTGTTTGCTCAGAATCACTCTTTCACAAAACAAAAAATCCCAATTTTACATATATCGGGCTAGCTCACGGAATAAAAAGCATAAAAGAAAACGTACTCCCGTAAATATATTTGTAATACTCTTAGTAGTAGTCGAAACCACCTGCCAAAATTTCAGGTTCTGATTCATTCGCGAAAATCGTCTCGGAAATCCAGTCCAGCCGTTCTGTTTGCGTCTTGCCCGGCCCAGCTTGTACCACCCCGCGACCGGAAAACCACCCCCGGTGGTAAAAAAGTAAAATCTAAACTAACTCATAAAAACGCAAGTTTATCACCGTGGTTCGTTTGATATCACCCACCTTGGTCGATACGCCTTCCAAACAACAGACATACCTGGTGCAAAACATCACCCGCGGGGGGACCCAACCCACACAAAAGTAACTCAAATATACCGACACGTTTGGGCAGCGCACGTACAACATGGAGCACGACCATATCATCCAACAGGTGTAGAGCCCCTCCACACGGGCGACCCATCCCCGAGGGCAGAACGCAGGTCTAGGTGTGGCCTCGAAGAAGGGACCTGCGACAACACAGGCTGCTGGCACGTCTCTAGCCGCGCGAGGGACCACGGTCGCTTCGTTTTTCTTCCGCTAGCAAACCGCTCCTGCCAGACACCTACGCCTCCTCAGGCTCCGGGAGAAGCGCTAGAGGAGCCAGCTCCAACAACGCGTGCCACGCCAACTACAGTGGCAAGTCCCGCTCCAGCCACAGTGTCTGTGACCCCGGCACAGCCCACCGAGTCCCAAGCCCCAATATCAGCAGCGCCAGGCCACCCGGCCCAGAGCCCTTTGGCAAAAGCAGCGGCAGGCCCCCCTGGCGCAGCAGCGCCAACCCTCTACCCCTCCCTCCCCTCTTGTTATTCCCCCCCTGCGGCCGGGGTGGTTGTGCCACATGGGTTAAATATTACCCATTGTTTACCTGTCACACTCCACCGTTATCACCCCTAATTACAATTCACCCCGCTGTGGACAATGTTGGAAAAAAAGAATGTAAGGTGTCCATTCATTGTCACCGGGGTCATACCACCCCACCACAGGGAACCACCTCGGGTGGTAGGAGAAGGGAAACAGACGTGAATTGCCTATCCCTCAGGGTGGGTTCTTACGACACGTACTTGGTACCGGTTTTGCGGTAAGCACGTCACTGACTGCCAGATGGTAAATAAATGGAGTATTATCAGTTGGAGGTTTTTGTGTGTACAAGCAACACTATGTAGATATCGCCATGGTGATCACAGGAACGAGGGGTGGGGGGCGAAAAGGTGTGTGGTATGAAGGTAACGCCACTACTACTGCCTGTTGTAGTTGGACATTGAGCTACGTATACAGTAGACGCGTTCAGGCACTTGCAGGGTTTGTGTGATGCCTTATTATGCTGATTGTTCTTACTTTGGTTCTGAGAGTTCTTAAGAAGAGCAAGGCGGTCATATCGTTATTTGTTCGACGTTGTTTATTATTATTGTCTTAAGAAGAGCAAGCCTACTCAACGGTAGAGGGCCAACGGGAATATCATGGATACCATGACACGTATCAAACACAAGATACCTGGTACCGGGTATGGATGAAGAGAGTTGTGTCCAGGGAGTTGTTGTGGTTCGCAAGAAATATATATAGAGGTGTTGTTCGTACGACTTAGATAGGTGAGCGTTTTAGAATAGGAACTACTATCAGTTCGTAGCGTCATTCATATGAAAAGCAAATACATGTCATGTAACGTTTTATTGAGGTCGTTCAATTGTTGTGTTCCTTAACCCCTTTAGAACCGCAGTCCCGTTTTGGGTACGAACTACTTGAAATTTGACTGGTGTGTCCCCAAAACGGGGCTGCGGTTCTAAAAGGGTTAAATAGGAGATGTATATCCTGCACGAGGCCATAGTGAAGTACTACACATACGATCGAGGTATCGTACACAGCTTGCAGAGCTGAGAGTTGTGTAAAAAGGTATTATTACGGAACTATTGGGGGGAAATGTCGATCGAATACCCAGCCCAGAGTAAACCTTATCACACTCTCCCACCCTCTGAACGGCGGAATATTTTGGGGCGTCGGTTTCGTACCAGGTATACGGGTGTACGCTGACCTATCCACTTCGTTTCCAAAACCGAGGAACGAAGCAAATATGTTTGTTGTAGGGAATACCAGGTACCAGGTATGTGTTTGTAGGGAAGCACGAGCAAACGTTTCTAAAAATGAAACACACCAAAGTGATATTCGAACCCTTGTCCTTGACGACGTCAAATAAATGTGAAGATCTCACCTACTGAGCTACAGGGGTAATCGATCGATCGATTACCCTGCCCAGGATAGTCCTTGTAACTGTTGTTGTTGTCGGTCGATACGTCGATCATTTGGCACTACTACCATTTGACTTACATGCTGGGGTGATCGCGGTAGTAACATAGGGGGGAGGCCACCCACGGCGGCACGTATATACTTGTTCCATTCTGCGAACAGTGCCAAGCCTTTGCAACAAGCGCCCTGCAAAGTACTCCTTAGTACGTATTGCTGCAGTAGTAGGTAAGTGTGCATTGATTGGTTGAGCTCTTGGCAACCCTGCGTGGGGCAACGATTTCTAATGAAGAAGGAAATCAGGAGGATAGCACTTTTCTTTTGGCTTTTTTTGAGAATGGGAAAAAAAGAAAAATCGGAATTTACCGGGCGTGTGCGTCATGATAAACACCAGAATACAGAAAACTGCGTCACGTACTTGACGTTTGCTAGAAGAAACGAAACCTGCATCAAAGAAGGTAAAAGTTGTCGGATAACGCGTTCTACTATATAGAGGTAGCACATTTCCGCTGATTTTGTTTCTGAACGACGGGGTTCGTCAGAAAGATATCGTCGGGATGGCATTTTTTGTTTCGAAAAATGGCGTCTTTGTACGCTCGGGGCCATGGGTTTTATTATTCATCGGGATGAGATTCGATTTTGGGTGACGTCAGTTTTTCGGGTGAGGTATGGAGATCCTCAAGCGAGGAGCCTCAGAAAATTCAGGATGAACCTCTATCGTAGAACGCCTCGGAACATCTAGAAAAAAGGTGAATAAAGGCGTCAGAAAAGAGACATACATGGTGCGTTGTTCGTTTTTGTAAAGTCCAGCACGAGTGAGTCCAGACGCGTGTTTTTTCGTAACATGCTACCATGTACTACGTATGTATGTCACGGCATGGCATTGCCCAACCCTGCCCGGGTTTCATTTTGCAACCCTTGAAGACCGAAGTAAGTGAAAAAAGTGCCAAGGCGAAACGTTCTGGCTGTCGCTGAAGCCAGTTCGTGCCATAGTTGTGGGCAAAGTTTAATTAAGGGGTAGCCCAACTTGAGTGCAGTACGTGCTCACGCTCGCAGAGGTGCACCTAGAAACTGGAAGTTCGGTGGCGTATAGGTACGATGGGGCCCTGGCCAATCAAGGGGGGGCTCGGCAAAAAAGAGATTTTCGAGGGCTGTCCTCGGCAATTTTACGGTGTTGAAATTACCGCGATTAAGCCACGGCTGGTGGTAAATGCCGCGATTCCGTGAAGTAAGTGCTGCTGTGCTTTTCGCTTACCCCGGATGCGTGCCGTGTGCAAATGTCGCGATTTCTTATTTCTGCTGTACCGCGACTGCCGTGGCGTTTGCTTCCCGCGAAAGCATGCCGTGCACTTGCCGTGATCACGAGTATCAGTCCAGTGCCATGATCTACCCTATCAAAGCTTTATTTATGCCGAGGACAGATCTGCTGATTTCGACCCGGTGGACCCTTACAGGAAGGATTGAACCCCCGCCCGCGTATATATCTGTATCCGTATCTACCTTTGGCTTTCGACCATATTCTTCCAAATATAATAACTGGTATGATTGCATGATTTCAATACAATATGTATGTACGACTCTACCCATAGTCAGTGCCAGTCCTGGTACCAGGTAGAGAGATGTGTTTTCTCTTTTTTTTTCGCTTCCTTGATTGAGCGGAACGCCACCTGTCCTCACTGAAGGAAACCGCATGACGCGCGCACACCCCACACCACCAAGGAGAGCATCCGACATGCCAGATTGAGTGATACGGACAGCATTGCTAGTAATGGCACACCCAGAAATGGAGTGGCTGACGCTAGAGCATCGCCTTCGGGTTCAGGATCCGTGGCTGAAGATTCTACAGCAGGTTAGGTACTGGAGAGAAGTAGTCCCGATCTCGGAAGCGGACGGTCCCGGCTCTGCAAATGGCGGGGGGGGGGTTAATACTTGGTTGATACGGCACCGACTATACAGTGGTTTCCGTTTACCGCGGAGGCGTGCCGTGCAAATGCCGGGAGTTCGGATTACTGTACCGTGACTGCTCTGGTTTTCGCTTACTGCGGCAGCGTGCCGTGCAAATAATACCGTGATTTCTGATCACTACTGTACCCTGACTGCCGCGGTTTTCGCTCACACACTGCCGAAGCGTGCCGTGCAAAAACCGTAATCGCGAGTGAGTGACCGTGCCATGATCTACCGGATGAGGGTTTCATGCCGAAGACAGCCCTGGAATTTTCCCGACTTCAATACGACGTGTTTACGTACTGCTGCTGTGCCAATGTACCGGCTCCAACTCCAGAGATAGTACACCTTTGTTCGGCCTTTCTTTGCCCACTAACATACATATATACGTGTTGTTGTGGGTTTTCGTTGCGTAGAATCAAGACCCAACTTTTTTTTGTTTTTCGCTCGGATATTTTCATCAAATAAATATTGTAGTGGGGGTAGCGCTGTTTTCTCGTTTGTCGTGTAGCCTAGCCACTTTTGGGCCAAACTCGCGTAAATACATGCTAAAAAAAACTTGTATACATCACAGGCCAGGAGCCCTGCTATTGGTCAGACTGAAACCGTAACTGATATATGCCCGAATTGGCCAGGGTATACCTGACTTTGTCTACTCTGCCTAGTGACAGCGTTCAACTGATTATGGCCAGTTTTGAACCAATCAGAGATGACATACGGTTCATCCTGGAAAAGTTGTCCACAATTTCCTCAGCACCAAGGCACACTTTTCTTGGGACGGCGGTAGTTGGTCCAAAACCCAAAGACACCGGCAAACGCCTTGTCGCTGGGCACAGTTCTCTGCGGAGAGTTTTTTTTTTCCCTTTTATTTTCACTGAGATTTGTGATCCTTCCTAAGATGAACCGGAAAATCGTGCTTCGTTTTTTTGGACTGGTGCACTTCAAAGATCTTCCATATCTCAACGGAGTTGGGTCGCTCTCAACATTTTCGCGATGCGGTGTCTGTTTTTTTTTTAAAGGGTCAAATTTGATTGAAATATTTTTTAAAAAATACTGGATTTGGAGGGCCGACTAAATTTGTTTCGTTAGGGATAACTAGGCATAACATTCTTAAACGAATGCGGCGAACATTTTTTTTCATTAACCCCTGAGACACGGGGGGAGGTGGGGGCTGACATATTCGATTGTTCCTGATTATTCGTAAACAAAATTGCCGCCACATTATATGGACCCAGAGGAATCTACAAGCTAAAAATGGTACGGGTTGCTTGGGCGAGGCTTGCCCCTCTGGTATATATACACCATGACTAATGTATCAGCCACATGTAATATTAAAAGTATGTATCGCATCGTATGTTCAATGTACGTACGTACGTACGTACGTACGTACGTACGTACGTGCGTACAATTGTCGGTTGTCATTCCTCTGTACCAGCAGTACGGCTTGATCTCTAAGCATGCTGTGTGATGATGATGATGATGATGATGATGATGATGATATTGTCACATTAGCATACTTACTTCCCTGAAGTCGTGTCTGTGGTGACAAAACAGGCTGTAACCAAATAAATATCAAAGGCAGAAAACAAACAAGTACGAAATAGTGCGCAGGGCAGTGTCGTACCAGTCCGCGCGGGAAGCGCTACTAACGAGCTGTGGTATACCATCCTGTATCACTTGTGACGAGACAGCACCAGGAACATATCCGTAGTATGGACTTGACGAACGTTTGCTGCAGGGAGCAACTCTACTAATGATTGACATTTTCATGGCATGCGGTGGCATTGCCATGGCGTAGATTAGGATTCCGTGGCACGCCGTGGGGGGTGCCGTGGCATGCCATGTGTTGTACCATGGCAGCCCCAGCGGCAACCACTACGGCACTCCATGGCAACCCCACGGCATGTCAAGGCAACCCCCATGGTACCCCAATGCCGACGGCACCTAGGGTTAGGGTTAGGGTTCCATGGTATGCCGTGAAGGTTCGTGGAAGGTTCCGTGGTATCCTGTGGAAGGTTTTGTCACAGGTGGTGCAACGGCCATGCCACGGGATGTCGCGAAAAATGGCATCAATTTACATCCCTCGTGTACTAGCGAAGGGCCGGGACCTCGGCTGTGGCTTCACCGGCCTCCAGGGAACTCGGAGGTTCGGCAGCACGGCTTTTCGCGCGGAAGGGTACCCCGTGTTTCGATCAGGTCAGGAACAAACAGCTGTGTACGGAGTAGGACCTAGCTGCCAAGGAGTCGTTGTGCAGTAAGTATGTGTACCAACACCAATTTATTGACGAACGGCTCATGTCTATGCGCGTGGCTAGTAAAATGCGCGGCTGTGAATTTCATCGTTGCGTATGCTCTAACTGATTATTCCAAGAACGCCGAACTAAAACGTGTTTTCTGGCAGAAGAAGCTGGAGAACTTGGTGGAACAGATCCCGACGAAAGAGTGCCTGTTACGTAGTACTGATGGATGCTAAAGCTCGAACTGGGCAGAGTATAGAATGGGGGGGTGATGATGAAAGTAGAGTGATTGGAGCATATGGACGTGATGTTCGCTACGATAATAATGGCGAATGACTCCTGTCGTTCGCCACTAATTGCAAGTTAGCTCTCACCAACACGTTTTTCAGCACGCGCAAGGGTGGGATATCGCATACACACAACGGCACCAGCCCGAATGACCGTCAGCGGATCGACTATAATATCCTAACCCGTCAAGCCCATCGGCCCAAAGTACAAGACGATAAAGTCGCCCCACAACCTCCGCCCTCCAACTTAGGCCGACTCAGGCCACCACATCTTCTATGTCAAAGTCCGACTGAGTGGTGACAATGCCCCCCACAGACAGACACGAAAACGCCGAAAACGCCGAGAGTTCGACTGGCAGCTTTTCATGTCCGATGAAACGTGTCGTCAACGAATTTTCGCGAGGGTCGATCCAATCTCAACACGCTTATCCAGCCCCGTGATACGTCGGGCATGCTTGAGATTTTCACTACGGCTATTTATTTTTGATGCCGTCGAAGAAGAGGTACCACCCCCTCCACGTCGCCACCGCAGACATGGATGGTGTGAGTCTGCCGAAACCTTGCCAACATTCATTTAGGCATAGAGACAGCGACCGAGGATGCACGAAAATTCTTGCGTGCCCACCCCCTGGACAGAAACGCGCGGATTAAGCTGAGATATTGCGTGTGAGAAACCTGCAGGAGGAGGCGAGTGCCCCAAGACTGCATGCGTACTTCGAAACGTATCTCGCCGAGGCCGACCGAATTTTAGCGAACAGCGCCTAGAGGGGATTGTTTGAGCACCCGAAAAGTATGTTGGGGTTAGAAGTTACTACCGCGAGGGTCGAGCGGATTGTTAAGAACGAGGATGGCACGCTGTTGTTGCGGGATACGATGCAAAATTCGTGATGGTCGGGCTCTTGCCACTAACGCTTGAGCACCGAATCGCTGAAACTGGATGCCACGATCATCGACCTCTCGCCACCGCGACCACTAAACCTGTCACTCGAAGAATTAACCATCTACTGGACAAGATGACAGAAGCACTGAAGGGCGTGTCAAATTTGAACGTTGTTGGGTCAGATGGCCTCCCGGCCGAAGTCCTCAAAACCAACCACCCCGCATTGGCCCCGTTCTTTCGCAACACCCTTATCAATGTTTGGGTAGCAGAAAAAGTCCCACCAGCCGTAGAAAGGTGCGGTCATCAAGGTCCTTCACAAAATTAAAACCAAAGGGTCGACTTGATTGCAACAACTACAGAGGGATCTCGCTTGTTGTCCACGCAGGCAAAATGCTGTTGGTGAAAATCGTCGCGTGCCTCCTTAGCAACTACTGCGAGACCGAGGGATGAATCCCTGAGCAACAGTGCGGCTTCCGCCCCGAACGATCAACGATCGATGTGTTGTTCATCGTTCGCCGGTTGCAAGGCGAGGACGACAGGACGGCAGAGGAAAATCCTCGTGTGTGCGTGTGTTTCATCGATCTGCAGAAAGCGTTTGACCCTGTCGACCGAGAGCTGTCATGGGAGGTACTCACACGCTTTGGCGTACCAACCAAGATGCTAATATATACCCGCAATTTCCACGACGGCATGCGGGCTCGCTTGCGCACAGATGACAGCGAACACTTGGAAAAGTTTGATGTCATACAGGGGCTTCGGCAAGGCTGCGCGCTATCACCACTACTCTTCAACGTGTTGTTCGCTGCTGCGTTACGCGTCGCACGAGTGCGCCTCCGCCAAGACGAAGCCACGCAAGGGATTTGGTTCCACTCGATGATGCTGTATTAGTCGGAACGGAGGAGTAAGGTCCGTTGGCATGCTTGGGAAGAGGTGTATCGGGCTTATTGTACACCGATGTAGCATGAATTGTCTCCAAATCGGCTGAAGGGCTCGCGAAAATGATGACAATCATCGTGACTGTCTTCGAAGCAGCCGGCCTCGCGGTATCGGAAGCGAAGACGCCGAGACCATAGTGTTTCTACGCACTCCAAGCCAGACAACCCTCGCACCACCGCTCGTCATCGAAGCAGCGCGCCAGAGGTATAATCAGACGGCCCAGTTTGCTATACCTAGCCGGCGTTCTCTAAGAAAACGCTGACGTCTCGCTCGAAATCGACCGACGCATCCGTCTCATGCGGGCATGCCTCAAACGGTTTGGCCCGGAGTTGTATGACAGAACGACCGCGCCGCTGATCCTGAAAGACCGAATGCTAACGGCCGAGATGAATGAGACGCTGGTGTGCGCGTGTGCCAGGCAGACCCTCAGTGCGAAACACTTCGCCAAGCTTCGAACGGCTCACCACCAAGTCCTCTTGCGAGTCATTGGCTTCGAGCGCCGAGTGTGCGCAGACCACGCTACCCTCTCGTACGCGAAGGCCCTGAAGATGACACGTTGCAAGAGCATCGAAACGACCATCCGCAAACGGCGGCTCGTTTTCTTGGGAGCCGAGGCACGGCCAAGCAAGGTGCGACTACCCAGTCAGGTTATGTTCGGGACGATCGCTGGCGGGGAGAACTCGAGACCTGGCGGCCAGTATAAGAATTGGCCTAGATGCATTGCCTAAGACCTTGGGGAGGTCCAAGCTACCCAACATTCAACGGAACACTGCCCCTTGGGGTTTGGAGTTGAGACCGCGTTGTGGTCCACTGCGGCAACAATGACGGAGACGTGGTATCGGGGGGTCCTCAAAGCAGCCGATAGGTCCATGGTGAGGTGGCAAGCAGATGAGGCACAGCTGAGTAGACCGCGCCGGAAATCCGCCCGTGGGTGGTGCCCAAGGGAACGGATGTAGGGAGAGCAACTGGGGGAATGCAAGAAAACCAAACTAAGGGAACGCGGGCAGGGGGGGCAACGGAAGGAGTAGCCGCGGTGAACGAAAGTAAGAAGGAGGGTAGCAAGGACCAGGCCGACTGTTAATAGTACGTAGAAGATATGTATGCTACTCGTGCCGCCCAACTGCTGCGGCTGGTTAGAACGTGGTCTCCCGTTGTTTTCTTTTTCAGTTAGCGCTTGTTCCTCCGCGATTCTCATTTTCTTACTCAATCTTGCGTTATTTTAGTCCTTTCGAAAGGACCGTCGTGTGGCGTGGTTGGTGGATGACGAGCCTGCTCTGAAGTAACGTCTGACGCATCCTCTCCGGGGGTGGGGCATACCAGTAGTTGACAAACGCAGGACGAGTACGGTGGACAGGGGGAACATAGTTAATAGGACGAAATATTGCTAGTAGAAATGCTCAAATATATAGGTTTTTATGAGTAACATAGGTCCTATTAACTATGGTCCCCCGTGATAGTAGGGAGAACCTGGCTATGCTACTTGTACCACAATCTGCCACGGCTTCCTGGAAGGGCTTTGTTCTACGGTTTGCATGTTATTTCCCTTGGTCCTTGTGGTTTTACTCTGTTCGCATGTTGTGTGTGGTGGTGCTGTTCCTTTAGCTCGTTCTTTTTGAGTGTCTGCCACATCTGAGAGAAGGCAGGACAGATTTTTCTTCTACTTGTATTTTATATTTTTCTCGTTGATTCGTTTTTTTTGCTTTCTGCAGTTTCTTTTTTTGCTTCCTTTGTTGTCTCTCTTTCATAGATGCGTCTGTGTCAAGCTTGCCGTATCCAGTATGATGGCATGGCATTGCGCTGTCTACTTCGCTGTACTTCATAACAATGTGCAGCCAGTAGTATCTCTGTATCGTGGGTTTTTGCCACAGAAGTTGTAACTCTCTAGGATTGAAGAATCGGAACGAACACTGGTTGTGCTGGATGTCGACGGGTAGAAAGCACGGTTGCATGAAAAAGACACACAACACATGTCGACTCGAAAAATAAATATGAAAAATACAAACACGAAGAGGGGAAAGAAAGAAGAAACAAAAGGGAATCAACATCAAGTATACCTGGTATGTGTGTACGGGTGCCCTTAGCAGTCAGTGCCGATCTCGGGGTGTTTCAGGGAAATTCGTGTGATTTCGGGGTAGGTTTGGTCGAAAATGTTGCTTTCTTTGAGAAAAACAAAAATCCGCGGCTATCAATGTGTGAATGTGTATTCTTCACATTAAACTGATATTTCTTCCCCTCGGCATTCAGCTCGACCAGTATCCGTGCCGATTTTTCAATAATCCTAGAAGAGATACAAGTTAGTTGTGTGGCCAGGCCGACTCTTATGGGACCAGAAAACAGAAAACAGAAAACAGAACAGGATTTTCCTTTCTTCGTATAGAAACCCCAGGGTAGTGCCGTCGGTAGACGTGAGCCATTTCCGATCACTACCCCAAACATAAAAAAAAAACTTTGCTTTCAACTTTCAACATACAACACCTGCCACCGCCGATGATTTTTCGCCTCACAGAGCACGAGGTGACGTCAAACCTTCGAGGCCGTGTGCTCCACTGCTCTGAGAGTGCTCGCTACCAAGTTTGAGGGTCGTTGATGCTGAGTGGCCGGAGCTCTCGCGCGAGACGTGAGAGCCTGACCCATTTCTGGCCAGTGTTTTACTCGGTAGCGAGCACTCTCAGAGCAGTGGAGCATACGGCGGCGAAGATTTGACGTCATCTCGTGCCCTGCGAGGCGAGGAATCATCGGCGGTGGTAGGTGTTGTGCGTTCAAAGCGCAGCTTTTGTCCTGCTGCGGCATACCAAAGAATATCTCCCATCGGCTGTGTGGGTTTCAACACTCCCAAGGGGAAATCCTGTTCTGGTTTCTGATTTTTGGTCCCATAAGAGTCAGCCTCGCAAAACTACGCCACAGAGGTACTTTAAAGCAGTCCATTGCTACGTGTATGGCAAGCAAAGCACTGCAGTAGATTATGCAACGCCATGTCATCATACTGGATATGTTTATTTTCTTTTCTCTTCTTCATAGAGCATGGATGTTGTGCCCCTGTCATACCCAAACATGTCAGGAGACATGTCAAGTGTCAAGCTGTCTGTCTTTCAAGGCTTTCTGTCAAGAAATATCCGTCTGTCTAGACATTTGTTTGTCCCCTACCCCTCTCCTGTCAGGAAAAACAAACTAAACGTGTGGAAACCCCTATTTTTTGTTTTTATGTGCAGCCGTTTTACTTGTTTTATATCGAGCTTATTTTTAAATATCGAGATTCTGCAATTCAGTCGTATTTTTCTGTAGATCGGACTGGAAAATGTATCAAAATATGCTGAAAAAAACAAAAATACAGAAAAACACACTACATTCGACACTATTTTGAGGCGTTTCCGCAAAAACGGGGGGGATTCTTATCGTCCCCGGGTTTTGGCTGTCAGGGCTGTCTGCCAAACCGCTTTCCTTGACGGTGCCTGTCAAGGAGTAATGGGGCTGTCTCCCGACATCTTTGTTCATACCCAGTATGATGCCCTGGCATTACATTGGCTACTACTGCTGTGTTTACTACATACGCACAAATGTTTTCTTTCTCTGGCGTAGTTTTGTGACCACAGAACTTGTGTTTCCCTAGGATTTAAGAGTCGGCACGGGCACTGGTGGTGCTGGATGTCGACGGATCGAAAGAACAGTTTACTATTAATATGAAGAATACACAACATACGAAAGGCACGACGTAGAACTTATATGAAAGAAAGAAAAACAGAAGACAAAAAAACACGAAACAAAACAAAAACAGAGAAAATCTAGAAAACAAATCGAAAGAGAAAAAGAAAAAATGAAAGACAAAACTGTCGTGCCTACCGGCTGGGGACGTGGCAGACCCTTGAAAAGAGCGCATACAGTGCATATATCGTAAACAGAAGGAGCCAAGAAACCAAAGAAAAAAAAACAAGCGAACCAAAGCATAAAGCGCCCACCAGGTAGCCGCAGCTGTTTGTGGTACGAGTAGCTAGCCAGGTTCTCCCTACTACTAGTACCCTGTCTGCTGTCACCGTCCTGTGTTCGTCAACTATGCCCCGCCTATCGGCGCCAGACAAGACGAAACAAGCAAAGCAGGCTCGCCAGGCTCGTCATTCACCCACGCCACACGACTCCTTCCATGATGAGGCTTAATAATACAAGAAAGGAAGATACCGTATTACAACAAACACCACACACAGAGGATCACGCGCGAAAAGAAAGAAGACAAAAAAACAAGACCACATTCGAACAAGCGGCACCAGTTGGGTGGCGGGATTGGGCTGCGCGAGAGGCACAGACTTGTTCTACTCACGTGCCGGCCTGGTGCCTTGCTACCCTGCCTGCCATCTCCTTCCTACTTTCGACCACCGCGGTTTCCCTTCTACCCCTCCTGTCCCCCCCGCTCCCCTCAATCCCTTGGTCGGGTTTCCTTCCACTCCTCCTGTTGCCCCATTCCCTTGGGCGCCACCCACGGCGGATTTCCGGCGCTGTTTACTCAGCTGCTTGCTGCCTCATCTTCTTGCCACCTCACAACCAACCGTTCGGCTGCTTCAAGGACCCCCTGATAGCACCCCCCCAGCCGCTTGGGCTGCAGTGGATGGACCACAGCGCGAACAAACTGTCGAGCGAAGCTTTCGGAAGTAACATCTTGGTTGACCCTCTCGGAGTCCACGGGGGAATTTTGAAGACCCAAACGAGACTATTGCAGCCACGGCCACTCACCGCGTGATAGTTGGTGTGGAAGACGATACGAACAAACGAAACGTTGTGTCGGAGTGACAATGGTCAAATGCAACGAGTCGGACGGCACGGGGGGGGGCATAATGATATTTCAGTTTCTCCTGTGGGTTCTCCTCCCGCCGGCCGTAGGCCCTCAACAAAACCAAAAGTTATCTTTTATTTGCTGTTTGAATTTCTAGAAAAATGTCACTCCTCCAACGGCCTCCAATACAAACGAACATGACCGGGGAGGTACATTTTTCAAGAGATCTTCCCGCTACGGATGTATAAAAGGTTGTTCCATCTGTAAACGGGTGAAATGGTACCGCGTGCGTTATCCCTGTAAAGGAGGGCCACATAAGCTCATGTCGCCATATGCATGTACCTGGTATATTCGGTACCGGTTCCGGTTCTTACGCGGTTCTACGTTCTATATGAGAAGGTTATCAGCCGCAAGTAGCGGTTCTTGTAGAATTCGGGGCTTAGGGCGTAAAATAGCACGTTTCCTCGCAGGCGGGGAAGGTTGAAGAAACCAATCCCCTTCCCGAATAAAAACGCCTTGCAATGTTGAGATTGCGGTTTATGCGAGTGGTTATCCCTATCAGGTCAACTAACAGTCAGCTGGTGGTAGCAAGTAGGATACGTGTTTACTCCCATCTGCGGTGGCGTGCGTCTCTGTTACGATTTGAAACTGCTGTATACTGCAACAGCGTACGAGAAGGCCAGACAGTCATGTAGTCTTCCATATGAACCGCAATACAAACCAAAATAAGCAAGTGAAGATGCTTTACTACCGTAAGCAACGACATCAATAACAAGCACCATAAGCAAAGCAACCCTCTAATAAAATTTCGCTGTGGGTGTCAACACCCATATCGGCTCCATATATATGAACAGGAAAAAGGATTCCTGGCTGGAAACCGTAATTAATTGTTTGACCCTTTTACTGCAGTCCTACTTACGGGACAAACGACGCTAATTCCAAATGTTTTGTCCCACAAACGGAACTGCGGTCCTAAAAGGGTCGAGATTTGTGAAATGCATGACGCCAGGCGGCTCCCGATAGAGGAGGCGAATGCCTAGAATAAGGCGATGCTCAAGGCAGCTTGAACTCCTCACGTGTGTGTTGTTGTGTTGGCTCCCTTGGTATAGATAGCTGGGATGACTTAATAATATTGATGGGAATAATAGGTAAAAGATGGGGCATACGAACGTAGGGAATCGTCGTAGAGGTTGTAGATCTGTGCTGAAGTGTTAATAGTAATAAATAGTTGGGTTCTGAATCCCCCTTTTAGTGTACAGTAGATGGTAAGATAGGGGCAACCGCTGCCGCTGCGGTCTGTGCACAGTGTCGGGTGGCAAATCGAATAGTAGTATATTTAATAGGTATTCCATCCATGTACTACCAGATTCCAGATGTGAATCAAGTTTTGTTGGGGCACACATCTAAGGGAGAGACAAGTAGGCTACGTACTTAACTCCAACATCACCGCGTTCCCGGGAGGTCAGCCGCCTGTACATTGCGCTGGGACTCAGGGAACGATACCGCACCTCCGGCTAGACAGGGTCGCGTGGACCCAAAGATTCCCCTGTGTACACTGCGCACCGGTTGCAGTTCGTTACATTTAAAATGCGGCTTTGATGCACGTTTCTTGCAAATATCGAGCCAGATTATGTTGCCTGGTATTGCAGGCAGTGGGTGTGCCCTACCTAACTTTGTTGTGATGTCGACGTGCTGTGTACCGCGGTGCGTGCAGGGTTCAAGAAGAGACTACTCGCCCTACAGGGGCCGCAGAAGCCACAACTTCCCTCCGTCGGCCTCCAGACGTCCGGCGCAAGCGGGTGAGCAACTACGATGCTACTCGTAGAGTCCTCCGGGCGGAAGCTGTTGACACTCTACTGATCACTCTACCGTACCAAAAACGTCAGAAATCGATTTTATCCGAATGGTTGCCGTACGCCCCAATTATTTTCACGAGCAATGCCTTTAAAACGACATTTTTCGGCCAGATGGAGGTTGGCTCCCGACTGCCAAAGCAGACCGTCACGGACGACCGTGTGAGCCCACCTGCTGCTCTCTGAGTTCGTGAAAATGTGGCGGTCCAGTTCCGCTAAAGAAAGTCCTTTCTTTTTTCTCCGAAGTGCATCATTCCACCAGCCATGTCATGCGATGGTGCATTGGTTGCAACGACGTGCGATGCACGACAGGTGTACAGATCGCCTGGCATCGAGAGTTTTTCGTTGTCGAGGTACTTCGGGCTGCATGCTTCGTCGAGCAGTGTGTTCTACACCCAACGGACGGCATTCCTCGCGGGAGACAGTCCACACAGCACCCCTACACGTTGTGACGGGGGGCTCGACGGCAGCTAGATCCCCACCCAATACAGATGGAGGCTGCCGCCGCCCATGCATGTCGTACGTACGCGTAGCTCTGCAACAGTTTCGCATCGGATTACTTTGTTTCCTCCAGAAGAATGAAAAAAGAGCGGAATACTGAATACCGGGTGGTGCGTTTTATGTGAAGGAATGAGTGACAGCCTATTTTGTTTTGAGACCGAGTAATGCCTGATCGGAAAAACCGTTACAGGTAGTGACACACAGAGGAATTCCCTCTCTCGCGCAGAAACCCACCCATGGCTCTGGCGTCTTTTTTTCGGCCCTACACCCAGTCTGAGAGGCTACTGAAAACACGTGCGTTTCGACACGGCACTATAACCGCCGCCAGGTAGTGCTCGTCTCGCAGAGAGCAGGTTGCCACAGAAGAACCTGAAGCGTGAAGAGAGTGGTCGGTGGCAAGTTTGAGGGTCGTAGGCGGTCCGCGTCTAGAGGTATTGATTGGAGGGTGAGAGCCTGGTCCGTTTATGTATCGACTTCGTCGTGTACTCGTACAGAGCAGGAGGTCGTTTCCCATCGGGGGAGCGGATGAACCGGAAATGAGATCAGTCTCTAGCGTCCCAACGAAGATCCCCAGACACGGTCCATCTACGACCCAAAAAATTGTCCGCATGGACCCTCAGGGCAATGAGGCGCGCACCTACTCGAGCAATGCCACGGAAAAGGGTAGGGGTGGCGGCTTACTACCTTTGGAGCTCCTTACACAAGGGGCTCAACCCGATCAACATGCGTTCCTATTCGCCAGGCTCATAACATCTGCATTGAATAGAAGGATACCGACTGGTACTTGCTCACTTGAGGCTCTCAGCCGGTCAGAAAATCTTGCAGCAGAAGGCAAAACGTGCACAGCCCTTATACAGTACTTTGGGATGAGTCTCATGGAAGGCTCAGATTCATCTTACGACGTAGCTCTGGGTTAGGGAGGGGTAGGTGGCGGCGGTTGGTGCCGTGTGCGAAAAGGCGCGTTGTTTTTCTTTATGTCAGCGTACACAAAGGAGCCATCAGCGTCGACAGGACCGCTCGCGGATTTCTGAACGACGAATGGGAAAGCTTGGTTTATCCTTTTTTTTCGATCCCGTACTAGCTGGCCTGGGGCACTGGAAACGAAATAATTTCCCGCCCAGCGCAATACGTGAACGCATTTCGTATATTTATTGAACCAATCTTAACACTCTTAGGACTGCAGTCCTGTTTCGGAGACAAACTACTTGGAGACCTGACTGTTCTAAAAGAGTTAACAGGCCAATCCGCACAAACCCGTGGTTCTCAACGATGGTTGGATATGGTGTAGTAGCGATATTGGCACAAGACGCTTTCTACGATAGAGGTAGCACATCCCCGCTTTTTTGTTTCTGAATGACGGGCCTCCTTAACCCAAAATCGTCGTAACGTCGATCGTCTTTTGAAAAATGACGTTTTCGTATACTTGGGCCACGGGATTTTTCATCGGGAAGCAATTTGATTTTGCTGGGGTCAGTTCCCGGGCGAGGTATGGAGCTCCTCACGTGAGGAGCCTCGGGAAATTTAGGGTGAACCTCTACCTACCGTAGAACGCCTCACAACTCACCTCTAAAACCCTCGACGGATTCCAGGAAAATGGCCCAATCGATGGGTCAGTTTTGTTTCAGGTTTCTTCACAAAAACCTCTGTGGCCGAAAGATGTCGCGTGTCCAATGCCGGAGAGGGGGGGCTATATCTCGTGTCCTGCGTCTCTCTAAAGAAGGTAGCTTCGAGCCCTCTTGTTTGTCTATTCCTGGGATTTTGTTTCCCCACGTCTTACGTGCGTCCCATCTCCCTCGCGTTTGCTTGAAATCACTCGGGAAAAACCGGCCACTAACGGCTATCAATGTAGGGTCGATCCAACTCAGACTACTTTACCAGATAGATATATAGTACCGTTCTGGGCGAAGCCAAAGTCCGCGGAGCTTGTCCAAAGTTTATGGAGCTTTACATTTCGACATAAGTACGATTATGACCCAGTGGTGAGCTTGCGATGCCGATGTTGCGTCACAAACAAATGGAAGGGTGAATCTAAGCATACGTAGGACACTCCAGCAAACGTCTCCGGGGGGTGTCCTTGTCGCGAGCCCTGCATCCCCGGTGCTGAAACTTGTTTAATAGTGTTTCGCTTTTTTGGTGCGTCTTTTTTATATCATGTTTCCACTTGTTTAGCCATTATTTTCCTTTTGAAGATCTGCTGTGTGCGCCTTAGCTGTAAGCTCGACGCCATGGTACCCAGCTGTCACTTTAGTCAGAGACCGATACGTGTACCATGTCCGTACAAGAAGCGAGCAGAGCTTCCTTGACGCCTCGCCCGTTCCGCTCTCCTAGTTGTTGTACAGTATCCACCCCCCTTTTCCTTCCCCTTGACCGTCAAGCATACAACTTACAATACTTACTGTACGCACACACCAGGCGTCGATTTACGCAGGTCGGACGGCAGCAGTCTGGCAACCTCCCAAACCAAGACACCCCTGAGATACCTGGGGGGTTTTTTCGGTGCCATTGTCTGTCTCCACGGGCCTTTGTTCACGCATTGCATGCATGTACACGCAAACCAGGTACGCACCCCGGTCGGGCGGCAGCAGTCTGGTCTCCTTCCAAAACGCCAAGACAATTAAAGAAAAACGCGGCGCAACAACGACCTGCGGAGGAATTGGCCATCTCTTCGACGTTAAGAATGCGAGCACCATCGTCATCCCTCGACGAGATCGAGGGCCCTCCGGACAACACCAAATACTGCTGGGATACGCCCGAAGAAACACCGCCAGGCGCGGGCTGCCCTTTCGAAACCCGGGTCAGGGTTTTGCGCCAGGGGTGACAGCCGCCTGCGGTAAACGCAGTAACCTCCAGGTAATGACCTACCGTGTACGAGATATATATCTGGTGCGTGCATAATAATAATTTGGATATACTGGTGGCGATTAAGTATACCTCTGGGGTTAGCACAGTTCCCTCCCCTGGTGGACCAAGTTACCCATCGGCAAATACCTATGCGTTGGAGTTGGTTGATGGCGGTCACTTTGTTGTGAACACAGTTACCTTCTTTCAGTTACGTGCGGTCTGTCTCCGGAGGCGTTGCCAACTACCTGTGGCACACCCAGTTACCTTGTGTGGAGACGTTCAACGATGTAGCAGACAGCGGACGGTCTGCACATCATCTTCTCAATTCGGGGCGCCAAATGGCGTGTTACATTGTCGAAAGTGTCCACTGGGATGAATTTACGCCCACATTATTTTGCAAGGGGGGGGTAGGAGTCCCGCCCATCTTTGCTGCACGTTGGAATACCTGCTCGCATTGTAAAAACTCTCGCATGTCCAGACTTGTACCTGACGCCTACCTGGTAGGCTAGATTGGTCGTTTGATAAATGTCAGCACCCACCCGTATCTTGGTGGGAGCAGTTTTACCAGTATAGGGGTGCCGGCGAATTTCACTCCTCAAGAAGGGCATAGTCTGATGGTTTGTCATCTACCAGGCAAAGTATGTCTGGTATAGTAGAGGGGAAGGTTTTGCACACATCAAGAAAGAGGCGTTTCGGCAGCTCTCGTATATAGTAGCATCCGCTGGTGTCCAGGAGGGAGATCCTTTGGTGGCTTGGTTTCAGATACAATAGGGATCTTCTGAGGTCCTCGCGACCCGCTCGAATAGACATCGGAGGCGTTCTGTTTGTACGCCGAGACGGCTTTGGAACTTGAATCCCCACCGCTAACCAAGTATTGCCTGAATTCCCCACCGACTAGTGCAGTCGTCACGCTCATCGTTTGGAGAGGCACCTTTCTGAAGTCACAGTACGCGAAAGAATTGAGAGTAGTGTTTTGCTATAATCGACACAGCAAGGGAAACAGCAGTAGTGTTTTGTTGTTGTCATTTCTCCTGTCCTGTCGTAGACCTCTTGCGGCAGTGCACCCTCTTGACTGAGCGATGGCAGCGAGGGAGAAAGCTGAACGACTTCCCACCTTTTTTCTGTTATACCGCGTGTCTCATTCAATACGTACGTACAGATATAACCTCCGATGACCACATATAAACTTGAATATTATTTGTCGAAGTATGTATCACATCGTAACGAAAACACTCTGATCTTGGCTTCTTTCGTGCGGATCGCAAATACGTTTTTCGAGAGTCAGGGGTTGACATCGGAACCCGACGCCGTCCTCGTTCTATGCCAGGGGGACACAGGGCCAACCGAGGGAGGGCAAGGAGAGAGGTGGGCAGGGAAGGGGGTGGGGGCGGCGAGAAGAAGGGAGGAAGGGGTGGGGAGGGGGGATAGGGGGAGACGGAAGAGACGGGAGGAGGTGGGACTTAAAACCGCTGCACACAAGGGAAGACGGAGAGAAGGAGGAGAGAAGGGCAGAGAAGGGGAGGGGAGGCGGCCGCGCCGGTCGCCTTGGGCCATGTACCAGCTCTTCATGATGGAGAGGTATGATGTCGTCCGCTGAGGCTCCGAAGAATAAACACCCGACCGGAAATTTTGACTGCTATAACGGGGTGCCTCTTGCGTGAATCTAATCCAACTACTCACAAGATTGTGATTTCTACGTGTACCATTGTTATATTGCAATGGTGTTTATCCCACAAGCCCCGAAAAGTACCCCACGCCTTGCTTGTTCAATGTGGCGTACAATTATTACGGGGGACCATAGTAAATAGGACCAAATATTGTTAGTAAACATAGGTAAGAATATACCCTGGTAGCTTTTTGAGCATACCGTAGATTATATTTACTATGGCCCCCCGTATTAGCCAACGTTAGTACAATAGAAGTATACTGTTGGCTCGTCATCTGGTATTTCTCCCCGAATGATATTCATACACGGTATGTTGCTATTTGCGCACAACGTACTATTTTGTCAACCTGTGTATGCATTGCTGGTAGTTTCTTCGCCCTGTCTTACGGTAGTGGTACAGCGTATGGTAGGACCTTCCGTTTTTCGTGGAAAGGTTTGGCCCATGTATCTACTGTAGTTACCGTTGTTTTCTTCTTGGTGTGCTTCATTTTGGAACTTTATCCCCGGTGTGTTCAATGTTCGGGGGTCGCGGTCGCGATCACCATGCACATCATATCCGTCGTGACCATCACCCTCATCTCTGAGGCCGTCGTCACCACTGTTGCCATCATGGTTGCCATCATCCATATGATCACACCGTTCGCCAGCATCATCAATCATCATCATCATTATCACTATCACCATCGTCATGATGGTCGTCAATACCATCACCATCATCACCCTCGTCATCATCGTCGTCATCATCAGCAAAATCATCGTCATCACCAAAATCAAAACAATCACTATGTTCAACACCATTATCATCATCATTTTACCCTCATCATTATCGTGTTTTGGACTGATGGCACGGTGGGGGAGCTACCGCAATACGGTACATATATGACCGCGTTTAGGCCACCCGAGAGAGTGCATATTTACCTCTTTGGAGACGGCATCAATTGTTTACGTAGTTGGTGCGGCGTAAAGGTAGCAAGAAGTACCATGTCGGTGCCTACAACCCAACCACAAAGGTGTGGCAAGATTGCAACAAACTACGGTAGGCACTCGGCGGTGTGCCTCTGAGCGGCGCGAACAACAGGACGTGTGAGGAACCGCCCCTCTTGTACGAGTAGCACGCCTCCTTATCAGTGCCACATTTGCCATCGCCAACACTATCACCATCATCATATAAGATTGATCACCACCATCATCAGCATTACCATCGATACCAAATTCCCCTCTATGTATATCCTCAACACCATCCTCTACAACGCCTCCTCCCCCATCCTCATTATCACCACCGCCACCGCCACCGCCCCCACCCACCTCCCACCTATTCCCTTCATCCCATCCCACCCACCACCATCGCCCCCTCCTCTCCCCCCCCCCCCCCTCTGTTCCTACATTGTAGGGATGCGAGGGTCTATGGTCATACGACTACCGCCATCCATGACAATACGTACACCCCCCCCCCCCCCCCCCATCTCCTGCCCCGTCACCCCAATCTTCCCTGTCAGGCCACTTCTGACGAAGTCTATCACCGCCGCCATCATCTCCTCTCTCGGGCAGCTCCTAGGGTCAGCCTCACGCGCCTCCTCCACCTCCCCCTCCTGCTCCCCAGTCCCCCCACCCACACCGCCACCGCCCTGTTCGTCTCCCTCGTCTGCACAAGCGTCAGAGCTGGTAGGAAGGGCTGGGATAGGCGTGGGATTTGACGTAAGGGCTGGGGCGGGAGTACCGGTGGATCTTGTGGGGGGGTCGCCCGGACTCCTCAGGAGGTTAGCAGCGTTTGCCGTTTTTGGGCTTGTTGTGAAAGGGCCCGTGTTCCACTGGTGGTATCGAGCGCTCGACAGGCTCGCTGTGAGGTGAGCGGAGGGGGGTGGGGTGATAAGGGAGGGACGGACGGGGGGAAGGGGAGGTCAAGGACCAGATGCATTGTGCCTGTATTTCAGGGGGTCGGGGGGTGGGGGTATTCCCTGGTGCGTGGCGATTGTTTTTACGATTCGCACTACGCTAGAAGGGGGTACATATGTGTCATTGGGTTTCCAGCGTAAGGAGGTCTACATGGCAGCCGGAAACCGCCTGCAGTGCCGGTGTCTCTGTATTTTAGTGGTACCGTGTGAGGCCAATACACCGGCAATATAGCGGGCACTGGCATCCTTCCGCACACTGCCACGCCGATGAATCCCACCCTGCCAAGACATTTCACCGGCACTCTGGAGACAGCCCCACTGTAGGCTCAACCCGACGAACAATCGAACCAGTACCATATGTATATCACAATAATTGGATTGGCAGGATGAGAGGCAGTTCCTCTGGTTGGCACCTCCGCGCTAATCAGATTTGTTTCGGCCCAAACATATCCCTCGTACCGTGGTATTCCTTTGGAGGTGGTTTGGGAGGGGGCGGAGGGGGGGGTCTTGTATCTAGTGTATGGTGCATGGCGCTTATAGATCGGATGAGCCAGTCTGAAAATCCCGAAGCTATTTATCCAGCGGACAGTAACGCCTCGACGAGGGATGGTTTTGATATTTTGCAACCAAAACATGACGAATTGTGTTCAGCGTATCACGGCTTGTCGGAGAGAAAAACAAAATCAGTGCTCCTGGCTGGGTTCTTATTTTCCAAACCGCTGGAACCTCTCTCAACTCTACCCGCCTTCACCCAACCTCAGCGTCAGCCCCAACTGCTAACTCCACACCCCACCCCTCAAACCTGCCACCGCTCACACCCCTACCTCTTTCCCTGCCGCCACCATGACGACCCCCTCCCCCCCCCCACCCCAACTCGCAACCCTTACCCCAACCCAAGCCCCCACTCTCACCCACACCCCCACCCTAGCCCTCGCCTCCCGCCACAGCCAGCGAAAGGAACTCCGAACGTCCCAATTCCCCCAACCCCCGCCCCCGCCTCTACGCCGCCTCCCGCCCCGGTCGCCACGCCACCCCTAACACAACTCAACCCTCGCCCACACTCCCTACCCTCGCCCTCATCACCCACGACCGCCAACCCTCGATGGAAGACGTCGGAGGGCAGATGAAGCCCCGGGGGGAGCCCGAGACATCACCTTCAAGCTGGCGATGGATCGGTTCGTGTTGACCCCACCCTACCTAGCGGTAACGCTGGTTTGCCTCAACCTGCTGCAGGGGTGCGGAGTAGAGAGGTCCATCAAAGACGCCAGAGCGATGTACGTCGGGGCGCTCATGACTAACTGGAAGGTGCGACATGTCCGGGATAGGTAGAGTGTGAGACGGGGTCGGGAGATGTGGAACGCGCGCTTCGGGGCGCGTGGGATGGGATAGGGTTTGCCGAGTGTTAGACGAGATTCGGGATGTGATAAGAGGCGTGAGATGAGGTCGACGGGGTAGTGGATTGGATGGGATGTGAGACGCGTGACGGGATCTGGGATTGTCAGATGTCGGATGACATGCTAGGTGGGGATGGAAAGCCCCGGTGTCGGAGCGTTCAATGCGAACTGAAACGAGCGCGGTATTCTGGGATTCCATGTGGGAGGTGATGGAGGGGTACGAGATGTGACAGCGGGAGGCTAAAACATTATGTGGGGTGTAAGATGGGGAGAGTGCGCTGCGTTGTGCCATGTGGTATGGGGGGGTGGCGGGTATAGGGTGTGATGCGTATCATCTGGCGTGCGATTTGGGACGGTGTGTATGTACCTTTGGGGTGGGGTTAGGGGGCGAAATCTGGACCATCGGGGGTGCGACATGGTGGTGGGATGTGGCGTATGAAATAAGGGGTGGGATGTAGCGGTGGGGGGATAGCGAGGATGAAGAAAAGCTGTTGGGCGTGGGGTATAGCATAGGGTGTGGAGCGTAAGACGTGGAGCTCCTTTTAGCCGAGCTTGAACGGCCTAAGCTGGAACGAGGTGCGTCGGGTTCGACCGCGTTCTGGGAACCCTACAATGACTGGGACTCATCTCGCGGTACGTTTGGGCTCAGCGCGTTCTAGGTGGTTGAGCTCCTTACGAGAGCAACATCTCATGAATATGGCACTTTTTTACAGGGGTTATGTTTCAGAACTAGAGCATGGAAACGTTGCGCTAACCAATTTCTTCGACGTCATGTTTCGGGTGAGATATCAAGCTCCTCATGTGGTAAAATCCCTGACAAATATAAGCCGCCACCCTTATAAGGCATTGCTCGAATTCCGTGCGGCGCGCGGGTCGTGCAACCCCGTGCTGGGCACGGTAGTCCCAGTACAAAAACGGGTAAAAACCTGCACTCCAGCAGGCTGGTTGTGGGCTGCTTCGTCTCGTTGCTGCCGTTTGCCGTTTGCCATTACATTTTGTGCTTCCTCCGACCTCTTGAGTTCCCAAACGAAGTACAGCACCAATGTGGACCGTTTGTTTCTTGTTGTTGCAAATGAGCTTCAACATTTGTAGTAATTGATTTCTCTCTAATTGTTACGCACCATATATATATATATATACTTTGAAGTATTTATGTCTGTTCGCAGTTTTCAGTCTTCTACACACGATATTCTTACGGCCACGGTTTCATTTCTCGCTTCCTTGTTCTCGGCCTATGATGAAGAGCAGGTGTGTACGCTGACACAGCTGTTCAACTTCAAGGTGATCCCCCTGGAGTACTGCCCTATTTTTGGTGAGCTCGTTCGTTTTGACACGGGATGGGTGGACGGACATGGGCGGGTGGGAGGGGGGCAGGTTTAGCAGGGGGGGGGGGGGCAGGGCGATAGGGGGCAAGGCCGGTCTCTGGTCCTCTTGGCCGTTGCGGTTCTCTGCCAACAAATCACGACCGATGCGTCGCTTGGTCGAACAAGGGGGCAGGGAGAGAGGAGCAGCGGAGATGGGGAGGAGTGGGTGACATCTGGTTTAGGGCAAAGGGTGTACGGGATAAAGCCGCGCGGAACGAGAGAGAGGCGGGGAGTGTGAACAGGGGAGACGAGAGAGGGGAGGAGCAGAAACAAAGCCGACCAGGGGGGGGGACAAACAGACAAACGGGGGCGAGGGGGGCGAGAAACTGGGGTCAAGAGAAGAAATAGGGGAGGGGAATGGACGGTGTTATCCTATGGTTGGGCCTTATTTAACAAGACGACAATTACTCTAGACTACGCTCCATTCTCTGTAGACGATAGGACTGGCCAAACGGGACTTGCCAAACGGTGAGCCGGGACAGCTCCCCCAAGCTTACGCTCCGCTGCGACCCTGCTCGCGCTCCCCCCGTTGATCGAAATAAGAACCGTTGGGGTCATCGGGGGGGGCAGAAGAGGGTCGAAACGCCTCTGAATCGTCGCGGTGGAAACCAAGCACACCCTCAACGCACAATAGCTTGATCTCCCGCCGTTTTTGTGTGTGCTGCTTGCGCGCGTAAATCGTTTGAGATTGCACCCCCTTCCGAAAGTCATTTTGTGCACCCACGACCCTAGCCTCCTCCTCCTCCTCTTCCTCTCCCCTCCCTGCCTGAGTTTGAGGTGATTATTTAGTTCATTCGTCGGCCGAATCAACCCACCCCTCCACATCTCTCCCTTCCACCCTCCCCTCCCCTCCTCTCTACCCGAGACTCCTCTCTTCCCCCTCCTTGAGGTAACCCCCCCCCCCCACACACACACACACCCTCGTCCCACCTGCTCCCACCCCGCTCGCTTTGGCAATCCACTACCGGCCACAGGCAATTTGGTGGCATGCTGGTGGAACATGTACTTGAGCCTTCTCCCGGACAAGGAGTGAATGCCGGTTGTCTACGCTAAGATGTCCAGGCTCGACCCCGAAAAGAGCGTCGAAAGCGAACGACGACTACGGGCTAGGCAACATGAAGCGGGTAGGGCTTCTTGGGTAATAAATTTGGAAATATGTTGGCACTGTTAGCTGTGTAGACGGACGGCCAAGGCAGTGCTCGATACAGAAATTACATCAGATTTCTCGATTGTTTTTTACGTCCGATGTTTTCGCTCAGCATTGAGGAGAAACCGTTGTTCGAGGGTGCCGAGGGTTGTAAGGCAGAGCGTGTTCGACACGATACCTACGAAACTCGATCTACAGCAGTTCGACATTTCGGCAGCCTGACATATCGTTAACCCGAGACACGTGTATACATCAAACGTTCGACGCGCGATATCCCCCAACGCGATTGTTCGTCTAAACCACGAAACGCGAGCAGGATACGTAAGTGGTGCATACGATGCGCACGCAGCATGACTGCCCTCCCATTTGACGGCGCCGAGATTGTCGTTGTGTCAACCGGCATGTACAACGTACACTACTGATCCTCCCACATAGAACCGAGCCCGAAAACAAACTCAGCTTTTGATTTGTGGGAAAGTGCAACTTCAGGAATCGATACTTGTCCAATATCAGATCAAGCCGAGGCCAGCATCCCGGTTTCTTGCGTGAAGGCCAATACGGTGCAATACGTAGTCGTCATGTGCCTTGGATTCTCCTCCCCTCCACCAGGTACCAGGTACCAGGTACCAAGCACCAGCATATTTCTTTATGGATGTTCTACGGGGGGGGGGGGAGGGGGTTCATGAAGTGGCAGGCAGCACTCGAGAGGGAGATTGCGCCAAAAAGGCATGTATGTTTTATCACAAGTAAGTGTGGATGTAGTGACTGTAGTGTCTCGGGTGCCTAACGGGTTAGAAACCCCCGTCACGACGAAATAAGCAGTATATAGACATCTGTCTGTCTTCTTCGACGCGCCAAAGGTTGCTTTTGGCCTTAGGACTGTCCTAAGATTCCAGCCCAGCCCGTGGAGGTCGTGCTGGGACAGTAGAGGGGGCGGTCAATCAAGGGTTGTCTCGGGACCAACTACGCCACCCGGCTTGAATGAGACTGGTCGTTTGGGGCGCGTTAAGCCCGTTGTCGGCCTTAGCACTACCGTTTTACAGGGTGTTTGCGAAGGATTCGGTGGGGGGTTTCTTCGTATTCTGTTTTATATTATTTACAATAAACCTCTTCTTCGCGAGAAAACATATCGCTGTTGGGGGGAAGAGAACCGAAAATGGCGTTTTTTAGCCTCTTGGGTTTGGGCTACGTTGTGGGTTGGACAGCAAAACGGAGAAATGTACTGTTCAACCCGCAGCTCGTCATATTGCACTGTAGATCGCAACCCAAGTTGGATCGTCGCGAACGCCCTCGTGTTGAAGCGGGCTAGGTGTCTTGTCTCACTGCTTTCAAAAGTGATGATAGCATCAGTGTTGCCATCAGTGTTGCCATAAGTGTTGCCATCAGTGTTGCCATAAGTGTTGCCATCAGTGTCGCCATCAGTGTTGCCATCCTTATCCTGGTAGGGGAAGACAAAGAAATTTGCGACTTGAGCCATTTTAATCGTGTGAATTACAGTAGTGTAGTCCCCACGCATTTATTTGTTTGACAATTAATTGCGTGTTTAGGAGAAGATTGTGGGGGGTCGGTCTTTTTTTCGGCGCGTCAAGGCCCCCAGGCGGCCTGCCTATACTGGCTGGTGTAATGTGTACCGAGGGGTTTGTGTACGAGTAGAGGGCGGTCGGTGAAGGGGCGATGCACCACGGACTCCTACCATACGACATCTCAATCGCCGTTTTTGGCGAGGACAACAGACTACAGCACTTTAAAATTGCACTATTGATATTAACACTGTAGATTTAAACACTGTAGAAGAGGCGTTTTGCGATAGAGGGATTACGGACCCGTTCTACGATACAGGTTCACCCTAAAGTTTATGAGGCTCCTCACTTAAGGAGCTCCATACCTCACCCGAAAACTGACGTCAGCAAAAATCAAAATGCATCGCGGCGAATAATCCCATGGGCCAAGTCTACAAAAGTTTTTTTTTTTTCGAAATCAAGATTGGGGTCAAGGAACCCCTTTTTTCACAAAACAAATAGCGGAAATGTGCTACCGCTATCGTAGAACGGGATTACGTTTTTGGGGGAAAAACGGCACACAGAACCATTACGGGGTCCTTACTGGGCGCCAGTCGAAGGATCACTACTGTGTAACTTGTGTTGGGCATTGTTGGGCATACTGCGTACGTACGTGCGTGCGTGCGTGCGTGCGTGCGTGCGTGCGTGCGTACGTACGTACACGTACGAGATGCGTGTAGCGTCAGTCGTTTGTTTTCATACGCTTCGTCCCCGTTCCATTCGGCATCGTGGTGTGCCTTTGGGGGGACAAGAGGAGCCTCACGCACAATGGGGTGAACCTCTATCGTAGAACTCCTCAGGACGGAAGGCGGGGAATGCTGCACCAGGAGAAGTTTGCAAAAGGTTGTTATTACGGGGGACCATAGTTAATAGGACCAAATATTGTTATTACGGGGGGGCCATAGTTAACAGGACCAAATATTGTTAGTAAAAATGGTTAAACATATAGGTTTTTATGTATACAACTGGTCCTATTAACTATGGACCCCCGTAATAGTAGAAATGGTTAAATACATAGGTTTTTATGTATACCTCAGGTCCCATTAACTATGGTTCCCCGTAATATTACGGGGGGCCATAGTTAACAGGCCCAAATATTGCTAGTAAAAATGGTTAAACATAAAGGTTTTTATGTAGACCATAAGTCCTGTTAACTATGGTCCCCCGTAATAGTAGCACTCCCCACTAGTAAACTATGTGGCCAATGGGGCGTGAGCACGCGTGAGTTGCGATTGCCGTAAAAACGCGCACCATGCCGGTATATACGTACGGCACACGCCGGTTTGTTTTGTTTGTTTTTCGCCATTTTGCGTGTCGTAAGGTTGAACATTCATGAAAACACTAGTAGTACGGGGGCCATAGTAAATAGGACCTACGGTATACGCAAAAACCTGTATACTTCGCTATTTTTACTCACAAAACTTGGTCCTATTAACTATGGTCCCCCGTTGTAGTAAATGCGAACCCCGCGACACGCAGTAAGCTGCGGTAAAGCCATTACAACAACCATTAGGGTCGTGACATTCGACGCGCGCTAATATATATATATATATATATTATATATATATATATATGCGCTATGGCGTCAACCTCGTGCGTTCGTGATAACATGTATTATTATTATTTTATCTGGTGCGTCGTTCTGGTTCTGGTCGCCAGTAAGGCTAAGGCTTGACTCCTTCGAAACCAAAAGTGGGGAAAAGAAAACGCGCGACCGGTGTCCCCCGCCGAGCCATATATAGGCTACTATACAAGTGATACGCGCGGACTAGACTCGTTCTGTGACTGGGTGGAGACGTGAGCATCTGGGAGCTTCCCCCTGACCAATCTACGTTCGCGGCGGACGCGTGCTACAATAGAGAGGTACTGTAGCACATTTCCACAAAAAAATATTTTCTGAATGACGGGACTCCTTTATCCCAAACTCGTCGGGGTGCGAGTCTTTGTTTCGAAACGTGACGTCTTCGTATGCTACCGTTGGGCTATTGGAGTAATTAAGATTCATCAGCCATCATTGCCCTTTGATGTTTGCCGAAGTCAGTTCTCGGGGTGAGGTATGCGGAGCTTCTCAAGTCAGGCTCCTCAGGAGAAAAAAAACGGAAGTGTGCGCTCTCGAGTTAAACCATTCCTCGAGGTGCTCGACAGGGTGCGGTCACCCCGCCGCGGTGGTGGCAGCAAGGAGATAACCGGGAGGAGTCGCTCGAAACAAACGTCTGTACGCTGTCGTTGCGTACGGAAAAAAAAAGGAAAATAAAAAACTCCCTACGGTTAGTGTTGAATGATTGTGCCGCATTCGTCGTTAAATGTGTCGCGTTGGAAATAAATGCGTAAGTGACGGCTACAGCTGCATTGTACTACGTACACGACCACGATTGTGCGTTGCCGTCCTGTTCCCCAGGTAGGTGTCGCCTTGACACCTGCGCCTAAAACGAGAGGGAGGGTGGTGTCGATTGCGCCGCATCCTTCATCACCACCCCTCTTGCCCGCGCCGACCCGAGCTCGAAGTCCCGCGACGGGAGAGGGCCGGTTCTAGCCTGGGTAACCTCCTGCCTTCATGCCTACGGCGGAATCCGGGGCTAGAACGCTCCAGATCTGCCTTTTCGCGAACCCAATCAAGCCCAAATCATGCGATCTACAACGCCCTACGGCTTAGTAGTGTCGATCTTAACGACACGTAATATATTTCGTGTTTTTCTGAACGTTCGGCTTTTCACCGAATTCAGCGAAAGTTGAGTCCTGTCGAGCGCGTGCCTCAGTTGGCTCACGAAGTAATCGTCCCTCCGGCACAGAACCGTCACTGCAGCAGCTGTGCTCGCGTAACCCATCCGTGCGGTGGTCCCACTATCATCGGTCTGCCTCGTAGGCAGGTGTCGGTGCCTTGGGGGGTGAAATCCGTCACCAACTCGTCACACTACAACGCCAGCGCGGCAACGTCTCAGCTATTTTCCCCTTCACAGAGCTCGGTCGGTCGGTCCCCTCGGTGCGGTCACCTCGCGAATTCGGCCCCGAGAGCCCAGAAAGCTGTTGCGCCTTCCGCGATCGGCCAAGACTTGCGGAGGACATTGGGAACGACCCTGGTCAGCCTTGTACGCACGCGAGTTGTGGCAGAGCTCGAGCGGTGCAGCTGCCCGATCCTCTACAGCCTTGTACCTAATTTTCTGAAAATCCTCAAAAACTTAAAAGACGTCATTTGTCGGGGTTGAAGCTTTTCGGCCACTGGAAAAAAAAAAAAAAAAAACTGAAAACCACTCCTCGTTAAGACCGGCCTCTACGGCCTACGGTTTCCTTCTTTTGTACGATTACACATGTATTGTACCACACGATAACGGTAGGCGTTGCCGTGCTCTTCCCTAGGTGTCGTCATAACACCTGCGTGCATGACGAGCGGGGTGATGGTGACCAGCGATAGGGTTGGGGTTGGAATTCGTTCGAGAACTGTCAATCCGGAGAGAAACAAGTGGCGACCAGCCATTTGTCGGATATATTATAAGCACGATTACGACCCCCCTGTCTACACCTCGGAGCAGTCGCCTCTATATTGACTCCGATGTGTGCACGTGACTACTATAAACGTTATCGATGCGTTTGTATCGCAAAACGTATGGCTGCGAAGAAACAGATACGAGGTAGGTGCATGAGGCAGCAGCCCCCATCTAAAGCCGGGTTCGTTCCTCCAATATATTCAGTTAGCGTTTGACATTTCCTGAGCAAGCTGTGCAGTGGTGATAGTAGTGGAGTGTCGTTTGCAGCCACGTTAGATTGGTGGGGGGGAACGCGGCGCAACGGGGCACGCCTACCGAAATGGCGGAACGAAACCTCCCGCCTATTAATGGACGCATGGGGTTGTAATTTACATTGCGTAATACGCCGTCAAAGACCGCCAGGCACGACAGGGATCCCTCCCTCTCCCTCTCTGTCTCTCCCTCTCTCTCCCTTCCTCTCTCTCTCTCTCTTTATCTCTCTCTTTCTCTCTCTCTCTCCCCCCACTCTCTCGCTCCCTCTCTCTCCATCTCTCTCTCTATCTCCCTCGCTCTTTCACGCACCCACGTTCACCGCATGTTGCTACCGGATGTGTATACCGCGAGCTCCAGGCGCTCTCCACCCGAATTGGGTTCATGCTCGGCACGATTGCCACCGCTAAACGTATCCCACACTAATTCCAAGTGGTTGGTTTTCAACCGCGGTGGGTGCAAGACTTCAACAAGGCCAAGCTGCAACTGCTGCAATACCTGCCAGGCACATCTATCCTCACGTCCGTCTCGTGCCTGGCCGGTCGTAGCACGCTTTCGGCCGCGACAATAACGCCGCGTGATAACGACGGCAAACCCCTCCGCCCGCACTCAAACGTTTGGTCGAGGTTTAGATCACATCCATCACCGCGCCGCACGTGATTGCGAAGACGAAGTACACCCATCTCTTTTGTCGCCAGTTGAGCGCGATCGTCCTACGGAAACAGGCACACGTCAGACAGGGAGGGGTCCCCTGTTCTCACCCGCCAAGGAACCCGACTTCCCGGTACATTGCCTCCACCTTCTCTTGAGAAAGCCACGCGAGCCATAGGTCGAATAGTGTGTGAGGTACTCTGCAGTATTGCATTGTGTACTGCTGCGTGCATCCATCCGTCTCGCCGGAAGGTGTGCAAGAACGGTGAATGGAGAAGAACGGCAACGGAGGAACCAACTTCGGGATGACGGCGCCAATCAACCTACCGGGGTTTACCATGGTGATAAATCAACCGATCAGAAAATCACTCAGCAATCCGTTCGGTGGTCAGTAAATAACGAAAGCAATGCCCATCAATCAATCGCTCATTCACGCATTCCGTAAACTAATCAACCAATCAGTCAACCGACCAATCAACCGATCAATCAACCAACCCAGAAGACAAACCTCTTTTGGACACTACTACAAGTGTCCGAGAAAGCACTGCGCGAGGACCCGCGCCCGTCCACTCTCCCCTTCCCCCGCCACCCGCATTAACCCGGCCACCATGAACCACAGCGTACCCGCCACAAAGAGTATATCAACCCATATGCGATTGCCAACGCGTTGATCGTTCAATCAGGGCATGCCCCTAAAAGGCCTAGATGTTCGCTTCGGTTGCCTTGAGCATTTCTTGCCTCTGGTACTCCTGCAGTAGTATCCCTTACCCCTTACCAGGTACCTGGCATGTTACATGTGGGCCGATGTTCACCGACTGGAGTGGCCTTGTGCCGGGCCGGGCGAGCCAAGCAAACCCCATCCACCTCGCTTGACGAGGTAAGAGGGGACCTGTCGAGGGACGCTTGGTGTCTTGTCGACAGTGCGTGAACCACGCGGGTGTTTCCGAGCTGCGCTCCAAGCCTTAGTCATCGCCAGCCCCTCGCCCCTTGCGAGTGACCCCAGCCGGAAATGATCAGGTTTTCAAGGGCGCCTCCGGTATCCGGACGCCGTTACCACGTCTTTCAGATGGTTCCAAAATCGGTGCAAAAAATACCCCCCACACACACACACATTTCACTTGTCGACAGCCTCGTGCTTGAGGCTGTAAAGCGAAAACATACAACCCCCTCACCCCCCCCCCCCGCCACCTCACGGTCATGCAAGAACATGAGCGCACACCCCTTCCCTTATCGCGTGTACCAGCCAGATATTACCCTCCCCCCCCTCCTGACCGCCCCTTGATCCACATGCCTAAGGGTACCGTTTATCAGCCGACGAACCAAATCACGAACCGAAGCAGTAGTTGCGAACGGCAATACTTCGTCACGATATCGTGACAACGAGGTTTCGATTTGTAACCTTTGGAAAAACTGCGAAAGGAACGTGGATGTCACGGCGAGTCTCGTGGCAAAACTCGCTCACGAACCGCAGTTGTTGGGGATGTCGTGGATCGCGACACATCTGTCACGTGAATGGAGATATATATGCGACGGCTGAAGATGACCCTAACCCCGTCTTCACCACAACACACCTTTCCTGACCCATTTCATGCATACCAACCGGACCCCAGCCCCTTAAAGTCCGACGTGCTCCGTCCCGACGTTGTAGGTATGCGAGGGTCTACGGTCCACGGCCGTACGACTGCAGCCATGCGTGACATGAGCACCCCAGTCCCACGTAACAGCCTGTGAAAGACGTTACCTCGTTTCCCAACGACATAGCCGTTACTCACGGCAGTCGGAATACCAAAGTCCCGACCACCAACCTCTCCTTTTTGTCGTACCCTACCCATAAAAGGCAAACACAAGTTTAAATGAGGGTGTTCGTAGGGTGCAACTGATGCCGAACGTGTCAGGCCAATCAGCAGATCAGAAGATTCAACCACAACTGACAAAATCGGGAAAATATTCTTCCCCCCGACCCCGCCCCCCCCCCCCCCCCCCCCCCGCGCGCCACCAACACTAACCATCGTGGGCATTTGATAAGAGCGAACCTGTCGGCTAGACGACGGCGCGGCCCGCGCGTGTACA